>CM033456.1:6756492-6936252 GCA_019425755.1 Amaranthus cruentus
AATGCATAACTCGCGTTATGCTTCGCACTCATCACTCTCCCCCAATGAAATGCAGAAGAAGCTCCGATACCTGTTACACTTATCTAGGATGTTCCCGCTGCTCAACATCAGACCATAAGCCAAATGTATCATAGCAGAAGTATCATAGAAAGTGATAATAATCAAACATAAACACAAACACAAACATAAACACATACACGTCAGTAACTAACACCAAATATAATAAGGTCAACAGAGTAGCTAACATTATATTATACAACTGTATAAAGATGGTGTCGTAAAACACAAAGCATAACTAGTTTCTATTTATCATCCATCTATATTTCTTGATCTCTATTCTTCTTTTCCATCACGAACCATGTGTTCATGGGTGGAATGTAGATCTTGACACTCCTCTTCTCAAAACCATAACATCTCTGTAAGACACAGGTGATATCAACTTAACTAAGGGCGTTAACTAAGTACCTAACGCCTCATGATAAAGTATGGCTTTACGACGCTTGTCAACCTTAAAGTCAGTGTGATCATAATATATCCTTAGGACTCTTAACTCCCATGGGGTAGCTCAGCTGAGGCATAATCTTCCTATAAAGGAATACCCTTGGGGTACGCAAGACCCACGACTATCTCAACTGTAAACCTTTTATCAATGAATAAACTTCTTTCAATGAGAACCTTGGGGATTGCAAGACCCACCGGTAACTCAAATATACTCTTTAAATCAATGAGAACCATAGGGTTCGCAAGACCCACCGGTAACTCAAATATACTTTTGCTATCAATGAGAACCATGAGGCTTGCAAGGCCCACCAGTAACTCACATATAATTTTGCTATCAATGAGAACCATGGGGCTTGCAAGGTCCACCGGTAACTCACATATACTTTTGCTATCAATGAGAACCATGGGGCTTGCAAGGCCCACCAGTAACTCACATATACTTTTTCTATTAATGAGGACTATGGGGCTTGCAAGGCCCACCGGTAACTCACAAATTTTTCTTTCAATGAGGACCATGGGGCTTGCAAGGCCCACCGGTAACTCACATATACTTTAGCTATCGATGAGAACCATGGGGCTTGCAAGGCCTACCGGTAACTCACATATATACTAAAACTCATATATAAAGGAATCATTCTGACTCCAAGTAAACATAATGAAATTCTATCAATAAAGGAATTATGCTCAACATCTAATAATACCTTAGTTCTTCGCGTCTATATCATTCTAAATTCAAGAGATACGCAATCAATAGCTATTCATGTTTAAGGCTTACTCTGGTACTTCATATTTATAATACATGCATAAATTCACAAATATTGATAATACTTTGAAATATAAGCATATAAGAATTTGTTACCGTGTGTGCGTACCTGTAATTGCCACTGCAAGACAAAAAGTTATCACAACCACCAAATATGAGGTTCTTAAGCTTCTCTTATGAACTGAGCACCTATGCACGTTCAAAGTATGCCTAATAAGTCTACCAAACCTCATATAAGAGTCACTTACTCTAAAAGAAAGTACTCGACTACCATCAGAGCGAGTTCTAAATCATGCTATCAAGCTAATTAGCCAAATGCAACGATTTCAATTCTAGGTTTGCTTACTACTACACCAATAATTCTAATCTAATCACAACATACACTTTTCACGCGATATTTACGACAAGGTATGTTCTGAGGAACAAAACTTAACTATATATATTGCATTGTCATATTATTATTAAGTAGTAGACATAAGATTGAATAAAATAATGTATTACATACGTTTGAGACAATACTCAAGGTAGTAAGCTAGTAATGACATGGAATCCATTTCACCACATTTGTCAAGGTTCATAGAGACTACAAGAAATTACTTATATCGCTCACAACATCAAGAATCCCTTTTTTTTTGTTCTAAGACTATACAACTTACAACAACAATTAGTTTAAGTAATAATGACAATTAATTTAATTCTAAAGTGCAATGAAAATAATGTCTACTCATAACAAGAACCGTAAAAGCCCATTATCAACTCTTACTAATCAAGCAAAATTAATTAACAGTCAATATTAACTAGCACCTTTTAATGGTATTCAGAATATAAACCACCATTGACAAAAATAATCATGATAATTAACAATCACTTTTATTTTATATTATTTTTTTGACTAAGAATCTTAACCATTACTAAATAACTAATACTACCACTATTTATCTACAATGGCACATACACAAAGCTTATACAATGTTGTTAAATTAATAAATCACCACCAAAACCAAAAAAAGTAATACATACTACTTTTATTTTCATCCTAATATAAACCCTAACCTTTCCATATTCAAATCACCACAATAATTTAAACCCATGACAAGATTCAAGTAATCATACTCAAATTTAACAAGGATAAACTCCAAATAACAAGAATTAAATATCAAAAACATACAAAATCAAATTGGGTAAAAGATTGCTCACAAAGGATTGAAAAGATGATGGAAAAAGTAGAAAGATTTAAGCAATGTGATAGGGGGTGCCGGCGGTGTCGGCTGGCGGCAGCTTCTAGTGGTGGTGGTGGGTGTTCTTGGCGTTGAGGAAGGGAGGTGAAGAAGAAAGAGAGAAAGAGATGGAAAATGAAGAGAAGGGTTTTGGGTTCTTATTTATTTCTTTATTTTTTTTCCCGTCTCTTTTTCTTAATTCAACATCCTAACTCATCTATAAAATCACATATTTACTTACAAGCCCAAATCAAGACAACTTTTAATATTCTAGAAAAATTTGAATTACAAGTAAAAGTTTAATTTGAATATCTTTTTTTTGAGTAATAATAAATATACTCTTAATATAAATATGTAGACATTCACATACATATATAAATAATCCATATAAACTAATTCACAATAATTATTAAAATAAAACAAATCTCTAAAAATCATTATTTCAAATAAATAATGACGTAATAAAATAACGGGGTGTTACAGACTAACCCCCTTAAAAGAAGTTTCGTCCCCAAAACTAGAGTTATAAAAACTCTTAATCACAAAATTTTGCATCTCTAACTGCTCAAGATGACCTTAATATACACATTGTACATATGAAAACTTTTGAAAGATAGCTTTATCACCGCTAAAACTCAAGGACTATGACTTTTATTAACACTATCAAACAACAAAAGGACACTCAATCTATCAAAATGTTCACCTATATCTCATTTAGGTATTCATAATCTTATGATTTGACTCGAATAATCAATATAAGTATGCAGAGTATATAATAGTGCTCACATCATAGTCATAAAACGCGCGAAATTTTATCGCATTCTACCCCTCTTAAAGACAAGGTTACGTCCCCGTAAATCGATAAACCTCGGAAAAAAAGGGTGCGGGAATAAGTCACACCTCGACTCCTCAAGATCCCAAGTTGCTTCCTAAGAACTCTTATTATACCTTAGGGCCTTCATCGACTCAATATATATACTCCTTGAAATGATCACCTTAGTGTTCAGTACCTTAACGAGTTTTCATCGATGTCTATGCTATCTTAGCTTTACCACAAACACATTGCTTATGTTGCGAACTATGAAACACATCATAAACCTTATCCAATTCGTCGGGAAAGTTTGTAAGCAACCTTCCCAACCCTTTTGTGACCTCATTAGGTGCTCAAATATCGCGCTCCTCGCACAATACACAATCCCCCACGTCAAGCTTATCTCGTTGTCTCTTTAAGAACTACATAGGAATTCCATCGATCCTATTCATCTTAAGATTCTCTCAAATCATACTCCAGATTAATTATTTCTTCTTACATAGTAGGACCCACAATGACACAGTCAAAAAGGTTTCATTCGAAAGCTTAATTAATTACTATTATTATGATAAAAAAAATTCTTTACATCATAAACGCTACCATTCGAACAAAAAGTGAATCCCTCAACTCCTTCCTTTTTTCACATCTACGAGTACCACATACTCTTACAACTAGTGAATAACTTGAACTCTCCTTTATACCAATAGTGTCTTTAAACCTTCAAAGTAAGATGGTCGCTAGCTCTAAGACATGAGTCTAGTAGTTCACTTCACATGGTTTAGGCTGCTTAGATGCATAAGACGTAACCAATCTATCATTTCTTATGTTTCTTATCACATTGGTTGTTGGTCAAGCAATCTTCAAGAAGTTTACAAAAAAATTTAAAAAAAATAAAAAATTTAGGGGTGTTACATTAAGATACCATTCTCGATCCTGATAGAAGTACGTTACTGCCACTTATACAATTCGGTAATCTTAAAACTTAAGTAAGTTCATTTGGTAATACTCATAACAGGACCATGCATCCTAGCATCAACACTAATCAAGTTTATCCCTGATCAACAAGCACATCAATATGACACCTGATATATGTAAGGGTTTGGTAAGGTGGGGACCGTAGTGCTAAACCCTAACTGTGGTGATAGTCGTCACCCCTCCAATACAATTTATGCTCGAGCTCTACATGATAGGTATCTAACCCTCTGTTTTACACCGTATTTAACGTGCTGGCCAACACGGACGCCGAGATTTGAATTGTCGGTCTATGGTTCGACATTACCTTACTATTAGGTTCATTCAAGCAATATTCATTCACACATGTACATCACATTTTTATTACTACAATTTGACTTCGACTTTGACTTTGATCAACTTTAACCTCTTTTATCTAATAAAGTTCTTAATGACAACGTAAATTTAACCATTATGACTTTATATATTCATTATTAAATTTTTACTGTACATTAAGGTTTATTTATAATTTTATTTTTAATAGTTCGCTAAATTCACACAAATAACTTAATATTCTATTAATAATCTCAAAATTAATATTTTTTTCTCAAGTAGCTACTAAAATCTATTTCTCTTTAAAGAAGTTCCCAAAATCAACTTTTCCAACTTTACAATAAATAAAACATTATTCTCTTTAAAAAAATCAAATATTCTAATAAAAACTTCAAGTTAAAATTGCATCTTTTTGATATGCTTCTAAAATTCTACAAGTTCACCAAAAATCAATAATTCAAGTTTAGAAAAATAATTTAACTTATTTGGTTTGCAAAAATCAACATTCTAATTATAAACTAAATAAAACTTATAATTTCACAAAAATTAATATTTCTAGTTTTAAAACAAGTCAAGCTTATTATTTTCTCAAAAGTCGATATTTCTAATTATAAAACAAGTAAAACTTGTAACCTCACAAAATCAATATTTCACACGTAATTTGAGCGACAAGTATACTAAAACTACTTTTACATCATTTTACATAGATTTTGGTCAAATAGTTAGCAAATAAAATGTTTTGTACTAAATAGTAATGAAAAGTTACTTTTATTATGAAATCTCATATATTCAAGAAAAACACTTTCAATATTTAATAACTTATAAAAATTTATCAAAAATATCTTTTCAAATTGTTATTTTATTATTATCACAAAAATAGTTGTAATAATTTAAAATAGTAAATCAAATTTAATTTATCATACTAAATCCTAGATTTAAATAATTAACATAAAGACTTATGAAAATAAAAACTTTACGCAATAACTTAGAAATTTACTATAACCTTAAGGATAAACTAAAATCTCAAAAATAAAGAAATAATAATATTCTTACATAACTATACTAAATAAATAAATAAGTTCGTAAAATAAATTACTACCTTATAAACTACTTTGAAGGCTAACATAGACATATTAATAAAGTTCTAACATAAAAATTCAAAAATATAATAACATTCTTAATGTAACACATAACGGATAAACATACTAGCATTAGTTTATAACATGAATCATACTTAATATCACTAGAACATAATTTTGCACCCAATTTCCAATTTGTTCAAAGATTATTAAATTAACATACTAAAAAATTACTTTTAGTATACACATACTTAATATAATCTTGATCATAATTTCATTAAACTAACTTCCTACTAAAACATATCAGCATATTGATACCTTGCATATTATAAAGTAAATATAATGTAAAATTCCACAAAAAGAGTAGGATAAGAAGTTATACCATACTAACACCAAGGATTAGTACTAAGTAGTAATTAGAAAATAATAAGAAATAAGACCTTCTAAGATAGATAATAATGCTCGAAAGATAATTAATCCAAACTCCCAAAATAATGATGATCTTCGAAGTTCTCAAAATAAATAAATCCAAACACCAAAAATAATGATACATTAATTACCCAAAGTAAGAACCCAATAATGCTTCAAAATGATGATGATTTAAGCTAAATAAAGAATGTTTGAAGCTCCATCTTCTTGAATTTTTTCAACTAATAATAAAGGTATTAACTTAGTAAGATTTTAGTGAAGAAAGATATAAAAAAAAATGTTTGAGTGTGGAACAAGGTTAACTTGTGTAAGTGGTTTGGATTATGTAAGTGTAGGTATAAGAGTTGGAGTGTGGAAGTAAACTTGTCAGAGCTGAAGTGTGTAAGTGGGTGTATAAGAGATTGAAATGTAGAAGAAGGTTAGTTTGTGTAAGTAATAAACATCATGGGTTAAATATTAAGGATTTTGGTTCCTCAAATTTTTGTTCTATTATTTAAAGTGAATATACTTTAAAATAATGGGTAAGTTTGATCATGAAAATGTGATAGTCTACTTAAAATTTTTTTATTAAAACTTTACTTAAATTTAATAATAAAAATACGACTCATTTTAAGGTATAACATAATTAAATCAAAGTTATCAAATTAAATAATAAGTAGTAATGTTATTTTAGATGAGGGTTTCGACCCGGTCTGGTTGACTTTGATGCAGGTTGTTTGAGACTAATAGCACAACCATGTGTTGCTGGTTGCTTTCTCATGGGATCCCGATAGCAAGTGTATGGCTCGAATGCACCTTCAAACGTTATGCTGCGTCAGATTCTATCTGTTTTTGTCTTGCATTGTAATGATCGATCTAGATGCTCTTTGTAGCTGGTTTTTTTGTATAGGATTGTTATCTTTCGTATAGGCCAGATATTAGATATACATGACTCAAGGATGTAAGCTTTGGCTTTTTCTTGGCAATTTATAAAATTTACTTTGCCAAAAAAAAGAAAACTAAAAACGTAACGTTTTACAATATCGCAATGTAATAATAAAATTTTACTTTTCGTACTATAAAATAATAAAATAATATTTTGGTGCTTGTAAAATAATTTTAAACAAAACAATATTTCAAAGTTTAGAAATTTGTATTGAAAATTCGGAATAATTAATTAGAAGATTAAGATTAAGAATATTGAGTTTGTTACAATGTTAGTGATCACTTTAAGACTATAAGTGATCACATTAATGTTAACCATAACAACCTTAAAATGTTTATTTGTAAACAATAAGTGACTACTTTAAGATTGTAACTGATCACTTTAAGGATGTTAGTGATCACTTTAAAGTTATCAATAACAACCTTTAAATTGTTTTCTTGGAAACAATATTTGACTATTTTAATACAGTAAGATTATAATTACTCACTTTAAGTGATTAGTTTAAGGTTATATGTGATCATTTTAAGGTTATAAACTTGTAATTGCTCATTTAGCATTGTAAATGATTAGTCTAAGGTTATAAATGACCATTTTAAGGTTATAATTTGTAGAGCTTTGACAATGTTATCAAAGCACCATTTCTCTTTAATACGACGTGCTTTGATTTTATTTCATAACAATGGAAATAGTTTCATCATCTTTTAAAGATTGCTCAATATTGATAGAGGGTTCTATTTCTCAAAATACGAACATATAAAATCAAAAATGAAGTATAGTAGAACCATTGTCTGTTTTGAGGCTAAAAAATGAACAAAAAATTGACAAACATTAAAAATAATAAAACAATAAAGAACTATAAATGTGTTATGGTCCATTGCAAGGTATGAGACTTGCCCCACATCTGTTGTAAAGTAAAATTAGTCTGGCGTTTATAGGAAAATTTGCTTTCTCACCTAATAGACTAGTCTTTTGGGTAAACTCTCTTGTTTGTCCTATAACAATGGTTTTAGAGCCAAACTCGGAGTAGGTGGCCTGTAGAGTTGGTGGCTTGCGGATTGGATGGCTTGGAAGAGCCTGTCGTGACCCAACGTAACTGTGACCCAATGCAGTCGTGGCCCTGTTCACACAAATTTATCTCAATGAGTGAGTTACCGCAAGTGCACGGTGTAGTAGCACATACAGGTCGAACACAAGGCGATTGACTAATCAATCTCCAAATGCTGTTGCCTTGGTCCTTTGGAATGCTGATGCAAAGGGATCAACTAATCGATCTCTAGGGATCGACCGATCGATCTCATCAAAGGCTCCTAAATTGCTCAATTACAAGTCCTTTTTGCCTTCTTGCCTTTATATGAATGCTTGGGACTATCTCCTATCCTCGGTTTAGCTCCATTCTTTCTCATAAACCTTCGGGATATTAGAGGCGCATCGTCCACAACTTGCTTTTCTCGAAAAAGGGGGTCAATCCTACAAAAACGAGCAAAACACAAGATACCCTACACAAGGGCGATTAAATCCCATAAAAGTAATAAGAAGGAACAACAACCGCATGAAAATACACACTAAATAGGCATAAAATAAGGGTAAAATAGAGAGTTATCAGGCCCGTGACCCAACTTAGACGTTAGCCTTTTGGGGGGTCGATTATTATCCTCTATTACAAGGTATGGGACTTGTCCCACATCCGTTGTAATGTACAATTGGTGTGGGGTTTATAGGCAAATTAACTCTCTTACTTAATAGGCTAGTCTTTTGGGTGAGCTCTCCTATTTGTCCTATAAAATGTTGTGACCTATGCTGATTGAGGAAATAGAAAATAGGAAGAAGAGAGCAAGGAAGAGTTGTATTAATGGAAAAAGGCTAAAGGACGATTACAATGAGCTGTTTTTTGAAACAACAGGGGACTCCTTACCTCAAAGGTAAACTTAAAAAATATCACTCATGACTCATGGTATCATCATTTATTACATGCATATATATAGCTTAGATTTGCCCTCCCTTACATAATACTGACTCATTCCCTCCCCAAAAATATTCCATACTTTGTTATAGCCTGAATATTGTACTTGCTGACACGTCATCATTCTGTTATAACAGATTTTGGGGAAGCTGCAGAAGATGTTGTTGCCTATCTTGACTTGGAGCTGCTGTTTGCCTTCTCTAATAAGTGATCCAGCCTTTCTCTGTATTGAAAGGTATAGCAGTACCCCAACAAGAAGCTTGACCTTTTCGTTAAGGTGAAATTGAGGAAATTGTTGATTGAGCAGAAATGCATTCTCTCAAGTAGCTTCAGCTTGAGCCTTGAGGTAGATCAGCCCATTGAACCAATACTTCCAGAACTCCCTTGTTGTCATACCTTTGTGCCAAGATGGACTCCGATTTAGCCCTTAACTCCAAAGCGTCACTAAGCTGGATGGGGGTGTTGGCAACAGCCAAGTCACTTTTAGCCAACTTCAATTGAGAAGCTCGAAACACTTGATGTATTCCACTATAACTAGGAAGAGCTAGCTCATAGGCACCATACCATATCTTCTTCTTAATTGTATATGGTCCGTAGTAACGAGGAGCTAACTTCTTATTGCATTTGTGAACAAGCGATTTTTGTCTATAAGGATGGTTTCAAAAACACTTGATCATCAATGTTAAAAATTTACATCTCTTCTAAGCTTATCTTCATTTTCTTTAATGACTTGTTGTACTCGTAATGAATGATATTTCAATTTATCTAACTTTGTATCTCTTTCTGGTAACATGTCCTCCAAACTCCCGAGAGCGGTGGCACCATGACTCACACAACCTAGAAACGGGGGTGGCTTCCCATATAAGGCTTAAAAAGGAGAAATTTTAGTGGAAGTACGAGGGGATGTATTAAGCTATACTCAGCCCAATAAAGCCAATTCAGCCATTTTTTGGCTTGCCCGTTAATAAAGCAACCCAAGTAGGTCTTAAGCACCTTGTTAATTACCTCTATTTAACCATCAGATTAATGGTGATATGCGGTTCTTTGCTTGAGAGCTGTGGAGTGCAAACAGAACAGTTCACGCCAAAAATGACTCATGAACACCTTACCTCTATCCGATACAATTGACACTGGAAAATCATGTAATCGAACAATCTCCTTAATGAAGGTCTTTGCTGCGGTGAGAGAAGTAAAAGGATACTTAAGTGCAATAAAATGCGCATACTTGGAAAGTCGGTCGATTACCACCATAATAGTATCCTTGCCGAATGACTTCAGTAGTCCCTCCACGAAATCCATGGAAATCTGATCCCAAACTAAGTTTGGAATGGGGAGAGGTTGGAGAAGGCCAACAGGGGATAATCTTGACGTTTTCTACCTTTGGCAAGTTCCACATTTCTTCACATACTCCACAATTTGTTTCTCATTCCCTCCCAAAACCAATCGTGGCAGATGTATGCCACTCCAATCCACCCAACTTGAGCTGCATAATGTTCCCAATTGTATTGTAAAGGACTCTCGTCTCGATAATGCATCAGCTACTCAATTAGATGCTTTTGGGTTGTATGCAATTTCGAATTCAAATCCCATTATCTTTGTCATCCCTTTTTGATATTCCGTCCGTACTTCTCGTTGCTCAAGCAAAAATTTAAAACTACTTTGGTCCGTCATCACCATGAATTTTCGACCGAGGAGGTATTGACTCCATTTAAGGATTGCGAATACAATTAGTTCCTTTTCATATATCGATTTTCGACTTGCTCTTTTCCCCAACGTCTTGCTAAAAAGGCCACGAGATGTTTTTCTTGTATCAAAACTACACCAAGATCGTGGTTAGAAGCATCAATTTTAATCAAAGTTTGTTTTTGAAAAGTTTGGTAGGGACAAAACCAGCGCCGAAGTAATGGCTCTTTGTAATGCCTTTAATGCTACCACGGCTTCCTTATTCCAACCAAAAGCGTCCTTTTTAAGTTTCTCAGTCAAAGGCCTTGCTATACTGGCATAATTTCGCACGAAATATCGATAGTAGCCCATGAGTCCCAAGAATCCTATTAATTCTTTAATGTTCCGGGGGGTTGGCCACGAAAGCATGGGAACCACCTTATCCATATCCTTAGCTAATCCTTTGCGTGTGACTATATGCCCAAGTTATGCCATATGTGTCACGCCAAACTCGCATTTCTTTTTGTTCGCCAACGAGGAATGAGATTACAACGTGGCTAATACTTTTAACAAATGCTGAAGATGCTCCTCCTCTATTTCACTATACACCAAAATATCGTCAAAGAAAACTAATACAAATTGACGAAGGAAAGGTCTATATACCTCGTTCCTGAGGGCCTAAAAAGTGGCTGGAGCATTGGTAAGCTCGAATGGAATTACTAAAAATTCGTAGTGACCTTAATGAGTGTGAAAGACATTTTTTGCCACATGTTTTTCCCTCATTCGGATTTGGTGGTATCCGGACCGTAAGTCTAACTCTATGAAACTTTGTGCCCCATGAAGCTCATCCAACAGCTCATCAATATTTTGGATTGGGAATTTGTCGGGTACGATAACTTTGTTTAGGGTTTGATAGTCAACATAAAATCTCCAAGAACCGTCCTTCTTTTTGACTAAGTTGACGGGACTGGAAAAAGGGTTGGTTGAGGGGCGTATGATTTGGGCTTTGAGCATGTCTCTCACCATTGCTTCGATTTTATTTTTTTTGATCTGGGGTATCGGTATGGCCTAACACTGACTGGGTTAGTGCCTTCTGTCAAGGTCATGTGGTCTCTTTGGCGTGAAGGTGGTAATTCTTTTGGCTCAAAGAAAATGGTTTGGTACCGTAATAGGATAGGTTGGATGTTAGGTGGGGTTTCATTTCTACCTTCCTTATCTCCAGACAAGAGTTGACTCAACTCAATCATGATGCCACTCTTTTCCTTCTTTAAAATACGTTCCATAGTCTTTAATGAAATTTGGGTTAATCCTAGGGAGGGGTCCCCTCTAAGCTCCACCCACTTCCATTCCAATTTAAATCTCATTGTTTGCAGCTTCCAGCTGATATTTATGTTGCCCAATTTTTTAAGCCATTATGACTCAAGGATAATATCAATTCCCTAATTGAAAGACCAAGAAATCATCATGAACTGTGATTCCCTATACAAGGTCCGACAGTCCCTTGGACTCCCCTTCACCTTGAAGTTTTTCTCCATTTCCCAAAGTCACTCCAAACTTCACACAGGTGGAATAGGGTAGGTTTAGCTCCTTAAGTGTTTTTAATGAGATGAAGTTATTAGTGGCACCTGGGTCCAGCTTCAGTATACTTCTTTCCCATTAATATGCCCCCTTAACTTCATTGTCTTAGGGTTAGTGAGAGCCATAATCGAGCTTAGAGATATATCTTCCATAGGGATAGTTATGTCGACATTTTCTCTTCTCTTGGGTTCTCCATTTCTTTACTCACTTCTACTTCTTCTCCATTAATCACCACTAAGAGGTTCATTTCTTTGTTTTTGCATGCATAATTTGTTGACCATTTATCATTACAAGTGAAACATAGGCCTTTGGCTCTTTTGTCAAGGAATTCTCGGTTAGTAAGAGTTATTTTGGGTTGAAAATTCATTCTAGTTTAATTTGGATTGAAGGTTGCTCTATTGGGTCGAAAGTAGTTTTGATTTGAGCCATATGGGTGGTTGGGCTGGGCCGGACGGATGAGGTTAAGGGCTGGGTGGTTTATGCGTTGTTGTTGATTTAAGGGGTATGGTTTGTGTGGTCGGTTTATTTCTAGAAGTGATGGTAATGGTTTGTAAGTGTTTGGGTACAGTTTTTCGAATGTTCACTGCCCATGCCATTGCTTCGTAGCTTTTAAGGTTTGGGGTCTTTGTGCTCTCACTTCTCTTCTAATATCCTCCTTTAAACCTCTCATGAATGACCCTAATTGAAAGGGCTCATGAATTCTCCCCAACGGGTTTGCTTTCTCGATGAACTCCATCTGGTAATCCGTCACAATACCGATCTGTTGAACTGAGGGCCACTACTCATGGAGGATTCTTTCATCAAGGGGCCGAAATTGCCCTAGAATTAGCCTTTTCAGCTCTTTCCACCTTAAAATGGGTTGTTCCTGATGTTCCCATTGGTAGCACAGAAGTGCCTTCCCTACTAAACTTAATACCGTCGTTTCCATAATCTTCTTCTCAGCGAGCTCATAAAATTGGAAGTATCTCTCAGCTTGCAAAATCCATGCATCAGGATTCTCACCATTGAAATTGTATAGGTCGAGTTTCTTGGTTTCCAGCTTCCTTACTTAGCTGTGTTTAACAAGGGTTTGTAATGTGTTCAAGATGTCTGGGTTCAATTTGGTGAGGAACTGGTTTCAATTTGTGGGTGAGGGTCTTTTCGGGGTGTAAAGTTGTTAAGGATAGGGTAGGCGTGTGGGTTAGTCTGTGAATCAGTTTGTGGGCTCATTTCTCCAGCGAGTTTTTCACAAAGGAATTGCAAGGTTAGTTGATTGGTTATGGTTTCGTTTTTTTTTGTTGTGAATTTGGGCTATTTTTTAACGGATTTTATCTAATTCTGAATTAATTTGGATAGGGATGTTGGTTACTTCATCCCCCAGGCTATCCATCCTTTGTGCATTGGTGTTATGAGGTGGATTTACCATGATCGGAAAAGCTCTGATACTAGATTTACTATGACAACTGCTGATTGAGGAAACATAAAATAAGAAGAGAGCAAGGAAGAGTTGTATTAATGGAAAAGGCTAAAGGGTGATTACGATGAGCTGTTTTTTGAGATAACATGAGACTCCTTACCTCAAAGGTAAACTTACAAAATATCACTCATGCTATCATCATTTATTACATCCATATATATACCTTATATTTGTCCTCCCTTACCAAATACTGACTTATTCCCTCCCCTGGAATATTCCATAGTTTGTTATAGCTTGAATATTGTACTTGCTGACACATCATCATTCCGTTATAACAGATTTTGGAACCGTTGCAGATGATGTTGCTTGCCTATTCTAACATGGAGCTGCTGCTTTCCTTCTCTGGTAAGTGATCCTATAACCGATTCTGGGACCGTTGTAGATGATGTTGCTTGCCTATTCTAACTTGGAGCTGCTGCTTGCCTTCTTTGATAAGTGATCCAACCTTTCATTGTATCGAAAGGTATAGCAAAATGTTGGTTATAGATGATGAATGAGTAGATTTATTTTAAAAATAATGGTGACATAGAACAATGAAGGACATGGGTCACTAAGGACATTTAGCTTTGATCATCGATGAAAACTTAAACTAGTAAAAGTCTAAACGATAGAGTGCAGTTCATGAAGGAGAAATCAAAGACTAGTTAATGAATGAAGTGGGGGACTATCAAATTTCAGCAAGTTTTGTATGAGACCGTTTTAACTGACGGACCTATACAACCAGCTAGAGGTGTTCATTCGGGTCATCGGGTTGATTTCGAGTCAGGTGTTTCGGGTAGATTCAAAATCGGGTTTTGTGTTCACATTGGTTTTTACATGATTGTAGATCCATTTTTAAGTCGGGTCAACTCGAGTTCGATTATAAAGTCCGGTGTCTATCGGGTTATCGGGTCTGTTTTGAACACCTCTACAACCAGCCAATGCATTTACAATTAAGAAAAAAAAAATTAAAACTACACCAAATTTTTAATTTTTATCGATAAAGTAGAATTGGATGATGTTAATAAAGATTTCAGTTTTTTATATTTGGACCGGCCCAACTATAACGCAATTATTGTATTTTGAAAGCGTGCAAAACTGTTACCTTCGCTACATAATATTTGTTATTGATAGTGACAGTTTCTCACGCAACATGTCGTACTTAGTGACAAGTATTATGAGACGGGACAAGTATGTGACTATGTGAGAGGCCTAGGTTATTGTCCGTTTTCTTCTCCTTCCCCATCACCAAATTTCACTAACTCCTGAATTGCACAACTCATGATCCAAATTACTCTCCTTGAAGTAGATCTCAGAAAACTCTGAGATTTTAGAATATAAAATTCGCTTAAATGGGTTGATAGAGTTCGAATATGCATCTGTGGCCATATAACTCGTTTAGTTTCGCCTCCTTCAAATATATTCAGAAGTGATTTGATGGGTTTTAAAATATTTATTTTACGATTTATTAATGTATTTAGATCTTGAAATTCTCAAATTCTCTACACTTCTTTGGGAATTCATTCCATTGGACTCTTGCAGTGCTCCTCAATACTTGGTCATCCGTTTCTACTGGCGTCACGACCTTTCAGGTCTGCTTATCAATTTTATTGGGAAAATTGTATTGTATTCTTGTAAAATTAGGGTTTATTATTATTGTTATCGCCTAAATTTGTAGTTATTACTTTTTTTTATATTGCTTCCTCATGTGTTCGTAGAAATACTTGTGCCGGTGAAGAATGTTGTTTATTTGGTCATATTTAATGCTTTACATTGAATTAATAATTGAGAATTAGGTTTTTAGTTTGACTGAGCTGTCATAGTTAGTACTTACTGTTGTTGCTGCATATAAGATCTTATAATCAAATTTGAAGAGAGTCTGTTTGGCAAATATTTCTAAGTCGTATACTTGTGCGTATTGCTATTGTGTGTTGTTGTCATTGTTATTGTTGTTGTTGTTGTTGTTGTGGTACTGTAGTGTGATGTTGTTGTTTTGATGTCATTACTGTTGCGTGCTGATGTGGCTGCTATCCCTGCTGTCGGCGTGTAGCGGTTGTAGCTGCTACTGTCTTGTGTTGTCTGCGTGTTGTTGTTGTCGCTGCTTGCTGCTGCTGCATGCTATATTATATATTTAGTTTTATATAGTGGTTTAACATTGTTTAACTTCCTCCATTCTTAAATATTTGCTATCTATGTTTATTGGCTCAATTCATCGTTCAAATTTATTTTATTTTTGGCGGCTAATGTGTAAAAAGAAATATAGTCAATTAGGGTCTAGTTGAATAGTCTAATCGCATATTTTCATGATATTAACTTTTTATTATTTTTAGTTATGCATATTCTATATATAAATGATCAAAATAATGATAAAATTGTGTAAAAGGTCAAATATAACAAGTATAATGGAATGGAGAAAGTACATTAAAATATCAAAATCTCTTCTTTGAATGTCTATCTCTTATCTATTTTTGTTCTGCTAGTCCACACTGCAATTTGTTGTGCTGTGTTCAAAGGTCTTAGAATGTCCACGTTGCTACCGCTGATATCTACCTAAAGTTTTTAATGTTCTTGACACTGATTTTTTTCTTGTACTTGTCATATTACTTGTCTTTATTGTTTCTAATTTCTGCTTTAGTCCTTCACGTTCACCATATATTCCCTGTCACATAATATCTGTGCAATTTTTTGTTTTCAAATAATTTTAAGGAAAAATTACCCAGAATAATACGACCTTTCACTGATTTCCCAAGAATAATACGAACTTTCAATTAACCACCAATAATACGAACTTTGACATGCATTTTCCGTTGGTAATTTTTTTTACCCAAACCGGTAAGAATATGTCTTTTAACCAAATTTTAATTATTAGACTAAGAACTCATCCTCTCTCTCCCTGTCATTCCTCTCAAAACCAGAAGACTTCTCTCACGCATCATTCCTTTCAAACCAGCAAAATTAACATTTTCCATTTCTGATTAATACTTGTTTCTTATGCTGGATTCTGCTGGATTGTATATATGAATGATTATGTACTGATTATGTGCTGATTATGCTGATTATGTGCTGATTATGCTGGATTATGTGCTGAATTCTGCTGGAACATGCTGAAGAAATGATATATGAATGCTGCTGGATATGTATGATATATATGAATGCTGGTGCTGATTATATGAATGTTGTTGCTGATTATATTGCTGCTGCAAGCTGATTACATAAAGGAATTCCATTTGCAATTCATAAAATCTCTCACCAACTCTTACTCCTTTTTTGACTACTTGTAATTTAGCATGAACACCATGATTACATAAAGGAATTCCATTTGCAATTGATGTTCTAGATTGAGATGATGATGATGAAGGGGAAAACATATTAAGAGAAGAAGGGGAAGATTGAAGGATTGGAGGAAGTAATTAAAAAAATGAAAGATAACAATGGAGGTGAGAATTCTTGAAAGAAGGTGAGGAAGATAACAATGGAGGAGGTGAGGAAGCAAGATAAACCGGTCATGTATGCCAGCGGAAAATGCATGTCAAAGTTCGTATTATTGGTGGTTAATTGAAAGTTCGTATTATTCTTGGGAAATCAGTGAAAGGTCGTATTATTCTGGGTAATTTTTCCTAATTTTAATTAATAATATTGTATGATTAGGGGTCAAGTTAATGATTAGGGCACCAAGCTGATTTTCGAGTAATCAGACACTCCTCAATATTACTATTTCTTTCATTCATAAGCATCTCAATACATTATTTCCACCTCTATATATACTACTGAGCTAAAGCCGAAAACCCTCCTCATGATTGCTTTCTCACTCCTGCCATACAACGAAGATACACACTCCCCGCCCCTAACCAATTTCTGTTATGAAATCAGAATTAGTTATCAAAATATTCCTTGTGCTGAGTCATCCACTGCCGGTTGCTTCTTCTTTTTCCTCTTGTAGGTGATCCACTGCTTAAATGGTATAGCACATTAATTCTATTTTTGAAGCAAAATTACTAAAATTTTGTAAATAAGCTTGCATGCGCCATACTAATTCTCGCACCAGTGGTGCTACAAGCTTTACTAATCCGTGAGCTATTTTAGTATGATTTTGATTTCTTCAAGTAGACATTTGACTAGCTTTGGTTTATTCTACTAAGTGTCTTTGAGGTGGATTTATTTATTTTATTTGACTTAAAATTTGCTGGAAAAATCAAAAGGAACCATTATTGAGTTAAAATTTTATCAAACAATTTCTATCAAAAGGATGGGAGCTTCACAGAGGGCGCATTATCAGGACAATTTGTGGTTTGAACACAATAATTTGATCTTTTCATTAATGGAAACTTATATTTAAGTGTCATTAGTTAATAATGAATCTTCAACTAGCATTTATTGAGATTTGAGATGTTCATCATTTTTAAATCTTATAATAATGTTTGCAGAAGGAGGCAAATGCTAAGGTTGATGAACACTTTGCTTTAATCAAGTTGAGATTAAGAACTTGTTTTATTGATCTTATGTATGGAGGAATAACTCTAAAAACATTCTTTGACTTATGGCTTTGGGGTGAAGCAAATTAACATATATGGTTTTTTGAAGTTTAGTAAGTAGATTGACATACATGTAAACAATCTTGATGTAGAAATAGAATACTTAAGAACTGAAAATGGGGCTATTTTGGCTTCCTTCCAGATGATTACATTTGATTTTGTCAAAGTTTTTAAAGGTCATTTGCAATGGAATTATTTCATTGAAAATGCGAGATCTTACATAAGCAATAATAAACACGGGCAACAATGAGGTTAATAACACTTTCTCTCTTGATTGTTCACCATTGGTTTGTGCTGCTTTCGTAGAATTGAATTTCAGGCTTCTTGGCTGTCCTTAGTGTTGTGGTTTCATATACCATATGAACTGCTCTTAAAATAACAACTAATGAACACACTATATGAATGTGATTATAATACATGGAGGTTGATGACATAGTCAATTGATTCGACGTAGCTAGGCTCTTTAAACACAATATTACAAGTTACATCTTAGCTGAGCATCATTCGTCGTCCCAAGTGCAATCACATTAAACTTATGGTATTTCATTTTTACATAGAATTCCATTAAAACTTGTTTGATATTTTGTAGTATTTATTTTTAGATTTAGACATATTCTTGATATAAAAATTATTTAATTTTTCGTTACATGCGGTTTTACACTATTTTCTATGAATCAAAAGCTACACGAAAACAAGGCATTATGTGACTTTTTTTTTTGGTTTTTTTTATAACATTTAACGACGCTTTAAGGTGACATTTTTAAACAACGTTGGTATTTCAAATGTCGCTGTTCACTGACGCTTCAAAAAGCATCACAATTTTCACCAATTAGGTAGTTTTTTTAATATCACTTTTTTTTTCTTTGAAACACATTTTAGTTTCCTAATTCACATTTGGTATATTTTTTTTCTCGTTATCGACGTTTATTCGCCAATTTTTATGTCAAAATATCATTATACGTAGCTATTAAATGTCGCTATTTGTCAGTTATCGATGCTTTTAACGTCAGTCTTTTGAGAAAACGTTTAAGCGTCACTATTTTTCTTTTTTGACACTATATGGTGTTACTATTTGTCTTCTTACGATGCTTTTTGGTGTCATTATCTACGCTTGGGAACAATCAATAGAGAAAGTGCTACCTCATTATTAATCGTGTTTATTGTTACTTCTACAAGATCTAACATTTTCGATGTAACATTGTCTTTGCAAATGATCTTTAGAACTTCTACTAAACCAGAAGTATAATTGTTTTAAAGGTAGCTAGAATAGCCCAAGTTTCAGCTCATGAGTTCTCCATTTATACAATTAGATTGTTTACATGCTTACATCTTTTATGGTTTATCAAACTTCGAGGTCCATATATGTTACTTTACTTCCGACCAAAGCCATACTTTAAATATTGCTTTGAAGTTTTACCTTCATACATAAGGTCGTTGAAAATCGAGTTCTCAATCTCAACTTGAGATTTGGAAGAAAAGGAGACAATGTTTATAAACTTTAGCATTTAGCTTATGCCGCAAATAATATCAATAAGGATTTGAGCGTAATGAAAATCCTAATAAAATACTAGTTGAAGATTTATCATAATTCAATGACACTTAAATATAAGTTTCCATAAAAGAAATATAATACAATTAATTTCATATCATAAATTGTCTTTATATTGTCCCCACTTTGAAGCTCCTATCCTTCGTGGTATGAATTGTTTCTTAAAATTTCAATTCACTAATGGTTTCTTTTGATTTTTTCCCACAAATTTAGATAAAATTTTATATAGATTTAGAATCAAATGAGAAGGGGTCTCAAAATAAGAAGGGTGAGAAGTAATATGAAGCGTTTATTTTTTAGATCAATAGACAGATTTAATTTGTTAATTTTGTTAGTTGCACGCGGTTCAATATTGCTTTTTTCGTGTAATATGAACTAGTTTCTTTAATACTGAACTGGTTCAATATATCATTTTCTAAAGATACTATGTTATTAGAAAAAGATACTATGTTATGAATAAAGGTTGCTATGATTATGTATAGTTACTGTCTTCTCTTAATCTTATACGGAACATAGTAACTTTTAAAATGAACATAGTAATCTTTAATCATAACATAGTATCATTTTCTGAAATCATAGTAACCTTTATCATAACATAAAATGGAGAAGAAGATCGAAGAGAAAGATGGAATATTTTCACCCGTTAGATTTTCATAAGATCAATGGCTATAAATCCTTCTCATCCTTCTCATTTTGAGACCTCTTCTCTATGGATCCCTCCTATATATATATTATATATATATATATATATATATATATATATATATATATATATATATATATATAATATATATATATATATATATATATATATATATATATATATATATATATATATATAAAAGTCATTTTCAAAGACATGTAGAATAATGCAATCATAGTCAAATGGCTACTTGAAGAAATTAAAACTCATACAAAATAGCTCTCCGATTAGCAAAGCTTGTAGTACCACTGGTGTGAGAATGAACATTGGATATAGTTGATTGTTTACCAATTTTTAAGTAATTCTGAGTCAAAAAAAAATTAATGTTAGCACGAATTGACATTTTTAAGTGTAAGATGTCAAATAAAAATATTATAGTTTTTAAATTATAATCAGATCATCTAATGAAAGCCAATAATCAACCAATGTTTTCCAGCTGAGTCTCTTGATTCAATAGGTCAATTTGCATAATTCTCTTCTTTTGATAGTGTTTAATCAAAATTGTTTCTCTATGTTGCGTCCATACTTTACCAACTCGCTTTAAAATTGCACAATCATATGTCCCCTCATGTAAGTGAAAATGTTGCCATGAAGAAAACAAAAAGAATTATACATTGGTAATATGAATTATGACAAAAATAAACTTAATTGATAACAAGTTACCATCTACCCAAATAAGGTTAATATCAGCTTTGGAAGAGTTTCTCATCTCATGTCAATTTTTAATTCGATAGGTCAATATGTATTTATTTTTGCAATATCCATAAGGAAGCTCACAATTACAATACCAACTTTATCAATTGGTTGATTTAGACTATTGAAGTTGACAATATATCTTTACTTTGTGTCATTCCATACAACATGATTTATTATATAAATGTTGCCTTGATTTCCATTTTCATTTAACGAAAAATAAAGAAATAATTGCAATTAGAAGAACCCACACAGAAAATCACACACCGAGAAGCACAAAAATAGAATGTTGTGATTGAATTATTGCCATGAAAGACTCTCTAAACTAAAATTTTTTGCGTACAAAATAGTACAAAAATGAGTAAAATAGTCGTGTTTTCTTATTGTCTCAACACTTTCCATTTCATCAAAAGGAACAATTCTAGGCCAATCTTTGATCAAGAGACGATGTCTAGGTTTTGAGGTTTTTGATTTAGACATAGTTGTGCATTTACTTGGCTCTAAGTTTGAATCTTCAATCTCATTTGATCTTTCATTTCCATCATGATTAGTAAATTTAGGCAAAACGAAAGTAGGTGTTTGAAGCAAATCAATAGTAGGCATTTCTATGTCAGTGAAGTAATAATGGATAGTGGAGAACAAACCCTAGAAGTATTGGTTTTATGTAAATTAAAAGTTGGTGGCGAAGGAATAATGGAATAATGGATGGTGGAGAATGCACATTAGAAGTGGACATAGATTGTTGTGTATGTGTTGGCGAAGGAATAATGGATGGTGGAGAATTAATGCACCCTAGAAATACTGATTTTACGCACATTAAAAGTGGACATAGATTGTTTTGTTAGCAAAAGAATAATGGATGTAACACCCCTAATTTTTACACTAATAATATAATAAATACAATAAGACTTAAATAAATTTTTTTTTATAGCAGCGGAAAATAAATACGGAGTGTTACAATTGGTATCAGAGCCAACCTGCGATCGTGACTAAATCGAAAGGTTTAGTTTACCTAGCAGGTGAAAAGATCTTGGAGACTAGTGAAGTGGTAGATTGAGGATAGAGAGACTTATGTTTGGATTTTGAGGTAAAATTAATGCTTAATTAAGTGGTGGAAATAGTCTTTGGTGGATTACGATTAATAGGTGGATTTATTATATAATATAATTTGAGTATTGTGTTTACAGTTAAGGTTGAATTATTGAGGATATTATACTATGACTTGTGGGTTGTTTAATCATTGATTCAGTGTTTATATATAACATATTAGGATTTGATTACTTATGGAGGATATTATTTTATTATCTTTCATTGATATTTTGATATAATGGAAAACAGTTTTAAAAGGAATTATGTTGAGCAAATTGAGTTTTATTGAGGCAAAATCAATTGTTACCTTGAGTATTATTTATTTATAGATATCTAAAAACATGTATATATTATTAAGGATTTAGTATTATGTTGGCTATTATATGTCGAGGATTATTTTAGAGTCTTAAATGATGATGAGCTTGACAATAAATTTATGAATGTGAAATATTGAATTATCGATAGTATTGAGGAATTATTACTTGATAATATATCGAGGGTTATGAGTGATTCAATATATCTTATTAAAGATAGCTTGAGAAATATTTTCTAGAATTGAGTATTTCATTTGATCGTAACCATGGGAATAAAATCAACATGTAATAAACTTATTGGGAATTTATTTATTTTATGTTGGAGACGTTTTTTTTTATTGTGGGACTTAATATAGTAGTGTTCAAGAGTGAATTATAATTTGAGTTTTATTTGAGGTGAAGTAGAATAATATTTTTTTATTTAAAGTTATAATGTTGGAATCCTACACATAGTATTGTGAGTTAGTTAAGTTATTATTGTAGTTTAAGGATTATTGAAAAGTCTTCGGTGGTTACGAGCTTGGCGATAAATTTGTGGATGTATAATATTGAATTATTGATAATATCAAGGAGTTATAACATGATTTATGAATGATTTAGTATATGTTACCGAATATATCATTATATCTTGGGAAGTATCCTTAAACTTTTAGTATTTTATTCTGATTAAGATCATGAGAATAAATAAGTTTTATAATTGATCGACTTGTTGAGGTATATGCGTGGTTCTAATTTTCAACAATTCTTGGGTACATACTATCATGCCTTGATGATACATGAGAATCGACTGTAGAATATCGTCGACGTTGTTAGAGTTGCATTGACTTTAGATTATTTATTTAGATCTAGTTCTTGATTTTTTTTAGGGGGGATATATGGTTGAACAGTTTTGAGATGTCTATTGACATTAAGTAAGATATGTGGTATAATTGTTATTTCGATTAAGGAAGAAGGTTAACAGTGTCTTACATGTGTTGAAATTTGAATGGTATGGCATACTTGTCTGCATTAGTTAGAACGCGTACCATTACAATTGTAATTTGCATTTCTTGTAGTGTAGTGTATTTGTTTGTTATATTTGTTTGTTATATAATTAAGTTTTATATTACAAAAGCTTGCTACGATATATATTTAAAAAAATTTTTTTTTATAAGGAGGCTTTATTCAAATCATGTATAAGAATATCGGTAATATCGGCAAAACGATTTCCCCTTAGTAAATAACAAAGTACACAATGAGAGAAATATACTCACATTAACCCAGATTGTTGTACATATACAATTAATAATATATACTAAATGATACATAAGAAAAAATTATAATGAAAATGATCAAAGAAAGAATCTAAAATCAATTGTTAATCACACGTTAAGGTGTGTCATCTAAATCAAACAAGTCTTTAGGTTTAGTCGTAACAACATGCGACCATCCTTTTCTTATTTCATCTTCATGTAAAACTCTTTTTTTCCTTGACATGGGAATAAAAAAGAATAATCATGCAAATGACGATCATTATGCATCAATTTAGAGAAACTGACACATACACCCCCATGTGAAAATGTTTTTACACCTCTATGAATGTCAACTAATCGCACAAGAATAACAAAACTTTGTATGCTCTCTAATAATTCAACTCAAATATGTCTTTCACTTTTCCATAATATGCCTCTCGATCAATAGCAACTAAGTTAAGTCCAATTAACACCAAAGAAGGAACTCAGTCTAACGCTCGGTTAACGTCTAGTCTTATGAAACAATGTGGATATATATATATATATATATATATATATATATAACGAGTTACTTTTTAATACTTCCTCAGGTTTTTAATAGTTGCTATAAAAAAGGTGTGACTTTTTACATAAAAATGTGTTACTTTTCGGAAAAAACGTGTTACTTTTTAATACTTCCTCAGGTTTTTAATAGTTGCTATATTTTTTTTTTCACGCTATCCAATGCACAATTTTAATCTTTAATATCTCTAATTTCATATGATAAAAAATTCTAAAAAGTTAATATTAAAAAAATACACATTAAGACGAATCAAACAAGATCTCACTTGACTATGTTTTACATTATACATAGAGAACTATAAATCAAATAACATCAATTGGTGAATAGTAGTTGCTACAGGAACTGTAGTAACTAACAAAATCCGGAGGAAGTATTACATAGGGGTAGAATTAAGTGAAAACACTTAAAGTGGTGAAAACTGAAAACCAGACAGAGGTATACATATTCTAGCAAAAGGGGTACATATTATCTTATAACGTATACATATATTTTGTGAAGCATATTATTTACAAAAATGTCATCTGATTATGTACCCCTTTTAAACGTATATGTACCCTTTTCAGCAAATGTCTAATTATTTACAGAATTGCCATTCACATATGTACTCCATTTGAGCTTTTATGTACCCATGTTTTTAGTTTTCACCATTTTAATTGGTTTTTACATGATCCAAATCATATATATATATATATATATATATATATATATATATATATATATATATATATATATATATGGATTCTTAAATTCGAATGTTGTATTGTTGGTTGCATGGAGTTGGCTTGGTTATCAAGCAGTTAGATGGTTAGCATGCAAAGAAAACCGATAATTCCTTTTAGGCCAAGTGTAAGGCATAAAAGAATGCTTAACACCTTTATATAAGGGTGGTTGCATTAAGGAAGTTAAAAGGAATTCTTTTTCTTCTGATTTTGGCTTTCCACATCCCCATATATTTTTTTCTACAAGTTTTCTAAGTGAAAAATCTTGCAAACTCAATCACTTAATTTCTTAGATTACACATTCTAATATCTTGTTGTTCACATTGTCTTTGTATATAGTGCTTATACTTAGATGCAAACAATTCCATCACTTAATTTCACGTTTCTGCTTAAGCACCAAGTAGGCGGAATAACGCTTTTAGGAAAACTATTTTAGAGCCTAGGTTGGTATAAAGTTTTCAAAGACTTTTTAGTCTAAAAGGATCTTTGATATTGTGACAATTTCAAGTGCAAGTTTGGTGTTTAATCTTTGTAAGTTTTTATTTCAAATAAGTTGTATCAGGTGATCAGGACTTTTACGTCCCTCAAATGTAATGCCGCAAGTGCACGACGTAGCTTAGTACGACGGCAATTAGGGTTCAAATCCACAGGGAGTGGGGGTTAAGTTAATAGCTTCTCACTCAATTAGTTAGTTCAAAAACGTAGAATATGTTGTGTGGAGGTAAAAGCAAGCAATTAAAAAGAACGGAATGAAAAGTGAAACATAAAAGCATCAATTGGAAGAAAGCCAATGTAATTGGACCTAAATGCCGTTTAAAAAGATTGCAAAAAGTTGTTGCTCCTATTTCGCTCGACCCAAGCGAGATTGCTTGACCTGGTCGAGCGAGCATCAGGTACACAGGTCAAAATTTTTAAAAACAGAGCAGTCACCAAAAAAGGCACCGCTCGACTTGTCCACTCGACCGAGCGAGCTCGCTCGACCCTTCAAAAATGCTTCTGTCGACATTCTGAAGCTACTAGAAGTGCATAGTAGTTTCGCTCGACCCGAGCCAACATCGCTCGACCCATTGAAAATTCTTCTGTCAACATTCTAAGGCTACTGGAAGTGAATAGTACTTTTGCTCGACCCGAGCCAACATCGCTCGACCGGGTCGAGCGACTTTCAGGATGGTCCTGCTTAGCTTCTATCTCTAATACAAGTCTTTTTTATGTTTGAGCAAGCTTGGCTCGACCCAGTTTTGGCCGAGTGGGCTTAGAATAGTCTACTTTAGCTCCTTTTGGCCTTGTTTCTTTGAGCTTTCGGATTTGTGTGAGCAGCGTATGCTTCAAAATTGCTTGATTTGTGCTCGGTTTGATGAGTTTTACCTGAAATGCAACAAAACAACAACACATCAAACCAAGCGTAAAATCTCAAATAAAGCCAGCATAGTTATGCAAAATCTCAATACAATAAAGCCAAATAATTGGATAAAATATGAACAAAATGCAGCTAACATTAGGTTTTTCTTTCTTAGACTTTAATCTTTATAGTTTGGTGCGTCTAATATTTTCATGTTTTTTTATACCTATACTTTTAACAAATTTTCATCTCATTCACATTTTTCTCTCCATATCTTTTTTACATTTTCCCACCATATGCCTATGGGGCAAAGTTGGTGGCACAATGAAGCATTTCCTTTTTTTTTTTTTTTTGTGAATTACTTTGGAAAAACAAATAGTCTCTTACCTCTCAAAATTGATAGAAGTTTTGGGCGCATGCGGAATTTGTAGTTGGACCCAAATAAATATTGTATTACATTAACTGAATACAAATATTTAATTACATCATAAATTGTACAAGAATATTTTTGGTGGGACACTTGTTCCGCACCTATACACTCTTCACTTATGTTTTTATGTGAGCTCATGTCTCACTTATCTTTCACACCTCTCATTATAAGGTGTAAGGTGTCTTGTGCACACATAATTGGTATTTATAGTGATCAAGCTTAAAATATCTTAGATATTTTAATTTTTTAATTACATTTTGGGAAATTCTACATGGTAAGCACCGGGTATAGGGAAATGCCTACTATAACTATTCTTGTATTCCATTCTACCAAATAGCACTCAACTATGGCTAAAACATCTACAGTAACGATAATGGTCAAAAAATGTTAATGATCCGTCAACTTGTGAAATTACCTAATTGCCCTTGTTTAATTCTAATAAAATGATGCTCCTTCTTCTTCTTCATTTCACGCATTTCCTTCTACAGCCGTTGAAGGCACATGAAGGCACAAGGAAAGAAGTGATACCATCACTAATTCACTATTAAGATGATTAAAACCCAAATTCAACATGCACCCATCCCAACTTTGAACTTCCCCAACCCCAAAAAAAAGTACAAGATGATTAAAGCCCAAAACTCAATATTTTCAATGAAATAAATCAAACCCAACTTCTCAAAATTCCCAAAAAAAATATCAAAGAACAAATCTTTACAATATTCAACCAAAACCCACATACCAAAATCAAACAAAAATAGCAAAAAGCTGAGAAATTGATGAATGATAGACATTAATTTACCCAAAGTCGTGGAAATGTAGAGCTTCAAAGATTCAACCAAAATATCTTTTTGGAACATAAAATGATAGACATGAATTTACCCAGATAGGATTAAACATTATTGGAATGATCTCGTTAGTCGGTACTTATTAGAATGATAGACATTAATTTACCCAGATAGGAACATAAAATGATAGACATATATTCAAGGCATGGTCCAACACCCACAACAACATAATTTGCTTTTAGTGGGATATATTTAGCGACATTTAATTTAAATGTCGCTGTTTCAAATTTCCTATAGAGAGGATTTAGTGAAATTTATTAAACCCTTTAACAACATATTAAAAAGTCACACTAAAGCTTTTAGCGACATAGGATCTAGTGACATTTCTCACAAATGCCACTATAAACTATAGTGACAATTACAAATGCCACTAAAGACCAAATTAAGAGTCGCTAAATCACTTTATGGTAGAACTTAAAATAAAAACCAATAATTATTACACTAAAAATATGAATTAGTGACATTTTTTAAATGTCACTAAATCCAATGTCGCAAAAAGCTAAATTTGTTGTAGTGACCTTAGTAAAGCCTCTTCTTGCCTTAATAAAAACCTCCCTTGCTTTGCCAAAATCACCTCATTTGCTCCTTATTGATCACTTCATGAAGTGATCCAAACCTCAACTCATCACAACCCAACACATCCATATCCTCCTTCTCCAATGTGCCAGACATTAGGGGTGAAAGTTCGGACTACGGTTTGGACTTTCATCGAAACCAAATCGAACCATATTTTATTCGGTCTCCATATTTTCAGACCAAATCGAACCAAATTATATTTCTAGACCGAACCAAATCGAACCGCAATTTTGGAAGGTAGACCGCACCGAACCGCCCAGACCGAATTAGGCCGAATTGCTATTTTTGGGCCGAATTGCTATTTTTGGGCCGAATAACTAATCAAGGTTTAAGACAATTGAAAAACATGCAATTAATAATAAAGTCTTACAAAATACTAAATAAAATCTTACAAAATACTAATTAAGTCTTGCCAAATACAAAGTTATGAATTTGAAAAGCAATTACAAAATACTAAATTAAGTCTTGCCAAATACAATTAATAATAAGTCTTGCCAAATAGCAATTTGAAAAGCAATTACAAAATATACATTAATCATCAATTTCAACCGTTTCTGGAATCATCGCTTCTTTTTCATCAATAATCGACATCTTGATCAACTCTACAAGTTATGAAAAACAAACAATTAGAATTTGAAAAGCAAACAAACAATTTACATATGTAATATATTGACATCTTGAAAAAAACAGAAAATATATTACTAATAAACCAAAATAAACAAAAAATAAACACATACAAAAACACACATAAACACGAAAATAAAAAACGAAAATAAAACAAAAATGAACAAACAATTGAACATAAAACAGAAACACACGACACAAAGAACAAAAAAAACAAAAATAAAAAAAAATGAACACGAAAATAAACACGAAAATAAAAGATCTAAATGAACATACATTACTAATAAACGAAAATAAACAAAAAATGAACAAACAATGAACAAAAAAACGAAAATAAACCAACACATACAAAAATAAGATCTAAACACAATCAAAGATCAAATAAAAAAAAATGAAAAGAAAGACTTACTATTGAACGCCGGTAGAATAGTCGACGGCAGTTGGGAGGGCGCGGCTTTGACGGTAGAATACCGTCGACGGCTGTGACTGTGTGACTTTGAGAGAGGGATGGTAGAAGCCTAGGGTTTTGAGAGAGGGAAATGAAAATGAAATGAAACTATGATCTATGAAAGTGAAAATGAAAGAGTGGGAAACTATGAGAGCCAGAGGGACGGCGCATCTATTCTCTCACGGAGCATCTAAGGGTTTTAGGTTTAGAGTTTATTTTTTAAAATTTTTTGATTTGGGCTGGGCTAATATATATTTAATGGGCTATAGCCTATATATAATTTTTTTTAAAATTCGGTCTGCGGTCTGAAATTTCGGTTTGCGGTTTATGAAAATCCCAAACCTAATCCAAACCTTAATATTTTGGTTTTTGATTTTTCAAACCTAATCCAAACCAAATTAAAAAAAACACCAAACTATATTTGTTATTCGGTTTGGTCTGGTTCGGTTTGCGGTTTTAATCCGAATAAGTTTCACCCCTACCAGACATGGCATGGACAACAATATGATCAAAATCATCTCCAACACTAGAAAATTTAGCACTTGGTTTAACACAAGCTTTGAGCCTTTTTATTTTTATACACCGAGTTATAACTCATCAATACTCAAAAGAAAATTATATAAATAGTGAACAATTTAAATAGAATGCAAGCATAAAAAATTGAAGAAGTTTATTTAATGGTTGAAAACTTTCTCGTTATGATATGAGTATACTCGGTAAATATTGATCTGACCTGAAAAATAATCGGAAACCCGATCGAATAATTTGGGTTGAAATTCGAAAATTTTGACCCGAATCAAAAGTTGACCGAACATGAGAAGCCCACTAAAAAACATGTCGATCGAGTAAGGGTAGATCCGTTGGGTTGTACAATTGTTAAAAAACGGGTAAAACTTGTCCACTTGGTTGCACAAACAAAATAACTAATGTTTTTTTTATTTAAATGTTCTTTATTTTTGCACTCTTAATAGTTAAATTATTGTAGTATTGTGTTTGAGTCATTTGGATATGTTTTTGTTTTATATAATGCATTTTAGTTTTTTAAGGTTACTTTATGTTGAATTATTATTATTTGATCGTCTACTATTTTATTGTGATTTACTAGGTACTATTGTAATTATTATTCTTGAAATCACACATTTTTTTAAAAAAATTACCCAAGAAAACATAAAATGGTAACCCATTAAGTCAATTCAAACCCGCCTAAAAGCCGAAGTGATCGACCTGAAACTAACTCAAGCCAAAAAGACGTTCGACACAAAACCGTACCGATCAACCGTTTTCCTAGTCTAGATATGAGCTTGTTTCTTACCACTAAAAAATTTAATTATCCCTCCACTTTTGCAAGTAGAAAAAAAGGAAATGGAAAAAATAGCACTAATGGAATTTAGAATTCAATAGTCTAATAATGGAAACACCAATGAGTATCATGCAAGCCAAAATCCCAACACTTATAATCATTCATCAACATTAATTAACCTTACGTGGCCCTTTTTCCATCGTTGAATAACACCATTATTGTTATGATCTTATCAAACTATTCAAATTAGGAATTACCAATCAAATTTAATTAATAACAATATATACAATTCATGAGAGTATCTAAGAGCAAACTTAAATCCCCAACAAGTATATTACTCTTAATTCTCTTCAAAAGTATTCAAATTTGAAGATTAATGGCATTGGGATTATTCCTATTTTTTCCATTTTTATTACTAATTTTTAGTTATTTAATAAAAAGTTCATTGCTAATTATTAATAATAGTGAAAATAGAGAAACAAGGATAAAATACCCTCCAGGAAGTAGAGGAATATTACCTTATATTGGAGAATCCTTACAGTTCATTGCAGCGATCTATACCAAACAAGGCTTCTATAGCTTCGTTCAAGCTCGCCATCTCAGGTATATATAAATATATGTTCTCTGTTTTCTCCGTTTTATATAAAAAGACAATATTGGTAAATGTCAATAGACCAACTCAACCAAAAGCTTAGTTGATGGTTGAGGCCCAAAATATGTTATATACTCTAACGCGCCCCTTCACTCGAGAGCCCTTTGGGTTACAAGTGTGGATGCGACACAGACACTTTTCATACCTGGCAGGCTGGCACTGAATATGCCACTTTAAATGAGGGGTGGTAGAGATTTAAACATGTAACCTCTTGTCGAACTGAGTTCTAATACCATGTCATGGACTAACAGTAAATTATGTGATTAAACAATTTAAATAAGATCTCACTTAGTTATATTTTACTTAGATATTAGCCCCAACATATATAAAATAAACTGACAAAAAAATATCAAATACCTTTTTTTTTTAAGATAAAAATATCAAATACCTAAGCTACCATGTATTTTAGAATAGAGACAAATTATTATTTTTTGGGAGTTTAATTTTTACATTGTTGAGATCTTGTGCTTGTATAATAATCCTTCTTTATTAATAATCCTTCTTTGCAAATTTCTACACAACTATTTTACCTTTTTCTACTATTTGTTTCTTGATTTAAGGGAAGGAGGAAGGGGAAGGGAAAAGAGAATTAATCCTTACATATTTGGGGTGAAAAATCAAAATCTTAACACTAGGGTAAGAAAGACACCTTTAAGCATTAACCTAACCATCTTAAACCTTGAGATTATTTTATGTTATATTCGAGTAATTAGAACTATTTATTCAGGTTATCGGGTCAATTTCAAGTTAGGTGTTTTGAATTGGTTCAAAATCAAATTATGTGTTCACTTATTTGCAACCAGATGAAAGACGAATATAGTTACAAAATCAGATAAATGTCGGATTATTGATTTTGTTTTGAACTTCTCAAATAAAAAGTTAAAATCCAAACAACATAAAACTATAGAATTGGGAGACTAATTTAAAATTCCACTTGTTTGCAACTTGAAAGTATTTCATGATGAGATGCAAGGAAACTAGATGCTCACATTTTATCACCAAGAGTTATTGAACCATTAATTTTTTCTTAAATTAAAGAGACACTAAATTTTCCACTCATGTACATTCAATTTATATTCACTTTTGATTATCCTACAAAACAAAAAATCAACCTTTTCTCATTGACCAAGTGGCAAACAAATGTGCATATTATGGATGAACAATTTTTAATTTGATGGTCTTGTTCTCTTTGGTACCTAGATTTGCTTTACATGTTCTATTGGAAGGACATGAAATGTATTTTTAATAATGTAAGTGTCTTTGCTTCTCTAAGGGCATGCAAATTTTAGATGTCCATCTTTTAGTAGGTGCAAGTAGGCATATGTTTACATTTAGTTTTAATCTTAACAAACGTGGTATGAACCTTTTTAACATGAATGAAACTCTTATAACCTATTAATCTATTTTTATTTAGAGATACCTTTTGATGACTCAACACATTTTTGAAATTTAGATACAAAATTTTAAATATGTTCAAGGCATTGCATTGACTTTCATACTCTAATTTAAAAGTCTTGACTTCTGTTTCAAGGAAATAATTCTGACATTGTAGTAGCATGACATTCTGTTTTGAAAACTGTTTTTAGCTTTCAAAGTTTTGACAGTGTCTTCAAATTTTAATTTAATGTTTTTTTTATTAATTTCATCTCTATTTTCGGCATACTTACATGAGATCTTGCCTAATGAGTTAATATTTGAGGTTAATACTTTTCTTTTTCAAACATATCATATAGGGTGTTTTCTAAAACTTCTTTAGAACATGATATAAGATAGTTTAGGGATACCTCTTTGGTATAATCGTTTTCGTCTTTTTCATTTTCCATCAAGTATAGATGTGTTTGTCCATCTTTATTTTCTTATTCACTGAATGCTTTTAAATCACTCCATTTTGCAACCATTATTTGTTTCTTTTTGTCCCTTTTGTAGAGTACCTCTTTTTCTCAGGGCCTTCTTTTACTACATGATTTGTACGTAGAATCACATTCAAAAAAAGTTACTTTATTAATTTTTTTTAAGAAGAAGATTTACCTTTATAATTGTTTTTTAATTTGAAGTTTTTGAATTTTCTTCATTTTCATGATGCATTCTATCCTCTTGTAATGACTGCAAATGAATGTGTTTCTTCATCATTATTATCATTTTGTAGTTGAGGATTCTTCTACCTTATTGTATTTGAGGGTAAGATAATTTATGGATGGAGGTACATCATCCTCGACATCATTGTATAGTGTTAGGTCATTGGTAATAAGCTTCTTTAATTATTGTGATCTTTGGGCTTAAGATCATGTGTTAAAGCAAGTAACAATATTCTTGACCATGACGTTAACTTTGAACACTTAATCGAACATGTCTTAGAGTGTACTTTGAAAAATAACGATAAGGATGTGTCGAGATGCGTAAGTTTAAGGTTTGGAACGATTAATGAATTAGCTAACATGGGAGTGAAGCGTTGCTTGTTCGAAGTAACAAGCAGTAAGTCATCAGGAAGCTCGCTCAACCATATTGTGTGTTTCTCGACGGGGTCGAGCGGGATTGAGCTAGGTCGAGCGAAAGTTCAGAGAGCAGGCAGTAAGTTTCTAGGAGGTGGCTCGACCTAGAGCTCGGTCGAGCAGGTCATGGATAGGTCGAGCAAGGCATCAAACGGTCATTTTTGCAATTTGTGTATTGATTGTGAGCATTACTTACTTATTAATTGTAATGTTAATGCTAGGATTATTGCTATACTTATTGGCATTTTAGTTGTGGGAGTTATTAGTGATTTATGGTGGTTAAATGTGTGAATCTAAGAATGACACTCACCTTCATCTATAAAAGGGAGTATCATTCTTAAAGAAAGAACCTCCACAAACACACATTTGTTGAGAGGGTCTAGCATTGTAAGAAACTTGAGAGTGTTCTAACATTGCTTTAGTATTTGTGATCTTGAGAGATTGTTCTCAAGACAAGGAGAGTTTATTACATTGTATTGTTGAGTTCAATATAATAAACATCATTGGAGAGGGGGAGATATTTAAGATACCTCATAAACACTTGTGTTTTTTTTGCATTATTTTCATTTGTTATTCATTATTGAATCTCGCTAGAGCCGTTCATTTCAATTGGTATCAGAGCTGGAAGATCATTTGGGCCATTTTGGGTGTGAAAGTGAGGTTAAAACAACAACAAAAACACAATGACTGACGGGTCGAAATTTTCCATTCAATTGTTTGATGGGAAAATCAACTTTGCTATATGGATAGCTCCGTGGAGGATTACTTGGTGCAACAAAGCATCAATGATGCACTTTTGCAGGAGAGGCTAAATCATATTGAGGAGGATAAATAGATACAAATAAGAAAGAAGGCGGTAAGCAAAATCCAACTTGCCATAGCACCCGAAATCAAGTATCACTACTTGAAAGAGACTAATCCCGGTGATTTGTTGGAAAAATTACAAGCGGTGCATGCTTCCAAATCCCTAATTAATAAACTTTACTTGAGGTGGGAGTTGTATCAACTCATGAAGAATGAGGATATAACAATGCAAGACCACATAAACACATTTAACAAGTTGGTGTGCCAATTGTTGAATGCGGATGAAAAATTGATGGATGCAGAGCAAGCCTTACTGCTCTTGGCTTCACTTCCCAAGGACTATAGAAACATATATAGTCCAGAAATTGCTCATAGGTAGGGACTTAATTACTCTTGATCAATCATTGGCGGCGTTGAGAGAGAATGATAGGTTCTTGGTGAGAAGAGAGGGGGAAGAGAAGAAGAATGTTGGGGATGACTTATATAGTGAGGGTTTTAATAGGGGAAGAACCAAGGAAAAGGGATATCAAGGAAGGGGTAAGTCTCATGGGAAGGGTGACCTTAGTGTGATACCCCAGATTCAGCTTGAAAAGGGATTGATAGGCTACTCATATCAACAAAGTGCATCTTCTTTTCATGGGAGCCCATTTGTTAAGAACTCTACAGTTAAGTGTGCTTGGTAGGGAGCAATCTTAGAATGGGTGACCTCCTGGGAATTTTTCCTGGGTGGGCACGAGTAAGGCCAAAGTGCTCTGGGACGACTTGTGTTGGTCTGTCGGGCCAGTCTACAGTCTCCATGAGTAGTCACCAGTGGTCCGTTGGGCCGGGGTGTTACATTAGCGACAAAGAGTGTTACTATTGTAAGAAGGGGATCATACAAATGATATGCAAAGAATTTAGGGAAGAGCTTAAGAGAATGAGGGTAGCGGGAGTGTCGCTCTAGGCGTTGGTAGTGATGACTATGATGGGGCGCTATTAGTTGATGGGGGAGTGGTTCATAGTAAGGAATGGGTAATGGACTCCGGTTGCTCATTCAACATTTGTTGTGAGAAGGAAAAATTTACTAAGCTTAGTTATGGGGATATTGCCATAATTACTTTACCAAATGATGAGAAGGTGAAAGTAGAAGGTATTGGGTATGTTATAATTAAGACTCTTGGAGGTGTCAAAAGAAGACTTAGTGATGTAAGGTATGTACTTATGTTTGAGAGTAACATTATATCATTTGGTAGACTTGAGAGTAAGGGATGCACTTTCAAAGCAAGTGGAGGGATTTTGAAAGTCATTAGAGGGAGCCTTATGCTTATGAAGAGTATAAGGAGTAAGAAGAATTTGTATGAATTACAGGATGGTTGTGGTAGCCTAGGCCACAAAAGTGATGGTGTTGTGTTTGGGTCAAAGAAAATAACATTTGAGGATAATAAGAATATTGCGCTTGAGGGGGAGATTGTTAAAGCAAGTAACAATATTCTTGACCATGACGTTAACTTTGAACACTTAATCGAACATGCCTCAGAGTGTACTTTGGAAAATAACAATAAGGATGTGTCGAGATGCGTAAGTTTAAGGTTTGGAACGATTAACGAAGTAGCTAACATAGGATGTGAAGCGTTGCTTGTTCGAAGTAACAAGAAGTAAGTCATCAGGAAGCTCACTCGACCATATTGTGTGTTGTTCGACCGGGTCGAGCGGGAGTGAGCTAGGTCGAGCGGAAGTTCAGAGAGCACGCAGTAAGTTTCTAGGAGGTGGCTTGACCTAGTGCTCGGTCGAGCGGGTTATGCCTAGGTCAAGCAAGGCATTAAACAGTCATTTTTTGCTGTTTTGTGTATTGATTGTGAGCATCACTTACTTGTTAATTGTAATGTTAATGCTTGGATTATTGCTATATTTATTGGCATGTTAATTGTGGGAGTTATTAGTGATTTATGGTGGTTAAATGTGTGACTCTAAGAATGACACTCACCTTCATCTATAAAAAGGGAGTATCATTGTTAGAGAAAGAACCTCTACAAACACACATTTGTTGAGAGGGCTCATTGTAAGAAACTTGAGAGTAACATTGCTTTAGTATTTGTGATCTTGAGAGATTGTTCTTAAGATAAGGAGAGTTTATTATATTGTATTGTTGCGTTCAATATAATAAACATCATTTGAGGGGGAGGTATCTAAGATACCTCATAAACACTTGTGCGTGTGTGTGTGTGTGTTTTTTTTTTTTTGCATTATTTTCATTTGTTTTTCATTGTTGAATCTCGCTAAAGCCGTTCATTTCATCGTGGAATACAACTGAATACTTCTCTCACCTTCTTTATATTACAAAAAGTTTTACCAAAGAAATCCGAACAGTTCGTCATCAAAGTAAATGAGCAAACATTGAATTTGTATTTTTTTTTTGTGCTTCATTTTGAACATTTCACATTAATGCATCAAGATTATTGATCTTAATTTCCATCACTTGAATAGTGCCTTCATATATCATGACTAGCTTATCTCATATTTCTTTTGCATTGACACAAGAGAATTCATATTGAATTTTGTTCATGAGCACAACATTGTTGATTCATGGTTCTATATAATTCTTTGAAACTGCTTTAAAGTTGGATTGATTGAGTTTGTATTTGGACTTTGGAACATCATTGCTGCTTGAATCTTTCTTCATTGGAGTTTTTGGACCATTCTTGATAATTTCCCATAACTCTATGTATTGATCGATGACAAACATTGTTCATCAATATTTTTAAATGAGAGAAATTTATGCCGCATAACAAGGGTGGTCTAGAATATGAACGACCTTGAACAAAAACACCTCCTATAGGATCCAAAAAAATTCAGAGGATTTTTAAACTTAAAGATGAAACGTAGATTTGATACCAATTAAAGGTATAGGTATAAGATAACTCTCTAGATGTGAGTTAATAGAGAGTTCGACAAATGTTTATTTTGACTTTGAACGTTGTTTCAAAGTTTTAAAGATATACATCAAAACTGTATGAGAGAAACAATTTTTATGTAACTTAGTAGATTGCAAATAAATAAGATACAATAATAGATAGTAGATAAAATAAAGAAATTGTTATCGAGGTTCAATATTGAATATCCTATTCCTCGCTTGGGGTTCTCACACCCCATAGAATTTAAACCTCTTTTATTAATCTTTAGAATTCTAAATCACTACTAAAAGATCTCTGTATCTTTTAACACACCTCTTTATTTCCCGAAGAAATATCAATAAATTTTCACATTAGTAAAAGATAAATCCATTCCTACTAATGAGAAAAACAACACTTTATGTTAGACAAAAGGATTATAAACACAAAATGTAGTTCTCTACAAATTTCGAATAAACAAAATATAGATGGGGAAAAACTTTAGTTAATAACTATAATTTGCACGCTCAAAGGTTGTGGGTAATGTCAAGTAGTTATTTGCAAAAACTAGCAGGTTAAAACAACTTATTGATATGAATAAGCTGCTTTTGAACAAGTTGCTCATAACAACAGGTTCAACACCAGTTGGGCAAACCAATTTGTTAAATCAGTTGGTCAAATCAACTATTTTAATCAGCTATTTGCTACCAGTTATCAGCCGTATGCTAAACACCCCATTGCAATTGTAGCCTCCAATATGACCATTTCTAAACAAACCCATCAACATTGTAGTTAGTTATTATCCTAGAAAAAGCTTTTCCAAACTTTGAACAACCAGTTCAAAGCCTACCCGTCACTAACTTCTCGATTTTGTAGTTTAATTTTAATTTTCGAATTCAAATAATGTTAGACATAATCTTCAACGTAGTTTCTGAAATTGTTAGTCTTCAACAACACATGATAATTTTAAGCAAAAAATTTTTTTTTGAGATATAATAGAAAAAACAAAGATCAAAGGGAAAATTCAAAATCAAATTCAATATAAGATTCAATTTATTGAATCTATCATAGAGACTTAATTAAACATTGATCCTAAAAATTAGGAACAACCATTTTACAATATAATAAACCTAAACAAAATATGATAATTAACATTAAACATGATATAATAAAATATAATTATATTTTAACACGTTTAATCTGAAAACTTAATTGACCAATACAAAACTGGAGTAATTTATTGATCTCATTTTAATATTTATTTAATATCTTTAATGATTATGGTTTGAATTTTCATTATCTAAAGGAGTTGAGTCTTGAAATGGAGTATACATAGGTAGTTTAGGAGCCCTTTTTTAAGTATTGCTTCGGGCCATGTTCTCAAAAGACGACACTGATGAGGAGTGCTTTAGATATTAGTACACATAGGTGTTTCATAGTGATAGTTGGCAATGGGTTAGTGGTTAGAGAATAGAAAAGAGGGTTAAAATAATTGTTTCCTTTACATTTCTCTAAACCAAACAAATTGTAAAAGTAACATATTAAATTCTAATCATGCTCTTATCTATTATAGTAAAACAATTTTTTCAATGAATTTAAAAAGTGAGTGCAATATCAACAAAATTCTAATAATCGTTTTGAAATGTTTGTAGGTATGGGAAGTGTTTTAAGACACATATATTGGGGGAGACCAATGTATTTGTATCAGACACTAAGTCAGCAAAAGAAATATTAAGCAATGATTTAGGAAAGTTTACAAAGAAGTACATGAGATCAATTGGAGAGGTTATTGGGTCTCAAAGCTTACTTTGTGCATCACATCAAAACCATAACTTACTTCGGTCACACCTTCTTGACTTGTTCACATCAAATTCTATATCTCAATTCACCTCCCAATTTGATGAATTAGTTGTCAATACTCTTTCCACTTGGGAACGTCGAGAACATGTTTTCATTCTTGATGAATCACTCAAGGTATTTTTTTCTTTCCTATATTGTGCAAATTTATAGTGTACTAAAATATTGGTAAATTCTAGATTCATGAAATAACATAGAAGTAGGATTCAGGTACTCAATTGATCAAATTACAAATTCATAGGTTTAGATTTCAAATCAAAGGTAGGGTCGATCCTAAAAGGGGCAAAAGGGGTCTTACTTCCTTGAAATTTTGATGTATCACTTTTACCCTGTGCCTCTCAAATCTCAATATGAGCCATATCAAAGGGACCTTATTTCCTTGAAATTTTGATGTATCACTTTTATAGTTAAAAAGATGTGGCTTGTTGATTAATACTATAATAATTAAACTAGAAGTTAGGAGTTTAAAATCTTGCCCATTTTCAGGGGCGAAGCTAAAATTTTGAAGTGGGGGTGGGTCCGTGTGGGCAAATTGCGGATATACTAACATATAATTATTTACTCTTAAAAAAACTAGTTCAACGATGAAGATTTAAAAATAATAGAGACTGAAATGAACATAAATAATAGGAAAATTTTTATTTAACAAAGGGCGTTCAAACCTACCTATAATTTATATTTAACAAAGGGCGTTATGACTACAGATGCTTACATAGTAAGTGAAAAAAAAACACTATTAAAATTAAGTAAGCAAAAAATATAAACACACACTAAAAAGGATGAATGTGGAAGTATGTAAATTAAAGAATAATGACATTATAATATAATTTATTATGCATTAAAAAATAATAGTTTAAATTATGGTTTAATCCCTTGACCTTTGATTACAAATGCGTTACTCCAACTATTGAGCGGCAGTAATATATGTTATATCTTTGTATTCTTTAAACTATATTTCATATTAGTAAGGGGGCGAAAGAAAAAATATAGAGGATCACAATTAATTAATTGGCAAGGGTGATGAGCCTCCCCCGACCCCAGCTTCTCCTATGCCCATATTAGTTCTTTTGTTTAAATAATAATAACTTTAGCTCCCTTCTAACTTATGTGTAAGGATCCTCCACTAATAGATGACTAAACGCTAATTTTTATGATGTTTATTTTGTGGGAACTTTATCTCGAATAATTTCACCTTTCACTAATATACCTACAATGATTTCAACTTTTAGTGAACTAAAAGTAATAGTCATAATCATCAAGCTAGTGTTCCCACACAAAGTCAAGGTTTAGGGAAAATATATAGAACATACCATACTCGTAGCACTCCAAAGATAATACAAACAATACTGAATATAGTCAATTAAACCATTCAAATAAAGAGAGTCTCGGAAATTGAGAGATCACACCAATATTGCGTAAGAAACACTAGCTACCTGCAAAGCACAACCCAAGTTAGACTAGGACTAAGCCATTAGAATAGGTTTTAAACATAAATGTAATAGAAATTAATTGAGTAAATAATCTAAATATTCAAACTAGAACAGAAAGAGGTAAGTGAAAGGAAACAATCAAAAATCTAAGATGCAATTTCGGCACCTCCGACCACTTTATCGCTCAGTAGGTCCTCAAAAAAGTACAACTCATGAAAATCGATCTTTATCTTATCCTCCCATGTTCTTTTGGGTATACCTTGACTTATCTTATCCTCTACATAATGAGGCTTTTCACCATCCAAAGGGTGGATTAATAATCTTTCTCTTCACATATCCAACAACTCAAACCTCCTTTTATGCAACTTTGCCAACAACGTGGCGACCTCTAACCTCTCTAAATCCTAGTTTCTAATTTTGTCCATTCTCATGTGTCCATTCTTATCTACTACGTCTTGTTTACGTTCAAATGAATTCTTAGCTAGCATTCAATTCCATATAGGGGTTTTCCAATGGGCTACATAAGAGTTGAGCCGGGCTTAAGTAAATATGTGCCGAGTTGGATAAGGGCCCTTTAAATAATATTGTACCTTAAAAGGGTCGAGCTTTGAAAGTCCACCCTCGCCCAACCCATTCCATTTTTATTACTAAAAATCATTTTAATTCCCATTTATCAGTTATTACAATTAAGTTATCATTTATAACAATTACATTAAAAAAAATATTAATGATCTCAATTGACATTGTCATTTATAATATTTAAATTATACATTAATCATATTATTTACAAATGGCCGTTTTCGACCCTTATTGAGCCTTCATTTTGATTATAGTTGAGCCTATTTTCAGCCGGCCCTTACAAAGTCCTTTTAAAAACAGGCCGGATAAGAGCTCAAAATGGGAGTCCGGCCCATTAAACACCCCTAGTTCCATATGACAATGTCAGCCTTATTGAACTCGATATAAATTACTTATTAATCTAGTGGAAAACTTCTTATCACACAGCACCCTTAAGCGAACCGACTTGTATCTAATGAATTACATCTTCAATGATCTCCTTGTTCTATATAATAGATCTTAAATACTTTAACTTGGTTCTTCTTACGCAAACAAATTGTGTAATGGTCACCTCGAGGTCATTTAACTACTCTATTCCACTAATATTGGATCACATATATTTAGTTTTTGTATGGCATATAGGAAATTTTTTCTTTTTAGAATCGCCATCCACTCCTTTTTTTTGTTAGTCCCCTCACTAGGTTCTGCTACTAGCACAATATCGTCAACAAAAAGCATGCATTACGACATAAATTCCAAGATAGATTTTGAAAGCTTATCTATAATAGCGGTAAAAATGAAACTGTTTAATATCGATCTTGTTATAAACCTAATTTAACTGGGAAAGATTCCGTTATCCCAACTAGTGTATGGAAGGTAGTCGTGACTTCAATATACATTTCTTATATTACCATGTCAACAAAATACTTTTAACCTCAAGGCCATTCCAAATGATTTTACGCGTTATAATATCATAAGTCTTCTGTAGATCGATAACCACCAAAGACAAATTCTTTTTTTTGCTCTCTAAAATTCTTCATCAACTCCTTTAAACACAAGTAATCTTAGTAGTAAATCTCCCTGGTATGAAATCGAATTGATTCTTTCTAATCACCATCTCATGTTTGATATTCCTCATTATCACTATTTTCCACATTTCCAATGTGTAGCTAAGAAGTTTGTTTCTTCTATAATTGTTGCATGTTTGCTTACCACCTTTGCTTTAATCAATTGGGAAAAGTGTGTTGCCCTCCATTCTTCTAGCATCATATGTGTCCTTAGGATGACATTAAAAAGGTTAGCAACTACTAAATGCCTTATTCTCCGAAACACTTCAACACCTTGATAAGAATATTAAAATAAGGATCACTTATAACCTTAAAGTATTCACTTCCAATCTTCAAGTGACCAATTACAAGCTTAAAGTGATCACTTATAATCCTAAAGTATTCACTTATAAGCTTAAAGTGAACAATTAGAGAAATGAGTTGATGGTATGAGTCTATCTCATGATAAAACGATGTCATAAAAGACATAGTAAGACAGTCTCATAGAATACGTAGTAAGACTCTCATACAAGATTTGTTGTTCATTATCACTTGCAATTTGTAAAGTACAATGCATAATTGGCACAACAAAATGACAAATGCTCAAATGAGACAGTCTCACAATGTCACTTATAACCTTAAAGTGATCACTTACAATCTTAAAGTGATCAATCAGAAAAATAAGATAATTATGTGGATTCGCTTTGTTGCTACAAAATAACTTAATTGAGATTTAGGCTAGCCCACTTAGTAGACTTTATAGCCCAATGATCTTGAACTACTCTTGTGAGAGACCGTCTCTTGATGTGAGGACTCCAAATAATAGGAGTATATATTCTCATAATATGTATAAGATGGATTATTTAGCCTATATATAGGCGCGTCTTATGGACTATGGTGAGATCGTCTCATATATACAACAAATTGTGTATGATCTTAATTCAAAAGCATAGGTTAATTAGTGGGCTTAGAATATCTAATTTTGAAGTGCAGATGACTTTAAAGGCAATGTGCAAAATGCTACTAAGCCTAGAGGCTAAAAATGAAGAGTTATGTTTACTCCAAAAGGATGTTGCTTATGTTTGTCAAGCAATGCTTGCATTTCCATGGAAGTTTCCATGGACGAATTTTAGCAAAGGTCTTAAGGTGAATCTTCTACCTTTACTAATAGTCTAATACGATCTCTCCCTATATTATTATTCGCTGAGTACTTTCATACTAAACACTTTTTATATATTTATCTTGTTTTAACTTTTTTCCCTAAATATCACAGCTTTTATATATGTATTGGTTATTTTATTTTTTAACATGTCAATCAAATTTTTTTATCACTTTCTGTCATAAATTATTGTTATAATTATTAATTCTCTTATAATTTAGAAAATACCCTTTTAAAATTGTAATATTTCAAAAAATTTAAATATCAATCTAAAAATCATATTTTAAGAACTTAAAAATATCATTATTATTTTAAGAAATGGGACACCTTTTTTGTAGACTTTTGAAAATAGTTTATGTCAATAATATTTTCAAAATATATAAGACATGAGTGTAGAAAGGTTAGATTAAGCTTTTAATTATCCTTGTAGTCCAAAAAAATGTTATACTCTATTACGGAGACTATGAGGAGCAAGGAGGATTTGTTCCTCATTCGTGATTTTTGACAGAAAGGATTCTTATGTGAGAAGCGTGATGTATATAACATATTTCGGTGCTTAAACAATCAACTTAAGCTAATATAATATTTTTAGCATTGTTTACTATGACAAGTGTAGGCAAGAAAAAGGATAATGGAGATGCTAGCAAAGATTATAAAGGAAAGAAAAGATAAAGAATCAATACAAGATCCTTCTATTTATGATCACAAAGATGTTCTACAATACCTACTATCTACCGACAGTAACATTTTAACAGATGCACAAATCAAAGATAACATTTTAACTATGATAATTGCAGGTAATGACATCCTTAATTATCCAAATTATTTTTTATTTATTCACATAATTAGAAATTTAGTTTCAGATAATTTCTTCTGTTTAATTAATTTATATAATCATCATTGTAAAATTACTTAGGGCAAGACACTACGGCAAGCGCAATGACTTGGATGGTGAAATACTTAGATGAAAATCAAGGTGTCCTTGCAGCTTTACAGGTTTTTTCCCTTTGCTATGCCATTTTATATTAAGTTCTTTATTGAATACTATACCTAAGCAGGTCGTCTACTGATAGATTATGTAACATATCTTAAATATATTTGACTTAAACACTCGGTGACCAAAGGTCACTGTTATTCGTCTTATAACCCCTCATTTTGAGTCTTTTGTATCCATATTTCTAACAAAAAGCCTCTCCTATGAGGAGTCGTTGTTATAGATAGTATAACATAACGTATTTTGGTGCTACAACCAATAGATTAAATTTTTTCGCTAAGTTAGTTGCTCAACATTTAGAAATAAACATTTTGTACAATCACTAATTCATTTTATGTTCATTTGTATGTATTGCATAGGATGAAGTAAAGTACTTACAGAACAAAGTAGCCAAAAAATCATTTCTTACATTAAAAGATCTCAATGAGATGAAATATGGTGCAAAGGTAAAGTAAATTATTTTCAATTCAATTAATTTCAGTTAAGTTTTAATTGGATCCCGCTAAATTAGTTCAGATTAATCTCCAGTTAATTATCAACGTATCATTCAAAATCATTTATAAAAGGATGGAATATTATACATATAGCTGAAGTATGTAGTTGAAAATATTATGGATAGGTTGTAAAAGAAACATTGAGGATGTCATCCATAGTACCTTGGTTCCCCAGAGTTGCACTTCATGACTGTCAGATCTCAGGTTTGTCTTCCTACAAACTACAATATATGAATTATTGTAATTATTTCAAATGCATACAATCAGGCGAAATAGCTCATTGGGGCCCTTTTTCTTTGCAATGTATAACTTATAGGGATCTTCTACGACCATGAATTTTACTTTTTTCACAAAGGGCTCTGGGCAATGGCACCTCTTGCCCACCCTTAGGGCCGACTCTGGTTAACTATTTATTTTTAGGTCCTAAAATTTAAAAAATATGTAAAATAAATAGAACCATAAAAATTATTGTTTATTGTTAGTCCGGCCCTAAATCTATAATATCATTGTCATAGGATTTATGATCAAAAAAGGATGGAATGTCAACGTGGATGCAAGATCTATACATTTTGATCCTAGTTTACATAAATCAGATCCACATAAGTTCATTCCTTCTAGGTTTGAGGTAAGTAAAAGTGTCTATTATTATCCAGATATGCGTTGTCCCATATCAAAGAGAGAGATGAAGATACACTACTTTATAAACTTGAGGAGTAACTCGTACTACTACCAATTGGTTTAGGCAGTGAACCTACTTTTGGTTTGTATATGAGTTATCTCTGCTCCTCCTTGTTTGAATTACCCGGACTCATTTTAGCTCTTGTGGTTAAGTTGTTCCATTATAGTTATGTATGTTTATTATATCTGATTTGCAGAATGAAGCAAAACCATACAGTTTCTTAGCATTTGGTGCAGGCGGAAGAACATGTCTTGGCATGAATCTTGCCAAAACTATGATGCTTGTGTTTCTTTATCGGTTAATTACCACTTACTCGTAAGTCATGCTATTTATAACAACTTAATAAATTGAATTTGCTATTTGTTATGAATGAAACAAGTAATAGAATTTAAGAGTTGAGGCCAAGAAACATGTTGAAATTGTGGCTTGAAAATGTTAAATGAAAGTAAAAAGATGAAATATATATGCAAGAAATAAACGCAAACAAATCAACAAGATTCAATGAGGTTTGGCAACTTGACTACATACATCCTCTATTAAGACTAGTATTTTGTATTTTGTATTAGAACAACAAGATTAAATGAGTTTTGGCAATTTGATACCCATTTTTTAAGCACAAATTCTTACTTGAGACCGTTTTTACAAGAGATGCGTCTCAAAGGGCCGACCCATTATTATTTAGAAAAAAAGATTCAAAAAAATGCGCGTTGTATAATCATATTTGAAGTTAGTATTATAACCTATTGAAGTTGATATTATAACCTGTTAGGGTTGGTTGTATAACCTATTAAAGTTGGTATCTCCAAATAGGTTATAATACCAACTTTAGTTGGTTGGTTATAACACCAATTTCAAATACCAACTTCAATAGGTTATAATACCAACTTTAATACGTTATAACACCAACTTCAAGAGCTTATAACATCAACTCGAAATAGGCTCAACCGCGCGCGTTAGTTTTTAGATTTATTTTCCTTTTGTAATTAATGAGAATGTGGGATAAGCTTTTTTGAGAGGCGTCTATACTATAGACGGTCTCTAAAGAGAGGCCCTGTTCTTGAAGAAGCTGATAACCAACTTAATTCCAAAAATAAGCATGAAATTTTCAAATATGTGTTTTCGAATATGTTAGTTACAGCGAACAATCATGAGGCTAATTATGCTTTTGTAAAGCCTGGTCAAATGAAGTTATAGTCTCTGTTTACTGTTAGTAACATCGAACAGAAAACTTGACTTATTTCGACAAGGTCTCCTTTGTTGATCCAAACCACAACTATGGAAATTCCATGCTTGTTGGAATTAAGAATTTTAAACAAATTTGCTTATTTAGTTCAAAATTTCCTTCATATTTCCTTCTGTTGGGTTGTAAGTAAATTATAGGATTGGCCTGTTGTCAATTGGGTTGGGCTTTATCCTTCATTGAGTTCATTACAGAAGATTCTCTTTAAATATAACTTACTACAACATATTGTGCATAGATATAGGAAACAAAAATACTTGTGAAGGAAGCTTAGCTTCCCAAAGTGTTGGGTGGTTTGCTCGATCGACAATTTTCATTGGTTGTTTTGAGTTTTTTGGTCAGAAATCCCCTCCCTTAACTCTCTAAGAAAAAAGTAAAGCATATTTTCTTCTTGACAAGAATAAGTCTTCAAATGTCATGGGGAAGAAAAAAAATGCTTCTTCAAATTCAAAAACTCAATTAATGCAAAATGCTTCTTGACAATATTTACTCGAATTAATGGTGGATCTTGAGCTGCAAATTAGAATCTGGGTTAGAGGTATTATCCAAAGTAAGGGTACAAGAATCATGCTCCAAATCTCTTAACTTTTTTTTAAATGTCAAATTGGATCATTTTTAGTTAGAAATAAACATGTTAATTCAAAATTCCATGGGAAGTTCATTTCTACTGCTTGTAGGAATTTATTCACCATGGCATCGATTGGTACTAATCAAAGATGGTAGACGGGTAAAATTATATGAGCTTTGTATCAACCCCAATTGGGGGTATAGGGGGTATGGGTATGAATTTAGTGGGTACTGGATATTTATGGGTATAAAAATTCTTAACCGCCAGGATTTGTAGGTAGGTGGTGGGTATAAAAATTCTTAACCACTCCATATCAACTAGTTCTGCCCCATACTTACTTGATATGTCCTATATCCGCCATTCCCATATCAATAATTTAAAACTTTTTTTTACTTTTAGTATATTCATATGAAAAACAATTGACAAAAAATTAAGCTCTCGCAATTTGGTGTAAAATGGACCACATTCTTTTGACCCTTTCTTCAAAGGGGTACAGGTTTAGAGTGTTTGTTATCTTCCTTCACACATACCGTATTTTTGAGCAGGATATTGGACTAATGATGATGAAAAAAACATAAGAATATGTAAAAACTATTGACAAAAGATTAAAAATATTAAATTTATCTCATTAAGGATATTAAATTTGCTTTCCCTATTGATAAATAGAAATTCATGTGTTATTTGGATTTTGCAAGGTGTTACCATACACAAAATCAATTTGCTAAGATATATTTCATGTATTCACTAAATTTCAATGTCAAACAAAAGAATATATATTAATATATATCGATATGACATATTTTTCCCGATAAGCTAATGTATTTTTAATATATGTTTTGCTTGCTTTAGGTGGGAGGTGACAGATCCAGATTCAAGTGTGGAAAAATGGACATTATTTGCAAGGTTAAAAAGTGGTTGTCCAGTCCGAGTAAAACCTCTACGCAACTAATTTAAGAATGTTGGATGAATTAACAAATAGATAACTTGGAGTGTTTTTGTACTCTAATTTGTAAATATTGACAGTGGCTGTGCATATGTGCTACATCAGTGTGTGTGCTACTCTCCTGCTCTAGTATGTGTGGTGTCTTTCCTCTGCTGTCCTTTTTATTCCTTTTGTCATTATGAGCTCATGTAAATAAACAGTACACAGGTTATGGAATGAGGGGCATATGATGTAGTGCTACCTTCTATATATGTAAGACTTGTTCCCTAAGAAATGCAAGAATGAATGAGACTAAAAACATTCCCTCTAATTTGCTCCCGATTCACTCATCATGGTATCAGAGTTTCTACAACTCTGAACCTATTTTTTACTCTCTTCTTCTCCTTTTCTTTTCTGCTCTTCTTTTCCTTCTCTTCTAACCTCTCTTTCCCTTTCAATCTTTCCTTGCTTTTCCCTAACTTCCCTACCTACCTTTCACCTTTGCCTATGGAGAAAATGAACCCGCAAAACCCATTGTATTTACACGAATCTGACGGTCCTAACATAGTTAGTGTAGACAAGCTCACTGATATAAGCAATTATAGGAGATTGAGGAGGTTTATGGAGATATCCTTATCATTTAAAAGAAAACTTGGCTTTGTTAATGGCACTGTGGTGAGACATGAATAGGATAGAGTGAAGGGAGATTTGTGGGACACATGTAATGATACTGTGATTGGCAGGATCATGGGATCAGTGTCTGAGCCAATCAAGCAAACAATCATGTATATGATGTTTGCTAGAGAGATTTGGTTATATCTGGAGAGGAGATTTTCTATCTCAAATGGCTCTCTTAAATACAAACTTAACAAAGACTTGTATAAGACAAAGCAAGGATCATCATCTATTAATGAATACTACACAACACTAAAAGTGTGTGGGAAGAGCTGGAATCCCTGGATCAGCTGCCCACCATCAGCACTACTAGTGAAGATATAACCAAGTTCCTAGAAGCCTTTGAGAAACAAAAGGAGGAAAGAAGATTATTCTAGATCCTAAATGGTTTGGATGAAACCTATGGAGCATTGAGAAGTCAGATTCTCATGATAACACCTCTACCATCAGTTGATTTTGCTTGCAGTTCCTTGCAACAAGAGGAGTCTCAAAGAAGTGTACTAAATCCTTTAAAAGCACCTATGGAGTCATCTGCAATGTATAGTAAAGGAAGTGCTGAAACAGTGATATGTAGTGCTTGTGGGGTTAAGGGGCACATGACGGAGAAGTGCTGGACACTGGTGGGATATCCAAAGTGACATCCCAAGTATAAGTGGCCATATAGAGGGGGAAACTCACGCATCACTAATGCAAATAGCAACTAGAACAAAAATAGAACTCCTAAGATGGCTGCAAATGTTCAAGAGAAAGGCATCCTAGGGAAGGAAGTGAAATCACAAGGAAGTGTTAGTTGTGCCTGAGTTCAAACATAGTCTTTTGTCTGTAAAGAAGCTTATTGATGCTGATAATTGTAAAGTGAATTTCTATGCTGGATGGTGTATCATCCTGCACAATGACACACAAAAGGTGCAAGGCTTAGGAATGTTAAGTGATGGGCACCTTCTTGATCAAAAAATAAGCAGTATGCTTGGAGACATGACACATGCTGCTCATAACTCTATCAAGGTGTCTCATGGGTGTGTTGAAACTGAGAAAATACATGAGTCACACCTGTGGCACTTAAGGTTGGGGCATGCTCCAATGATGAAGATGTATCAACTGGGTATTATTAGCAAACCCTCTAAGGAAGTAGAACATTTATGTGTAACATGTCCCATGGGAAAACTCACCAAACAACCTTACTGCTCAGGCCTTTGAGCTTCTTCACATAAATATCTAAGGCCCATATAGGGTCCAGACCAGGGAAGGTTTCAGATTCTTTCTCACCATCATAGATGACCACTTTAGAACCTCTTGGGTAACATTGCTAAAACAAAAATTTGACTCCTTCATGGCCTTACAAAGCTTCATTACTCTCATGATACTTAGTGCAGAGCCTAATATGACTCCCATGGGATTGTTCACCAGACAACTTGTGTTAATAGTGCACAACAAAATGGAAGATGTGAAAGGAAACATAGGAACATACTCGAGATGACAAGATTTCTAAGGATTCAAGTTGGGTTACCCAAAACCTATTGGGGTGAATGTGTTCTTACTAGTGCATACATCATCAACAGACTTCTTACTCCTACTTTGCAAAGTAAAATCCCCTTTGAAGTTCATCACAAAAAACCCTCATACTCACATCTAAAACCTTTTGGTTGTTTAGCCCTAGCATATAATCCAGAAATGAACCATGAAAAATTGAACCCTAGGGGTGTACCTTGTATTTTCATTGGTTATCCTGCACTTCAAAAGGGATACAAGTTGTTAGACCTCCTTAATAAACAAACATTTGTGTCATGAGACATCAAATGGTTTGAACACATATTTCCTACACATTAAGCCCCACTCACCTTCATCAACTGATCCCACCTTCTAATGACCATTCAATTCACCACACAACCCACTGGGAGGACTCCTCTAATGATAAGTACATTGATGATAACCCTCCTGTCAGCCCACCTCCTGCTCCCAGTCCTCCATCTAGCCCCCACCCACCTCAACCTGCTCCTACTACTCTCCCTGAACCACCTCCATTAAGGAGGTCATCAAGAACCAAACACACCCCTGACTGGTTATATGACTATGTCACGCCTATTGCAAACTCAACAACCACCACCCTCAATGCTCAATTCCACTGTTTTATGGCTTCTCTACACCAGGCATCTAATCCAGTAACATTCCATGAAGCTAGTAAGCATCCTCAATGGGTCAAAACCATGAATGAGGAGTTGGTTGCCCTTGAGGAAAACAATACCTGGGTAATCACTGACTTACCTCTTGGAAAAATAAAGCAATAGGGAGTAAGTGGTTATTCTAAAACAAATTATCTCCCTGATGGTCCTGTTGAAAGATATAAAAGCAAGGCTTGTGATAATGGGTAATAGGCAGCAGTATGGCGTTGATTATGTGGAGACCTTTGCTCTTATTGCTAAACTCACCACAGTGAGAGCTCTCCTTGCCATGGTAGCATTGGATGATTGGGAGGTATTCCAATTTGACGTTAAGAATGCCTTCCTACATGGTGACCTTGCTGAGCATGTATTCATGAAGTTTCCCACAGGTTATCAGGGTTCTGGCCTACTTATTTCAATTAACTACACCTCCTCACCTTCCAAAGTTTGTAAGCTTCAAAAGTCACTCTATGGTTTGAAGCAAGCACCTAGGCAGTGGTTATCTAAGCTATCCTATGCCTTACAAACCTGTGGCCTTACCCAATCCCAAAGTGATTATTCTTTGTTCACCAAACACCATGATCACCTTCATACCATCATCCTAATTTATGTGGATGACCTTCTCATTGCTGGAAATGATAATTACACCATCACTCAGAACAAAGCATTTCTATCCTCTCAGTTTCACATGAAGGATCTTGGCCACCTTAGGTATTTCTTTGGCATTAAGGTGAACAGATCTTCCCAAGGCATATTTTTATCCTACTCCAAATACACCACAGACTTACTTAAAGACTACAAAATGCACACCAGTAAACCTCTCAAGCTACCCCTTGACCCTAACACAAAGCTCAGCCTTAACCTTAGTGATCCTCGTCCATCCATCTCCTCATATCAGCAACTCATAGGCCAGCTGATATACATTGCTTTTGATGTGCATATGTTGAGTCAATTCATGCATAAGCCAACAACGTTTCATATGCAAGCTGCAAAGAGAGTGTTTAGGTATCTCAAAACAAATCCTCATCAGGAAATACTTCTTGCCTCTAGCTCTAAAGTATAATTCATAGCATACTGTGATAGCGATTGGGCTGGATGCCCCAACTCTCGAAAATCAAACACCAGCTTTTGCATTCTCTTAGGTGATTATCCCATCTCATGGAAGTCAAAGAAGCAAAGTGTGGTGGCCAGAAGCTCTGCTGAGGCTGAGTATCGTGCAATGGCTCTCACCTCATGTGAGGTGTTGTGGTTACTTCAACTCCTAAAAGACATTGGTCTGTCTCATCATGACCCTACTATTCTTCACTATGATAAAAAGGATGCTCTATCTATCATTGCAAACCTTGTCCATCATGAGAGAACCAAACACATCGAGGTGGATTGTCACTTCATTCGTGAAAAACTCAGTTCTGTCTTAAGTTTTGATGATGACTTCACTTTTATATAAACAAACATGTTTTAGAGATTGTTTTATAGGTCGTATATCCGATTTATTAAAGTCGTCGAGGGTACCTAAAAGGCTTGTTTAAAGGATATTGTACATATCAAAGTCAAAGTCAAAAGTCAAAATAGTCAGCATAGAAGATCATTTGGAAAGTCAAAAGTGAAATTGATTTCTACTGTTCCAAGAATTGGTAATCTGATAAAAGTGTTGATGGAGACAGTGCAGTGTTCCCAACGAAACAGGTCTGGAGAAGTTGGTCAGCTAAAACAATGTAGGAAATTATTCTTTTCTATTTTTAGTTGATTGTACGGTTAAAAATTAGGATATTGCATAAATTATTAAATGGAAAAAATTAAATTACCACCTAAAATAAATCTAGAAGATGAGAATAAGTCTCCTTATTTCTCTCCACAAAAATAGGGAGTTAGTTAGGGTTTAATTGAATTAGTCTTCATTAACTATTATTAGCTAAGAATTGGTTAAAAACCAACCGTGTATAATTGAGTAACCTCCAAGCTATTACCCATGTTCCCACATCTGAAAATAAGGGAAATATGGGTTGTTAGGGCTTGAAACCCACGGTTACTCTTATATAAAAAGAGATGTTTTTAACCGGTTATAATTAGGTGTGCCATAACCGAAATATTAAGAGAGATCACCCAAGTAAGAAAAATATTTATTCTTTCTTTTTGTCAATTAATTTATACTCCCTCCATTCCCTATTGATGTTCCCATTGGGAATATTCACGGGAATTAAGATAAGTGGAATATTTCAAATAGTGGAGATATTATTTTATTGAATAAGAAATTTGATGGAGGAAAAGTGGGGACCACAAATATTAAAAAAGTATTTAAAGAAAGTTAGTGGAAAAAATATGGGGACCACAACTAATTAAAAAATGTTTTTATGAGGTTAGTGGAAAACATGTGGGGACCATAAGGAATATAAAAATGTTAAAATAGAGTTAGTGGAAGATATGTGGGGACCATAATCATTATTAAAATATTATAATGAGAATGGGTGAGGTTATTTTTGTCCAAAATTTGTGATATAAATGAAAAGATTTCTTATGGGAACAACAATTGAAACACCCCAAAATGAAAAGTGAGAACTTCTTTAAGGAACGGAGGGAGTAATATTTTTCTTATGCAATATCTTAGTTTTTATCCTTTCTAGAGAAATTCATTTGTAAGGGTTTTTGAGAGCTTATAACTAGACTTAAGGGAAGTCTAGGGAGAACGAGAGAAAGAGAAGAGAAGGAGAAGAGAAGAGAAGTGACCTAGTTGAGAAGAGAAGAGAAGTGTTTTATGTAATTGTAAAAATTGCCTAAAACTTATTAAGAGAAGCTTAAAATCTCGAGTGGTCGTGGTTTTCTTTCTATTAGGCTTAGAAAGTTTCCACGTAAAATTCTTGTCTCCATTTATCTTTTTAGCTTTTTGTTTAAGTATTTTTGTTTACTTTATATTCCGCAAAAATAGGGCTAAAATATTTAAAAGTACAAAACAACAATTCACCCCCCCTCTTGTTGCATTCATTGTCTCTAAGTGTTTCTACACTGAGTATGTTCCTTCTAAGTATCAACTGGTAGACATATTTAACAAGTCTCTACCTATTCGTCAACATAACAATTTGCTTGTCCAGTTGGGAGTTCACGCTCATGATCCACTCCCACCTTGAGAGGGGGGGTATTGACAGTGGTTGTGCATATGTGCTACATCAGTGTGTGTGTGTGTGTGTGTGTGCTGCTCTCCAGCTCTAATGTGTGTATCCTTTTGTTCTGCTGCTTTCCTTTTTATTCCTTTTGTCATTTTGAGCTCATGTAAATAAATAGTACACAGGTCATGGAATGAGAGGCATATGCTGTAGTGCTACCTCCTATATATGTAAGACATTCCCTCTAGTTTGCCCCCTATTCACTCATCAGTAAAAGTAATAAGACTAACATATTTAATGTCTTGGGAAGTTTAACCTTGCTTAACCTAGCTTCAATGGTGAAGCAACATATTAATATACATAGGAACGGTTATACACTCATCCTTGCTTGCATTTGCTATTAAATTTTTTGCTTACATCTTACACACAAATCGCATCAATAAGACGATAAACACAACATAAATACCAGAGGTGTTCATAGGCGGGCTTGGGCGGGTAGCGGACCGGGTAGTATTTAAAAAATCTACCCACGGACTCAAATATTCAAAAGTTCGCCCGCATTTGCTGGCATGCTTTTTTTGTCGCTACCCCCCTCCTCCCCCCCCTCTTTTTTTAAGCGAGCGGATATTTATTATATAAAAATTAAAATTTAATACGAAATATAAAGTTAAGTTTTAATAACAATTAAATTATAATATATTGTCCAAAATACTCCAAATACGTAAAAAGGCTCAAAATACTCAAACTACATGAATATAACCATTATGTGGGATAATCCAACAAAAGCATTGCATCATCGATATATCTTACTTCGGAGTACGAAGTCCTGACATATATGCATCTCCAATCATAATACATTTAAAAAATTATTTAAGTGGATATGAATGAACTCTAATTACTAAAGTTGAATATGTCGTAGATTAGTAGTACTTTAGAGTAGACTACTAGTTGAATAAATAATAGAATAAATTATTTAATAAATAATATATTAAACTAAGCAGGCGGACGGGTATACCCACGGGTATTTTTTTTGTGTCGCATTTCCCCCATTTATCTTGGCGGGTGTGTATTACCCATCCGAACTTTCATTTTTCTTGAAAAACGTTGTCTATGCCCGCCCATTTTTCAAGCCGGATAGGTCGAGACAGACGGGTAGCCCGCCCATGAACAGCTCTAATAGATTCTCTCCTACCTTGATAAAAAAAATGGATAATAGACTCCGGTTACGCATTCCAAATTTGTTGTGAGAAAGAAAAATTTATTAAGCTTAGTTATGGTGATAATGGTCTTGTTACTTTACCAAATAATGAGAAGGTGAAAGTAGAAGGTATTGGTAAGGTTATGATTGAGACACATTGAGGTGTCAATAGAAAACTTGGTGATGTAAGGTATGTACCTAAGTTTGAGAGGAACATTATATTATTGGGTAGACTTGAGAGTAAGGGATACACTTTCAAAGCACGTGGAGGGGTTTTGATAGTCATTAGAGGGAGTTTTGTGCTAATGAAGAGAATTAGGAGTAAGAGGAACTTGTATAAGTTACAAGTTGGGTGTGGTAGCCTAGGCCACAAAGGTGTTGATGATGGAGTGTTTGGGTCAAAGAACGTAACTTTTGAGGATGATAAGAGTATTGCACTTGCGGGGGAGATTGTTAAAGCAAGTAACAATACTCGTAAGATTGACGTTAATTTTGAACACTTGATCAAACATGCCCTGACTTGTACTTTTGAGAAAGACTTTGAGGATGTGTCGTATGCAAGTAATTTTGTGTTTGGGACGATTGCTGCAGTGGTTAACATGGGGCATGTGAGGCTTAATTGAAGCGAGGAACCATGCCTTGAACGAGTCAAGGCATGGGAAAAAGGAGTGCTTGATCGAGGCATTAAAGAGGAAGTCGGCAGCAGCTACTCGAGTGAGGTGCTGGTTCGAGCTAGGAGATGCTCGTTTGAGCAGGCTGAAGTGCTGAACAGAAGCTACTGTTTGGTGCATGTAGCAGCTGCTCGTTCGAGCAGACTCTTCGGATGTTGTTTAGGAATGTTTTAACTATGTTTATGACATTGAAGTATGGTTTATTCTTGTTTAATGTTATGCTTAATGGTCATACTTATTGTGATGTTTATTACTATGTTTATTAGGATAGTTATTTGAGTGATTTATTATGATTTATGGTGGTTAAATGTGTGACTCTATGAATAACACTCACCTTCATCTATAAAAGGGAGTATCATTCATAGAGAAAAGACCACCACAAACACATATTGAGAGAAAGCTAATGCTTTGCTTGAAACTTGAGAGTGTTCATCTTTGTACTAGCATTTTGATATCTTGAGAGATTGTTTTCAAGATACAGAAGGATTATTATACATTGTATTGTTGAGTTCAATTATAATTGTTCTCAAGGGAGTATAATTGAACTCAACAATACAATGTGTAATAAACAACATTTGAGGGGGAGGTATCCAAGATACCTCAATAAACAATTGTGTTATTTTGCATTGTTTTTCATTTGTTTTTCATTGTTGAATCTCGCTAGAGCCATTCATTTCAGTTATATTTCCAATACTCCCCATCAATTTTATTAAACTTTCGTGTTGTTATTTTATGAAAGACCAAAATTTTGTTATTTTTGGTTGATCGAAAACTCACTACAACATAATTTGCTTTTAGTGGGATATATTTAGCGACATTTAATTTAAATGTCGCTATTTCAAATTTCTTATAGTGTATATAGAGGATTTAGTGACATTTATTATACTCTTTAGCAGCAAATTAAAAAGTCACACTAAAGCTTTTAGCGACATAGGATCTAGTGACATTTCTCACAAATGCCATTATAGACTATAGTGGCAATTACAAATGCCATTAAAGACCAAATTAAGTGTCGCTAAATCACTTTATGGTGGAATTTAAAATAAAAAGCAATAATTATTACACTAAAAATATGAATTAGTGGCATTTTTTTAATGCCACTAAATCCAATGTCACAAAAAGCTAAATTTGTTGTAGTGACTGTTAGCTCTGATACCATGATAAATTTATTACTGGACATATACACAACAAAACTTGCACAAGAGGAGAGCTGACTGCACAAAAGCCCGATAAGGTTCTATCTAAAAACCAGTTGGTAACATGAGGAGTTCCATTATGCTTATATGCTTGTCAATTTTTCTATAGTTCATTGATGTGGGTTCACATTTGAGTTATATTTCCAGCAATTAAACATTTGCCATGGATGTTGTCACTGCTTAATTGAGAGAACACTAGCTCAATCATTGTCACTAAGAGTAGTAAGAGGAGTACTTGGAAGAGCACCATCCACAGATGTGAGACGACTGAACTGCGTTCACCAAGACTTCCTAGAGTCCTTCCACACCAAACAAACTTGGGTTGGGTATTGGTATTAGTGTTGAATTTACTAATCTTGTAAGATATTGTTTTTCAGTGAGATGAACTTATAAATAAAGAATTAATATTCTCATAATTTACATTAATTAGGTTATTTTACTCATATAAAAAGCATGTTTCACGATAAAACTAAATCATACAATAATTTGTTATGTTAAATTGTGTAACGTATATTTCCAAAGAATGATTGTTGAATACATTTAACACATACAAACTTTTACTTGCAAATGTGACTTATAAAAAAAACAAAAATAAACTATTTGTGAAATTGCATCACAATTCTATAGAGAGAGAAAAAAAAGTGCATCAGTAATTGTCCACTTAGAGAAAGATAAAAGGAATGGATTAGTGATTGTTCATAGAAGTTTATAAAACTCAAAAACATTATATTGCATTTCATAGCACATTGATAATTGATATCAAAATTTGATTAGTACTTGAATTGGCAACTAATAATCATATTGATGACATTATGATGAGATTAAGAGCTAAGCTCAAGAAATCTTAGGGCCATAGGATGCTTAGCATCGGAAAGACGATGAGGTGGCAAAACTTCAACAATGGCACCATTCACCAAAAGACAAACCAAATCAGCCACTCTTTGGACTTGCCTAATGCTATGTGAGACCATGATCACTGTCATCCCTTGAGTTGTCTTCAATTTGAGTAGAGCATCCTCTATGTTTTGAGTTGATATTGGGTCCAATGCACTTGTTGGCTCATCTAATAGCAATACCTATAACCAACAGCGTATATTACAGATATCTTATATAGAGGTGTTCAACGGGGTGAGTCGACCCAACGGGTCAAGGGTCAAATTATATTTTAACGGGTCATTAGCGGGTCGGGTCAATAATGGGGCGGGTCATTAGCGGGCATTGGTGTAAGGGGTCGGGTCGGGTCGGCCCGGATAATTATAAGAATTAATTGCGAAAAAAAATTTGCCCTTTTTTTTAAATTTTTAAATGATATTATTATAAACATAAGTGGATCAACCCAACGGGTCATAAAATATAATAAAAAATTGTTTTTATTAACTTTTAAAAAATGGGTCAAAGTGGGTCGGACTTAAACGGGCTTGACCCACCCCGCTTCGTTTAACATTTGACACGACCCGCCCCGCCCCGACCCATTTAAATTTTGACCCGCCCCGCCCCGACCCACCCCATTGAACAAATCTTAAAGCAGTAGTGCTTGGATAAATTTTACATTTGAACGGTTTGTATTATCCGAGGTAGCTGATCGCTTAGTGCCCTTTGCAATAAGGGGCCTTAAATTGCTATTCAGGTTTGGTTCTAAGCAATAATTTTTAAGTGATTTGTTTATAAACTTTTTTTATATCAGTTGTAATATAATGTTACACTATATTTTGTCTTTAATTATTTTTCTCAAATAGGAAAACTTCTAATCTTTTAATATAATAAAAGACCTCATTTAAAAATAAATCGTAAAAATAAATAGGATTCCTAAAATGTTTGCTCGGCCCCTGTTCATTATGTACTTCTATAAATTAAACTAATCTAAGTTAGAGCCAGAATCTTTATAAATTGGTCTATTATTTTAGATGGTATTCGTTGCGAATCTAAAAAAACCAATTTTTTGTACAAAATCATTATATAAAAATCCATAATGGTTGGTATTGGACGATTACCTCAGGTTGATTGGCTAGGGTCCTAGCAAGTGCAACTCGTTGTTGTTGTCCGACAGAGAGCTCATTACCATTTTTGTAAAGAAAGGAATGATCAAGATCAGCAATGCTTAACAATTTTTGTACTTCCTCATCACTTAATTTATTTCCCCGCAACTTTGGTCCATAACGCACGTTATCAGCCACACTTCCTGCAATCACCCTCTTAGTAATATCAACTCTAGGCTTATTCAAGGTTGTCCTTTAACAAACGTCGCTAAATCAACTCAATTCAATTGTCGCATTTGAGTTGGGCACGGATATTAAGAGTGAAATAAGGTCCACCAAAAAGGTGATAGTTGGGGTATTTTATTAAATTAATTGTAAAGTTGGTAGTTGGGGTATTATAAGTAGTAGAAGTGGGGGTATATTGGTCATTACTTGTGTAAACATAGGATATTTAGGTAAAAAAATCATTGACAAAAATGGAAATGGGACAATTAAAGTGAATTGCCCAAATAAAGAAATGAGACAATTGAAATGAGTTGGAGGGAATATTTTTTAAAATTGGGCGATGACTAGAGGGTCGCTAGAAGATGCTAGAAGATGGCGATGGGAATAGACGGTCGAATTAGTTAGCGAGTAGCAAAAGTGTCATTTGTGCGTGTTTTTTTAGTAATTTGTAGAATTAATATGGTGGCTAATAGTTTAGACAAAGCTAAATTTAACAAATTTTAAAAGACAAAAATTCATAAGTTTGAAATACAATTACACTTTTTAAAATAAGCTAGTTGCATAAGAAGACAATAATAGAGCTCGTGGGTAGGACTTTAGAGGAGAGTAGACCTTTAAATTTTGTACATAAACATAATCTTTTTAATATTAGAATGATGTGAAAGCAAAACATTATTAATATTCCTCCTGTTGCCTATATTTCGCCTTATGAATATTATCCCAATATACTACTATAAAGCCAAAGATTTGAGGATTATTAAGCAAAACAGATTTGGAAACAAAAAAGTTCAAATTATCATTTTTTTAAAATGAGACCCTTATACATTTGATCGTAACAATTTATTTTTGAATACACGATATCCGAACTAGGGAAGGGAAAGGCTAGGCGAGGAATATCAAGAATGAACATTATTCATGTTCCAACTAAAATAAAACGTAAATGTAATTTTAATGTAGTAAATTTAATGATACAGTAAAAGCAATAAAATTTGAACCTTGAAAGAGTGCAGGAAGTTGGAAGAGCATGCCAACACGTCGACGAACAGAGAGAACATCAATATCACAAATATCACGTCCATCTAAAAACACACTTCCAGCAGGTGGCTCCCACAATCTGTTAAGTGCCCTTAACAGCGTTGATTTCCCACTACCACTTGGCCCTATGATTCCTACTATCATACCCTTTGGTATCTCCAAGTCCACCCCATCTAATATGCACACTCCCTTATCAGATAATTTCCTTAATTTCTTAATTTCTATTTTTCTTTCTCCTCCTCCATTATTATTGCTTTCTATTTCATTTTGGTCAACGCCATCCTCAACTTCAACAAGTAGGTGTTCAGTAAAGTCAACTGTATGATCCATTGTATAAAACTTGAATGAATTGATGGGGAAAATTAAAAAAAAAAAAAAAAAAAGAAATATTGAGTTTAAGATTTAGAAATGGTGAAAGAGGGAAAAATGGAGGGTTATTATTAGAAAGATTGTGTAGTGGATGGTGACATGGTTTGTAGAGATGTTGAGTAGGATATGAAGTGTAGTTTTATGAAAGTTGACATAATTTATAGATTTGGGAGATGAAAAGGAATGTTTGGGGAGATTATAATGTTGTGTAAAAGAAAAGGAGGAAGAGCCTACCCTGGTGTCAACTAAATACAATAGTATTATATGAGGATGCTTGGATTTTGTTTATTGGGTGGAGTTGTGGGGGCAACATGCCAATATACTTTTGACTCTTTCTTTCTCTTATCATCTTCATTTTACTTAGCTTGAACCATAGATGCAACAGAAAGTATATCAATACTTTTTTCAAAGTTCTTTTTAAAATTTTAATTTTTGAAAAAGTAATCTAGAAAAATCTAGTTACATATCTAGTATTTTGTACAATTTGTTTTCTCTACAAAATATCTAAGAAACATCTAGATAAATATCTAATCTAAAATAATATAATAGAAGTTCCTAGAAAATGTAATTAAAAAATTAAAATATCTAAGATATTTTAAGCTTGATCACTATAAATACCAATTATGTGTGCACAAGACACCTTATACCTCATAATGAGAGGTGTGAAAGATAAGTGAGACATGAGCTTACATAAAAACATAAGTGAAGAGTGTATAGGTGCGGAACAAGTGTCCCACCAAACATATTCTTGTACAATTTATGATGTAATTAAATATTTGTATTTAGTTAATGTAATACAATATTTATTTGGCTCCAACTACAAATTCCGCGTGCGCCCAAAACTTTTATCATGGTATTAGAGCTGGATGATCGGAAGATCGAGAATAAGTATGACGAAGCAATCAAAGAAAGGATTGAAGAACCCCAACAAGAGTTTGGTAAGTATTTTGATAATTTAAATAAAATTAGTGAGTGAAAAAAAATTAATTGGGAAATTAAAAAGATAATTTAAGAAATTAAGTATGTTAGTGACAAGAGCACTAACAAAAATATGAAAATGGGGGAGGTTAATGACATAAATATTAACATGAAAAATTGTGAAAAATTATTAAAAGATATTGAAAGATATTATGGGAAATGTTAATGACATGAGCATTAACACAAGAATTTGAAGAAATTTGACAATAAAAAGAGGCTGTGATGAATGTGTGGTAACACTGTGATGGACAGGATAAGAAATCAGGAGTTTAGGGAGAAGTTAGGGGTTGCACCTCTCTCTGCAAAGATACGGGAGAACAGGCTGAGATGGTTTGGGCATGTGCAGAGAAGCACCCATGACGCCCCAGTAAGAAGGATTGAGCGCATCATAGTGGAGGGCAAGAGAAGCCGAGGAAGACCTAGAAGGATGTGGGAGGAGCAGTTTAAAAGCGACCTGTACGAACTCGACCTCTCTCAGGACATAACCAGGGATAGGGCCAAATGGCGGCGCCTTATCCACGTCCTTGATTACTAAACTTGTCTTTTGCCTTTTGTCATCGCTCCTTACCGCCTCTCTTACTTGTATCGTTTCTTAGTTATCTGCATGTATCCTTTTAGTTGTGTAAGTCACGTACTATGCTTGCAGTTAATTGATTCCTATGCTTGGCTAACGTGGGTGTAATATGCAGGAGTTTGGATTTTTTTTGCCGGTTCCTATCTTTGAAGACCCCTCTTGAGCCGAAGGACTCTTCTGACGGCCCTCTCCTTATGGGTATGAGACGCCGTCGACCCTCTTTCCCCAGACCCTGACCATAGATTATCTATGTGCGGGAACACTGGGTATGATGATGATGATGATGATGATGATGATGACGATGATGACAATAAAAAGAGGATTGAGAAATTAAAATTTATAAAAGGGGTATGAAAAGTTGGTGACATGAGCACTAACTAGCAAAAAAAAATGAAGTGAAAATGCAAAGAAAAATTATGGGATGAGTTGATAACATGTCTAAAAAAGGGAAGACAAAAAAAGGGCCAAAGAAATTCAAAGAAAAATTAAAGAAAGGATTAGGGAGAAGTTTAAAATGAAAACATAAAATGGTTACATGTATGACATGGTGGGGTGACATGGGCACCAATAATTAAAAATTTCGGAGAAAGAAAATGTTTTAGAAAATGACTGGTGACACGAGCACAGTCCACAAGAAGATATGCTACAGATGAACGGTAGCTGGAAGACACTTGGTAATAAGAATACCAGCACTAGTAAAAAAAATCCTTATTTGTATCATGTTTTTAAGCTCATTTGTATCTTATATTAGGAGGTTACTAACAAGTGGGTTACAAATAATATATTATTTGTAACGCTTGAAAACCAAAGATACAAATAAGGGTTATATGTATCGCCTGTTTGAAACAAGGGATACAACTAATAGGTTATTTGTATCGCCTGTTTGAAACAAACGATACAAATAACAGGGTATTTGTATCGCCTGTTTCATACAAACGATACAAATAACTTGTTATTTGTATCCCTTGTTTCAAATAGGCGATACAAATAACCTATTATTTGTATCGTTTGTTTGAACCTTAGATACAAATGACTTTTTTAAATTAAAAATAAATATATAGCCTATATATCTATATTGGCAACGGATTATTAATATAATATACTAGTATAAAAACCCGTGCATGCACGGAGTTTAATACATAAAAAATTTAAAATAATAAAATTAATGTATGTTTATATATACATGTTAATTTGTCATTTTTTAAATTATGACATTTGATATAAAAATAATGTAACAATTTAATAATGTAATATTAGATTTGAGAAATAATGCAATTACTTATGTAAAATAGAGCAATTGTATAGATAATATATAATTGTAAAACAAATCAATAAAAAACAATAATAAAGAAATCTACATTAGAGAATAACAGTTTAGAGGTTTTGAAATACCTCTTTGTACACTACATTTTCAGTGCGATCACATATTTGACCATCCTTATCACATATGAGAAATTTTAGACCTTTTCTGCTAGTCACTCTAGAAACTGCAACATAGAATTGTCCATGACTAAAAACAAGCTTAGGTAGGAACAAACCAACGTGTGATAGTGATTGTCCTTGACTTTTATTGATCGTCATCGCAAAACACAAAGACACGGGAAACTGCCTTCTTTTAAGAGCAACCGGGATTTGAGAGCTATTTGAAGGTGTGAGTGTAGTTCTTGGAATGAATACGTTATGGCCAATGTTAGATCCAGATATAATCGTTGCTTGTATGACCCGATCACCAAGATGATCAACAACCATGCGTGTACCATTGCATAAGCCTGCTGACTGATCCATATTTTTGAGCATCATTATTGGAGCACCTACTTTTAACAATAATTTATGGTTTGGAACACCAGATGCACTTATTGAGTTGAGAAACTCAATTGAAAAAGCATCATCATTTGTACCATAATTACCATCTGATTTGTCGATTGAATCCGAACTCAAATACATCTTCTCTTCTCCAGATATAAGTGACAATACATGCTCATTAACCTTATCAACATTCTCATTGGTTGGTGCTAAAACTGCCCTCTCATGAAAGTATGAACTATCAGTTGAACCCTCATGATTTCCAGGATATGTTGCATCAACAATTGCAGCTATTGGATCGTCATATGCATCCTTTATTAATATATCTTCGGGTATATCAATAATAGCCTCTCCATCATTAGGTCCCCCAAGCTTCCCATCCCCGACTTTGAGAATCCAATCTGCAAATTCTCGTAGTTCATCAACATTAGCTAATCATGGTCGCAATCTCATGTTCTTTGTAAGTCATAGCACCTTACAATCATTCCAAATATTTGAAAAGTTGAGTGTAGCGAATACAATATCTTGTCTCGTACCCTTTGGGATCACTGGCAGAACTTGCCTAAAATCACCACCAAAGATAACAACTTTGCCGCCAAAGCTTAATTCAGATGGTTTACCGTTAGGACAACGAATGACATCGCGTAAACTCCTATCCAGGGCTTCAAAGCAATGCTTGTGAGTCATTGGAGCCTCATCCCAAATGATAAGCTTAGCTCTTTTAATGAGGTCTGCTAAGGGACTGTTAGGTTCTATTCCTCTACACATTGAATCTTCAGTAACATTAATAGTTATTCCAAACCTTGAATGTGCAGTCCTCCCCTTAGGAAGTAATAAAGCTGCTATGCCACTTGAGGCAACGGGGAGAACAATTTCACCCTTCAATCTCAAACATGCACATAAAATTCTCCACATAAATGTCTTTCCGGTGCCACCTTGTCCATACAAAAAAAATACACCTTTATTTCTTTAAATGGCTATATTGATTTCATCATATATTTGGGTTTGCTCTTCAGTCATCAATGGAAGTAGCTCTTACAGTTCACCTTTCAAATAATCTTTGTCATAATTAAGCTCCTCCATAATTAGCTTGTTATGACCATCTTTGATGAAAATATCACTTGGGCACATCTCAGGGCATATATTCATCAAAGAAATTCCATTTTTTTCAAGCATCTCTTTAATATCACGCAGAGCATAACACTTTAGTTGATCATCCGTGAGATTCAAATCTGCAATTTAAGTGTATAAGCTTTATAATATTTATATAAAATAGATTATTCACAATTTAATTAAATAATTAGCATAAAAGAGTGTATATATACATTACCTGGCATTTGCAATAAGCTTCTTTGTCTATTTAGCACATCTTCGGACAATAGTTTCCATGTGTTATCCCATACATATTCCGGCCTTGATACGCTACCAGACATTAACAACATTACAAACAACTTCCTCAAATAGAATGTCGATCCCTAAAAGCTTGCTTCGGTAATTCCATCAATGTACTCCTTATCATCGTCAAGTAGACCCATAGAATAGCATGCATCCTTAAAAGTAGGATGTATGACTCCATCAATAATTCTGATGTCTTCAAATGATGTCGACCCCTTGACAAAGTTTAGTAGGGTCCTCAAATAATAACGTTCACCACAACCCGGTGCAACATGATACAATCTTCCTATTGAGAATCCTCTTTTTCTTAGAGTCCACATTTTCTCCTTTCTTTGCCATACAAACTTTCCTGGAAATTCATTGTATAAAAGATTTCTAGCATCATCGTATTGTTTGTTACACTCCATCCAAGCCATAAACATTGATCTCTCATTAATCGGCCTAGATATGACATCATCAATTGTGTCCTCATCATTAAAAACAATGGTATGTTCACCGGGCAAATGAAAACTAAGCCTCTCCACTGGTGGAGTCCGATGATGGATCTCAAACCCTAAGATGCGCCATGAAGCTTCACTTGCAGACACATATCTGCAATTATAATATTCTTGAATTTCATCAACATCCTCAACATCTTCATTTTCTCTCCGTGCTCTAGACAAACCGGCTGTAATTCTATCTTGTCCCTTGTTAATGTACTTAAAAAGGTATTTAATAGCACGAGATTGGTTACACCATTCTACATTAATATATGCTTTGTAATTCAAAAGTAAAGATGGATTGTATGCAACAACATATCTATTGTCTATCTCAATACCATCTTTATCAACAGTTACACCATTGTCTAATCTCTTGTAGCATTTAAATCTGAAACCAAAGCATATAATGATGGGTTTTGTTCCTTGTCAGGCAACTCAACGGATATGAATTTGTCAATATCTATTGGATTTGAAATCTTATCATCTCTGTTTAGGAACAATACTATATGTGCATGTGGAAGCCCTCTCTTTTGGAATTCAATGCTGTATACCACTACATATATATATATAAACAAAAAAATGTTAAACGATGTTGAAATCTAATTCAGAACATTTTAATGCAATGATAGTTTAGATTATTACTTACACGCAATCACTCTTCCGAACCAATTTTCCTTCTTGAGATCCTTAACCAAACTGTCTAACTTCATTTGAAACACTCGAGACAATATATCTGGTTGATCTTCTGAGCGCAAACCTTTGGACTGTACAAAACGGGTAATCTCTGGCCATTTTGGGTTACACGTAAATGTAATAAATACATCTGGAAATCCATACATCTTGCATATACCCATAGCATCATGATATATCTCAGTCATAAATCGTGGACTTCCGGGGTATGTAGATGGTAAAATAATGCGTCTACCAGCTATGTTGGAAGGACCATCTGAAACTGAAATAGCACCTTGAAGGTTGACATATTTATCAGCCCTGAGAACATTTTGGTTCCTCCGTATGAATAGAAGCCTTTCGGACTCTATCATTGTCCAACCATCGACCAAAAATTGATGGAACAATTTACCAGAGCGTAATATTGTGTCAGCTTCATCCTTTCGATCCATTATTCGATACGAAAACCATTCTCTCATTGTTAACCTTACGCGCTTCTTTACAATTGTCGGAATAAGTTCACCATTTAGACCAGGCACATCCAATTGAACACCCTTATGAGATATATCCAATCTATACCCATCCTCTCCACGGGGAAACAATAAGAGATATTGAAGTGCAAGATAACATGGATGAAGCTCACTAATACGCTTTAATCTTCCATCACGTCCCTCAATGATTATGTCACGCTTTTCAGATGAGGAAGGTAAATTATGAGTCCTTCCATCATGAATTCTCTTATTAATAAGCTTTAAATGAATGTCAATGCTTTCCGAATGACGTATGTTATCACGAGCCATCCTCCATGTATGCACATAAGGATTCGTACAATCTAAAAGATTTTTCAAGTCTCTAATAATTGAATCATTAAAGTCATCCTTATTGCCTGAATTGTAATATCACAAATCACATTTAAATAAATAAGTGTTAGTTTAACTCAAAAATTACTAAAAGTAAAAATCATTTTTAAAAAAAAGCTTTATAATATATCATTTTTGATACCTAACAGCACTCTTCCTGTTTTCTATCTCATTTTCAGTATCAACAATGTATAGCTGTTGGAATTTTGTCGAACTGGATTCCTCCGGAAGTAAGCTACCAATTCTATGACATGTTTGCCCTCGCACCCGAAATACGTATGGCCCACGACCCATGTTCACTGTTTTATCAACTTGTCCACCCATAGAAGTAAAAGCGAACATCATGTTATACCCCCTTATACGTTCCATGAAATGCTTACTACGTACATCATGACCATGTAAAAGAGATGAAAGTAACTGAGGTGGATCTTGAATACTTGGGAGTAATCTTTCCTTTTCTGCAACACAACGAAAATGTCGGTGTATTATTTGTTTCTCTTTTATCAACTCTTTCAAGACAACACATTTTTGCACCACATTCATTACATAATTTCGTTTGATCTCCAATATCCATATATCCTGTATTAAAAACAGAAATAGTATTCTAAAAGTTGAAAGAAATAATGTAAATAAATTACTAATTTAACTAAATCATTAATACTAAATAAAGTTATTTACTAATTATACTAAACTTCGGTGTGATTCCCTCCATTAACATCTATCAGTATGAAAATTTAAGTAGAAATTAATATAAAATCAAAAGTAACTCATATTAATTTTCATAAAGTTATTGTTATACCTGTGATATCTTGTTCTATGGTCTCGTCATTTTGGTGCAATCCAATCATATCTACAAAATGAATTATTATAGAAACATCAATTTTGAAGTATTCATAAAATACTTACAAAGTACAAATCTAGTGAAGATAACTTTTTAAGAAAATACTAGTATCAACATCTCTGATTGAATCAGTTGGGTATTGTCTAACAACATTCGTTGGTCCATTTACCAAATTAGACTCGTTTGAGTTGGTATTGGTACAATTCTCAACACACTTATTACCCAAAATAGACTGTATCCTTGAATTTAGCATTGGACAATATACATCTGAAAAAATGTATTTATTATGTCATATATCCATTGATAAAATTAATAAATATTGCGATGAATGAATATAATTATATATGTAACACTTTAATAAAGTTAAAATACCAACCTTTTGGGACATCAATTAAAGGCGTTTGTGGTGTCATACTCGTACTCGCACCATTGTTTGAAGCAACTTGACCTAGAGTATAATAACGCTATTTATTAGAGCATGATTTACTTAATTTCAAAAAAAAGATAATTTTATTAACTCTAACGTGGATTTAACTTGAATATATGACATACCAATTAATGGGGTTGAAATTGAATTTTTGAATCTTCTATTTCGTAAAAACTCTATTCTTTTAGATCTTGCCTTTCTTGATTGTTCCCGGCTTTGCTCCAAACAAATTATTGAATTATCTAAAAACCAAAAAATAAACAATATTATTCAAGATAGACGTTTGTAAAAAATAATTTAAAATTTCATTTAGAGCAAATAGTCGCACCATTAATTGTATTTGAATTGAAATGTTGCAAATTCTCTTGTTTGAATGGTCTTCCTCTACGGCGTTTAGAAGGATTTGGATCTTGCATTTGTTATTGAGTAATGTAAAGTATAGATAAAATAAATAAATATTGAAAATAGTGACAATATAATCATATGCAACTGTTTAAGGTGAAATACAAACCATTAGTGACATCTGTAAAAGGTGTGCGTGATGTTAGACTTGTACATGCGCCATTATTTGGTGTCATTTGATCTATAAAAAAATGACAGTATTCATTAAAGCATGATTTAACATAATTCTAATCAATTTGTTTTATAAATCTAAACTTAATTGAATATAAATGACTTACCAATGGTGGGTAGAATGATATTTTTGAGTCATCTATGACGTAAAATCTCTTTTCTGTTTGACCTCGCATTTTTTTAATGTTCTCGACTTTGCTCTAAGGTAATAATTGAATTCTCTAATAAACCAAAATAAGCGCTATTATTCAAATTTTTCGTTAATCTCAAAAATTTAAAAATAATTTAAGAGCAAATATTCTCACCATTATTCGTACATGGAGTAAATTGTTGCGTGTTGTTTTGTTTGGATGGTCTTCCTCTACGACGTTTAGGAGGATTTGATTCTTCCATTTGTTATTAAATGATGATATTACTATTTTTCAAATGATATAACATTAATAATCTTATTGTAGCAAAATATGTTGAAATAGATAACACAAAGATATATCATTAATTTTAAAACTGAAGAAGAATAATATAGTAAAAAAAATTTATTCTCATTACATTAAATAATGACGGTTCATTATAATAGTGAGAAAAAAATATAAAAAGTGAATTAAAGAGTGTAATGCTGTAGAATAGCCCATTATCAAACAATGGCAAATGCAAATAATAATGGCCACGTAATTAATTACAACTACAACAACTACAACTACAACAATAGCATAATAAAACAATTATTAAAATGATGTCGTTTGCCCCCTCTAATGCCTTACCTGATATGTCTCGATGCTCACTGCCTAACCACCTTCAACAGTTTCAACTATACTCCTATCAAGAGGTATTTATTTAAGTCATTGGGTTGATTTAAAGTCAGGTGTTTCGGATTGATTTTATAGAAAGGAAGAATAATAACATAATTAAAAAGTTCATTATAATCTCAATATCGGTTATAATAATTATATCCGATTTAATAAAACACTCTATTAAAAATGCATCGATTTGTATAGCTAATTTTGCACGAGTGGTAATTGGTGGAAAAATCAATCAAGGTCGGTAAAGTGGTAGTCCTTCTGATTTAGAGTTAATGTCACGTTTAGTTTTGTGGACACTATTCATATATTACTCCTAATATTATTTTATATTTAATTTATAAGTTCAAATATAGTCAAGTGAAATTTTATTTGATTCGTCTCATTGAGAATATTATTATCATCAATTTTTTATAATTTTTAAGTACACATAACTGAATAATTGACAAAAAATAAATTAGAAAATAACTTCATATCTACTTTATTAACCCAAAACCCTTCACTCTCTCTGTCCCATTTAATTTGATGTAAAGAGAAATTTTGTATTTTTTAGAAAGAGGTGGATAATGGTAATAAATGAAAAGAGAGAACGAATTGTACGTCTGAAATTTAAAAAGAGATAAAATGTGTGGATGAGATTAAAAGAAAGAGGTGACTATTGTTCAAAAATAAAAATGATGCAAATTAAGTGAAACGAACTAAAATGAATAATTAAAAAGGACGGAGTAATGTCTCTCTATCTGACAAAAGTTATACAAAATGAAAAAATCAGATATTTTTCATTATACTCCAACCTATCATACATCCTTTCCAACATTGAGAGATGTGAAAATACTTACTTCTAGTCTAATTTTGCATAGGTAAGAGGCAAATTACATATAGGCAATGATGTTAAGAATGGATCTATATCTCTTTATATAGATATAGTGTTGCAAAAGTCATTCACCTATTCATACTCATTATTACATCTATATCTATATTCATCATTAAAGCTATTTGTACTACACCTATTCTTTTACATCTTTCTATACAAAATTTTTTCTCCTTAACCCCTTTTTCTTTAAAATGCAACGGTTCATCACATCTTTTAATATCATTTTCAATTTTAATTCAAACACGCTCACACAATCATACTAACTTCATTTTTTTTTCTATGAACAAAGTATATGCTATTAGACAAATCAAACCATTGGCGATTTTTTAGAGGTAATTTTAGTTGTTTTTGTATGTACTAATTGATTTAATTTGTTCTGTTTTGTGTATGATTTTAATTATTTTTTTCAGATGTGAGTACATATAAAGAAAGATGTAGATGAAAAAGCCATTTGTAAGATAAGTATTTTTTGCATAAAAATTTTATGATGTTCTTTGTCTTTTTCTCATATTAATTGTCATATCATTTAATATGTTTTTAGATCTACATATTTTCTCCTGATTTTTACTATTTTATGTTGACAAATTTTTTTGATAATCTATGAGTGTTTTGTTTTATTTTCAATCCTCTTGGTTATATGTCAAATATTTTTTTTCTCTTCTTTGAGATATGATGTTTTTTGGATATCTCTTAAAATTTTAGTTTTTTACCACATAAAAAGAAGCTTATTTGACATTTTTTAAATTTTTTATGAATGATAATATTATTGCATGTCTTGATTTTATGTCAAATAGTTTATCTAATTGGAGGTTCTTGTATTTAAGTATTAATTTGTCATTCATTTATTAGTTCTACATCTTTTGTCCTGATTTTTATTAATTTATGGTGATAAATTTGTCACTTTTTGTTTTGAGAATTTTTAACAACTTATGTTGACAAATTTTTTTTTCACTTATTGTTTTGAGATATGATATTTTTAAAATAGGTCGGAGTTATTTTTTCTACTTGAAAAAAGTTAAAATATATTCAAAATTCTTTGAGATATGATGTTTATCTATTTGACGTTTTTCTATTTTATTTAATTTTCAAATATTTTTTTCTCTTTTTCTTTGAGATATGATGTTTTTTTGATAGATCTGAAAATTTTAGTTTTTTACTATTTATAAAAAACTATATTTTCTATTTGTTAAATTTTTTATGAATGATAATATTATTGCTTTTTTGTTGTATAATTTATTTAATTTTTATTTTAAAATGATAAGTTTGGAAAATTAATACTATTTATAAAGATTATCTAATAGATGTTTGTTGTATAATTTTGCAGATTAAGAACATATAGGCACAACAACTTTGTTTTCTACATTTTTGCATGTAGATTAGTACAAATTTGTATTTATAGGATAGACTTTAATTTTTGGTCTCTAATATTAATAGAAGTAGGCTATTAGATATAAGAAAAATTTGCATGTCGTTTTCGCCTCCGATGTCCTTTGGGACACAGGTATGAATTCTTAATTTTTCACTTTTTTAATTGGGATAATTTGATTTGTGTTTATTTATTATCTGTTTACATAAAATTATTGTCATATTATTCAACGAACAAAGAATAACTTAGCTTTTAAGAAAATACATAATTAAGAATTGTTGTGACATCATCATCATCATCATCATCATCATCATACCCAGTGTATCCCGCTCAAAGAAAACTATGATCAGGGTCTGGGGAAGGAGGAACGATGGCATGCTCATACCCATAAGGAGAGTGCGATCAAGAGTCAGTCCCCCGGCTCGAGAACGGTCTTCTAGCAAGAGGAACCTGCAGTTGGCAAATAGAATAGAAGCACACACACAAAAACAAAGATAAGATCAAAGAAACAGGTAAAAAGCGACAAAAAGGCAAAGGATAAAGACAAACGAGGGGGTAAAGGGATAGGTTTACTAATCTAGGACTTGGATAAGGCGCCGCCAACTGGCCCTATCCATGGTCAGGTCCTTGGAGAGGCGAAGTTCATGCATATCACTTTTGATTTGTTCCTCCCACGTTCTTTAGGTCGTCCTCGACTTCTCTTACCCTCCACTATGATGCATTCGATCCTTCTTACTGGGGCGTCATGTGTCTTTCTCTGCACATGCCCAAACCATCTCAACCTGTTCTCCCGCATCTTTGCGGAGATAGGTGCAACCCTTAACGTCTCCCTGAACTCCTGGTTTCTTATCCTATCCAATATAGTCTTACCACACATACACCTCAACATACGCATCTCCGTTACTTTCATCCTCTGTTCGAAAACCTTCTTTACGGGCCAACATTCTGTCCCATATAACATCGCCGGCCTAATCGCAACGCGGTAAAATTTACCTTTTAATCGCCTCGGAAACTTTTTATCACAAAGCACCCCGGTTGCTGCTCGCCACTTAAGCCAGCCCGCTTGTATACGATTAGTAACGTCTCCATCAATCTCCCCGTCGCTCTGAACAGAACCCAAATATTTGAACTTGGACGTACACGCAACAACTTCACCTCCTATGGTTACCTCTGGCTCCCCTAGCGATTCTATCCCACTGAAATTGCATCGTAGGTATTCTGTCTTTGTACAGCTTATGCGCAGCCCCTTTCCCTCCAAGGCTTCTCCCCACTCTCCCAATTTACTATTAGCCTCCTCCTTGGTTTCTGCGGCCAAGACTATATCATCGGCGAAAAGCATGCACCATGGTACGGTCTCCCAGATGGATTTAGAGAGCTCTTCCATAATGACCGTAAAAATGAAAGGACTTAATGCTGATCCCTGATGTAGTCCCACATTAATTGGGAAAGACTCAGTCATACCCGCCGGTGTATGTATGTTAGTCGCCACTCTGTCATACATGTCATGTATTACCTCGATGTATCTTCGTGAAATACCTCTATTCTTGATGCTATCCCAAACTAGGCTTTCGTGGTATGCTGTCGTACGCTTTCTCTAGATCAATGAATACCAGATGCAAATCCTTCTTTCGCTCCCTATACTTTTCCATCAATCTCCGCAAAATATGGATTGCCTCGGTGGTTGATCTTCCCGGCATGAATCCAAATTGGTTCTCCCTAATTACCGTCTCTTGTCTAATTCTTTTCTCGATCACTCTTTCCTATAGTTTCATAATGTGGCTTAGAAGTTTGATCCCTCTATAGTTCTCGCAACCTTGTGCGTCACCCTGGTTTTTAAATATTGGGATATGTGTGCTAACCCTCCATGCTTCAGGCATCTTCCTGGTCCTCAGGATGACATTGAAGAAGTTAGTAAGCCACTGAATACCCTTCTCTCCTAAACTCATCCACACTTCAATCGGAATGTTATACGGTCCGACTGCCTTTGATCTCCCCATTTTTTTTAGAGCTTCTCCTTCTTCCGCCATGGTAATATCGATAATCGACCCATGCTCCTGTGCTCTTTGGAGGTATGACGCTTGTTGAATTTCCTCCTCTCGACCCCTAGTCTCATTGAGTAGTTGGGAGAAATATTGATGCCATCTCAGCTTGATGTCCTCTTGTCTAAGCAGTACTCGTCCACCTTCATCTTTAATGAACTTCACTGTCCCCAGGTCCTTCTTTTGCCTAGATCTTGCTTTTGCCAACTTATAAATATACTTCTCCCCCTCTTTGGTCTCAAGCTTTTGATACAAGGCTTCAGACGCTTGATCTTTTGCCTCTGCTACTACTTTCTTAGCCGTCCATTTTGCTTCTTTATACCTCTCCTTCTTATGTGTCCTATCCTCCTCCTCCGTGCAAGCCATGAGCTCCTTGAAACTCTTGTTTTTCTCTTTTATTTTCTTGTGCACTTCTTCGTTCCACCACCACGACTCTTTGTACACCTTTGGTTTCCCCGTCGACACCCCTAATGTCTCTGTTGCCACCTTTCGAATGGTCTCCGCCATGGTCTCCCACATTCGGCTTGGATCGTCTGATAAACTAGGGTAGCCCACCGTCTTGATCTTATTTGACACGGTAGCGACCATATCCCCCTTAAGCCGTCCCCACATGATCGTTTGCCTAACCTTTTTCTTCTTCTCGGCAATCTTTCTCCTCATACGAAACACTAGCACTAATAACCTATGTTGAGTGGGCATCTCTGTACCTAGCACAACCTTACAATCCAGACACGAGCTCCGATCGACCTTTCGTACCAAACAGTAGTCAATTTGGGTGGCATGCCCACCACTCTTGTACGTAATCAAGTGTTCATCCTTCTTACTAAAGATCGAGTTTGCTATGACCAACTCCTTTGCTAACGCAAACTCAAGCAAGATCTCTCCACTCTCGTTCCTTACACCATAACCAAACCCGTCATGAACTGAGTTATAGTTAGCTGCCTCTTTACCTATGTGTCCATTGAAGTCGCCACCTATAAAAACTTTTTCCTCGGCAGGGATGGTATCTATAAGGTCCCCCAGGCTATCCCAATACTCACGTTTGACTTCCTCGTCTAGCCCAACTTGCGGTCCATACGCACTAATGATCGAAAAGAACTCTTCTCCCACCACGATTCGAACTAGCATAATTCTATCATTGCACCTCCTAACTTCTACGACTTGCTTTAGAAGATCATTAGCTACAAGAATACCGACTCCACTAGACTTTCCATCCAAACCTGCATACCATAGCTTATAACCCTTTAAAACGCTTGTTTTTTGCCCCTTCCACCTAGTTTCCTGAACGCAAGCCACTTGAATCCTGTACTTTGAAAGTTTATTCGCCAACTCCAACGACTTGGCTTGTAGCGTGCCTATGTTCCATGAAAAACGCAAAAGAAACCTAGAAAACTTCAATTCAAAAAAAATAAAATTAAATAAAATTAAATAAATAAAAATAAAAATAAAATTAAATAAAATTAAATTAAATAAAATTAAATTAAAAAAAATTAAAAACAAATCTTCAATGACAACGAAAATAATTCAATAAAGGAAATGAAAACACAGAAATAGCTGAAAAACAAAAAAGAAACCCAGAAATCTTGAACGAAAACGAAAAAGTTGAAAAACAAAAACGAGCAGCCAGAGATCTTCAACCAATACGAAAAAAGAATGAAAAACGAAAATGAAAACCCAGAAGAATTCTTCAACGAAAACGAAAAAAGTTGAAAAACGAGAAATGGAAATAGAGAAATAATTGGAAAACGAAAAAGAAAACCCAGAACAAAGATTTGATTGGAGTAAATGAAGGTTGTAAAGAACAGAGAAATAACTGAAGAACAAAAAGGGAAACCCAGAAATCTTGAACAAAACGAAAAAAAATTGAAAAACAAAACTCAATTAAAATATATGGATCAGATTTTAAAAAGTAGTATAAATTATTTCTAAATAAAAAATGAAGTAAAATTAATAAATTGATTCAAAATAAAAAATAAGACAAATAAAAGAAAAAATAAGTACATCATCTAGAAAAATATAAATGATAATCAAAAATTATTTTGAGAACGACAAAAAATATTATGATAACATTATTGAAAGATAACCCAAATTTGCCTCGAAAAGTATGAGAGCTTTAATTAATACTTATAAAAACGGTTATATTTTTTCATTAAGAATTGTTATGACAAACTATTATAATAATGTTCAAACTATTTACATAAAATTGTTATCATATTATTTAATGAACATTGAACAATTTAGCTATAAAGAAAATAAATAACTAAGATTTATTAAGACAAACTATTATAATAATGTTTAAACTATTCAGTGCATGCATAATGTTTACGTGACGTTAATCCTATTCCAGTTCACATTTTAAAAAATGTAAACTGAAATCAACCTACCTTACAATTCTTCAAAACAAAAGTTTAACCTTTAAGATTCCTTGCAACCTTGAATCACCCGGTATAGTAAGGTATTCTTCAAGAATCATGATACTTGGTGAAAACGAAAATGCTTTGGGTTTATACAGATTGAATATAGTTTAATACTCCCTCCTATTCACAAAGATTGTCCCATTTCCATTTTTGGTCAAGTCATCAAGATTGTCCCATTTCCTTTTTTGGCATGTAATTTTTACCCTTATACCCTTATTCACATTACCAATTTACTTTTTAACCTTATTAAAATTATCTAATTTTTTCCCAAACATTTAATTAAACTTACCTAATTATACCTTACCTTACCTTACCCAATTAAACTTACCTTTTCCCCAAAAGCTTATTTCCCAAAAGCTTCGTCCCTACCCATTCTCATTTCCCAAGCTTTTTCAAGAAGCTTGTTCATCTTCCATTTGAAGAAACTTCATCTTCCATTTTCCATTTTTCATTTTCCATTTCAAGAAGCTTCTTCATCTTTTATTTGAAGAAACTTCATCTTCATCTTCCATTTTCCATTTCAAGAAGCTTCTTCTTCATCTTCATCCTCTCCCACAAGAACACTCATTCATCTTCAAACCCAGATCTGGAAAAATGGCGTTTTTTTTTTGGAAAAATGGCGTTTTTTTTTGGAAAAATGGCGTCTTTGTTCATAAAACAAAGAACACTCATTTCTTTGTTCATAAAACGAAGAACCCAGATCTGGGTTGATTTTGTTTGGTAATTTTCTGAAAAAATGGCGTCTTTGTTCAAGACCACTCATCCTCTCCCTCAAGAACACATAAAAATGGCGGTTAGTGTTCTTTGTTCAAATTTTTTTTGCTTTTGTTTGGTTATTTTTTTTGTTCAAGACCACTAATTTTTTTTGCTTTTGTTTGGTAATTTTCTGGAATATTTTGTTCAAGACCACTAATTTTTTTTGCTTTTGTTTTCTGGAGCACTCATCTTCAAGAACACTCATCTGGAAAATGGCGTCTGTGTTCAAATTATCTGGAAAAATGGCGTCTTTGTTCAAGAACACTCAAGAACACTCAAAAACACTCATCTGGGTTTTTTTTTAGTTTTGGTTAATTAGTGTTTGTTCGTTTTTTTTTTTGTTTGATTTTTCTAATTTTGTGAAAAATTGTAGATGATTTTTCTGGTAATTTTTTTTTTTTTTTGGTTTGATTTTTCTGGAAAATTAGTGTTTGTTCGTTCTGGTTTGATTTTTGAAGATCTGTTGAAGATGAAAAATTGTAGATGATTATCAATTTAAAGTTTTCATTAAAAAACCCACAAAAATGGTGGGAATCATTAATTGTTAATCTCTACAATTAAAAACCACTAATAACACTCTCTCTCCTACCCCAAAAGTCCCATTTGACTTTTCTTAAAATCCGTGAAAAGTCAAATGGGACATTCTTTCTGCATAGGAGGGAGTACTAATTTAGGTTTGTATAATTATATACACAGCGTCAATATAGGAAAGGATATAATTGAACTCATATGATTTATATATGTTTTAACAACAATATATTTTGTAAATTAACTTGGTCTATTTAAGTACATTATATGATAAACAATCTTAAAAGTAAAGCAATAAGAATATTTTGAGAATTATAAATTTATTCAGTCAAATAATAATTAAAATTTGTATAGCATATTTTCCTAAGTTATAGAAATAATAGAGTCCATTTATATATGTCTTATAATTTCTATAGCATATTCTTATTATTTTAACAACAATATATTTTGTAAATTAACTTGGTCTATTTAAGTACATTATATGATAAACAATCTTAAAAGTAAAGCAATAAGAATATTTTGAGAATTATAAATTTATTCAGTCAAATAATAATTAAAATTTGAATAGCATATTTTCCTAAGTTATAGAAATAATAGAATCCATTTATATATATCTAATAATTTTCAAAAGTATTAGAAAACAATACAGATATTATTAAGTTAAGTAAAGTGAATGAATTGTTCAGTTGAAATTATTTTCTAATACTTTTTTAGTATATATTGTTAAGATAGGTAATACTTGAATAAATAGAATTTAGAAAGATTGATATTGTATAATATATTCTATAATAAGGTATATAATTTTTATGGATAGCTTGTTTTAAAAGTATAGTCAATAATTTCATATGGATGGTATCTGATTTATTAATTATAAGATATATAATATTTATAATTTTATAGATAGTTTCTGCTTTTTTAATTATAAATTTCTTGAATAATAAGATATGTAATATTTATAAAATTATGAATAGTTTCTGATTTATTAACGTATTATAAGATATATAATATTTATAAATATGTGGATACTTTTTAATATATTATTATTAATATTTATAAAATTTAATAATCTGAATAGAATTTAAATATTTCTTAATGACATTAATATCTTTTCGAATTTTCAATATAAGATTTTAAATTTGAAATATGCAAATATTGTAGACATATTTAGATTGTCATTAATAGTTTAGGTAAATAAAAAAGTTTATACTCAAAAATTAAATGCTGTAAAACATGTAAATAAGGTTATTAAAGATTTCACCCATTTATAAAATCAATAATAAAGCTTGAAGAAGTTTTATTTCTATAAAGGTTATACAAATATTATAAAGGAAATAAATGCTATAAAGCAATATAATTCTAAATAACCTCTCTTATTTAAGCCAAAATCAAACTAAAATGTTTAGCATATCAGCCACTTTGACTATTTTTCTAACTTGGGTACTTTAGTAGATGACATTTCTGCATCCGTTTGATCGTTATCACCTTCCAATTGTCTCTTTTGTGGGGTGTAATCAACTGTTTCATCTTCAATAGAATGGATGTCTGTCAAATTTGTCTCACTTGAATCACCAACAAACTCTCCAACACTTACCTTTTCCTGAATTTTAAGAGGGATACGTGTTAACGTAAACTTGTTATAAATCATAAAAGTAATACACATAAAAAATTATATCTAAATAAAGTTGCATATTTACCTCTTGTTTATCATTAAAGTCCTCCATTATGCTCTCGTCTTAGCTTAGAGTTTTTATTCCATATGTTCGATTTTTGCGATCTATGTTAAAGAATTTTGTAACCTTATATTGAAATACATATCTTTTATCCAATAAGACATCAAGATCCGAAGGAAAACATTTTGGATATTTCGACTGCATGCGACAATTAATATTTGTTAAGTCTATTTTTTCTTAATAATACAATCGTTAAATTCGAAAATGTGAAAAATTTGTCACCTTTAATTGTTTATCCCTTACTACTTGAGCGGTTTCTCCTATCTCTTTCTTTGCTTGTTGATCCCATAAAATTAGAACGGCTTCATCTCCGTAATCATCTTTCACTTTAATATGCGTCTTGTATCTGTTCACAATTAAAATATGTGTCCATTATATTAGATTTTTAATAAAATGCTATAAAATTAGTGTATGAATAAGGTTAGCTCTCTTTACCGTGTCATAGCCATTTTCACATTTTGCATGCATTTAGGGCACCTTAAAAGTCCTTTTTCTGAAATGACTTGTGTATAACACTTTGTACATGATGGATACCACCAACTATATCGCACATCTAGTGCGTCAATAGTGTCAATTGCTCCGTATTCACCTTCAGTTGAGATGTATGGTAGATCTCTAAATCTGATCTTTTTACAAACCTTGAATTGTGATTCAATGGTTACCGTTGTAGATGATGAAGCTTCTGTCAATTCGGTGGGTCTTGAATTATTCTTTAAAATTCTATTTTCAATAACAAAATTACTCATCTTATTAAAGTTAAGTTTATTTTAAGGGTTTAAACAAAAAAAACAGCATTATCATGCAAAATTTAATTACCTTGTTCTAAACTCATTGATTTCTTCAAAATCTGGATTAATATACATTAGGCTATTCCCCATGCAATTTTGTACATAATTTGTGCTCCCTCCGTTCTTTTAAGTTTGTCCACATTACTATAACGGGTAGTTTCAAAAGTTTGTCCTATTTAGAATACTTTCCTATTTTAGAAAGTTTTTATTTTCCATATACTTTCTTTATCCCTCATTTAACCCCTATTTCTCTCTCATAATACGAATACAATCATTAATTCACACCACTATTCTAATAAAATAATACCCACTATCTACAAAGATTCCACCTTTCTTAATTTGTGTGAAATCTTCAAATACAATCATTAATTTACACCACTATTCTAATAAAATAATACCCACTATCTACAAAGATTCCACATTTCTTAATTTGTGTGAAATTTTCAAATAGGACAATCAAAAAAGAACGGAGGGAGTACCTAATATTAATATTCATGTTATATAATGTGTTAAATAATAGATTTATCACAAGCACCAGTGAATTTAGTTTAATCACCTGCCCATCTCTTCATCTTTGCATATTGCAAAACCAATATGAGTTTTTCACTATCTTTTCCAGTTGTTTTGATGTATGCATATATTGTTTCCGCAAAATTATTCCATAAACGAACATTTAATATTACACCACTGGTTGAATTCATCACAAATGATAAAAAACAATTAGTAACTTATTCATGGCTAGAATTAAAATTAAACAACTTTTCAAGAAACTTACTTTGCATCCATGAGATCAATGTTGATTGCTTTTTTCGTGGCTTTTTCATTGTAATCTCTAAAGTGAACTACTTCCCCAATGACATCTGCGCAAAAGTAGTGCTTAATTGTTTATAAATTAGTTATTCTTAAGATTACCAATTAATTTTTCACAAATAAGGTAAAATAATAACTTACCCAGAAGATATTTATCATCATGCTTATTATCCAAAATGACATCAAAAGGTACAAAATTGAATTGTTTTCCTGTTGTTGTAATGTCTGGAATCAAATCAATAATGGTAGTCTTCCAAATTGTAATCTTCTATTCGTGCCTTGTCGGTCTATAATCTTCTACTGTGAGAGACACACTAAACATGGACATAAAATATGACTTTCCAACTTCACATGAATTTGAATGATAAGTTAACGTTGCCTTTCCTATGGTAGTCATCATTGTTGTTCCCTATAATCAGTATTGGTTTACTTGTTAGACTTTTTATTACAAATTAACAAAAATTGAAAACTTAAAATTAAATGAATCAAGTAGAAATAATTAACCTTTTCATCGATTAGTAATAAATTAATTGCATTTACAGTTGTGCTGTCTTTGAATTCCCATTTGTGAATGACTTTAACTTTTATTTTCCAAGTACCTCTATCTTTGTTGATATCTGTAAGAAAATTAACTCATATTTTGATCTGTATTGCTAAATAATAATAGTTAAATTTTAAGAAGGCAGAATTCTGAAGTGTTTTGTGTGAAATAACTTAAGGCATATCTGTTATATATAGTAGATTGTAGGGTTTTTGTGACAGAATTTTGAAATTGGGTTTTTCTTAATTTAAGAAGGCAGAATTATAAGAAAATGTAACCTTCCCCTAATTGGCTCTAATCAATGAAAAAAATTATTTTCTTTCCTAATTAGGCATGTATGATATACATTAAATTCTGTATAACAATTCAATTTGTAGTAATTAATTCAAAAATTGATACTTGATTGTTAATTAATTCAAAAATTCTCACTAACCTTCCCCTTAAAAGTATTGACTTATATCATAATTGACAATATTAGCAGAGTATAATTGACAATATTAGCTGAGTATAAATCCTATATAAAAACTAATTGATGATTAAATGGTAAGAAATTTAAAGTTATCTTTATTAAATCAGATGCTGCAATATTAGCTAATAATACAAATATTCTAAAAAAAAAATAATTCTATATCTGATAGTTTTTAGAATATGACTTATATCATAATTGACAATATTAGAAGAGTATAATTGACAATATCAGCAGAGTATACATCTTTATATAAAATCAGATGCTGCAATATTAGATAAATAAACAAATATTTTAAAAAATATTCCTAGATCTGATAATTTGGAGAATATATTGGTTATCATAATTAACACAGTTAGAAACTTTTAAATTTACAGATGCTGCAATATTAGCTAAATAAACAAATATTTTAAAATATAATCCCAGATCTGATAATTTTTTGAATATATTGGTTATCATAATTAACACAGTTAGAAACTTTTAAATTCACAGATGCTGCAATATTAGCTAAATAAACAAATATTTTAAAAAATATTCCCAGATCTGATAATTTTTTGAATATGTTGATTATCATAATTAACACAGTTTGAAACTTTTAAATTTACAGAGTATAATCTAAATCTAGGAAAATTAAACAACAATGCTGATTTAAATGTAGAAAGAATTCTATTATCTTATAACCAATAGGAAAATGACAAATGGCACTCATTCCCATAACATGACATCTGTCATTTCCCAAGGCTTTTATTAGGACGTATGATATCTATAGAAGTCATTCGAGGCTATAATATATATAATATACGAGTGAATAATACGTACATTAATTAGAAAATATTATTTTACATAACATCCATTATTACACTTATATTATCACATAATATATATGATAAAAAAGTAGTACACTAGTATTGCTTGTACAAATTAAAATTACATAACATGTGTAGAGCTAAAACAAAATTGATTTAGAAACATTCAGGCTATTGGTCGGCACCTTAAATATAGCACATGATCTACAATGGTTCCTTGTACATATTTTACTGATGATACCCCAGCTTCATCCACTCAGAATCAAGCTCAAGCCCGATTCTTCCTGGATGATGATGACGATGATAATGATATTCCATTGTTGATCTCTTCCATTAATGGATAAATTCTGCAATTACATCAAGGTATAAGATTCTAAGAATGTTTTGTTAAAAGTATGTATGTAGGTAATTCTAGGGAAGAAGAACAATGGGTAGTATGACAAAATACAGAAAATCCACTTAAAATATTCAAATACAAGTGATCATTTCATTTAGGACATTAAATTAATCAATAGTTATCAACACCAGGAAATTAGACCAAATAAAAACTAACATTGTTGAAGTCAGATTTGTAATTTGTGGCTTTGCATGCTTGATACGCTTCATAAAGTATAAAGCAAGAAAGGTAGACAATGCAACAAAATTTTCAACCAGTATACAGAGAACACAACATAACCACTCCTTCTATACAAAGAATCATCGTTCTATAGAACAAAAACAGCAAGACATAGGGGAAATATCATGCATGTTCCTTTCCATCTAATTTCCTTGTTTTGATCATTGTAACCCAGAACCAAAAAAAAGAGTCGGATACTAGAGAATATTAATGTACTTTCTAAAACAGAACAAGCTAGCAAAGAAAGAGCCTGCTGCTGCTGAAGGTTGCTCCAGTCTAGTCCTGTCCATTGATGGGCCATCTAATTTCCGCCAGCGGTAAGAAACTGCATTATTACACATGATTCATTGCGTGAAGTCTCTGTCTTCGTGTCCTGCTTAAAATTTTCTGTTGACTGAAACATTCAGGTCACAGAACTGGATTAAACATGGAGCTTCCACAGAAAATGGCAACCAGAGATGGCCTTGTCGCACAAAAAATATAAGCCCGCTCTCTATCGAGAAATGTCAGAGTGCAAAGATGTGAGTTACAGAAAAAGATAAAAATGTAAGATTGTATTTTGTTGGTCTTACCCCAACTTGAATAGCCTGTAGGATTGATCAACACGTTGTGCTGCAGACGGGTTTGTTGAACGAAGCAATTAGAGGAACGAAGCAGATTGATGAACGAAGCAATTTCTTCAGGTAAATCTCCAATTAGAGGCGGGACTCAACTTCAATATTGAATCAGACGGGTTTGTTGAACGAAGCAGCAAACAGAAATTAAAGGAGGAACGAAGAAGATTGATGAACGAAGCAACAAGCTAGCAAAAATCTTGGTTTAGAAATTAGAATTTAGGTTTTTAGGTTTAGAAATTAGGTTTAGAAATTAGAAATTGAACTCCCGCCTCTAATTTCATTATTTGATTATTTGTATCGTGTGTTTAAACACACGATACAAATAATAGTTATTTGTATTGTTTGTTCAAACACACGATACAAATAATAGTTATTTGTATGGTTTGTTTCAACACGATATAAATAATAGTTATTTGTATCTTTCGTTAAAATAAAAGATAAAAAAGCATTATTTGTATCCTATATTTCAACAAAAGATACTAATAGAGGGTTAAAAATGAGACTTTTTTACTAGTGAATGAGGCAAGACATGGAGAAAGGGTGCGTCAAACGAGGCAACAAGAAATAGCAAACAGAGAAGGTGCAAGAGAGTTGCTTATTTGAACACTCTTGGGCTCATCCGAGCAGCATAGACAACAAGTGGTAAGTGGAAATGCTAGTTTCTCATCCTAGCAATGTGCTTGCTTGTTCGAGTAGCAGTTCAAAAGGCCAAGGGTTAGTTTATACTTTGACTTTTCTTAAAGGGTGCAATGAAAGCTACGAATTAAGTCTAGAACCATGCATGCTCTATTTAAAGGGCTTTTAACTTCATTAGAATAAAAAAATAAGTTGAAAGGGTTAATACAAAGAGAGGGTGTTAGGGTGAATACCAAGAGAATTTTCTTCTTCTTTGCATTAGTATCAAGGGTAATATTCATTGTCACTCATATCATTGTCTTTGTCATGAGAGTTTATTCTTAAGAGGGCGGTTTATTTTATTAATGTATTGTGGATCATTAATAAAAGTGAACGTTGTTTGAGGGGAAGACATTTAAGATACCTTATTATACTATTGTGTTTTGTCTTCATTGATAATAATTTAGTTTCTCCTTGTGTTTTTTATACTTTGTTTTTCATTTGTGTGAGACCTAAACACTCTTATTTTAATTGGTATCAGAGAAAGGAGTACTACTTGGGAATTTTGTATGTAAAAGTAACTTTTTTGGTGAAGAAACAATATGAATTATGAAGAAGCAAAGTTTTATATTTATTGATTGATGAAAGAATAAATTTTGATGTATGCAAAGGTTCCTTGAAGGATTGGTTTGTTCAACAAGGCATTGACGATGCTATCAAAGAAAAAAAAGCCAACATCTTTGGAGGAAGGAAGATGGGTATAACCCAAAAACAACCAGTTTCTTAAACAAGAATAATTTGATCTAACGCGGAAGCTTAGTACATACAATGGGTTATTACATATATATATATATATATATATATATATATATATATATATATATATTAGAGCACATACACAAAAGGAAATAATAATAAACCATAGTAAGCAATAAAGTTTAAATTATTAGTTTTGACCGATCCTACCAACGATTCTAGCTAATCCAAACAATTTTGCCTACAATCCTTGCCGATTCTATGCACGATCCTAACTGACTGCATCCTATGCACGACTCTAGTCGCTGGCACCGATCTAGTTCGTAAGATCGTACAATCCTATGATCCAGATCGCAATTTTGATAATCATGGCCGGTATTTAGATGGCTTTTGGTGTTATTCAATAATGTAGGGTTATTTATGAAAATTATTACGCCGCAAAAAGAATTAATGCTAAGTGGAGCTATTAATTTTATTAATGTGGAGAAACAAAAATGGAGGGACTAAATACTATACTAATAAAATTTTATATATACTAAAACAAACCTAAAATACATATTTTGTAGATTAAAATTTTATATAAACTAAAACTACCTCGTATTTATGAGGTTAGGTTAGCAGTGAATACTCCGAAGATGCCCAATTTGTGATTGTTTTAACAAAATGTACGTGAAACCCAACAGAAGAATCAAAACACCTAACCAAGTGTGAAATCGCAAAACAACAATTATAAAATCTCACACTAACTGAGCAATATAAATGGGGGTAAATAGGAACAAAACATAGCTAAAGATGCACTAGCTATACAAATCGAAAAGTGGGCGTTTAGCGACAAATGGTTGTTTTTCTTTTAGGTGATTTATTTAACCAACTGAAAGTGTTGACTATTATAATTGACTTTTGCGCTAAGCACACCTAGATCTTTAACATATTGAAAAAAATCGTTATATATTCTATGTATGATACTCCCTCCAACTCACTATAAGTGTCAACTTTTTCTGGGCACGCATTTTAAGAGTGTGGTAGGGAACACCTAATTGTGGGTATTTGGAGTATTTTAAGTGATTATAATAATTCTTAATGTGATAGTTGAGGTATTTTAAGTGATTATAATAATTATAAAAGTGGTAGTTGGGGTATTTGAAAAGCATCCTTAATATTAGTAAAACTAAGTTTACCAAGTGATGAGATTTTTTAAAAAGCTCTTAATAGCAAACAAAGAATGTTTATCTTTTGATATTTTTCATACTAAAATTGCTAATAAACAAACATTTTTTGAACAAATATGATGATGTGACCTTTCTCTCATCATTGTATACATACTAATTCTTTTTACTATACAAAATCCAAAAATTAATTTTAAATAAGAAATTTACCAAAAAATTAGAAATATTTTTCTCTATAAATAGAGACTCATTTTGTCATATTTTATGGAAAAAGAAAATTAATGTTCTTGAATAGAAAGGATAGAGAAATGAATGAAGAGAGTGGTGATAAGTTTTTTTAAGTTCATGGTTAAGCACGCTCTAAGTAATATAAGTAGAGGTATCATGGTCTTTGTTTATATAAATATAAGGTTTTTAAGTAAAAAAGAAATTGATGTAAAAAAAAAAAGTAAACAAATAGGATGAATTGACCAAAAAAGAAAAGTATATATAGTGAATTGAAGGAGTATTTTCATATAAATCAAACTTTTTTTAATAGAAAAATAGTGAATGTGAAAAAGTCTAAAATGTAGATAAGAAAAAACCAAAAAGGTAAATTAACTCTCCAAAAAACAAGAAAAGCCAACTAAGGGTGAGTAGCAGGTATCTTACATAGTGTTATTTTTTTTAAAAGGAAATTTCACATGCTACTATCCAGTTTTAATGAAATATCAATGAAAGAACTTTTTAAGAATATTCTACATGGTAGCATCCAGTTCATGCATTATCTAATTGTCGTAGCATTTTCCGTTAATTCTTGTTAAATTCTGTTTAACTCATTGTTTTGTAAGTTTTTTTCCATATGATAGCATCCAGTTTTTGTTTAATTCACCATTTTAACGTTTAATTCATCATTTTAATGTTAAATTCACCGTTTAATTCATTAACACCCATAAATGTTTAATAATTTTATGGAAAAATAATTTTAACGTTTAGTTTACCATTTTAATGTTTAATTCACCAGTCGAAACAAATACTCTTTTAAATAATTATTTATTTCAATCGGATTTTCGAAAGAGTTATCCATAAGGACTATCGCGATGTCCGTTTTTCCAAAAAAAATTGTTATGATGGGTAAAAATCACGTCAAATATCTTTTTCGATTTACGTATCGATAAATAAGTGAATAAATACTTGTATCGATCGGATTTTCGAAAGAGCTACCCCATAAGAGCAATTGCAACGTCCATTTTTTGAAAAAAAAATCGTTGTTATAGGTAAAAATGACGTCAAATATCTTTTATTTTTATATTGTTAATTTATATGTTTTAATTTTAAATTATTTAAAAATACGATGACTAATGAGATACTGCCACATAGACTGCTTAACCTCTCAAATGGGTCAAACCCTCAAACTTAATGGTCAACTAACGTTTTCCGTTAAGTGGTAGTCATTTGCAGAGAAATATATCAGATTACGTAGTTTTTGAACAAAAAAAACATTAAGGTAGTTTTTTGCGAATAGACTTATAGATTAGGTAGTTTCTTATTATTTTTCCATAAAATTATTAAATATTTATGGGCATAATGAATTAAAGGTGAATTAAACATTAAAATGGTATGAAACGTTAAAATGGTGAATTAAACAAAAAATAGATACTACCATGTGGAAAAAACTTACAAAATGATGAATTAAACGAAATTTAACAAATATTTAACGGAAAATGCTACGGCAATTAGATAGTGCATAAACTAGATGCTACCATGTGGAATTTTTTTTAAAAAGTGCTACCACTGACATTTCATTAAAATTAGATGCTACCATGTAGAATTTTTTTTTTAGTGTTGATCATGTTTCCAAATGGCAATGCTTTTGAAGTTGACAAATAACCATCCATTTTAATAACACAAATTCTTACTTGAGACCGTCTTTTGTAAAGACGGCTCTTAAAAGCCTAATCCAATTCTAAATATCTAATGTTACAACTCTAAATATAGATTTGGGCTGAACTTTTGAGAGTCGTCTTTACAAAAGACGGTCTCTCGAAAGAGCACCTGTTTTAATAATGTAGACATATAAAAAGTAATGAAGGGAGTATTTGGGTTTTGTTGCCCATAGTCTTTCAAAATGCATAGTTGTATTCTTTATTGATCACTATATGGCCTTAAACAAGCTTTAACGGCTCGCTATCGTGGCTTTGCTACTTATAATTTGTCGAAGGTGTGAGCTTGCTCACTCAAATAAAAGAGGTGATTCTTTTCTTATTTATGAATTTTCTATGAAGAATCTTGAAACTTTATATATATATATATATATATATATATATATATATATATATATATATATATATATATATATATATATATATATTATGACAATGTTCAACAAAATTACATTGACATCACGTTTAATGACTAATAACATAATATACTAAATAAGACTGTTTTTCTAGAAAGAAATGGTTATTATGACAATGTTCAACAAAATTACATTCACAACAAGAAAATTACCAAAAGTTATAACAAAAAGGTGGTGGTAAAACAAGTCCACAAGTAAGCTAAGCTTAGGTAGCCTAGTAATTTGTAACCATACATTATTATATGAAACGATTTCACTTAGAGACACGTTTTTCTTCATGGGTTAGATAGTCCATCTAACATATATTATGAGAATATAAACTCTTTATTAGAGATCATTTCACCAAGAAACGAACTCTCACAACAATAGCTGATTAGTAAGATGTCTCAATTTTTGATCAAAGAAACAACCAAATTACAAATTGATTTAGAATTAGGGTTTTGGATGAGGTAATCATCCAAAACTTTAGCATATCTATGAAAAAAGTCATCCATAAGATCAGCTCCAAAATAATGTTGAAGCATTGATTCAGCAACGGCTCTATGCATTTTGGCAATTCTTTCTCCTTTTGTTGGCATCATTAATAATGAACTTGACTCATCATTAAGGTTTATGCCTCCATCCCATTCAACTTCAACTGCTTCAAAAATATGCCCACTAAATGATGATTCTTCTTCCACTAATTCTTTTATTTCTTCTAGACATGGTGCATAATATGGTACATTGAATGAATCTAACTTCTCTTCTTCGATAAGCCCCTACAAAATTCGCACGCAAACGGTTTTTTCAAATAATTAATGAAAGTTTATGTAACTTTTGAGCGTTATGTAAGCCATATTTTCTTTAACTTAATTACAATGCAAGCAAGTAATCTTGAATATAAAACTTTATAGAAATAGTAAAGACAACTAATCACTTTGCTCGTGCCTAGAGCATACGAGAGGCCTATGTTCCGGTCTCATCCAAAAATATTAGAAAATCGATTAAACAAGAAAGAATGTCTCATAGTGACACCAAACACATATAGGCTAATCCATTTTCAGTTTTGACTAGAGGTGTTCAATGGGGCGGGTCGACCCGACGGGTCAAGGGTCGGGTCATATTTTTACGGGTCATTAGCGGGTCGGGTCAATAATGGGGCGGGTCATTAACGGGCCTTGGTGTAAAGGATCGGACCGGGTCGGATAATTATAAGTATTAATTGCGGGAAAAAAATTACCACTTTTTTTTATATTTTTAAATGATATTATTATGTACATAAGTGGGTTGATCGGGCCATAAAGTACAATAAAAAAAATTATTTTATGAACTTTTAAAAAAAGGGTCGAATTGAGTCGGATTTAAATGGGCTTGACCCGCCTCGGCCCGTTGAACATTTGACATGACCCGTCCCGCCCCGGCCCATTTAAATTTTGACCCGACCCGGCCCATTGAACACCTCTAGTTTTGACCTAAAAGTTATCACTTGTGAGTTGTGACTTTAAAGTGATCAATTCAAACCTTAATTAACGTAATCTGTTAAATATAAATTGATTAATTATAACATTAAATTAAGCACAAAGAATTTAACTTGATAATTAACTAAAAGTTTAAAATTGATCAATAGCAACCTTAAAGTGTTCAATCTAAAGCTTATAGTACTAAATTCTAAGTAATCACCTGTATATTGATTGATTCCAATTTATAATCTTAAATGAGTCTATTATAACGTATAATCTTAAAGTTACCAATTATAACTTTCAAGTAATAAATTATAAATAATCAGTTATAACTAATCTTAAATTATCAATTATGGCATTTCAAAAAAAAAAAATTATCAATTATGACCTTATACAAGTGGTCTTACAGTTTGGCGTCTCTAACAAAATTGGTTGCCATACTTTTATATAGCTAAATAGTAAAGGGCTCATATATAATAGTATAGTTAATAGTTAGGAGGTGATATTAGATGTCTCGATTTCGAAGGTTGACCCCACATGAATCTGCGACTTCACGTTTATAAGTTAACGAAATTTGATTTTATAATTGAAAAAGAATTTGTATTTGTATTAGTAAAAAAAATAATTTTGATGAGAGTAAACTAACCTCGGAAACCATGGTTGCAAGACAATGAGCAATGAAGTCCCAAGGATAGCTAGCATGCAAAGAAGTAGGATCAACAGAATTTCTACCAACAAATGTTAAGATCATACGACCACTTGAAATCATCTCAGATGCACGACATTTCAGAAATGTTAAGAAATCGTTTCTGAATTGCTGCTTGTATGCCATTACTACTTCTATTGTGCTTGTCCTTGATATATGTATGTTTCCTTTGTTTACTATTCTTGGATTATCTTCCTCTTTCAAACCTTGTGGAACCTGCAAATTTATTCTCATCATCATCATCCTACCCAGTGTATATCCTGCACATAAAAAGCTATCAACAAGATTTGGGGAGGGAAGGACGGCGGCAACTCATACCCATAAAGGAGAGCGCGACCAATAAGAGTCCCTCGACTCGACAAAAAGTAAAGGGTCGGGCCGGGTTGGATCAGGTAATTATAAAAATTAATTGCAAAAAAAATTTACCACTTTTTTAAATATTTGTAAATGATATTATTATATACATAAGTGGGTTGATCCTATGAGCGATATAGTATAATAAAAAAACTATTTTTTAAACTTTTAAAAATTGGGTAAAACTTCTCACAAAAATTGGGTTAAACTGGGTGAGATTTAAAACAGATTTTGACCCATTTTAACCCGTTTAACATTTGACACGACCCACTTCAACCTGACCCATTAAATTATTGACCCTGTCTGTTGAACACCTCTACTTTGTGGAGCTCAGGTCACATCGTTGATGATAATGGTTAGGATATAATTACTATCATGTAGAGTACTTCTTTCGTTTTCCTATGTTCTTCTCGAATAGAATTTACGAATTTATGAATTTACGAATTTTAGTGTCAAATTTTAATTATTATTTCTCATCAATTTGTATAAAAAAATATATTAATGTGAGATTTTAATAAATTCGTCTTAATATATATTTTCCAACTATCTAACTTTTAAGATTTTTAAAAACTCATAATTAAAATTATTTAACTTTTGTGTTTGCATTAGAATCTACCTCAAGAGTGAATTGGAAAAAGAAATAAAAATAAAGGAGTGTTTATTTCTATCCTATCTATTTTAATATTAACATCAAATTAAAGAAATAAAGTGCATTGACTTGGCATAAATATAACTACATCATTGACTTGACCATAAATTTTTGTTATACTCCTTCCAACTCATTTGAGTAGTTTCATTTGATTGGGCACGGATATTAAGAGTATGTTTGGATTGAAGGAAATTGAAGGAAAGGAAGGGGAGGGATTTGGAGGGATGAGGTATCCCTTGTTTGGATAACAAATTGAGAGGAAAGAGATTTAAAGGGGAGGAATTTGGGAGGAAAATTTGGACAAGTTTTATTAAGAAGGCAATCTCTCCTAAAGAGGAAAGATTAGAAAGGAAAGTATTTTCCTTTCTTTTCCCTTTCCTTCCCTTCTAAACAAACAATATACACTTTCTCTCCTTATTCCTCCATTTCCTTTCCCTTCCTTTCTAGGGATGGGCAAGGGTCCAAGATCCTATTCGAACCCTGTTGGACCCTACCATTTTTTAAGGGTAAGGGTCTATTTTTTTGAATCCTAAGGGTCCGGGTCTAAAAAATATTACAAGGGTCTGGGTCCGGGTAGACCCGGATTGGACCCTTGGACCCTTTTTCATTTTATTTTTTTTATTTTTAGTTTTTTTTTATATTGGAGAGTATTTAAGGTCTTATAACTTCATATTTTACTGTAATCATTTTTTTATCAATCAAGGAGACTAAGTATAAAGCACTCCAACGAGTTTTTTTTTGGTTTCGATGAGAGAGCAACCATTGTACCGCCTATTGTGCTTCCCACCATTGGAGTTTTCTACGATTTGATTTGGAGTTTTCTACAATTTGATTTAATTGTTTTCTTTGATTGGCTTCTACTTTTTGATGGGTTATTATATAATTTGTTAAAAAGAATTGTTTGTTTCATTGTAATTCGGCTCGTAAATGGAGAATCTATTTGTTGAGATCATGTTCATGAAATACTATTTCTTTGTTTTTTTATTACTATGGGAAGTGAAGTCACAAGAAGCTTGTGCAGATTTGGAATTGGAAGGCAACGAAATAAGAGTAGCTAATACAAAACCTCCATTAGAGTTGTATTCTTCCAAATGGATTTGCGGCCTGCTTCTGTTTATTACTCCCTCCGTTTCCTAATGTTTTTCCTAATGATCTATGGAATTTAGGAACCTAGACCCTAAAAGTCTAAAAAGGGTTCAGATTAGGGTCCATATTAGGGTCTATTTTTTAGACCCTTTAATCTCACTCAAGAAAATAAACTATTTAGGGTATGGTTTTAGACCCTAAGGGTCCGGGTCCAGACAGTCAAAACACCCCATTTAAACCCCATTTTTACCCTTTTTTTTGGTTGTTTTGGCTGTCTCGATGTCATGTTTGGTAAGTTGAAGGCTGTAGTTGGTAAAAAACAAAGTTTGCGGCTGTTTATTTAAAATTGAGTAAACTTAGAGGCTGTACTTGGTAAATGATCCTTTTATAATATTAGAAATAGTCTTTTAATTTTTTCTTTTTATTTTAATATATCTAAGAAAATCAATTTATGAACTCTAATTATAATTAATTATTAATTTGATTGATTAAATAATATTCCCTCCTATTCATAGAGAATGAGACATTTAGGTTTTGTACCAAAAACAAGAAGGGGTAGGGGACTACTTAAAAATGTAGAAAACTCTCTTTTTCCATAAAGGATATTGATATTTACGTGTTGTTGTAGTGTTATAATAAGGATAAAGGGGTAAAAAAGAATGACAATCACCGAATATAGTTTTGATAACATCTTTTTTTCATTTTGATTACAAAATAATTTTTTAATTTTTAATTGTTTCTAACTTGATAACCATTAATCAAAAAATATAGTTTAATCAACACATTAGAAGCTTAATGTCAATCACCAACCATACCAAAAAATCAATTACCCTATAGAATAATACTTTCTAATATCTATCTCAAAAAATCTTACATATTTTAATCCATTGATTTTATTTCACATAGACGGAGATAGAGCGAGTATATATATGAGGCCGTAATAAATGAGAGTCAAATTTCTGTTGCGAGTTTTATACTTACGTGTTTTCAATTTAATAATAATAAAATTAACAAAACTTGTGTAAGACCGCCTCATTTGTGAGACGCATCTTATTGGGCCGGCTCAATTGTTTTTACCAATTTCACAAATTAAAATGTCAATTTCAAGAGTTAAAAGACAAATTTTAAGACTTAAAAGACCAATTTCAAGAGTTTGAAATTGGCATTGTAAGACATGCAATTTGACAATTTTAAGACTTAAAAGATCCATTTTAATACTTAAAAAACCAATTTTAAGACTAAAAAGATCAATTGCAAGACATTAAATTCTCATTTCAGCTTTATAATATGATTTCTCAAACATTAAAGTTGATATTAAAAACATTAAAATTGACCTTTTAAGTCTTGAAATATGATTTTTAAGTTTTGAAATTGTCCTTTTAATTCTTGAAATTAGTATGTCAGAATATTTTTTAAAAAGTTATTGGGTCTGGGCTAGTTGCACGGCTAAGGCCGTCTCACAGGAGACTTACTGTAATAAAATAACAGCTAGTCTCCTGAGATACCGTCTTTTGGAGAGACGTCTCTCAGGCCCAATTCATTAATGCTTATTGCCTATATTTACTCTACATTTTTTCTAATGGGCCAACCCAATAGAGATGGTCTCTCAAAAAATCGTCTTTCACAAGAATTTGTGATAAAATAAATATAGAGTACTTTAATTTATAACCACAAGTTCAATGAAAGATAGAGACCGATTAAATTGGATAACCTTTGCTTGCATTTAGACTTTTAGTTACTTACTATTGGTGGTTCGTACCCACTAGACTAGAACTACGTACTACTATTATTTAATATTGATCTTGACAAGTTTACTAATACTAATGTTTTAGTCTTCGACACTTCGAGCTCGTCCCAACCAGGGTGGGCTCTATATGTTTTGAGGGCTTAAGCAAAATAGCATATTGTGGTCCTTTTTCTTTGCATTTTATATTTATGTGGACTTTCTATAATCATTAATTTTGTTTTTTTGACATGAAACCCTGGACGACGACCCCTATTGCTCACCCACAGGGCCAGTTTTCAGGATTATTTTTTCCATTCAAGAGTTGGTTAGAAAATTTTGAAAAATAATTTTCCTTAGTTTTGTTACAAATATTTCATATTTATTTTAAGAACTCATGCGCACTTTTCACAAAATTTACTTTAATTTTATTATGATAAATTACTTTGAAATTTTAAAGTTTATCAGTAAAAGTAAAATTATACATTTAAATTAGATGGATCTATTATACTCATAAAATATTAACACAATAGATTTCAAAGAAAATTATTTTATTGAGGTTTGATCTCCTTAAAGATTTTTAATTAATGGTTAATCATAAATTAATTGGACAATCATTCATTATTTGAATTTTAACGTGCATAACCTTAAATTTTAAATCAACATAATCCGAAACCAAACCATATCATATCATATAGTTGCAAAAAAAAGTATTTGAGAACAGTTACTAAGAATATTTTGGGTTTTTTACGATAGACATTGAAAGAATAAAAAAAAATTAATAGATGTTATATAATTAAGTATTCGAACAGTAATTCATTATAAATAGCTTTAGCAAAGTGAGAATTACAAATTTCAGTTGCAAAAGATTATAAAAAGCCAAATAGAGTATATAAAATATTCTAAAGTTTTAACCATTTATTTACTCGATCTCAAAAAATAACATGAAAGTACACAAAATATATATGTTTTTTCTTTAAAAAATGAAAAGAAATTAGTGATTAAACCTGAGAGAGCCAATGTAAGCTAGAAGAAGAGTGGATAAAGTGCAAGCTATTGGGAGGAAGCAATCTCCCATAGAAACTCCCAGGAAGACCCGCTATAAAACAAGGTCCAAAATCATCACCCTTTTGTTTTCTCATTTTCTCTTGAAAATCATAGAATGATGCAAATACTCCATTGAAGTCATTCTTTGGTAAGTCATTCAAGAACACCATAAACTTTGGTGATGAATGCTTGGGGCATGTCGCAGCCACCGCATCAATGATATCCGACACCGCCTTCAGGGCGGTAGGGCCCGATGAGCAACCGAGATCTGCGATCACCATGGTCTCTGGATAACCATTCTTAAGGTACCCTTGTATGGCTTCTTCTAGATATGATTTCGCCAACGACATTATCTTTTTCTGTAAATTTAAAAAATTTATGTAATTTTAGTTATAATCATCAATTCAGTAATCCGTATGAAAAAGAAGGTATTATATACTTGTGCCCCTTCAAAAAAAAAAATTACGTCAATTTAAATTATCAAAACAACGTATTCTAATTATCATAAAAGGATAAGTTCATGCAAAAGTATAGGGTGGAGATCACTAATTGATTTCTACAAATAATATATAACTCAGCTAATGGTTGAGGCCCAAAATCTTATATACTCTAACACAATGTTATATTTCTGTGTATGTTATTGTAATTATTTAGTGATTGGTTATTAAAGCCAATAATTATAATAAGGTTTGAGATTGTAGCCATTGACTAACATATAACTCTTTGATTTGTATGAAAATATAAATTTTTATAAATGATCGTTTGATCTTTAAAAGTAACTTGTTTGCCATTTTCATTGTTTTATCACAAATTAGTGTGAGAGACCATCTCTAATTCGACAGATATATTATATATATTTTTAAAAATATTGTAAGTAGGCATTAAAAATGGTGTAAGTAGACATTTACAATATTGAAAGTAGGCATTAAGGATAAAATAAGTAAGCATTAAGGATAATGTAAGTAGGCATTTAGAATACGATAAGTAAATATAAATCTTTAATGGGTTGGGTTTGAAATACGCCTCTTAAAGAGACAGTCTCTCAAGAGATTAGCTGTTGTTTTAAAAACTAAGAATAATCACAGCTTTCACAAGAAAAAAATAATTATTGGACTTAGCCTTATATGTTATACGCCGGGCGGATTCAATTGGATCTTGCGCCTGCACGTGAGGGCAGTGAAGCTTTGTAAAAAAACTTGTAGTTCGTAAGATTTGAATCTAAGACCTTTTATATTAGAGCCTTTATGACCAACTGAGCTACAGATTTTCTCTGTAACTCTTGTCTCTTAATATTCTTATTAATTAATCTTCCATAAAGCACAAATACATATGCATTTCAATTCACAATTTCGAAGATTAATCTCTCAATATACAAACTCGTCAAAATAGATTATAGAATAGTGTTTTTTCTTGAATTGTTTTGTTATGACCATGCTCTCACTGATTTTGATTCTGGATCCGCCACATAAGTACAATTTAATATGAATCACAAATTTTGAGATAAAACATTCTCACTTGTTACGGTATCTAATATGCACATACTCCCTCCTATTCATACTCCCTCCTATTCATAGAGAATGAGACATTTCTTATTGGGTCAATTCACTGAAAATGTCCCATTTTTATTTTTGTTATTCCTTTGGACCCTTTTACCCTTACTACAACAAGACAACAATATATAAATATCAATACTTTTATGGAAAAAGAGATTTTTCCACTCACTTTTATAGATTAAGAATAAAATACAAATTAAGAGCGATAAGTAAATAGTGAAAAAATTAATGGGACTAATGGGTAAAATAGGAGGGAGTATTATTCTAACAGCGAGTCTAACCTATGATCATGTTAATAATCTAAGAAAAACTAATTATATACTAATCATAAACAATAAGAAAATTCAAAATCATATAAAGAAAGAAGTAAGAAATAAGTAGTTATAAGTTTGTTTGCCTGAATAGTACAATTCTGTGCATAACTGGATTCTCCTTGACCTTTGTTCATGTGAAAAACTTGAAGCATATCCATTATTAACCCTTGAATTAATAATATTGTCTAATATTAGAAAATTCAAGAAATAATTGCAATTTAATATGGAAAAATATATTTGAGTGAAGATTGAGTAAGAAGATAGAACACACTTTTTTGTTTTACAATAAAACTCTGGATGAGAAGAGAAGTATTTATAGGCTAATTTGCACGTACACTTCAATAACTTTCATGTCCCATTAATTATGGTGGGATCCAACAAAAATATTAAGGAAAAATTAATTTGAATATCATATATCATTCACTAGTGATTTTTTCAAAATAATACAATCTTCATAGTCAGTACCTCTTGTCACATTTTAACCGGATACTGTAGGTTTTTATATAGTTGTTATAATTACTTTTTTTCCTCCTTATGCTTTTTCATTGGTCTACTCATACTTCTCTTTGGTGATAGATAACTATACTACCCAATTAAATGTGACAAGAGATATTAACAATAAAAAATATATAAAAACTTGAATTATTTAAATATATCCATATTATGGATTATCCACATCAAATAGACAATATAAAGGATTATTTAGAACAATTTTTCCAAATGTTAATATTAACATATGAGATACTTCAACTTTTACTGTCGCTTTATTTTACATTATATACCAAAATTTAAAATCTAAAACAGTTATTGAAATAAATAAAAAAATGACAATTAATATGAATATATGAGGCCCTTTTAAGTTTTACAGTCGGACAGGTGCATTGCATATAATTAGATTCACCTTTTGTGTCCCATATTAATCACTTGTACCATATACTTGAAAGTTCGAATAACACTCTTTAATATATATAAGCCTTATCTTTTTGTTAGCAATAATTTTTTTCTTCTGACTACTACTATACTGAGTGTGTGCCATATATATATATATATATATATAGGGGTAGGATCAAGGGAAAACACTTAAAGTGGTGAAAACTGAAAACCAGACAGAGGTATACATATTACAGCAAAAGGGATACATATTATCTTATAGAGTGTACATATTTTTTGTGAAGAAAAAAGTTCATAGTATTTACAAAAATGCCATCCAAATATGTGCACCTTTTAACAATGTATGTACACCTTATAGCAACTGTCTAATTATTTACAAAATTGCCACTCAAATATGTACTCCATTTGAGCTTTTATGTACCCCTGTTTTCAGTTTTCACCATTTTAATTGGTTTTCACATGATCCAAATCATATATATATATATATATATATATATATATATATATATATATATATATATATATCGTTCTTAGACACTTCCTTCTTGTACTTTGACCTACAATTCTAAATCGGTTTTTTTTAAAACCCCTTTTTCCAATTAAAGGTTTCATTCAGACTCTTCAACTACCTCACCTCACTCCTAAGTAACTACCCCTTCAACTGCCACATAACTTCCCACTACCATCCACTCACTCCATGATGCCCCTCTCCCTCAGAAATAACTTATCCTAACACTTTAAGTAGAGATTTTTTGGGTCATTTTGGGACCTAAGCATACATAATACACCGAAACTCTGCCAAAATCATCACTCACTTTAGAAACGGTTATTTCCCACATCACCACCGTTAACCCCCGCATTCTGTCCTTAACATCCTCACAGTCTCCAAGTGATCTTCTGTTGTCCACTCACGGTTCCTACTTCTCCGATCTGACTTGAGCGTCGGAGGGGTCTTCCGGGAGATTACCCCCCGGGCAAGGCTAACTTGTCTTGTGCATGATAGCAGGTGAAGCGGCGAAACCGTTCCACCACACATCACGACGATTGAGCTTCCACTACATCTTCTCAGGTATTACCAAGATCAATTGTTGATAAAAGTTTCATTACCGAAACAGTTTGGCGCCGTCTGTGGGGAAGCGATACAGAAAGCCATGGCTCCCAAGAAGAACTCTACTCAAACCGCTACCGTGCATAGCACAGATACAGACACTTCCGCAGGTCAGGCTAACAATCAAGTTGTGACCCGTCGTGATCTGGACATCCTAGCACAGAATCTCATGGCTGCCTTCTCAGAGCAGCTGCGTACAGTCTTGAATACCAATACCCCTGTTCAACGACAAACTATGGACGAGATGGCTAACCAGATCAAAAATCTCCAAGAGCAAATGAATCCCCCACATCATTCAAGCCATCCAATTTCTCGAACTGATACAGAGATGCCGCGCTCTAATAGGAGGAACAAAAGGCGGCGTGAGATGTCCAAAACACATAAAAGCGTTACCAGGGAAAACTCCCAAGAAGGGGAATCGAAAACAGCGCCTCACGATGCCCACACCTTTTTGGAGAGTAAGAGGCGAAAAACATCTACGCAGGTCTAGACTCTGATCGATAGTAAGAGGGAAGAAAGAATGAAAACATCTATCACCGGTTCAAGCTACTACCCCAACCCGGTAATGAAGCAACAGGAGGAACCGAACCAGACAGATCTTTCGAGGATCTCAATGCTAATAAACTCACCGCTTTTCGCTGAGATTTTAGCCACAACCAACCCAGCGAAAATCAAAGTCCCAAATATGGCGGCCTTTGACGGCACTACGTGCTCAGAAGAACACATCATGGCATACAAGAACTTGATGCTTCTATACACCGCGGAACCGACCCTCTTCTGTAATTTCTTCCCTACCACGCTCTCAGGAGTTGCGCTGACGTGGTACACTTCGCTTCCCCCAGAAGTATTCGTACCTTCGCCCAACTCGAGGACAAGTTTTTATGTCATTTCGTCGCCTCCCGAAGGCAAGAGAAATCTAACTTTCACTTACTCAGCATAACGCAACATGATGGGGAATCTATATCCTCTTATCTGAAGAAATTCCACGGCAGTGTTAGAAGTTACCGAGTTGGAAGAGTTTGTGGCCCTGAACGCCCTAATCAACGGCATGAGAGCCCAAAAACTAAAATTTCAGTTGGTAGAAAGCCAACTGAAAACTTATGCGGAAGCCATGAAGCATTGTCAAAGCTATGTTACGGCCTCCGAAATATGTCAGGCACACGACCCCAAGAAGCGAAAATCGGACCGAAAAGAGCCACCTCCTCACCCTTCCTCCAGAAATAGAGAAGAGTACACCTCAAGAAGGGAAAGGAATTATGTACCACGACGCTCTGATCCTCCTTCTGATATGGGACCTCCTTGATCAAGGCACATTTATTCCGCGGAAGAAGGGTCGAGGACACGCAACTTGTTGGACCGAGGAAATGACCCCTTGTTCAACAAAAATCGAAAAGTATCAGGGATGAATTGTCGGCTCCCCCACCTACCACTTCTCCCTCTGATCGTCGCAACCTCAACTTGTGGTGTGATTACCACAAGGAACATGGCCACACCTTGGCCCAATGTCGTGAACTTAAGCGCATCCTGTAACAACTCGCAGATGAAGGAAAGTTGGAACGCTTCGTTGTTAAGAAAGAATACAGTAGAAATGACGCGGAAAGGCGGAATTGGGCCCCAAGGCGAAGATCTCCCAGAAGAGAAGAATCTAGAAAGGAAAGCTCCAATACTCAAGGGACTGTCCATCTGATTTGCGGAGGATATTCCGAAGACTATCCCACTATCTGTGCCGCTAAGGATAGCGTCCACACCTTGCTGAAGGGGTCACCAAAAACTTCAACTTCAGGGCCCGTCATGAAATTTGACGCCGCAACATCTCAGCTACTGCAGCAGCCTCATACTGATCCGTTGGTTGTCTCAATCAAGATAGGGCACATGAAGGTAAAACGGGTATTAGTGGATACTAGAAGCACCGCTGACCTTATTACAATGGAATGCCTTCGACAGATGAAATTCGAAGAGAAACACCTTCAACCACTTGACAAAATGCTGATAGGGTTTGGAGGCAATCAAGTCACCCCATTAGGCACCATCGTACTCCCTGTTCGAGTAGGGGAAAGGGACCGCTATAAAACCATGCCCATCCGCTTTACAGTGGTAGACCTAAAGTTCCCCTATAATGCGATCATAGGGCTTCCCCTCATCAACAAACTCAAAGCAGCAATTCTCCCTCATCAATTGCTACTCCAATTCGAGAAAGACGATGGCAAAGTTGGCATCTTGAAAGGAGATCAGGTCACAGCCCGACAATGCCTCATCAACACTTATAAACAGGAAGCCATTACCGAAGTGCCTTCCAAACGTCGGAGACAAAAACCCTCCTCCATCATGAGCGTCTACATTGATGTCACTAACACTCCCGCAAAACCTCAGTCTACCGAACGACACAAAGAAGTAAAAATGTTCGAAGGAAAGAAAATAAAGATAGGTAAAAATCTTCCTGAAGTAGAGAGACGCGATGTCTTAGCCACCATAGCTAAGTTCCGCGACATCTTTGCCTATTTTGTTGAGGAGATGCCTGGCATACCCTCTGACATCATGTGCCACAAGCTCGACATAAAGGTCGGCTATAAACCAGTGAAGCAAAAGCTACGACATCAAGGGAAGGAGAGAATAGAAGCCGCGAAAGAAGAGGTCGAGAAGTTGCTGAAAGCCGGGTTCATCCGGGAATGCAAATATTCCGATTAGCTATCTAACGTTGTTCTTGTAAAAAAGCCAAATGGAAAGTGGCGGATGTGCGTTGATTTCACGGATCTCAACAAGGCATGCCCCAAAGATGATTATCCTCTCCCCAAGATAGATAGGTTGGTAGACTCAACAGCAGGCCATGCCTTACTGAGCTTCATGGATGCTAATGCGGGTTACCATCAAATTCCATTAGCTCCGGAGGGTCAGACTCACATGGCCTTCATCACAAACGCCGGAGTATACTGTTATAAAGTCATGCCGTTTAGCTTGAAAAACGCCGGAGCAACATACCAGAGGATGGTGAACAAAGTTTTCCAAAATCAAATAGGTCGGAACTTGGAGGTATACGTGGACGATATGATCACAAAAAGCAAGCAAGCCAAGTATAATGCCGCAGATTTGAGAGAGACCTTCCTCACCCTTCGCCATAATCAAATGCGACTCAATCCTGAGAAGTGCGTGTTTGGGGTAACGGGGGGTAAGTGTCTTGGTTTCCTCGTAGATGAATGAGGCATTGAGGCCAACCCGGATAAGATTGAGGCAATAATGAACATGAAGTCGCCCACTTCAGTGAAAGAAGTTCAAAAACTAACAGGGTGTATCGCTGCCCTGGGGAGATTCATGTCAAAATCAGCAGATAAGTGCTCTCCCTTCTTCAAAACTCTCAAGCAAGCTAGATTTGAATGGAAGAAAGAAGCCGAGAATTCCTTCAATCAGTTGAAGGAATACTTGGCCACCCTTCCCAAATTAGTATCTCCTCATGATGGAGAAACTTTAGTGTTGTACGTTTCAATCTCCGAATACTCCCTTTCAGGGGTACTAATTGCGGAAAGAGAAAAGAAACAACTTCCCGTCTATTATATCAACCATGCATACCGCGGCTCAGAAGGAAACTACACTGAGGTAGAAAAAGTTTTGTTTGCAGTGGTGATGGCTAGCAGAAAACTGAAGCCATACTTCCAATCACACCAGATAACAGTGGGATCCAACCAACCCTTGAAGAAGGTACTAGAAGGAAAAAAATCAATCAAGCCGCGTCTCTGACTGGGCAAATCAATTAGCGGATTGTAGAAACACGTAGAGACAATGAACTGTAATAAGAGGGGGGGTGAATTGTTACTGGTTGCCTTTAGAGTATTTTTGCCCTGTTTTCTTGCGGAATTTGAATAATGAAAAATACTCAAAGCAAATAAAGAAAACTAAAAAGGAACACCAAGATTTAACGTGGGAAAAAGAACCACGACCCTCTAGGGATTTCTCTTCTCTATTATTTTATGTAAATCAATTCTCTATTACACAAAATAATTTCTCCTTCTCTTTCTCTATTCTCTTCTCCTTCTCTTTCTCTTCTCTCGGTTTCTCCTTCTCGTTCCCTTTCTCTATTCTCTTTCTCTTTCTCTCTTCTCTATACTTAATTCCCCTTTAGACTTACCCAAGTCTAATTACAAATTCTCTCAAATAAACCCGTACAAGATTTATCTAAAAGTGGATGAACAAAACAAGAATAGCACAAGGATTGAATCTTGGAATTAATTAGCAATTAAAAACGTTCAAGATCTCCTTTTCTTGATTTAGAGAACTCACGAAATTTTGGGCACAAATATTTTCAGAAAAATATTTTTCTCTCTATTGATCGCCAAATTGTGCCGGTTGCAAAATATTATATATATATAATCATGAGAACTCTTAAACCCATAAACCCATGTTTTAATGATGTGGGATCGGTGGGCATTATACGTTAAGAGTACTTGGAGGTTACTCCAAGTTTATCTTTGTCTTCTAGCTAAAAATAGCCAAGAACCTAATTTTAAGGAGTCTTTTTAGGAGGAGTTATTTTAGGAGTTAGTTATCTTAATTCCTTAATTAATTCCCTTGTGCATCCTAGATTTATTCATCCGTACAACAAAACTAAAAAAGAAAAATAAAAATTAAAAATTATTTTCTTAATTAACTCCGTTGACTTCTTCTCGACGCTTGAACTGGAAACCAGACTGCTCTCAGAAGAAACGGATAATAAAGAAGTAATCATTTTTCAACTTCTAATGGTCCCATCAACGACCCTTTTAAAGATCGGATATTTGACCTATCACAATAATCTCAAAAACGTAATATGTTTGTTTATAAATGTTTAAGTTATCATCAAAACCAATTGGGCCAACAAATTCCCCCTTTTTGATGATGACAAACTTTATAAACAAACTTAAAAAAATAGAGTAAAACAAATAATCATTGAACATGCTAGAGATTAACACAAGTTCAAACATATTTAGTAAATAAATCATGACAAATAATTTACTAAATCTAATAGTAAACATATTACTCTAAGTAAATTATTTTTGCAGAAAATCATGTGGTTAAACATGACTTCAAGTTTTCAAATTTAAAAGCTAAACAAATTAAACATAAATAACAAAAACTATAAATGTAAAAATTAACTAAAACAGAAACATAAATAAGAAACATCAAAATAAATTTAACTCAAAGTGATATCATAAACTAAAGTCAAGGAGAAACTTATATCATAAACTAAAGTAAAGTCTTAACAGAGAACCAATTAAGCCAAAGAATAAGTTAATAGCACAAGCATTCACAAGCATCAATTAAGTTTGTTTGCCTTCTTCCCCCTTTTGACATCAATCAAAAAGTAGGGGTATAAATCAATCCACAGCTCTAAGGCAAGCGTTAGACAAATTGAGATAGTAAGTAGCAAACTAAGAAAGCAAATGCCAAACATAAATCGAGAAAGCATGCAAGCAAACATCATAGACCATTAGGGATAAAGAGTAAACGATGATATGAAGGATTAAAAGTTGTGGGTTAGTAGCATAAGCATGAAGCAATTGTTTGTACCCCAGCAGGTACATTGAAAAGAAGCAAAAAGCAAAAAAAACATTGTTTAGTGAATACAGACGATGTGGCCAACAAACATTAAATTGAAATTTTAAAACAGAAACAGAGAAAGGAGGGATCAGGCAGCAGTCTCTTCCTCAACATATTCTGTCTGCACCTCCACCGTGTCAAGCTTCGCACCAAGACGTGATTCCATTTCGGTGAGTTGCTCAGCAATAGTAGAGAGTGAGACACGAACTTCACTCTGAAAAGCAATAAGTTGGGACTGCATGGCTTCAAATTTTGAAAGGATAAGCTCAATAGGGGTTGGAGGAAAAGGTGAGGCATCCCTATCAAAACCAGTGGGTGATGGTGGTGATGTAAATAGTGGTGGAGTAGTTGCTATTGGTGATGGTGGTAGTGGTGGTATAGGTGACACTGGTTTAGGTGAGGATGGGGCATCATTAGTTTTGGAAGGGTGACTAAATGTAGCTTCATCCTTACCAATCCTTACCTTAGAAGCAAGCCTTGTACTCTTCCTAGGAGTGATTTTTGAATCCTCCGTAATAGGTTTGGTAACCTCCTCATCACTTGAACTATCACTGGAGTCAACCTCCTCAAGTTCCTTCTTTGAAGCTTCCCCCTCAGAAAGAGCTTCCTTCTGATCCTCATTCACCTCTGCCTCCTTAGTACTGGCAGAGGGAACAGCACAGTGATCCTCCGCTTCCTTTTCTTTGTTTTTCTTTCCTTCCTCCTCAACCTTCTCTTCTTTTTCAACTTCCTCTTCATTAGAAACAACCTCATCAACATCTATGAGGTCCTCTAAGATTCCCTTCTCATTCACATTTAAATGTAAATTTTTAAGGCACTTAGAGCCTATTTGATTGTTTGCAGACATGGGGAAATGAAGACCCTCAAGTGGTACACCAAACTTTCTAAAAACACAAGTTAACAGCCCTCCATAACCAATCATAAGGCCCTTTTCAACACATTCAGACAAATGAGACACCATCAATGACGGAAAATTTATTTTGATATGGTTAGCCATGCAATAAATCAACGTAGCATCTCGTAAATTGACTTCACTTCGCTTTGAGTTGCGAGGTAAAATGAATCTACGGGCAATATTGTAAAGGAGTTTATGCAATGGCGACAAAGACATGTGACTAAACCGTTTCTTATCCTCCTGACCAAGAAATTTCAGGACGGTCTTCTCAGTAATACCAGAAAAAACGATTTTGGACCCAACATAATATGTGTCAAACCCAGCAGTAGGGACTTCAAACCATTCGCCAATCATCAAACTACTAAATTCAATTTTAATTTCTTTAACTGTACTGGAGCAAACACCGTTTTCAATCGAAAAATTTTGAATGAATTCACGCATCAAATTGGGGTAAATAGGGTTGCATGAATGATCGTACATTAACTTTTCCCACCCCTGATGTTGTAGAATAGCATGAAATTGGGGAAAAGAAGTAGAGTCATACCAATATTTGTCTACAGAACCAGGACATTTCCTTAGCCACTTCTTCGTTCCAGGTCGGACTTGCTTGATCCTTTTTGGTGGTTTTGATGAAGATGCATCCTTTGGGGTACCACGAGTTCTTTTAACTCCGGCATGCATTGGCTGTTTTGGGGTGTTCGTTTTGGTGGTTCTGAGAATGGTGAGGATGAGAGAAATTAGGGATTAGAAGGGGTAATCTTTGAATGGATTTAGACGGTTTGCAAAGTGTAGTACTAGTAGAGTAGGTTATGAATGATGGATGGGACGTTTGAGTAGTGGGTTATAAATGGTTGAATGGACGGTTATGAAAAAGTAGTACAACTTCTTATAAATGGTTTTAGCGTGTGAACTTAGAGAGGTAACTGAAGGGTTTATCGAAAGTTGTTGAATATATCGATTGAGATAACTACATTCACGAAACACCTCGATGATCCAGTCTTACATTTCATAAAATATGTTGGCTCATAGAAAATAAATTAAAATAAATAAAATTCTTGGAATTTGTGGAAAAATAAAATCAATTTTTGTGATTTTTTGAAAAATAAATTATAATATGTGGATATATAATAATATAAAATATAGAAATAATTTATGCTACTTGGTCTAATAGTTCATGCAAGCAATCAAGATAAAGTTTAAGACATATACTTAAATAGAAGCATACCCAAATCTACATGATGATTGAGTAATCAATCTTGGTTGTTGTGGTGATTGAACCCTTCCAATTTTTCAAGATGTTTTGAGGAGGAATACTAGCATTAGAACTTTAGTGAAGCTTGATCATACCTAGCAACAACCTCATCTTTTAGAATTCTTACCTTGGAAGTGGGATGGTCAAAATATATGCAACTTGATCACTAGTACTGACAAGTTTAACAATAATATTTTTAAGCTCGACAGTGTCCTTAAGAAAATGATGCCTAATATGAATATGTTTAACTCTTGAATGATGCACGGATCTTTAGAAATGCAAATGGCCTAGTATTATCACAATAAATAGGAACACATTCAAATTTAATACCAAAGTCTCTTAGCTGTTGTTTAATCCACAGCATTTGGGAACGACAGTTCTGCTGCCACATATTACTCTGCGTGGATAAGAACTGTGTTCTGTTCTTGGAACACCAAGATACTAACGTATGATGTGATTCTTTAGGATTTGATTGAAATCTAGCACACCATAGACATCACTTTTCGGATAAAATAGGGACAAGTCATCTGTTCCCTTTAAATATCTTAGAATTCTTTTTACTGCTGTATGATGTGATTCTTTAGGATTTGATTGAAATCTAGCACACAAACCAACACTAAAGGATATATCGGGTCTACTAGCAGTTAAGTATATAGTAGAGATCCTATCATGCCTCTATACATAGTTTGGTCAACACTAATTGATTGAAATCTAGCACACAAACCAACACTAAAGGATATATCAGGTCTACTAGCAGTTAAGTATAGTAGAGATCCTATCATGCCTCTATACATAGTTTGGTCAACACTAATTCCGTTAGAGTCTTCGTCTAATCTTATGTTAGTGGCCATGGGTGTATGGTTTGTCTTAGCATTATCTAGTCCATTTTTCTTTAGAAGTTCTCTTATATATTTTTGTTGATGTATGAAGATCAAATTAGCAGTTTGTTTAATTTGCAAACCAAGGAAGAAATTTAATTCTCCCATCATACTCATCTCAAATTCATTACTCATTAAGTCTGCAAATTCCTTACATAACGATTCATGGGTAGCACCAAAAATAATATCATCAACATATATTTGAACAACTAAAATATCCGAACCTTTATTCTTAAAGAATAAGGTTTTATCAATTTTACCTCTTATGAACTTATTTTCAATCAAAAACTTAGATAATCTCTCGTACCATTGTCTAGGTGCCTGTTTTAGCCCATAAAGAGCTTTATCAAGCTTGTAGGCGTGATCAGGAGAAATTGGGTTTTCAAAGCCGGTGGTACATTCCACAAATACTTCTTCGTCTAGAAACCCATTTAAGAATGCACATTTTACGTCCATTTGATATAATTTAAAATTCATAAAAGCAGCAAATGAAATAAGAATTCTAATAGCTTCTAATCTAGCAACTGGAGCAAAAGTTTCAGTATAGTCAATACCTTCCTGTTGATTATATCCTTTTACCACCAACCTTGCTTTGTTTCTACGATTGTGCCATGTTCGTCCGCTTGTTCCGAATACCCATTTCCAATTATCTTCTTGTTCTTGGTTTGTTTCTAAGTGCCACACTTTATTTCTTTCAAACTCATTTAATTCATCTTGCATAGCTCTGACCCAATCTGAATCTCGTAATGCTTCTTCATGGTTCTTGGGTTCCATAGTTGATAGAAATGCAAAGTGTGCACAGAAGTTTCTCATTTGGGACCTTGTTTGTATGCCTTTTCCCATGTCGCTTAGAATCAAGTCTAGTGGATGTGACTTTTGTTGTTTCCACGGCTTTGGGACAAAGTCTCTTGTGGAGACTGATGTGGAGCGAGCTCACGACTTGACTCTCATTAGGTTAACTTCAATTGTTTCTTCTTGAACTTCTCTGGGAATTTCTGGATTAGGAACATCTGGCTGTTCCAAATCCGTCTGTTGTTCCTGTTCTTGATTAGTTTCATTGCTCTTTTGTGTATTTTATCTTGTCTAGATCGAAGACCTATCTTAAAATCACCTGTTTCTTGTTCACTTGTCATAAAATTTGTTTCATCGAATATAATGTGAACAGATTCCTCAACACACATAGTTTTCTTATTATAAACTCTATAAGCTTTACTGTGAGATGAATAGCCAAGAAATACTGCTTCATCACTTCTTTCATCGAATTTACCTATATTTCGTTTTCCATTGACATGCACAAAACATCGACATCCAAAGACTCGAAAATATGAAATATTAGGTTTAATTCCTTTAAATAATTCGTAGGGGGTTTTGGAAGTGATCGGTCTAATTAGCACACGATTTAATATATAGCATGCGGTATTAGCGGCGCCCAAAAATTCTGGTAACCACAGCATTAACTGGTCTAGCCATTCCTCAGGTTCTATTTTTGCGTTCACCACCCTTTTGTGTGGTGTTCTAGGAAAAGTTATGACTTATACCATGCTCATTACAATAATTCATAAATCTTGAATTTTCGAATTCCTTACCATGATCCGATCTTATGTGGACAAGTTGATTATTACTAGATTTTTGAATTTTAGTGGCAAATGCAACAAATTCATCAAATGCTTCATCTTTGCTACATAAAAATAAAGTCCATGTAAATCTACTATAATCATCAACTATAACAAATACATATAAACACCACTGCGACTTTGGACTCTCATTGGTCCACAAAGATCCATATGAATTAATTCAAGTGGCCTTGAGGTGGTCAGCGACATTTTGGCTTGAAGGATGACCTTGCATGTTTTCCTTTGGCAAAGGATCACAAACTTCATTCTTTTGAAACTTAAGGAGGTGAATCCTCTTACTAGGTCTTTAGATCGTAAAGTATTAAGCAATGAGAAACTAGCATGACCTAATCGTTTATGCCAAAAGAGGGTCATCTTCTATAACACTCGGACATGTTAAGCTGGTTTTAGGAGCGATTAATGCGAGTCCACCGTAGGTGTTCCCTTTTCGATTCCTTCGAATGGTGTTACTATGGTTCCTAGAAATGATGCACTTTTGAGTAAAGTTCTGAGTTACCTTTATCACAAAATTGAGAAATACTTAAAGATTGTGTTTTAAATTCTCGACCAAAATACATTATCTATAGCATGGGAACTTGACCTTCCTATCTTTCCTTTTGCATGATTTCTCCTTTCATATTATAGCCAAAGGTCCAGTTCCTCCATCATAGGCTTCCAGTGAGAGAATTTTGATCTATCCTGTCATGTGCTTGGACGAACCTGTCGAGATACCATGAGATGTTCCCCTCACTAGAACCGAAAGCGAACTTAGTTGTTAGAGGGTGGAACCCGACCATCCTTGGGTTCCATGCGATTATCAAGAATCAAATTTCTTTATCCAAATCCTATCGACATATATTTGGTTCGTTTTGTTGTCTTGTTCCTTTTTAAACATTGATGTTTGAGGTGCCAGATTTTGCCACAAAAGGAGCAGGACCTTTTACTTGGGAGATCAGCGTAGACCTTTTTCTTTTATACGTTTTATTGTATCCTAAACCTTGGTTCTTTTAGTTTTAGCATTAAGAATCCATTTGGGAACTTCTCTAATATTCACTTTATCACTTGAATTTAAATCAAGATTAAGACGATAAAATTCTTTTAAAGGCGGATTATAGGTCTAATTTCATTTGAAGAAGGACACATATAAATTTATATATTAGACTCATAACACAATTCCATTTCTTGATAATTAAGTTGATTTAATTCAATGTTTAACATGATGTTTTACTCTATAACCTTTTCTATGGATTCTTTTAACATCACATTATTATCAAGTAATTCAAAGAATCGAGTTTGCACATAGGACCTAAAAGAGTTAAGGTAGGATATTTGGTCTTTGCATGCTTTAAGGTCTTTTTAGTTTGAGGTGATGGTACATTTTGTTTTCTAAATTTTTTGAGATTCTAAAATCATTTTAATTAATCTATGTTTATCGGTTTAAATAAGTAATCGGAAAATGGATCGAAGCGTACCTCTTTTCTTTAGATTTTTCATCATGCGTGGCCATGAGACAGAGATTAGCTACTTCTTCTTCTTCAATGGGAGTTTCGGTTTCGGTTTCGCTTTCGGACTCTCCCCATGCAGCTATCATGGCTTTGCGAAAATCGGTTTTGTTGAAGTTTCCTTTTGTTGGTTGTCTTCCTGTTTCTCTTGCTTTCCCTTTAGCTTTCTCATTCTTCCATAGTGGGCACTCCTTGATGAAATGCTCGGCACTCCCACATTTGTGGCATTCATATGTTTTGGAATTTGAAGTTCCTCTTTCTTTGTATCTTTGATTTTTATACTTGTTGTTCCTGAAGAACTTCTTAAATCTACGTACCAGCATGGCTGCCTCTTCCTCATCAGTTTCTGAATCTTCTTGATGCGTTTCTTTGTGAGCGGACCCTTTGTTCAGCGTAATTTGTTCCAAATGTAATTCATGAGTCATAAGGGAACCGGCCAACTCTTCCAGATTAAACTTTGTAAAATCTTTAGATTCTTGAATGGCTGTGACCTTTGCTCTCCAACGATCATCTTGAGGTAGGCTTCTTAGGATCTTTCGTACCTGTTCATCGGAGGAATTAGCCTTCCAAGAGAGACTAGCTCATTCGTGATGTTCGTGAACCTAGTAAACATTTCTTGAATGCTTTCTTTCGGTTCCATAACAAATCTTTCATATTTGGACATGAGCAAGTCAATCTTGGAACGCTTTACTTCACTCGTTCCTTCATGGGTAACTTCCAGCAGATCCCAAATTTGTTTTGCTGTTTTGCAACCCATTATGCGATTATGTTCGTTTGGTACCAAGCCCAAAATGAAGTAATTTGATAGCAAGAGCATTAATCTCCATTTTATGAAAATCTTCCTTCTCGTATTCTGTAATAGGTTTGGGAACAGTCTCGTTATTGGAGTTGGTAGTTGTTACCTCAAAATCTCCAACTTCGATGACTCTCCAAACTTGATAGTTTTCGGCTTTGATGAAGATCTCCATCCTGTTTTTCCAATATGTATAGAATTTGCCATCAAACATAGGTGGTCTCTGAGTAGAGTACCCTTCTTCCATGCGTTCGTTCATTTTCAGCATCTCTAATACACCAAGATATGGCCCCGGGGTTTCACGATCAAATGAGACAGGGCTCGATACCAATTGTAGAAACACTTAGAGAATATGAGCTGTAACAAGGGGTGAATTGTTCTTGTTGCCTTAGAGTATTTTGCCTTTTTCTTGCGAATTTGAATAATGAAAATACTCAAAGCAAATAAAGAAAATTTAAAGGAACACAAGATTTAACGTGGGAAAAAGAACCACGACCCTCTAGGGATTTCTCTTCTCTATTATTTTATGTAAATCAATTCTCAATTACACAAAATAATTTCTCCTTCTCTTTCTCTATTCTCTTTCTCTTCTCGGTTTCTCCTTCTCGTTCCCTTTCTCTATTCTCTTTCTCTATTTCTCCCATTCTATTCCCCTTTAGACTTCCCAAAATCTAATTACAAATCTCTCAAATAAACCGTACAAGATTTATCTAAATTGGATGAACAAAACAAGAATAGCACAAGGATTGAATCTTGGAATTAATTAGCAATTAAAAACGTTCAAGATCTCCTTTTCTTGATTTAGAAAACTCACGAAATTTTGGGCACAAATATTTTCAGAAAAATATTTTTCTCTCTATTGATCACCAAATTGTGCCGGTTTGCAAAATATTATATATAGATAATCATGAGAACTCTTAAACCATAAACCCATGTTTTAATGATGTGGGAAAATAGCCTTTTTGTCTTCTAGCTAAAAATAGCCAAGAACCTAATTTTAAGGAGTCTTTTTAGGAGGAGTTATTTTAGGAGTTAGTTATCTTAATTCCTTAATTAATTCCCTTGTGCATCCTAGATTTATTCATCCGTACAACAAAACTAAAAAAGAAAAATAAAAATTAAAAATTATTTTCTTAATTAACTCCGTTGACTTCTTCTCTGACCGTTGAACTGGGAACACCGCACTGTCTCTGATTGACCAATCTTCGAACTTTGACTTGATGTTGAAACAGTAAAGAAGTAATCCTTTTTCAACTTCTAATGGTCCCATCAACGACCCTTTTAAAGATCGGATATTTGACCTATCACAATAATCTCAAAAACGTAATATGTTTGTTTATAAATGTTTAAGTTATCATCAAAACCAATTGGGCCAACAAATTCCCCCTTTTTGATGATGACAAACTTTATAAACAAACTTAAAAAAATATATAGAGTAAAGCAAATAATCATTGAACATGCTAGAGATTAACACAAGTTCAAACATATTTAGTAAATCAAATCATGACAAATAATTTACTATTACCTTTTGACAAGTCGGGAATGGACCTCCTCGGACCTTTCCCACCAGCCAAAGTGCAGAGAAAATTTATCATCGTAGCCATTGACTACTTCACAAAATATGTTGAGGCAGAAGCATTGAGCTCCATCACAAATAAGCAAGTATGTCAATTCATATGGCGCAACATCATCAACAGGTACGGCATTCCAAGAGTCTTGATTACTGACAATGGTAAACAGTTCATTAGCAAGAATACGGTGGAATATTGCAACAAGTTCAACATTCAAATCAGGTTCAGTTTCGTATCTAGGCCTCAAACCAATGGCCAAGTAGAATCAACAAATAAAGAGATACTCAACGGTATCAAAAAGAAGATAGAAGGTCCGAAGGGCACATGGGATGAAGAGCTACCAGGCATTCTTTGGGCAAGTCGAACAACAGTTAAGGAAGCAACCAGCCACACTCCCTTCTCTTTGGTGTTTGGTTCAGAAGCAGTGTTACCGGTAGAAATAGGTATTCCCTCGACTAGAGTCACATTCTACGATCATGGTGAAAACGCCGCGGCAAAAAAGGAAAACTTAGACCTACTCCCAGAGACAAGAGGGAATGCATTGTTAAGATTCATAGCTTAGAAACAACGAATGATTCGCCAATTCAACCGTCATGTCAAGACAAGAGTGCTCAAAGAAGGAGATTTTGTGCTCCACAAAGTTGAAGCCACAGGAAAAATCGTCGAAAAAGGCGAACTCGGGGCTAACTGGGATGGACCCTTCAAAATAATCCGCACCATCGTACCCGGAACTTTTGAACTAGAAGATATGGAAGGACAAAAGCTCCAACGTCCATGGAATGGAGATCACTTGAAAAAGTTCTTCATTTAACAAGATATGCAAGGGGCAACTATCACCACTATCCATATCACCGTCATCCGTATCATCATTATCCGCTCTATCGCATATTTCCAGTATTTTCAGTGTTTTCAGTATTTTCAGTATTTTCCGTAAACTCAGCATTTTCAGTATTTCAGTATTTTCAATATTGTCAGACATTACTTTGTTTAATGTAATCCACGTTTTCATTTAATAATCATTTTATTATTTCCGATCACTCAATCTAAGCATCAGACGTACTTGATGTTTCAACACTAATAATTTGCCAGACGTACTTGGCAACCAATCTATCTAGTTTTTGCATATCTTCTTAAATTCGATTTTATCCTGTTATTCCGTAAAGTTGATAAGTCGGACCCAGAAAAGAGAGTCCCTTATCTAAAAAATTCTAAGTGTTCACTCATTAATCAGTAAAATTGAGCTATATTCGGTAATGCGGCAAATGATTTCTACATTCCGTAGTATCGATCAGTCGGACCCCAAAAAGAAGGTCCCCCAACGTCAAATATTCTAAGTAAAAGTCCACATTGAGCAATACATTTTCGCGAGTCGCGTAGTCGATGATTCGGGCCCTGATTAAAGGATCATTTATAACCAAACAAGAATTAAAATAGGAGCAACATTCACAACAATATACATTATATAATATCCAAAAATCGCGATTTCGCGAATAATCGCCAAAACCATAGTTGCATCAAAGTTATGTACATTAAGTCAAATATCTAAAAATTCAAGATATAATTACATCAAACATTATCTAAAAAATCATCAGCTTCAGCAGCGACTTCGATATTCTGCGGTTGTTCGTCTTGCGGGTTTGGAGAGAAATCTATGAATTCTTCAATATTGAATGGCTCGACCCCAATCCCCGACAAGTTCTTGTGTAAGCTCTGAAGACTCTTCCCCTCATCAATCAACAGGTCAGATACTTGTAGGCTTAGATTCTCCAACTGGGAAACCGCCATGTTCCGCGGGGGGCTTAGGCACCGGAGAACGAGATAGTGTTAATTTCTCCAAGTCTAAACACAAAGCTTCCTTCTCCGCCGTTTCGCTCACCTTCTTCAACCAATCTTCTCATTCTTGGGCATCCCATTCCTGGTCAATCAGCACCGCGGACTCCTTTTCCAATTGGTCATGAAGGTTAGCCACCGCTTCATCCCTTCTCTCCTGAGCCATTTGATTGAGGGTATCAAAATCTACCCCCATGGTTGCGGCGGCTAGGTGGAACATTTCCATATTTATTATGTCGCTGGCCCCCATCATCTCTTGTGTAAGTGTGTCCAGAAAGGTCGCGGCTTCATGATCATCCGAAGTAAGCCAATCCCGCGCAGTCCTGACGCGCCTTTGAGACCGAAGCTTGTAGATTTTGGCTGCGTCCAATAGCTTGTTAAACCTCGCGATGTCCTCTTCAACCTGCTTCAGAAGGAATTGATTTTGGCTATTAAACTTGTTGTAAGCATCGACCAGATCGCTAATCCCGTGGCCCAAAGTCGCGGAAAGGCCGGTTGCCTTGTCAAGGTTAGCAATCGAGCTCTCCAATTGCTTCAAAGCCGCCTCTCTCCATTCTTCAGTCTTGAGCAGGCGAGACTTTAGCTCATCGCGTTTGGCGATCTTTTCTTCCAAGCCCGGAAGCTCGCCCAGCTCCTCCTTCAGCTTGCGAAGCTCCTCATTCTGTTCATCACACCAAGTAGTCAAAGCCTTCATCGTCTCCCTATCAATGGCGCTTTGTCGGTATGCGTTCAGCTCATACGACAACCGCAAGAACGTCTGAAAAGAAAAACACTTAGAAAACATACAAGTTTGTAAGGAAACAGACGAAACATGCGAAATAAAAATTACCTCAGTTGCTGATGATTGCAACTGTCGAACCATGTCTAAGGGAGACACTGAATCCAGATGATCCATGTATTTTTGGCTCACCAGTTGAGCCGAGGCTCGATTAAACCTGGTTAGCATCCCCTTGTAGCCTAACTCGAAGAAGAGCGTGCTAGGGTTGAAGGGCACAACTTCTCGACGGTTATAGGGAACCTCCTTTAGCGGCTCGGCCACCGGAGTAGACTCATCAATCTTCTCCTTGCCCTTGCCAGTATTTTGTTTCTTGAGGGGAGCAGCAACCTCTCCCTCGACAGGCTTGATCACCAAGGGAACAACCGTCTTTATTTGGGTCACGGCTACATCCTTAGCCGCACTTTCAGCTGAGGAGGAACCCCTCTTCCTCTTCTTCTCCCCCTTTTCTTCAGCAACCTTACCTTCCTTTTTCTTGGAGGGATACACCCTCTTAGTTTCATCAGGTATATGAAACTTCTTCCGATCTTACAGAAGTTTCAACGCCTCCGCTTCGGAAGGAACTGCATCCAACCCCTTGGTGGTAGTTACCGAATTCTGAAAACAAGACGCGTCAGTAAAACATTCTACATGAAATTTTGATGCAATAAAGAATCTACCTTAGAGGGTGAAGGTAATGGTCTCTCAGCCGGCCTCTTATTAGGGCCCTGATCAAACCGCATCTTGGAAAACTTCTTCATTAGATCAGGTTACTTCTTTCTTAAATTCTCTTTTGCAATCCCTGCAAGAGAAGACGCGACATCAGAACACATGTATACAAATTGACTAAGGTCAGCAAGAACAACTCTTACTCTTAACGATTGATAAGCTGATTTGGAAGGCGGAAAGAAGGTCCTCATTCGTTAGCTCAGCTGGGGAAGGTATCTTGTTGAATTGGACGTGAGATGGCTTCCTATCAAGCTTCACATCCATCTTGGCATATTCAATGATTACCGTGTCCATTACCGACCACTGCGGTATCTCATTGTTGAAACCCGAAAGATTGGGTTTAATGTCAAAAGAAGTCATTATGTTCCACCGTTGGGAACAATAAAGATAGGCGAACTTGGTCCTGTAATTTCTCTGGTTGTCCGGTAAGTCGTGGACTATCTTCAGTCCACGACGGTGTGTAAATGTTATCCATCCGCAGCCGTAATCTTGTGAATTACACAGCCGTACCCTAAATATGTACCTAAAGGCTGTGAGGGTAGGGGGAACACTTAGGACTTTGCACAGAATTAAAACGGCAACTATGCAACCCTATGCATTCGGGTACAACTCCGATACCGACACATTCAAAAAGCCTAACACCTCTCTACAAAATGGGTGTAGGGGAAACCTAAATCCCTGCTCAAATGCAGGAATATATACTACTATACAATGTGGCGGGGGAAACCTTACGGTATCATAGTTCCCCGGTGTTAATAAATTATAATTGTCCGGGATGCCGAACTTCATCGAAATCTTATCCCTGTCCTTCTCCAACTCCCCTTTGGTTACCAGGTCGATAAAATAATTTAAAGGACCACCATCTTCTATGTAGAAAAGAGGGGGAGGTCGCACCGCACTTTCTCTGCTTGAAGACTCGCTTGATCCTTCCATTTTTTTCGTATCTACAATCAATAACCCTTCTAGATCATGATTTATTCTTGGCAAGTAGTTGGGCAAAAAAGCGACGCTCACTTCCCAAGGCGCGGGTTGGTGTTTGTCCGGTATATAAATAGGGGATACGGATAACTCCCCGGTCTTTATCGACTCATAATGAGGGGTAATCTGTATGTCACTACTGTCTTCCGAATCATGCTGATCCGCGTCTATGTTCACTACTTGGGTACATACAACTAAAGGAGGAAATCTTGGGTTCACAGTGTTAATCTCAAAGTTAGCCGCGGAATTATTGTCAGCCATAGTCAAAATAAATTAGCAATTGGTATTTTTCAAATATTAAAGTTAGGTTCATAAATATATTCACGTCCTGATGAACAAATTTAAGTTTATGATGAACAAATTCAAGATTATCAAGAACAGTTTGAAGATATTCAAATAATTTGAAGAACAGTTTGAATACCTTTGAAGATCTTGAAGATTTTTGTCAGGAGTTTGAAGATTTGTCAGAAACTTTGAAGATCTTGGAGAATTTTTTGAAGATTATCAGAGCTTCTCTCTCTAGTTTTCTCTCACTAGAATATAAATTAAGATTCTAAGTTACTATGTTTTACGCGACTTATGATGTCACGACTAAATGCCAATTAGAGATGGCCATGGGCCGGTTTATTCGTATCCGATTCGCAAACCGATTCGAAAAAAATTCGAATCGGCCCGAACCGGCCAAGAATCGGGTTTGAACCGGCTCGAACCGGTATAATTGATTGGTTCGGGTTGGTTCCAAAAAAAAAAAATCGAACCGGACCCGAACCATTGAACCGATTTGATTCAAACCGATGAACCACCGAATTGGTTCAAAAAGCCCGAACTGAATCGGACCACTTAACCGAACCAAATCGACCCACTTAACCGAACCAGCTCGAACCACTTAACCGAACCGGTGAACCGGTCGAACCGAACCGTTGAACCGGTCCTTCCAACGGCTCTTTTTTTGAATTTTGAATTTTTCCATCCATATTCACTATAAATACCCACTCAAACATTCACTTATTCCTCACATCTTTTCAACTCTAATTCTCTATAAGAAATTTACTCTCTACTTCTTTTTACAATTAGTAAATTTATTAGTCTCTTATTATTTCTCTCTCTAATTAAATAAATAATTAGCATAAAAATTACTCTTTAATTAGCAATTTAATCATGTCTGCTTTCCTCAAAAAAGCTTCAAAAAAAGTTTCAAAGGTTGTTTCCGGTGGAAGCAAACATAAAAGAAAAGCTTCATCAGAGCCATCAACAACACCTTCAATTACAAACTATGAAGATGACTTTAATACTGATGATGTTTTGGAATTTGAAGCGCAGTTAGAGGCGGAACTTGACGTTGGAGCAACAACTGTTAGGGTAGAAGGTTTACGTAAATTGTTACAATTTTATTATTGATCCAGCTGTTAGGGTAGAAGGTTTACGTAAATTGTTACAATTTTATTATGTTTTTCTCAATCGACCTACTTATGATGTTGATGGTTATATTGAATCATGTAAAAGACTTTTACATAATCTTTACAATTATTATGTTTCTATATATAACTCGGGGACTTCAAGTAACAATGCACCATTTAAAGGTGTACAAACGTATGATCCATTTATTTCTAATATTCTCAATAGTCAAAATCGATTTGCTACATCTTCTAGCTCCACCCGTCAATCCATGGAAATAGATGATTATTTTTGTCATCAGTTTGAATTCCAAGAAGATCACGAAATCCTAAAATGGTGGCGACAAAAATCCGGTAAATTTCCCATTTTGGCTAAAATTACAAAGGGCATCCTTGCAATTCCGGCCTCCGCTATTGCTTCGGAGTCTGCTTTTAGTGCAGGTAGAAGAGTTTTAGATGAAAAGAGGTCTCGACTTGCTCCAGATACCATCCAAATGTGCGTTTGCAAAAAGGATTGGAATCAAGCCGAACAAAGAACACAAGGCTTAAGGAATGATGATGATCAAGAAGATGATGACCCGTTGATGCTGATAGACACGGATACATCGATCGGATCTCCCCCAGAAGAAGATGAAAGCGACTCTGATTAGACTATTTCAACAACAACAAACTACAACAAAAAAGGTACGTAAATAGAACTACGTGGACTTTGATTCCTTCGGGATACGTAGGCAACTTAGTATTTATACTAAGTCCAAGTCCGTTCCCCTCTTTTTTTTAATACGTTAATTATGTATTATTTCTAATTTTGTATAATATTTAATGAGATAATAAATTAGTATATTAATCATTATTTATTGTATTTATTTTTTTATTGGTTAGTATGATAAATATTTATAAATATAAAAAAATAATTTGAATTTGAACGAATTATTCAGCATCGAATCGAACCTTGAATCGGTCGTGAACCGAACCTTGATTCGACTCGAACCGAAAAAAAGCTCGGTCGAACCGGAACTGGTTTACGATTCGGTGGGCTCGAACCGGGACCGAATCGGAATCGGTCATGAGCGGTTCAGGTTCAGGTTCAAAAAAGTTTGATCCGAACCGGTGGCCGCTTCGAACCTGAACCGGTCCGAACCGAACCATGGCCATCTCTAATGCCAATACTCGCTGATTCGCTCCCCCGTCAAGCCGCGACACGTCCAATAAGGCCACAAGGAAATTTATGTTAAAGATCTCTCCACATGTCCGTGATCTCGATAAGTCGGACTACTAAAAGGGGTGGCCACATCCCAAATTCTCTAAGTCTTTGGGCATTCCAAAACTTATACCCTCCTCATGTCGCGGAACCTTGGACCGTGGATGTCGCGAACTAGATAAGTCGGACCCCTTATAGGGGATCCTTCAGCAAAAATTTCCTAAGTTATCAACCTTGCAGCACTATTCAAACCGATGCCGCGACTCCAGCATCAGCCATTCTGCGGAATGTCACAAGAACCTGGGGCTTGGGGCTTGTTTAAATTCTTCACTATGCTTGGTTAGATGTCTGATCCTATCCGCATAAAGCAAGATGTTTCAGATCGTTGGGGCTCACTTTCTACATTATCCTTCATGCGTGGGGCTAAATGTCATGGTAACATTTATTTATGTTATTTATTTAATTAGTTTATCATTTAATAACGCCACCTGGACACCTCCTTCTACTATTGACTGACTTTGACCTACAATCCTAAATCGATTTCATTCAGACTCTTCAACTACCTCACTCCACTCCTAAGTAACATATATATACAGAGTGTTGGAATATATGTAGTGTTTGTTGTAAGGTGCGTAGTGTGCTCCAGCTTGCTTATCATATATCAGTTGATCAATTCATGTTGCCGCAGTCCAGATTTTTGTTTGTGAAGCCAAGCCTACAAGTGTTCAAGTATTTGTGGCACGTGTCCTTTCAATTCATTGTATTAGCTAGAACAAACTGATTCTCAAGATTAGTCAGTTATAACTAACTAAAAGAATGGTTCTTAAATGTCTTAGGCTTAGAATCTTTGCTATATATTAATTAGATTGAATTAATAAAATTGTATTCATTCTTGAAATCTTTGGCTCATCGTTGTACATCCTCTATAAAAGGATACATCATTCATAGAACAAGAATCATCACAAACACACTTTGAGAGAAACCTAGTTCTTTGATTGAAACTTGAGAGTATTCGTCATTGTTCTAACATTTTGTGATCTTAAGAGATTGTTCTTAAGATAGGGAGAGTTTAATAATTATCTTACATTGTATTGTTGTGTTCAATTATAATAAACAACAATTGAGGTGGAGGTATCCAAGATACCTCAATAAAAACTTGTGTTCTTTTGCATTGTTTTTCATTGTATTTTTCATTGTTGAACCTCGAAAGAGAAAATACCAAAAATACATGTGAAACATAGTGCCTTAAAAAAAACGTGGACAATAACTCAAATAAAGTAGACTGCTAATTGAGAAAGAACGCGGTAACAATAATTCAACAGTTTCTAACGTCGGTGCATGGCCGTATGACTAAATTAGCATGTGTCTCAGTGTCTATATAGTGACATAATCACATAGCTACATCTGCTCAATAATTTCGTTGGCTGAGATTGATCGTAGAAATTTCCAAATTGTAATCTGTTTTGTTTGAAAGCATTTTATTATCAGACAAATCTATATGATTAGTCTATTTTTATAAAGTAATCAGTTTAAGATTATAAATTATCATATTAAAATTATAAATGATCACTTTTATAACTATAATAAGTAATTACTTTAAAATTAAAGATAATTACCTTAATGTTATAAATAATCATTTTTAATGAGTGTTTAGTATGAGTATTATTCAATTATGTTTTTCTTTGTGATTTTCACTGGTTTTCAATAATTTCTAATTTTTATTTATGGGTAATGATATTTATAAAAATTAACAAATTCATTTTATCATTATAAATTTTAAGTTTTCAAGGGAATCTAATCTAAAAATTGGAAAACAATTAATATTTTATATAATGATTTTTAAGTTCCCAAGAAATAATAAATGATAAAATAATAAAGTATAATTGATTGCTTATGTTTCCAAAGCAAAAATAATATTAAATTAAATAAATTAAATGCAAGATTCCTTCTTATATACAGTCCTTAGGGTTGTGTATATTAGTTTCCTTTATTTATTTGATTAACTATTTTATTTTTGCATTTAAGTATGTATTTATACAAATTTATTTTGATGAGGTAATGATTTTAATTTATGCTAATTAATGGTTGTAAATTATTTATGGTTCGTCAACTGCCCTTAATCCATTCCCCCTTCATTTGATAGGGTGAAAAGACAGTACATTTATTCACTTTAAACGGTATATATTCCGTGTGTTCATATTGGGGTAATGGTATTTCTATTCTGATTAAGTACAAAAAAGTAGGTGTAATTAATACTTAATAGAGACTAAACATTAGTCAATGTGAATCGACATAAAATTAAATAAGGTTTATATTTAGAGTAATGATATTTATAGCCCTTAGGGCTATACATAAAAGTTAACAAATTTTTAGATTATTTTTAATTTTAAATTTTCAAGAAAATTTAATTTAGAAATTGAAAAACAATGAATAGTTTATATGATAATTTTTAACTTCCTAATAAATAATAAATGATAAAATAATAAAGTATAATTAAATATTTATATTTCTCAAATAAAAATAATATTAAATTAAATAAATTAAATACAAGATTTCTTCTAATATACACCGTATATATCATTTTCCATATATATTTAAATTGAAAAGGATTCTTGGCCTAACAAAGTTTTAAAAAATCAACCTACACGTGAATTTTATGTGACAATAACTTCATAGAAAAAAACAATGTGCGCAAATGATTCTTGTACTCATCAATCAAAATACGCTATGGAAGACTATTCTCCTCTATTCTTGAGTTTTTTTCCGATGATTTGACATATACAAATTTTCAACTGAGATTACAGTGAGACTAATTAATATTATTCGTTGGCACTCATATAATTTTAAAGTGATCACTTACAGTTTTAAAGTGCTCATTTTTTATAATGGTACAAGTGATTACTTATAGTACACAATTTACCGAGAAAATAATATGAAAATTAATGTAAAACTAAAGATAAATTTTTAAAATTTACATAATAAAATTTGAATCAAAAAATCTGAAAAAATCGTTTTAACATCTTTTTGAATAAAAAATTTTGAATGAAAAAAAGTAAGGAAAAATTAGGAAAAAAAATAAAACTTGCTATAGTAAGTCATTGAATTGTCGGGTTTACTTTAGACAAATACCCCTTAAAATTGAGATTATTTATGATTAATCAATACGTGAGATTATTATAGCAAAATTAATAAAAATGTTATACTACCTCCTATTCAGCCTAAATGGGACTTGTTTGGGCACTATTCACTCATCACTCTTAATTTGTATTTTACTCTTAATCTATAAGTTAAAACATAGTCATGTGGGATTTTGTTTGATTCGTCTCAATACAAGGATAATTAATATCAAATTTTTATAATTTTTAATTAAGAATAATTTGAGATATTAAGGGTTAAAATGTTGTCTCAACAAATGTAAAAAACTAAATGGGACATTTAGACTGAATAGGAGGGAGTAAATTTCTAAATAATTTTTCCTAAATAGAATATAGCTATTTGACAAGACGAAAGAAATAAGGTGGATATTATTAAGTCAGCAAAGAATCTATATTATAGTTGTACAAATTATTGAATTTTGATTAGATGTGAATTAATAAGATTAGATTAGATAAGACACCATTATTATGAGTATCTACTTTTGTCAATTGATTAATCAAGCAAATGGGCCAACATTTATTAGTGCATCCCCATGATGATATCCCAATTGTAACGCCATGTATTACTCCTATTTAGTGGAGGAATCTTGTCATTATGGATTATATAATTGTGAAAAAAGATATTCTTTATTGGTTAATGCTTGATGTTCAAAATAAAGGAGAAAATATTTTGGTGGTCAATCCTTAATGTTCATAACAAATAGGTCTTTTTTATCTCTTGTTTTTATTATATCTAATTATATTTATATTTTTTTTTCTATAGATTCTATTTTTTTGGTTATCACGTATCAATATTTATTCTATAATGCCCTTTGTTTTGGCTTTTGTGGTTCTTCTATAGGTAGTTTTTGATCTTTGTTAGACAATAATATAACATATTATGGGGGCCTCAACCATTAGCTTAAGCTTTTAGTTGATTTAGTTCCTTGACATGGTATTAGAAACCAAAGAGGTCACGGGTTCGAATCTCAACCACCCCTCATTTAAAGTTGAATATTCAATGCCACGTGTGAGGAGGGCTTGTGTCGCATCCACATTTCAAGCTCAAAGGGCTCTCTTGTGAGGGGGCGTGTTAGAGTATAATATAACATATCATGGCGCCTCAACCATCAACTTAAACTTTTGGTTGAGTTAATTCCTTGACAATCTCCAAGCAACAGTCACTACAACAAATTTAGCTTTTTGCGACATTGGATTTAGTGGCATTAAAAAAATGCCACTAATTCATATTTTTAGTATAATAATTATTGGTTTTTATTTTAAGTTCCACCACAAAGTGATTTAGCGACATTTAATTGGGTCTTTAAAGGCATATGTAATTGTCACTATAGTCTATAGTGGCATTTGTGAGAAATGTCACTAGATCCTATGTCGCTAAAAGCTTTAGTGATACTTTTCAATATGCTGCTAAAGGGTCTAATAAATGTCACTAAATCCTCTATATACACTATAAGAAATTTGAAATAGCGACATTTAAATTAAATGTCGCTAAATATATCCCACTAAAAGCAAATTATGTTGTAGTGAGTGCTAATCAATTCTTCTCTATGCATGGTTCTCCACTTCTGGGGTAAAATTGATCGATTTTCTCTAGTATTCCCTCTTAAGGGAGTACGGGTATAAATTGTACGTCACATTTCCTCATCCAAACCCTATTTTTGAGCGGGATATAACTTTAGCATTATAAAATAAGAAAGAATTTATAATCGATAAAAAAAGTTTGATTCAGTTTTGTAAAAGTTAAGAGTAAGTTAAAATAAACTTATTAGTTATTACTATTGATTTTCTAATATTAAATAGTATTCTTTCATCTTATTTTTACAATACTCAAGTTATTATATTGATTAATGTATGCTACACATTTGTTGAATATAACTTTGAGTGATTTGTGGAAAATCAACTACATTTGATTTCATATCGAAAAATTAAATAGAGATCAAAAAACATATATACTTGATGGGCTACTCTTCCTAATACCAATTAATTAGTTTTGTAATGAAACCACATCGAATTTGTGTCCAGTCAAATTTTCACTTATATGGGTTTTGTGTACAAGTCTAATATAAAATTATTATGTTTTAAAACTATAAAATCATGAATTTAACTTAATTAATTAATTTCTTATTATTTTTCTTGGACTGTTAATGTTTGAAACGAAAAATAAACTTATGAATCAACTTTCACTAGATTTAGTCATTCAACTGATCGATGGATTTATGTTACAATCCCTTGATCATTAATGTTTATTAGTAATATAATGCAGATACAATACAAATTACAAAGAATAAATTAGTTTGTAACAATACATGTCACTCAGAAACTTGATACTTGAAGATTAGTTTGTGTGGATGGCAATAGAACTCCTTAGTTTGTTAATCATCGAAATGGACGAAACTTGAAGATTAGTTTGTAACAATACATGTCACTCAGAAACTTGATACTTGTTGTACGCGTATGAGAACTTTTCTTCTATGATATTTCTCCCACAAAGGGACTTGAAATAAAAGTAATACTCACAAAGAGATACAAACAAACACTAAACACTTAGTGCAAAGCGAATAGAATGAAATGGTTATGTATTTTTTAGATTATGAAAACAAATAATAAACTAATAATTTGCAACTCTCTTTGATTATTCATGCAAAAAGAGAAAATAAGAATATAGTATTATTAAGACAAAGAGAGAAAATCAGATTTATCATGCTTTCTCCCACATGCAACTTCCTCTATTTATGATAGAGTATTTATCCTTACAAAAATTGTTTTGATAATCTCGTTTCAAGAATCAACACTAGTGTCCCTCCGAATTGAATTAATGCCTAGTACAACATACTATAAAAATGATCGAGTTAAAAATGATATTCTGCAACACCGCTGAATTTCTGACCCCTTAAATGAAACCAAAATCGTGAAGGACGGGAGGAAATCCGGGTGTTACATAAAAAGAAAAGGAAAGAAAAAGGAAAAGAATTTTGATAAACGTTAAAAGGTAAACTTTAAAGAGGTGAGTGGAAATTTCGGCAACATATGCTCAAAAATTGTGCGCCTTTTGTAGAAAAACAAAAGTCATATAGAATCTAATAAAATAAGGCATCAACGGCTTATTAAAACTGATCACGACGGAGTGATTCATCGACAACTTCTGAAATCAACATGCCAAGTATGGATCGTGGTTCCGGTGTCAACGCTTGCGTTTTAAACTAACTTGACTCTTTAAAACTTTACAAGTTATAAATTACACAGCGGAGATAAGTAGATAACTTATACAAAAAGGATACATGTGCCTCAAGCCAAAAACATAAACAAAATTAAATACAAGGAAACTACATGTAGCGTCAAAAACAAATATAACATTGCACGCTTCAAAGTTCTCACTCATTCCCCCCCGTATGCAAAGCATAGAAGTTCCATCACCTATAATGTCTATCTATGATGTCCCGGCTGCTCAATGTAAGATCATAGACCAACGCGTCATAGCAAGGCCATCAAAGACGAGCCATCAACAATGAAAACAAACAGTATACGTCAGTAAGTAACAACATATCATAATAAGGCATAATTAGCATCAATAAAGTATGTCATAATTATGGGCGGATCTATGTACGGGCCCTCAAGGGCATGAGCCCCGGGAGAAAAATTTTTGACATTTTTTTTTGTTCTAATCTTAATCTTAACCTTTATGTTCAAAATTTTGATTTTTTAGGTGTTTTCATCCTTAATCTTAACTTTTATGTTAAAATCTTTAATCATAATCTTAAATTCTTAATCTTGTTGTTTTAATCTTGATTCTTATTGCATATAAGTGTGTTTTGATATCTGATAACAAACCAAGTAAACAGATTCACAGAAGAGAATGGATTCTTTAGAAGTTAGAAGTGGGAGTTATAGATTATGTTTTTAGGTATTTGGTTAGAGTCTCACATGAATTACTGTGAAGATAGAATGTAAATCTAAAGTCGCGAGTCTTGGTTAATTCATTTTATGAATGCTATGTTTTACGTGAAGTCAAGATTCAGGTTGACTGAATAACAAAAGACCATGGTTGACTTTTTCAATTAATCAATATGAATCTCAAGTAGTTGGTTGACTACCCTCCAGCTCCCTCTTCTCTATTTTGTTGGGGAATTGCTTGCTATTAAACCTTTTTCCTAGTTTAAGAGATTGTTTCACAAAGATACTATATGCTGCTCACATTAGCTAATTTCATCCATTCGTTGGTGCCCCGGGGAACTCTAAACCCTAGATCCGCCACTGGTCATAATATGAGGGTGATTTCACAAAACTCTAAGTGTCAATCATAACCACTAAACATCACCTCCTACTTCTCACTGTCATTTCTATCTTCTCCACTTCTTTTCGACTTCATAACTTCTCGGTATCACTTGAACCAAAAGCTTAAACATTTTCAAATCTCTCTATATATATGTGACTAGAGGCCACCATATTGGGGTATGTAAGACCCACATGGCAACACCTCAACCAAAGGGTGGTGACGGGCCATACCGCCGCCCAATGGTAAAGTATGATCATACCCCCCTACAACGACCATATACAGATGATTCTACCTCCGGGAACTAAAGCCACTGGGGTACCAAACTAGTGGAGCTAGCATACCTAAACGTATGCGACTAGAGGCCACCATAGGGTTTGCAAGGCCCACATGGAAACACCTCAACCAAGGGCGGTGATGGGCCATACCGGCGCCCAATGATAAAGTATGAACATACCCCCGTACAATGACCATATATAGATGGTCCTACCTTCGGGAACTAAACCCACTAGGGTACCCTAACTAGGGGAACCAGAATAATCGAACAAATCTGCTATCTCATCAATAAGGGACTCATTCCCATTACAACCAACAACTCTCTTACTCCATCACTAAGGGACTCATTCCCCTTCAAACTAACATCAGTCAAACTCATCAATAAGGAAATCATTCCCATTATAACCAACAACTTTCTTGCTCCATCACTAAGGGACGCATTCCCATTCAAACTGGCGTAAGTCAAACTCATCAATAACATTCACTATTCAAACTAACAATAAACAATATCATTAATAAGGGACTCGCTCCATTTCAACAATTAAAAACCAATCTCAATAACAAGAAAATCGTTCTCATTCTAAATCATTATCAGCATTCAGCACACTAGTACCATTATCTATAAGTAAACTTGAAAATCATATAATCAATAACTTCAATATTTCATTCGACGATAATTCATAGATAGTTTACAATATATGCATTAAAACAATTCAATATCGATAAATATACAATGTAAGATGCAGGTAACAGTTAATTACTGCCTGTACGTACCTGTAAGCGTCATTGCACGACCAAAATTACAAAAGTCACCCAACTAAGGCTCTACTTTTCTCTTATAAACTGGGAACCTATACAAGTTAGGAATAGAGTTTTCTCTTAACTACTTTGTCATACCTACTAAATGCCCAAGTAACCATTATCACCCATTCAACATGAGTTTTCGACTACTCTAGCACGCACACAACTCATTCAATACAAGTCAAAATCATTAACTCCACGCAACACAAGTCTTTCCATCAATTTAAAGTAGAAGTATATGTGAAGTTTCTCTACATTAACTAATTTTGAGCATATCGGCTCGCGTTACCCAAAAATAACTAATCACAACTAAATCTTACAATTTTAATATAACATTAATATAACAATGTGGCAAATCTTAGAGTTATCATATCGGGACATCATTTGTTACATTCCACAAAGCTAGAAAGAACTATAATTAAAACAACACGACAAATAACTTTAGCAACCATCAACGATAAGTTGACTTTATGCTCTTGGCGGCTTACTAACATTGTGCATTATGGCTTCAATAACAACCTCATAAGAGTACTTGTAATTCACAACAACCAAGCCACAACAATTAGCAACTATCATTTCCAATTTAACAACCAAAATCACTTCCTTAGTCAACTAAAATCATCACCATTACTAATTATCATAACAATAACCGATCGACTAAGTTTTAAAACAACTTTTAAGGTTATTTAATCAATCAGTGCCAAAATATTTGCATAAAACACACATCATTAGTAATTTAATTTCTAAATCCAAACCCTAGTCATTTCATGTTCAAAGATAATACTTTTAACCATTATCCATAGCAAGAATCAATAAACTAATACACCACCAAAAAGTAACATGAAAGCCCACACCATTACTAATTTCAACTCTAAATCAAACCCTAATTATTTAATATTCAAAGATAACACCTTAAGTATTTCTCACAGTAAGATTCACTAATCATAAGGCAAATATCACATTGTACTCATAAACTTAGGGCTTGTTTGGTTACCCACTATTAACCTTGGAATTTTAAATTCCTAGGAAATAGTATTATGGTAATTTGTTTGGTTGCCAAAAAAACTAAAATTCCTAGGAATTATAAAATCCAAGGGAAGTTAATTCCTATGAGACATAGGAATTAGATTACCATATACCCCCCTTGGTTATTTACAATTCCCATGGAAATAAAAATTCCTATTGTCAAACAAACAAAAATAAGTAATTCCTAGGAAATTGACAAAGGAATTAAATTCCAATAAATTACAACTTCCCATAGGAATTTTCCTACGTCAACCAAACGACTCCTTAATAAAATTCTATTTAGAAACTAGGGAAGTTACTTGGAGTAAAAATGAGAGGCTTACAAAGGTGAAGTTACAAAAGGGATGAAGAACAAGTGGTGGATGTGGTGGTGGTGACCCAGGACCGTGTGGGGTGGTGGAGGAACCACCATGTGGCGGTTGTCCTGCTGGCGGCACACTCAAAGAAACCGGCTGTTTTGGGGGAGAAAACACGCAGCCCGGTTGGGGCTGCTTGTGGAGGAGAGAAGGGTGGTTGCTGCTGCCCGTTTGGGTTGCGGTTTGGGCTGCGGCTTGGGCTGTGGCGAGGCACAGCCGTGAATGAGCGGGAGAAAGGAGTATGCTGCTGGTTTATGTTCTCTTTCTTTTGAAAATGAGGGAGTGACGGTTGCGTGGCATTTAGGGCTCCATGGTTTCTTTTATCCTTATTATTATTTATTTATTTATTTATCTAGATTCATTTTCTTGCGATACTCAACTAAAAGACTCATTTTCGTGTGCTCACACATTTTAGTAAAATAATCATTTTGATTCGAACCTGTTTATTTTAGAAATTGTAACTTTATTTTTAATGGAAAATGATATATACAGCCCTTACGGCTGTATATAAGAAAGAATCTTATATTTAATTTACGTAATTTATTATTATTTTTTCTTTGGAAACATAAGCATTTAATTGTACTTTATTATTTTAACATTTTTTTTTGGGAAGTTAAAATTATTATATAAAATATTAATTGTTTTCTATTTTCTAGAATAAATTCTCTTGAAAATTTAAAATTATTAATGATAAAGAGAATTTGTTAATTTTTATGTACAACCCTAAGGGCTGTAAATATCATTATCCATTTTTAATTTATATATATACGTAATACGTTAACGTATAAATTCTTATATGAAGGAAATTTATTAAAACTAATTCAAAAATTATTTTATATGATTGTAAAATCTTTAAAAGTTATTACTACCTCCTATTCAACCATTAGTCCCATTTGATTTTTCACACTTGCCGAGATAACATTTGAACCCTTAATATTTCTAATTGTTTTTAATTAAAAATTATAAAAACTAGATATTAATAATCTTTGTATTGAGACGAATCAAACAAGATCCCACATGACTATATTTTAACTTATAGATTAAGAATAAACTACAAATTAAGAGTGATAAGTGAATAGTGAAAGAAAAATCAATGGGACTAATGGGTAGAATAGGAGGAAATAAAATATTAAACAATTACGTCATTAAAATCTCGGGGTGTTACAGAATACCCCCTTAACAGAAGTTTCGTCCTCGAAACTAGAGTAACCAAGGTGCTACTCGTGAAAATTTGTATTTCTAATAACTCAGGAAGGTGTTCTAACCATTTTAAGCCTAGGAATTGGCTCAAAAATCGTGACCTTTATTGACACTATTAATGAAAGGATACTCAATCTATCAGAATATTCGTACATATCTCATTTTAAGTATTTATAATCATATAAATTGACTCAACAACTAGTCAAAAAGATGTAAATATGATAAACCTCATTTTTACCTTATATTTGGGCATAATATTTATTGATTATTCCTTGGTTTTCGTGCATTCCCATTGTTTTTGGTTGGTTTTACGCCCTTTTGTAGGGTAGCATGTTTGTTGCGTGTTTTTGTAGATTAATCATCTATTTTCGAGCTTTAAAGCATGTTAGAAGGATGTCCCCAAATTTCCCGAATTCTTAGAGGAGGCATGAATAAAAATCGAGAAAGAAATGAGGCCAAGAGGTGAAAAAGAGTCCAACCCAAGCAAAAATATCAAAAGTTGGGTTCATTAGATTCAAATCGACTGGTCACACGTCCAAATCAGAGTTATAACGAAGGAGATAGAGCAATTTCATGATGACGTGCCAAAAGATGGAGATCGATCGATCGATCTAAAGAGATCGATCAATCGATCTCATAAACAAAAATTTCCTGAATGTTGTTGAGTTAGTCAAGAGTGATCGACCGGTCGATCTACAAAGATCGATCTTATCCATGTGAGCAAATAGCAACAGCAACCAAAAGAAGCAGCAAAATGTTGTCGAAGGGAATCGATCCCACGACCTGCTGGACGCATGTCAGCAGCCCTACAAACTGGGCTCTTTGATATTGATACTACTATTTCGCATGGGCTTAGTATATTCATTGATTCCCAGGCCCAATTTCAGAAATTAGGCCTTTAAGAACCTATTTTCGAGAACAAAAACGGCAGGCAGCAATTAGGAGTAGAATAGAGCAGCAGCGAGCAGTAGCTCATTTCTAGTTTTCTTTCTTCGGCAAGTCTCCTGAGAAACCGTCTTTTGGAGAGACGTCTCTCAGGCCCAATCCATTAGAGTTTAATTCTTACTCTTATTCAATTCTTCCTTTATGGGCCACATAATTAGAGTTGGTTTTTCAAAGAGACCGTCTCTCACAAGAATTTGTGTTCTTTCTTTTTTTTTCCTCTTTTTATTTTTTTATAAACCCTAGTTTCTTTTTTTAATTTTTCTTAGATTAAATTTAATTTCTTCTATCAAGTATTTATTTTTATAGTCTATTTTGTTTAGATTTTGTAATTTCTATCTTTTGTTGGTATTTTAGTTGAAGCTTCAAAGGTATTTTAATGGAGTTTGATGAAGAGCATTTATGGGTTTTTGTCATTTATTCTTAAATCTTCTTCAAAATTTATGGGTAATTTCTAATCTTATTTATTTTAAGTATTTCATTGTCTATTTATTAATTTTAGTTACTTTATGATATTTTCATTTGTTCTTGATTATTTATTCTTGTCTTGTTCATTTTTATATTTTTGATGTTTGAATGCTTGGAATACATGTTGTTAATGTTTTGGTTAGTTGTGATGTTGATTAGTGAGTAGTTAGTTAGGGTTTGAGGTTAGCTCAACCCTTGTTGATGGCTTGATAATGGTGGAATATTGGTTGATATTGGTTTGAATGGAGACTTAGTAGAAGGGTAGCTTCATTCATTGTTTGAGGGTTGCCATGGTTCTTTTTGGGAGGCTAACGAAGGTTGGATCCCGGAGTAATCTAAATCGTTGCTCAATGAATGGAGTCGGTTGCAATGGATCGACGAGAGTTGAACCTTGCAATCGCCCCTTTAACTAGGAGTTTTCCCCTCCGCCTACGAGAGTAGGGGAGGATTGACGGATATTGGACTTTTGTTGCCCGATTTTCTTGTCTTCACTTATGAGAGTGAGGAGGATGAGATTTTCAGAGGTGATCCCAAGCCCGATCCAGGATCAGATCACTCATTGTATTGTGTTCCACTTCTCTCTAATCAAACCAAAGGAAATCAAAGCCTCTACCATAGGATAGCCGTCACAAGTGAGTGAACCCCTTCCCGGTTCTTCTTTGCTTTCGTAGTTGTAGTCGTAGTCTAGCTCATCACCAATCTTTCTTACATGATCCCCCAACACCTAAAGAGGCCCTAAGTCTCACACTCATCTCCCTGTGGATCGATCCCCTACATGCCACTACACTTGTATAGTTGTAGTTAAGGGTGTTTATAAATTTTGTTTGATTAGAGGCTTTAGCGACGACACACCAAAAAGTCCTCTATTTAAATATCACACATATTGATTCAAGCAATCAATCAAAAGTAAGTAGATATCACACAAATTTGTTCAAACAGTATATTAAAAGCATGTAAGGGTCTAATAGGTTGTTATCATAGAGGCGGAAATGCGTGAAAACGCAGGAGAAAATGTGTGAAAGCGCAGGAGAATTGCATATACACGCGCGAAAATCTATCGCATTCTACCCCCTTAAAACTTTGTTACGACCCCGTAACTCACTGACCTCGAAACATAAGCAAGGATAATGTGGTTAGACCATGGCATTCTAATTATTTAATATCTCTGATCTCAGTACTACACACCTTAGTATCTAGGTCTCAATATGTTTCTTAGTAAGACAAATTTTTTTATAACATTAAATCATACATCATGACTCGATTAGTAGATAAACAAATCAAATTAATACGTCGAACACAATACATGTTTCAAGTGCATGATCCAATTATATATATCACATTTTTACAAGTTACTGTAGTTAATAAGTATACGTTCACATCCATGATACTAATACACATATCATAGTTGTATAACAATAACCTCCTTTTATCCATCATAATATCAAATTCTAATAACGATAATATGAGGATGATTTAGAATCGTGAATGGAAACGTCATAGGTCACCAACATTTTTCAGCTATTCATTTACTATACGACTAGATATGTTGAAAGTATAGGATTTATATCAAGATAAGATCGCGAACTAATGTATGATTAAAGTAATGCATTATGTACATATAACAATACTAAAGATGACATTTTATATATACATAAAAAAATGCAAGATGAAAATAACTGATGAACACAGCTACATCACCACAATTTCCAGTATCAATAGCAAAGTTGTCATCAATCATGTGATTTTAAGCTGTGATTCTACATAGTTGTGATACCGATACTAATTTCACAATACTAATCTACACCATAACATTTTCATCACAACTCTACCTCTAACTATCTATAAAATAATTATCTCAACCATATGACTGTTACGTTAACAATCCTAACATTATACCAAAGTACGACAACACAAAACGAACAAAATAATGCAACACTTGAAATCATGCATCACAATTATTCCTTCGCAAACAAGTGGGATTCAATCACCCTTCGACCTAAGATGCGAAACTTTTGAACTAACAACTATAACATAAATGTGTGTATCAAAACACGTCGAAATTTCAAACTCTTTTCATCACATGCTTATTACGATCCAATGAATTAGTAACGTCAAATCAAAACTCTTCTTGACAAAGTGCTAATATTATCTAGCTCTATTTATCGCATAATAATGATTTGGTATAATAGTCGTTTAAGACATAATCCTTTATCTCGATTCATCTCTCAAATTATAACTATTCGGATATTCATTGTCGTTTCTTCAATGTTTAGATTTTAAAACACTTCTTGACTTTTATTAGGACTACATTGTATCTTCATTAAGTCATTCTCCAAACTTAATTTACCACGTATCACATCATTCATTATTAAAACAGTAACATATGTAAAGCCAGCTTCATTTGGAATCTCATCTAAGTGTTATCATTTCAAAACACTGACAGGATTATTAAATTGGTGATCAATGAGATACTCTAAAATACTTAAAATATTTATATGTATCTTATGTGTGCAAAGACGCTCATTTCACCTTGGCATCATATTATTTTATCCTTATGTCTTATAACTACCTAGAAGGCCATGAGAAGACAATTTATAAGATCACTTAATCCTTTTTAAATTTTAAATATTATTCTATTTAGTTAACGCTTTAAAACCATCACGATTCTTCTTCACATTATCATCTGGTTAAAACATTCATCACTCCATATAAGCATTTATTAAGAAACAATTATCAGTCTTAACTCATCAATAGTGTTATCTCGAATCAATCCATAGGCCCTTCACATGCATTTTGTTTATGATGATTATTCTTTAACTATCGACCTTGACCTTAATATAAAGTAGGGCTGGCAAAAATTGACCCGACCTGCTAACCTGATCTGAAACCGACCCGAAATTAGCGGGTTTGGGTTTAGATTTTTTACCCAATTAATTTAAATGGGTCAACCCGACCTAATCTGTTTATTAAATGGGTTAGGTTCAGGTTGAATTTTTAAACCTGAAAAAAACCTGTTTAACCCATTTATTAAATGGGTCAATCAGGTCAGGTCGACCCATGTTACCCAATATTAACCCACGAATATTTATTAAAAAAAATACATATATTAAAAAAAACCTAGCCCAAGCCCATTTAAGTACTAACCCTAACAGGTTCTTTTACCCTTATATTTTTTTCGTTTTTTTTGTGGTTTGGTCTTTGTTTGTCTAGATTATATTTTTTTCGTTTTTTCTGATTTTTGTGGTTTGGTCTTTGTTTGGTCTTCATTTTGTCTTCGTTTTGTTTTCATTTAGTCTTAGTTAATATTGGTTAGTTATTTTTATTGTTGATAACTTATTTTTTTTTTTGTTAATGAAGCAAAAATGGAATCACAATTAGATAAGCTTTGTTGGATGGTAATGAAGATTAAAGTTGAAGAAGAAGACATATCTTGTCCAAGTCCAAGTCCAAGTTTTGATCCTCATGAATTTAGCTCAAAAGCATCTTCCTCGACTACTTTATTTTAGACTATGATGTAGAAACTAATTATATTCGCTTTTGGTTTTGAAGACTTTTGATAATATGTAGAAACTAATTATGCAGCTTATGAATGATGGATTTAATGTATCATTGTTATGAATTGTGAATAGTTAAATGGGTTAGTAGCAGGTTAAATGGGTCAAATTATGATGACCTGAACTTATGGGTCAAATGACCAAAAAAACCCAAAATGACACAGCAGGTTAAATGGGTAAAAAGCAGGTTGACCCGACCCGCTACAGATCAGGTCGGGGTTTCAATTTTCGACCCACTTAAATAAATGGGTCAGGTCCGGGTCAATGCTCTAGTGACCCATTTATATATGACCCGAACCTGAAAATGACCCGACCTGATCTGTTTGCCACCCCTAATATAAAGTTACCAACTTATAATGTATGAAATGATATATCATGTGTTAACGAAATACAAATTAAATTCAAAGGATTTGCGACTAATAATTTTCTCCTTTGATACTCAAACTCGTGTGTTTAAGAAGGAAAAAAAAATCACCCATATTTCATCCAAAGAACCACTTCAACTCATTTTTGACAAATAAGTAGTGATTTTAAGGTCGTTATCACTTGACAAACATGAAATACTATATTAATTAGGATGAGAGTTGGATGCTTACAAAATCAAAATCAATAACAGGGGACCCTTATAGTATATAATTCATCAAAAAATATATATAAACAGAATAACTCAGGTGTAACACCCCGAGATTTTCTGACTTCATTAATTAATATTTTAATAACTTTTAGGGATTTTATAATTATATTATATTAATTTTCAAGTAGTTTAATAAGTTTCGTTTGTAAACGAATTTAAATATTAACGTATGTTTATATTAAAAATACAACTACGACTTCTAAATTAAAGAGGTTCGAATCAAATTATTATTTTATTAAAATGTGTGGGCACATGAAAACGAGTTTTATAAGTGGGCATTTCAATAAAGTGAATCTAGGAATAATAATAATAATAATAATAATAATAATAATAATAATAATAATAATAATAATAATAATAATAATAATAATAATAATAAAAATATAATAATAAGAATACCCATTACAAAAGGGATTGAAAACCCTAGACATAGCGCCATCTCCCTCTTCCCTTACACTCTCTCTCTTCCTCACCTCTTGAGTCAGCCATAGGAGGCAAGGGAGCACCACCAAAGACAACCGCCCCAAAATGCTCCTTCCGCCCCAAGATAGAATCCAGCAGTGGTCGCCTTCCTCCTCCACGGCAAGAATGCAGTGTCTGCACCCACAGCTGCAGTGCGCACCCTCCACGTTAACAGAAGGGCCACCCACGCTCTAGCCTCCTTCTCCTCCACCCTCTTGCTAGCTTATTTATTGTGAGCCATCTCCTCTTTTCTTCAATTGATTTTCTAGTTTTAATTTGAGTTTTATTAAGTGTTTAAAATAGATTTTTTTTGTGAATTTTCTTAAGACTTAGTTTGGTTGATTAGGATGTGTTGGTGACATTTTGATGGTGTATAGTTGTTAGCCCACATAAGTAGTGGCTATTTTTGTTTATGCACCATTAATTATAATTATGTAAGTGGAAATTTTGATATCTAGTGTGGTGAATGAAATGATAATAATAATTACTAAGAAAGATTAAGGTCGCGATTGTCATTAATGAAAGTATTGTCGTGGTTATAGTCGTTTGATGAGGTGGTTAGTTTTGAGCTTGGTTGTTATATTGATATGTTCAATTGTGATGCTAAATTATACGACTTTGACCCAAGTTATACGAATCGTTATTAATTCGTCAAGCTACAAATTTAATTTACTCGTAATCGTTTTACTCTAAAACCTTGGAAAGGTAGCAAGTCTTTGCTACCATGAGTCATATGATTTATATTAAGTATAACTTCCTATGTTATGTGTTCTTAAACCTTTCCATGGATAGTTTGGTTATGACGCCCAAGCGTATGGTTGCGTCCTTGTCACTTGAACACATTTCGATATAGAATTTGACTAAAATTTAATATTATGGTTTGATTGAGATTGATGGTGTAGTTCATGTGTGAACATGGGTTGAATTTATTGCATAAGTGCGTTTAGAATGCGTATTAACTTGAATCGAAACTTGTTTGACTGATTGTGTACTTGTATGAACTCAGTGCTTCTTAAATGATGTGAAGTAGGCTTATTAGTCTTACTGTTAACGTGTATAGGTGCCCGGTTCATAAGAGGGGCTTAAGAACCTCCTTCGAAGTGACTTTTGCGACTTATTATCTTGCAGTTGCAGGTAAGTACACGCAGTAGTTAATTCTTGTACTTGAATATGTTTTCTCTGCGTAGCAATATTATATGAGCTATGTTGGATATGAACTGCTATTAAATATTGTTAAGTTAGTGCTACAAGTGGGAATCAGTCGTAGACATAGTAGAGAATGGGTTCTGATATCGCAAGATTTGAATGTTGGATTGTATGAGATTGAAATGGGAATAAGTCCCCTTATTTGAAGAGACATTAAGTTGGATATTTACTGTGACTCCACTGGATTGGTACCCCAGCTGGATTAGTTCCCGGAGGCATGGACCGTCTATATATGGTCGCTGTACGGGGGTATGATCATACTTTGCCATTGGGCGCCGGCATGGCCGTCACCGTCCTTGGCTGAGGTGTTGCCATGTGGGTCTTGCAAACCCCAATATGGTGGCCTCTAGTCACATAAGAAGATATATAAGAGCAATTGAAGAGATAGAAGACGGTGAAGAAATTGAGAAGTATACTGAATTGAGAAATAGATGGAGTAGAGGTTTACACGTTTGGATACCTTCCTCACCTTGCTTTGTCGAAATTGTTTATTGGTTACGTATGCATAATTTATTGTTAGTTACTGACGTGTACTGTCTGTTTCCTTGTTGATGGCTTGTCTTTGATGGCGCTGCTATGACACGTTGGTCTATGACTTTACGTTGAGCAGTAGGGGTATCATAGATAGCACTTGCAGGTTTTTTGGAGTTTATTTGCATTGCATACGGGGGGATTGAGTGAGAATCTTGACACGTGCCATGTTCTAACCTTTTTTGACGCTTCATGTGTTTTGAATTGTAATTGAGTATGTTTTTGGTTTGAGGCGTGCCCTCCTTTTGATGTAATTTCTTCCGCTGCAAATATTTATTTCGTTTTGTATTTCGTTAAAGTATCTTGAATGGCTTGTATAGCTGGTTATGTTTTTGGAAAACCCAAGTGTTTACATGGGAACCACGATCCATGCTTAGCATGTCGACAGAGGTTTTGGCGATGACCATTCCGCCGTGATTTTGTTACAAGGCTATTAATGCCTCTTCTCATGACGGTTTAATGTTTGTTGATTCTTTTGGTGCGTTAAAATTTAAGGCAGATGCTGCCGAAATTTCCGTAGAATTTTGTTTGAAAGTTTTTCTATAACCTCTTTAATCAAACTTAAAACTTATTATCTTTATTTATTTCATTTTATTTTAAATGTAACACCCGAATTTCCTCCGTTATCTTTCGGTTTTGGTTCCGTTCAGAGGGTCGGAAATTCAGGGGTGTTACATCAGGCTAATAGGTTGACTATCGTTTTTACTCTCACCTGATTCTTAAGGTCTCACTACAAGCATAAGATGTTGGGCGTAGAACTAACAATTATATATTACATTAACCAATTCAAAGCATCAGTCTCAATCACTGTATGAGTTTAGAAAACGTTTATTGGTAGATACGATAATGCCACACTAAAACTCAACACCAATGTTACTATAGCTAATTATAAAGGTCGAAAGCCTCAATCTTAACCAATCCGGGACTTACTTTAGATAACATCCACATAATTTCTAAAGTCATCTAGTAAGAATTATAACTTCAAAACAAAATACAAAGGAGATTCTAGTTTGAACAATAATACTAATGCGATGATTTGATTCAACTAATATAGCATTATCTTTAAACACTTAGAGACGTTGAAAACAATCTCTTAACTACAACTCATTATTATATAATGAATATTTTAGTAATACTCTTATAGATCATGGCCCAAAATTAAGGGTTAAATTCTCAAACTATAAAATCTTAACATGCTCTCGAACTTCTCCTTAATATTTAGGCTTTGACGCATCTATACTTTAGCTATGACCGCATTATTATCATCAACTGATGATTAAAACTTTATTTCCAAGGCATCGCATAGAAGACCCTTCTCTTTCATTTACAATATATTGAACTTTTATTGCACTTTAGCTCTTGTCCTTATTCTTCTTTAACTGCTTAAAATCATACTTGCACAGTCATTAACCATGTTCAAAAGAATTATGATCACCACATTCTATGTTATGATGAACGAATGCAGTTGACAAATGAAATGTTCAAACAGATAAATAAATAGTGGATTTATGTATAGAGTCAATAGTAAAACTCGTAATCTTTATGAAAATAATTGACATGAACAAATATTCAGACATATAAGACTCAATTTGTATTACTTAACACATCCCTGACCACTTCAAGAAGAAGTACAAATAAAACAATGACACAACGTCATTACTATGACATATTATAATGGTCGTGTCCGTATCTATTCAAAAGTTCATCATTATCTATATGCCAATCTTGTGACTACTTGAAACGACCACAATTCAAACTTATAAGGGGATACTTATAACTTTCTCTTATAGTTATTAAATATTAGAGTAACAATCTTGTTCCATATATTTTTTGAATAAACTATATATATACCATAAAATTCTATTATATGGATCAAAATAAATATACCAAAAAATATTATTACAAAATTGTATTAATATTCTAATTGATAAACATTATGGAATTTTAACCACCATAAAAATACTTGTAATATCAATGCATATTAATTTATCCTCTTATATAACATACAGAAATTTTCCTGTGCGTAGGAGTGTTCACCGGTCCAAACCCGGACCGGAATCTCAAATATGCTAAGACCGGAGATCGGACCGGTTCCATCCGGTTCGGCCCCGGTCTAACCTGGATTCCATCCGGTCCGGTCTGGGTTTGGACCGGTTAGACCGGAAATAATTTTTTATACCAAAAATAATTAAAAAATGGAAGATTTAAAAATAATTTAGCAAATTAATTATTCTAAAATTAAAATATTTGAATTAAAAAATTATTTAGTGTTGAAAAAAAATATTTAAAACCCTTTAAATAAGTATATACATAATAATCGTAAATATTATTCACTTTCAAAATCACTTATGTGCATTCGGTCTCATCCGGTCTAAACCCGGAAAAAAACGAACCGAAAACCCGGAATGTCGAATATGTAAGACCCGAAGACCGGACTGGATGCAACCGGTCCGGTTTAGCCTCACCTGATTCCGATCCGGACTGCCGGTCCGGTCTCATTTTACACACCCCTACCTGTGCGGCGGGTGTACACATGCAATCAGTCCAATATTCCAACCTAACTTCAAAGTTTTCAATGTCTATTCCAAAGCTTAAGATCCAATGATTAAAACTCCTATTCTAATTATTAAAATGTCCATTTTAAGGTTTAAAATACCAATTTTAAGGCTTAATCTTCTTTATTCTGAAGGCTTAAGTTTAATATCTTACTATAAAGATTTAAATGTCTATTTCAAATCGTAAAATGTCTATTCTAAGGTATAAAATGTCAATTGCAAGGATTAAAATCTTCATTCTAAGCCTTAATATTCTTTTTCCTGTAGCAGGAGCGGCTGTCTCGATACGTAATTAATATTAATAAAAAATTTTAGAAACATAATGCGAAAGTCATAAAATGTCAATTTGCTAAAAACCATTGAAATTAAAAATTATTTATTAAAAATGAAAAATATTACATAAAAGTAGGAAAATGTAATACACATCGTTTGTTTCAAAAATACACAGTAATTAAAATTAAATACGTCCAGATCATCAAACATGAAGCATATAAAAATTTGCAGCTAAGTCCTGGATAGCATAAATAAATTGTAGCTGCGGCCTGGATCGCAACTTGAAACTAAATCCTGCAGCATGTTGCCATCCATAATACGGAAGGTAGTCGATTGAATCGGTCAGCGCTTAACGCCGAGCATAGCTCCATATCCAGCTTAAAATACGAAAATAATACACTATATATACAAAATAATGATTAAAGTATAAACTTATAATTAATTGACACCACTGTATAGTTTACCAAATTCTTTTACTGTTCCATACCTATAAGTCATTAAGACATCATTCTCAACCCTGGCAAAAGTACGTTACTGTCACTTATACAATTCGGTAATCTTAATACTTAAGCAAGTTCAGTTGGTTAATACTCATAATCGTACCATGCCTCATAGCATCAACAGTAATCAAGTTTATCACTCATCAACAAGCACAACAATATGACACCTGATATGTGTAAGGGTCTGGCTACATCTAACTGTGAGGGGAGTCGTCACCCCTCCAATACATTTATGCTTGAGCTTCTACAGGATAGGTAGCTAACCCCCTGTCTTACACCGCATTTAACGTGCCGGCCAACATGGGCGCCGAGATTTTACATGGCGGTCCATGGTTTGACATTACCATACTATCAGGGTCATTTAATCAATACACAGATAATTTCACACAAGCACATCACATTTTTACTACTACAAGTTGACTTTGACTTTAACTTTTACTAACTTAGATGTTAACTTACTTATTTAAGAAGACTCTACCTTTATGCCTTTCTATGTTCACTACTAAAGTTTTACACATTAAACTTTATTTAAAACTTTATTTTTAATAATTCCTTTGTTAATTAAATTTACACTAATAACTTAATATTCTATTAATGGTCTTTAGATTATTATTTTTCGCAATTAAGAAATTAGTTTCAATACTCAACATTTCTAACTCAAAAACAAATAAATATTTTATTACTTTTCACAAAAACAAATATTCTGATTATGAATCAAGTAAAACTATATTCTATGGATAAATTTTTTAAAATTCAACAAATTCACCAAAAATAACCATTCCAAGTTGAAAACAAGAAAAACTTATCAAGTTCACAAAAATCAATATTCTAATTATAAAACAAAAACAACTTATTATTTTACGAAATTAATATTTCTAGTTATAAAACAATTAACACTTTATAAGCTCACAAAAATCAATACTTCTAGTTATAAAACAAGTAAAATTTATATATTCACACAAATCCATAATTCTTTTTATAAATCAAGTAAAACCTTTATTCTTTTAATATTTTCTTAAAATAGAAATTTCACACATAATTTTAAAAAGGGAAATTTATATTAAAAAATCTATTTTTACATCATTTTAAATAAATTTTGGTCAAATAGTCAACTAAAGAATATTTTGTACAAACTAATTACTTAATATCACAAAAGTTACTTTTATAAAAAACTCTCATATACACAAGAAAACACTTTAATATTTTATAACTAATAAAAAAATATTTCTCAAAACACATCGTTTTAACTTGTTATTTTATTATTAAAAAAATACTTATAAATATTTAAAATAGTAAATAAAACTTTATTTTATATGATAGTTGCAAAATGGCCTATGATAAATTTTTTGGACATTTTTTTCACATAAAAAAACTTAATTTAATTTATCATTTAAATTCTAAATTTAAATAATCAGCATAATAACAAAGAAATTTAATATAATTTTAAGGATAAGCTCTAATATCAAAATATATGACAATAATTTTAACATAACCATACTTAGTAAAAGTATGTTCGTCAAATAGCACACAACTTTATAAACTAATTTAAAGGCTGACACATAAATATTACCAATAATTCTAACATAGTCATTCTTAATATAACTACATTACTATATAAATCATAAGCATAGTAACACTAGTTTATAACATAGACAGTACTTAATATCGCTAGTATATAACTAGCTTGAATCTCGTGCCAAGCACGAATAATCAAATACTATATAAATGATCTCTTAAATATAAATAAAATTACTTTAAATTATTCTGATATTTGGTAAACATAATAAATATAGAGAAAATAATATTTGATGTGTGAGAGAAAATTAGTCTTTGCATTACATTAATTATTTCAAATTCTAAAACTCTAAAATTAAATTTTGGGCTTGAATTATTTTTAATGAACTTGTAGAATGATCAGTATTTACCACTATAAATTAAGAATGAAAAAAATATTTAAGCGATAAACTTAACAATTTAAAGTAAATAATATGGGACACACATTCGCTTTTATAGTGCCCATGTTCTAATTTATATGGCCCGTGCTTTGTATAAGAAAAAATCCATATTTTTTTTTGAATCACTTATTGAAATAATTTATAGATTATAAGTTTATTTTATGGATTCTCTTTCAAAATAATAGATAATGTTTACATGTTTGTGATTTCTTATGAAGCACTAACAGAGAAATAAGAGACCTTGTGAAGAATGATGATATTATATTGTTCTGTTTTTACTTTATTTATAGATGTATAATATAACAATTTTCTTCTTCTTTGTTTTTTTTGGAAGACCCCATATAACATTTATATAATTTTGATATTAGACAATTGTACCATTTATTACAGAACTAATTGTTAATATCTTGTTTGTTCAAACAAAATGTTAATATCTTGTGATCAAAATTGATAATATTTTAATTTTTATGGAATAAATTTATTTTACACCAGATAAACTACCTTCTTTTAATAGACAAATAAATTATATTTTTATTGATGAGTTGGATTCTACTATTCTTAATATCTTTAAGTAGTGAAAAAGTTACCGGTAAATAGATGTAACTAAACTCGTATTTCATATAGGATGCATAAACTATTGCAAACATCTATGATATTTCCAACCAAAACTTTATATTTTCAGTGAAGGATCATAATCTTACTTTTATTTTTCAAGACAATCTTGTTAAATTAATATTCACTAAATTTATATAATTAGTGTGACTATTCTAATATAGTATAATATAAAGATTAAAATGGTTAATAAGATGTAACAAATATTTCAATATATACATGTCAAACTTTCATATTCTTTCATATAATTTCCTTATCTTATTAGCTGATATGTTTCTTTTTATATTTTTATGAGTATTATTTTTATAATAATTTATTTCTTTAACTTATTTAATTGATTCATATTATTGTATGGTATAGTTTTAAATGTGAAGTTTAGTTTGTTAACTGAGTTTAATGATGTAATTGACTATTAATAAACCGAGATCATTCAGGCGGGAAATTATTAACCATAGCTTGATACGCGTCAATAAGATACTTTATTGGTTTCTCTTTAAGTATATTAGTGTAAATAAATAGATGTTACAGAAGGAAGAAACTTTCCATTTAATAATATTTTATTGTTATAATCAAGAATGAAGAATTTTATTGTCATTTGAAACATCAATTTATTTAAATAATATGGCATTCAAGCTTAATTATGCTACTTACCCAATTTAGCTAATTGAAGAATTTTGGAGGGAAAACGATGAATGTGAAGGCGACATGTGTCCTACTGAAGAACGTATTTAGTATATAGTATAGATTTAAATAATATGGCATTAAAGCTTAATTATTATACTTACTCAATTTAGCTAACTGAAGAATTTTGGAGGGAAAACAATGAATGTGAAGGCAACATATGTCCTACTGAAGAACGTATTTAGTATATAGTATAGATAAATAGATAGTTAACCCAACTTCCTAAACATGTCCAAATATTATAAATTAACATACTAAAAATATTTGTAGCATAACTACACTAAATGTAATTCACTAATCATAATTTTTTTAAACTAACTTTCTACTTAAACATACTCAATATATTTCATACTTTGCATATTATAAAGTAATTATAATGTAAAATTTCACCTAAAGAGTAGGGTAAAAAGTTATACCATACTAACACCACGGATTAGTACTAAGTACTAATTAAGAAGATAAGGAAATAAGATCCTCCAATGAATACTCCAAGCTTTAAGCTCCAAACTCCAAATGCTAGTACTACTAAGCTCCCAAAATAAATACCCAACTCCAAAAATAATGACCCTCTAAGTACCTAAAGTAATGACCCAAATGATGATGATATAAGTTAAATAAAATTGTTATAAGCTCCATCTTGAATTTCTTCAACTAATTAATATTAGAAAATTAATAATTGATATAATGAAGTTAAATTAGGAGGAAATGGAAGAAAAGTAGATGACTTAATTCCTTAATATTACACAACTAGAATGATATATTTTGGGAAAGTTTTGTTTTAAATTTTGCAAGGTGGAATGCTAGGGAAATGACTAGTATATAAAGAACATATTTATGGGATAAGATCTTATAATATTTGGATAAAAAAAATAAACAAAATTATAGCTCCATATCTTACCCATAACCATCCAACATGATGGTAAGGATGAAGTTTGATTTTTTTTCAAACTTACTTTACTTATGTAAGTAAATAAGTAATAAAAAATACAGATAGATTTTGACAAGTAGATTTAGATAATTATAATTATTTTAGGTGCAAAACTATCTTAAAACCTTAATTAAAGTTATTAATAACAAAATATACTAATAGTAGTTTAAATTAATTTAAATACAGTATTAAAGTCTTTAAAATAATCGTTAACAAAATTAAATAAGAAGATAAGAATTTTCAAACGTAAAGTTTTCGTAAACCAAAGGTTGATTAAATGATTTTGAATTTTTTTATAATAGAAAATAACAATCGAAACTTTTGGGCTAAATAAAAAAACTATTTAGAAATAATAAAAATTTAGTTTTATATTCAGCGTAGTTTAAGAAATCGAGCATAACTAGAAATTTAAAGAAAATTAAATAATTAGACAACTTGAAAATCGAATTGGAAATTAAATAAGAAATTAAATCAATAAGTATATAATTAGTTGGAATATAAGATTTTAGAAATTAGATAGAGTTGGAGCTTATTAATCAAGAATTAGGAATTAAATTGAAGGAATTAAGAATTAGTCGGAAATGATTAAGATTAGGAATTTCGAGTCTGTTGCATTTCCAATTAACGGATTAAGTTTAACAAACGACTTCAACATTTTAAATTTAAATTTCAAGGCTTAAATCTCTATTCCAATGATTACAACACTCATTCAAAGTCTTAACCTTCCATTTATTATAAACCCTGGAATTTAATATATAAAGTTAAAGTTTTTAACGCTTCTTTCAAGGCATACAATATCAATTCTAATGCTTAATATGCCAATGTTAAGCCTTAACTTTCATTTTCCAAAAGTATAAGTTTAACATCCTACTATAAAGTTTTAATTGCCTATTTAAGTCTTAATATGCCTGTTCAAAGAATTAAATTGCCTATTTCAAACCTTCAAATTTTAAACACTAAGTCTTAAATTGTCAAAAGTATTGATATGATAAGTATACATTGAAGGAGATGCATATCCATGAGCAGGCAACATCATCAAATACAAAAAGCATAGCAACAGCTTCCAACTAAGTAATACAATGTTACTAGGACGACCCGTCACAACAGACCAGCAAGCACAACTTTGGCACAGCAAACCAGCAGAATGTGAGTATTAATCCTCAAACTTTCGTTTTATTGGTTAAACTAATCGGAATTTAACTTAAGTATATCTTAATCCTAAATTAATCATAATCTCAAACTTTCGTTTTATTGAAAAGGTTAATAAAGATATTTAAACTAAGGTTCATTAAGCATGGGTTTAACCATAGACCCAAATTTCACACAATTAATCGATAAAATATCATTCCATGCTTCAAATTAGGGTCAATCCCTTAATCCTAGAAAAGAATTATATTCACTAAACATAATAACTAACATGAAATTAATAACAAGCAAAACCCTAATTTATATGATGAACATGATGAAAATAGTGAATTAAAGACAATTGAATGAATAATAAGAGGACTAGATAGAGAAACTTACAAATTGGAACATAAACAAACCATAGATTGCATAAATAATTGAAACTTAGCAATGAAAAACATAAAAAAACCAAGCTTAATAAATTAAAAACTGAAAACTAGAGCATTAAGGCATCTAGGGCACAAAAAAATGAAATTAACTATGCCTATTTATATTCTAAGGTTACTTGGGGAACAATCTCCCCAAAAATAATTGATCTCTAATAATTAAATAAATCTAAAATAAATAAAACCACTTGAATAGTGAAAGAAAACCGTCAGATGTGGATATCAGCAGGTTGGAGACGAGTCGTGGCCTTCACGTGACGACTTGTCGCTTTGCTTCTAACTAGCGAACTTTAAACAACTATCATTTCTTGCTCGGTTATCGGAATTGGATATATAATATATTGGAAAGCTCTTGGAGTCTAATTTCTAATGCCGCCAACCTTGTATTAATACAATATTTTTATCAAAAGTTATGAACAAAAGAATGAGCATGTATCAAATTTCACCTCAAAACTTTTGTATTTTAAGCATGTTTCTACTCTTTTGCACATCTTCATTATAAAACATCTTCAAACAAGAAATTATCTCCTAAGTAAACTCCTTCATCATTAAAACCATAAGAATTATGCTTAAAACGATCAAAACCGCTCAAAATTAACATGAATAACCAAAATGGGTAAAGTAGCATAAATCTTCAAAATAAGTGCGGAATTCTAACAATAACCATCATTAAAAAGTTTAAAATGATATAAATAAGTGTAAATAATTGTACTCATCAACATTCTTTTCTTATATCGTGCCAATTCATGGCCTATAAAGACGAGCCAAGATAAACAACCAAACTTTCAATTTAACAACAATGTTCCCCAATGTAGCTTAGATGTTGATCATAGAACATGCAAGCAAGGTAGTAGAGTTAGGTGTCTTCAAGCCAATTTTGGTTCAGAGGAGTTTCACGGTGCACCTAGATCATCTTCGAAATGATCTATTTTTTTCACTCCTAGGTCTTAGTCCGAAACATTAGGGAGAGTCAGTGTCATCTTTTGATTTATCAATTATAATCAGCTTTTGATCTCAATTGTTGCTCTTGTAGTTGTCGCCTTTGTGGACCTCGAGAGGAGATAAACATGAATTCTCTTAACTTTGCGCAAATGATGGTCGAGTCTCACAAGAGGAAGGCTTAAACTGAAAAAGCTCCTCTTCCTCAAAACCTTAAGTTAACTTTGAACTACTTGAATATCTCTAACTTTTAGCCTTCTTACTGATATGTGATCGGTTTTTCAAGATAGAGTGAACAAAGCGCCGCTAGAAGACGTGGCTCATCTCGCTCAAAGCATCTTATTTAGGGAAAGAAGCATATCTCTTTTAACCTAGGCGCCGAAAAGACAGAAGACACTCCTGCTAAAGGGGGCAAGGGTAAAGGGAAGGCCATAAGTGGTCCGATGGAGAAGATTGCTCCAACTTCGGGGGAACTAGAATACGAGATCACTGGTCGGGATACAGGGGTGGTTTATTGCTCCGAATCGACGTTCGCCGACCTTTCTCCAAAGGAGCTGAGGGTCAGGTGGAGAAGGGCCATGAGATAGCTGATGAGCAGTAAAGATCTGGCTCAATTAGGACCCTGCTAAGACTAGGGTGAACGAGTTGTTTGCCCTCGAAGCTGATGTACACTAATTCTTTAACTTGGTACTTTTTTTTATTAAAACTTGTATTTGCCATTGAACTTATCTTAGAGCTATTCAGCTTTTGACTTTTAACTCGTTTTGACAAATGAACATTCGTATGCAATACGAAATCACCACAACACACAGGTCAGAGGCTTTTAATGCCAACTACTAGGCGGCTAAAAGAGAATAAACAAATTGAGCGCCACGTTTTTCACAAAAAATGATCAATTCATAAACCTGACCCAAGAAAACAAGGGTCTTCACCACTCCTTGGATGACATGCATGAAAGGTGTCGATTTCTCAAAAAGGCGTTGCTCGTCAAGGAGAAACAATTGTCGCTGAAAAAGAGGATATCCAAGGAGTGATTGGACACCAACGAGGGTAATCATTTCATCGCCCTTTTGGGGGCCGGCACGGTCAGTCAAGGCATGTGGGTCAAAGAGCTGATGTTTGAGTTGGCTCATGAAAAGTTACAAGCCAGTCTAGACTGAGAAACCTTTTTCGAAGAGGCGAATGCTTAATAGAATTGCGCCACTCATCAAGCCACTAAAGAACTGAAAGAAATTTCAGATGTTGGGCCTGATGAGGAAGATACTGCTGACTGGGCCGAATGGGAGAAGATCTTGCCTGAGGAGGTTGAGGAGAGGTTTAGAAATAGACTTTTCTTAGTATCATATTTCTATTCTTTCAAGACTAACGACTTTAATCGTGGCAACATCATTTGCTCCTGGGACTGACAAAACTTTTTCATGAAATCTTTATATGTAAGATGTGACTGACTCTTTGATCGCACTCTCCTTATGGGTATAAGTTGTCGTCGTTTTTCCCTCCCCAGACCCTGATTATAGTTTTCTATGAGCGGGATACACTGGGTATGATGATGATGATGATGATGTGACCGACTCTCCCTCTTTTTGTATAACAGACATTAAATGAAGGTTAGATTTCCTTTGCCTTTTGGAAATGACAAAGTTATCCAAAAACAAACACTCTGATAGATAGCAAAGCTATCTACACTTCAAGGAGGAACGATTGTATACCAATTCAGGGCTAACCCTGAGAAAGTAGTAGGAAAAAAGTTTGCATTGCATTGCTTCACATGTTGTACTCACAATCATATGGTCTCGGTATGATGCGATGTGTTTGACTGGGTCATCAGATCCATCGAATGACTTAGCATCGAGAACCTTTTCACTTTGTTCCGGTTAGGAACATATAATATACGCGCAGACAACGAGGTTTTTAAAACTACAGGAGCTGAATAAGGATCATCTCTTCCTAACTCCTCTTGACGAAGGGGGTTGTGGTATGATATGTCTAGCATCAAATCTTGAATTTTTAGGGGCTCGGCTAGGATCTCCATTCATTAGCTCCTCTGGAATTTGGTTAGGATTTGAGGCGGAGGCATTACATTGGTGGCAGTTCCCATGAGTTAGTTGTTGGGACATTTTTTCATTAACATATCTATAATTTTGGGTTTTCTCTTGATTATCCGCAATATCTTCGACCAAGAAATCTTATCGCGTTGTTGGTTGTGTTGCACATTGAAAGTCGGAATTGCATTCGTCTATCTCTGGACTGGCTGTTGAATATTTTGCTAGAGCATTTGCTGAAGATTTTGTATAGTCCGCAAAGCTTGTTGGATTGAATCTTGAAATCAGGTAGTAATGGAAGTAGTGAAGACGTCTAGATCCTGCCTCGTGACATAGTTGGTGTAGCAGGTGCGACACTCTCGATGCATAATTAACATTAATAATTATATTTAAGATAAATAATGTGGAAGAGTAAAACGTCGAACTGCTTCTCGAGTTGGTCTGGCCAAACTCAGACCTTGACCTTTTTATTTTTCGTAGTTCCAGACCTGGATCAAGACCCTAAGGGTCCAAAATTTTCAGACCCAGACCTTCTGGATCTGATGGGTCTAGGGTCCTTGATGGGTCTATAACAAAGTCTCTTTGATTTATCAAAATTGAACCTTTTGCAAGTCTTTTTCGTATTTTTGTAAGCGACTTATTATCGTATTTACATATATTTAATATTATTTTAACATCCAAATCAAATTAAGATAATCAAGTGAAGCACATAACCAATTAGGGTTAGCAATGCATAGTGATACTATACAGTGAAACTGTATAGTATACACAAACACAATCAAAACTAGGTTATTTATATGTGAAGTGAAAGTAGGGTCAAAAAACTTAATTTTAAATATATTAGAATACTAAATTTTATAGGGTCCGAGTCTGGGTCTAAGGGGCGGGTCTAGGGTTTGGGTCAAAAACACGGCTTCAGGTTCTGGTCCGGGTCTACACCCCGTCAAGTAGTTTTTAGATCCAAATCCAACCCGGATCCAATGGATCTTAATAAATAAGACCCTGACCCTTAAAAAAGGGGAGGGTCCGAGGCGGGTCAAAGAGGGTCTTGGACCCATGACCATCCCTAGTATTGGTCGATCTTAATCTTTTGACACACTCGACATCGAGCCATAAAGCTCTTAACATCTTTCTCATGTTCATCAATTAGAAGTTTTGTTTCAAATTAGCTAACATCTTATCCCGTCTGGGGTGGATAGAATCCTACGATTCGATTCTGCCGATTTCGAGCACTAAAGCAAAAGTTTATATTTTGTGCATTTTGAAAGTTGCGTGTAGGGAAAAATGTCGCGGGCAATGCAAGTTTTCATAAAATGAAATTTACCTAATTAGTGGAATTATAAATATAGCAATGATAAATCAATTTAATTATTCCACATAGCAAATCTTTGTAAGGAAGCCATAGGAATTTTTTAATCTTGTTAGTAATTGTATGATTAAATAAATTACTGTTAGAGAAATTTAAAAACAAAATAAAGTAAGAAATATTTAGATGATATTAAATAATTTATTAGATTTAGACTGATTTAGTTATAGAAATTATTTCAACTATTCATTATACAATTTAATAAAAACCTAAAAAATCACCCATGTCATTCTTCTGGTGCCACGCTAGACGAAAGAATTTTTTTGGTTGATATTGGCGTAAGTGACAAATAACATTAATTAACCTGTTATTAATTTTACTCATCTACAAACTATTTAGATTTATCACACATATATAAAAATAATATCACCCTATTTTTACAATTATTATTTATTACTTCAACTTTAGTATAATATATTTATTATTACATGTTTCTGAAAATTCTATTTATTTATATCTTTATACTAAGATTTTCGTGCATTGCACGGGGTTTTATACTAGTATCATATCATAACATTTAAATTATGTTTCATATATATTGTTAATACTTTATTAAGAAACAAACAGTTTGATATATATTATCAATATTTAAATTATGTTTGATAATAATTCTATTTATTATTGAATGTAAATAAATTACCTTTAATCAAGAATATTATGTTTCATATCAAACTATGTAAATTTCCTTAATCTTATATTCTTATTTGTACCTATATTGACAGAAAAACTTGAAAACGAAATAAAGTAAAATTCATTTACATGACATATATAAATTTTTAATTAGAAATTAAGGAAAAATATAATAATAGCATCTTTTGATGAAATTACTTACATAGAAACTTGAAAACAAATAAAATAAGAAACATATTTATACCATCTTTTAATTTGATTTGATATTTGATTCAGCCCATTAAGCCGCTAAAAGATGATTGCTTTCCATTCATTCCATTTTGATATTGAAATACACTATAATATTATATACCCGCCATTTGCTAACCTACATTTTTTTTAGAATTAGGGGATATATAAAAGCAGGAAACAAAATACAGCCGCATGGGGGCCCCAAACCCTCCGGCATAAAAAACTCCAGGAGGGGAAAAAGCCATCGGGAGAGGGGACCAAGAAACAGGTCACTCAGAACAGCATAGGAGTGGACTATGCACCAGAAAAAGGAGTCAAACACCTTACACACCAAGAATAGCTCTACACAAGATTACACCTTTCACACCAAGGAGACAAAGCTCACAACAAATATTATCCGCCATAATCACCACCGAGACAGAATGAAAATAAAAATATACTAGCTATCCCTTGAGAATCTCAACGCCAAAAAATCAATCACCGTAAGAAAGCTTCAATATTGTTTGCAAGATCCAGAGGGGAGAAGCCCACGACCCCCAAAATTTCTTTTGCCCAAATCCCAACTCTGATTCTAATTGTGTATGCGAACTTATGAAAATCAGGGGAGATCGCCTCAAACTTCGCTTTGTTTCTTTCGTACCATAAAGACCAGATGACGCAACTAAGGATTAAGATCCATAATTTCTTCCCTTTTTTACCAATCCACAGACCGCTCCAACTCGGGACAAACATATCGCACTGGCTATGAAGAACACCTTTTATTCCCCACCAATTCAGAATCATCATCCAAGTGTTCCATGAGAAATGACAAGAAAAGAGGATGTAGGAGTTAGTTTCCAATTCCAACCTGCAGAAAGGGCAAAGGGTATGCTGGGCCTCTATAATTCCTTTGTCAACGAAAAAATCACCAGTTTAAAATCTCCCCAAATTTGCAAACCAAAAGGTCAATTGGGCTCTAGGAGGAATGCCTTTGCTCCATATGAATTTAATGATACAGGTGGGGATGACAGGTGAGGGAACCGCAACTGCTTTATCCAAAATGAGGTTTAAAGGAAAAATTGTAGAACCAGTCCCATGCCAGTAAATGCTATCAGTACCTGCACTTTTTGGACATTTAAGATCAATAATAGCCTGTAATCTCATAAGATCTTCAATTTCCCAATCATAGAGGAATCTACACCAATTCAGATCCCATCTTCAAGAATCCTCCTGCCAATGACCCATTTGATTAATGAAGAGGTTTTTCTGAGAAGAAACAGCAAAGAGGCTAGGGAATAATCTTTTCAAAGGGCTACCTTCACACCATTTATCATGCCAAAACAGTATAGACGCACCACATCCGACGCTCAACAACATCCCTTCTTCAACTATCGATCTAATCTTTGAGGTTACCTCATCATTGCTTATTAACTGGGACCACAACCCATCCTTCATAGTACAGAACGTTTCGTATGAGGCTTTCAACCCTTTAATGTTATAAACGGACATTAAGATTCTTTTCCAAAAGGTATTATCAGCCCCTGAGTATCTCCACCACCATTTAAACAAAAGGGTCAATTTTTATGCATGATATTACCTACACCCAGCCCACCCATCATTTTTGGTAATTCAATAGACGACCATTTAACAGATGGTATCGACAACTTATCACTACTAGACATGCCCCAGAAGAAGCGTCTTTGAAGCTTTATAATGGTAAGAGCAACATATTTTGGCATCTTGAACATACTCATGAAATAGATTGGTAAGCTATTAAGCACACTTTTGATGAGAGTTAATCTACCAGCCCTGGATAGGGTTTTCGCTTTCCACATGGCCAATCTATTTTTGTTTTTTTCAACCACAGGTTTCCATGCCGATATTCTCGTCATAGTATCACCAAGAGGGAAACCTATATATGTAAATGGGCATTTTTTATGCAGACAGCCAAAGGAAGTTGCCATATCCCTACCCCACTCATGGTCTTCTGCATGCCAAGTGATAACACTAGATTTACTATAGTTCAAATGAAGACCAGACATCACAGCAAACACATCAAGGATTCTAAAATAGTTGGTAATGCATACTAGATCACGAGGCACAAAAATCAAAGTATCATCTGCAAACTAAAGGTGTTTCAGACGTACCTTTTGCCTGCCGATACAAACAGGATCAATTAACTTCAGATCATCATCTTTCTTGAGCAAGTACACCAGGGCTTCACTCACTAACATAAAGAGATACTGTGATAGTGGGTCACCTTGTCGTAGACCTTTCTCCATCTTGATAGGTTTCAGAGGTGAGCCATTAAGAAGGATGGACAAAGATGCAGATTCCACACAATTCATGATCCAGCTGATCCATTTCCTTCCAAATCTCATCTTTAGCATGACTAATCTAAGGAACTACCAATTCACGGAGTCATAGGCCTTTTCAAAGTCGAGCTTCAAGAGAGCCCCACATATTTTCCTTTTCTTCAGCCATCTTAAAGATTCATTGGCAATCAAGACACCATCAAGGATTTGTCGATTTGAATCAAAGCCACTCTGCGATTCATCAATAAGAGGGGCAATTACCTCTTTTAGCCGGAGGGAGAGGATTTTAGAAATGATCTTGTAGAGAGCCCCTACCATGCTAATGGGCCTATAATCTTCAATGGACTACGGGTTAACAATTTTTGGGATCAGTGTTACCCATGTTATATTTATGTGTCTAACTGTGCCTCCTAAGGTGAAGAACTCCAGAATAAACTCAACGATTTCATCTTGGATCACGTCCCACATTTCCCTGATAAATTTGAAATTGTATCCATCAAAGCCAGGGGCCTTATCAATACCACAAGCCCATACAACATTCTTAATTTCCTCCCTGGAAGGAACTGCTTCAAGGAGATCTGATTGGTCAGCAGAGATTTTTGCATGATCTTCCATCTCAAAATCGAACTCCGGTACCGCTTCCTGTGAGAATCTGTGTGCAAAATAATTCCTGATTTCATATTTCAACTCCGATACACCATGGACATTTCTTCCATTAATTTTCAGATGGACAATCTCATTTTTTCTTTCTTCTAAAGAGCGTCGTGGCATGGAAGAATTTTGTATTTTGATCCTTCAAGCTAAAGCCATATGTTCTAGCTCTTTGTCTCCAGATTATTTTTTTTCTAACCATCCAGGTTTGTAAATGATTTTGAGCAGCCCTCAGTCTAGCCTTTTCCAATATTCAGATCTCTCACATCACTAAGAAGCTCAAGATCATGGATAACCATCTCAAGCTTCTCAATTTATTTATCTAACTCTTCAAACCTAACCTTACTCCAGGTTTTCAATGGACCCTTTAGAATCTTCAATTTGCTATGTAAAGGAAGGACCGGGAGATTATTCCATTCAGCGCAGACGAACTTTTTGATTTTTGGGTTCGAGAACCAAGCATCGAAGCACCTGAAGGGTTTTGGACCCCAATTTAATTCACTGTCAGAGAATAAGACAATAGGGTTGTGGTCAGAGAAGCTCTTCTTGGGACCAACCAACCGCAATTGTGGGAAAATCCTTAGCCACTCATCACAACATAGACTCCTATCAAGTCTACTTTTCGATTCATTTCTTCGCCACGTAAATTTCAATCCATGCAAGGGCAAATCAATCAAACCCAATTCCAGTTTGAGAAATCATTCATGCTCAAGACACATCTAAACATACCAATTCTTTCGCTCTGGCAAAGTACCACATTAAAATATCCTAACAACAGAACAGGTTTGTTAATGGATTGAAGAAGGTTTTTTAAAGCCACAAAAAACTCCAATCTATTAGCTCTATCATTCGGTCCATACAAAACCTCCACACAACACTCAAAGTTTGTCATAGACACACATCCTTCAAGAAAAATCCATCTAACACTCACGTGTTTGTGTGAGACACAGAAGATACTAGGATCCCAAAAGGTGATAATACCACCTCCATAATTTTCACTGGTGAACGATTCACAAAACTCAACATCGTCACAGCCCCATAACCTCTTCAATCTACGTTTAATGGAGGTCCTATGCTTTGTCTCCACTAACCCCACAAAATTAATTTTGTTTCTCCCGATGATTTTTCTAATGATCGGAATTTTCTCGCCCTTACCTAAACCACGTATATTCCAGAAGAGTAAATTCATAAAAGAACATGGACACCAAGAAATACCTATACAAGATCACCAACTTGAGGGGTGATACCCTCCAAGATGAGCAGCCTTTTGGACTTCCTGAGTTTCTTCAATACAGCCTCCTCGTCACAAGATGTTACACCTAACATTTTAGCTATCTCCCAGGTCTTTTGTGCTTCCGAGATAGGTTCTAATGGTGGTAGACATACCATATTATTCACAGTCGTGGGATGGGTCTGCTTCTTTAGCCTACCTTTAGGTCTTTTGAGATGTAATCAGCATTTGCAGTTGGACAACCCACCCTCATTGGAGGTAAGGATTGGAAAGCAACAGCCTCAACTGAAGCAATAGGATCCACCCAGGCCTGCGCAGAGAGGACATAATTTTTGTCTACAATGTCTAGGATCAAGGGGTCATCGTGGGTGTAAGAGTCAGAGTCAACAACCCTGTTCAAAATATGCTGATCCAGTGCAGCCTGCAATGAAGGATTCAAGCATTCTGGAGCTGATTTATGTGTGGCAAAATGAGGCAGGTTTTCTCCACAAGATAACGTAGGCGTGGGGGCCAAAGTCCTATCCAGACAACCTTCTCCAGGAACCATAAAATCATTACTTAACACACCTAAGTCATCGGAGTGAAAATGATTATTGGTATTCACATACTGTCTGCTTAGGGGTGTTTTCCCGCCAGTCTCATGGCTCTCTTCAGCTCTCTCACTGATGCTATGCACAGAGTCACTTACATAATCTTTATCATCAGAGGCAGCTCCTTCCTTATGTTCCAGTACACCACAAGAGTGCTTCTTATAAGAAGGCGGACTATTGTTTTTGCAACCACAGACACCACACTCCTTAACCCATACATCACAACTCCCAATATCGAACAATACTCTAATTCTAACATCGATCCGGTTTTGTGCCTTGGTTTGAACAAGCATGCGAGCGTATGAGAGGCACTGTAACTCATCCTGACTTTGGTCAACATAAAGGACGGGTCCCCAATTTTCACCTATTTTTCTGACATTGTTCAAGCTCCAACCTTTCGGATGAAGACCAAAGCATTCTATCCAAACAAGTCTATCGTTAAAATATTCACCTTCGGTCCATCTTCTCAAATCATCAAAGGTATTCCACAGCTTACTACTCTCGTCTAAAGCATTGGAAATATCATTCTCATTATTAAAGAAAAGAAGCATTTTGCAAGGGGATAGTGAGTTCATACCCGTTATGGGAACATTTGACCCAGAGATGTCATCAATGATTTGGGGGAGGTTCAAGGGTTCTGCATTCTCCACAACAACAGCAAGTTTAAGCTTATTGACTGTCTCCAAATTTTCATCTAGCTTTATGGAGAAAAGAATTGGGATGGTGCTGTTCTCCGGATTCGAAACATGTTTCTGCTGCTTACCTTTTACCACGTCAACAAATCTTCTACCATCACAGTAAGAGGGATAACGTATACCTCTGTTCGCAGGAATGAAGCCCCTCACCAGCCCAGACTTTTCTGAGAAGGAAACCCCACCTTTGTTGTACCTCGCCAAAGAAACCTTCATTATCTTCCCTTTAACACTGTGTCCGTCTAACTTTTCAATGGCAGCCAAAGCATCTGCCCTCTTTCTTTATCTTACAAAACCAAACCCATCTTTGTTCTTTGCTCTGATCTTCTTGGAGATGTAGATATCATCAACTTTCCCCACCTCAACAAATAAGTCACATAACCATTCACAAGCCATGCCCTGAGGAAGATAATCAACAAACACCTTAGTAGGCAAGCCATGGTTTGGACCAGCTACTAACATGTGCGGCTCCCGAGGCCCACGCCTCCAAGGGAGGCGGGTAAACCCTCGATGATCGGACCGCAGGTCAGAAGTAGGACGTTGTTTTTGAAAATATTCATGGCCATTGAAATGTTGTCGTCGCTTTTAAAAATTTTGATGCTTGTTGAAGAAGCTGTCCCTTGGAATTCTACGCACACCGCGACTTTTCACTCTATCTCTAGCTGCACTCATGATGTTTTTATTATTTGCTAACCTAATCTCTCTTATTACTCAGTTTATTTTTTAGCAAATAATTAATTCAGTTAATCATTGTAATATTATATATTATTATACTGATAACTATATTTGAATGAAAATATTTGAATAAGATAAAGATAATACGTTTTGAATCATTAATAAAAATCATAATCATAATCATAATCATAACATCTGTTAAAAAGACCGTAAAATGCCAAATGTCACCATTCTAAAGATTCTGCCAAGTGTAATTTTCTAATTAGTCTAATTGGAGAATTAAGATTGACTAATTGAAATTGATTGACCTATCTAATATAGTAATTTTTTCTATTGACCTTTGCCATCTAATTATAGAATTAATTACAATTTTATTAAGAAACACACAGTTTGATGTATATTGTACATATTTAAATTATGTTTGATAATAATTCTATTTATTATTGAATGTAAATCAATTACCTTTAATCAAGAATATTATGTTTCATATCAAACTATGTGAATTTCCTTAATCTTATATTCTTATTTGTACATATATTGACAGAAAAACTTGAAAACGAAATAAAGTAAAAATCATTTACATGACATACATAAATTTTTAATTAGAAATTAAGGAAAAATATAATAATAGCATCTTTTGATGAAATTACTTACACAGAAACTTGAAAACAAACTAAAATAAGAAACATATTTATACCATCTTTTAATTTGATTTGATATTAAATTCAGCCCATTAAGCTGCTAAAAGACGATTGCTTTCCATTCATCTCATTTCGATACTGAAATCATCATACAATAATATAAAAATGTTAGAAAATTCCAAATGTCATCCTCTAAGGAGGCATCATCATATCATCATATCATATCATATCATATCATCATATCATACAATACTATAAAAATGTTGGAAAATTACAAGTGTCATCCTCTAAGGAGGCATGCCAAATGGAAAGATTTCATTAGATGAGAAATATATCTACACAGCATATTGATTGGAGTAATTTTTATGTAGTAATATTATGACTAAAAATTGTAAATAAATAAATTGAAACATATAACAATAATTAAGAAAATAAATATATAGTAAATATATCATATCATATCATTTATCATCATATCATACAATACTATAAAAATGTTGGAAAATTACAAGTGTCATCCTCTAAGGAGGCATGACAAATGGAAAGATTTCATTGGATAATACAATCATACAATATCATATCATACAATACTATAAAAATGTTTAAAAAATTCCAAGTGTCATTCTCTAAGGAGGCATGACAAATGGAAAGATTTCATTGGATGAGAAATATATCTACACTGCATATTGATTAGAGTAATTTTTATTTAGTAATATTATGACTAAAAATTGTAAATAAATTAATTGAAACATATAACAATAATTAAGAAAAAAAATATATAGTAAATATATCATATCATATCATACAATCATACGATACTATAAAAATGTTGGAAAACTCCAAGTGTTATCCTCTAAGGAGGCATGACAAATGGAAAGATTTCATTAGATGAGAAATATATCTACACAGCATATTGATTGGAGTAATTTTTATTTAGTAATATTATGACTAAAAATTGTAAATAAATAAATTGAAACATATCACAATAATTAAGAAAATAAATATATAGTAAATATATCATATCATATCATACATCATACAATCATATCATACAATACTATAAAAATGTTGGAAAATTCCAAGTGTCATCCTCTAAAGAGGCATGACAAATGGAAAGATTTCATTGGATCATACAATACTAAAAATTCCAAGTGTCATTCTCTAATGAGGCATGACAAATGGAAAGATTTCATTGGATGAGAAATATATCTACACTGCATATTGATTGGAGTAATTTTTATTTAGTAATATTATGACTAAAAATTGTAAATATATAAATTGAAACATATAACAATAATCATATCATATCATATCATACAATACTATAAAAATGTTGGAAAATTTCAAGTGTCATCCTCTAGGGAGGCATGACAAATGGATAGATTTCATTGGATGACAAATATATCTACACAACATATTGATTGGAATAATTTTTATTTAGTAATATTATGACTAAAATTCATACAATACTATAAAAATGTTAGAAAATTCCAAGTGTCATCCTCTAAGGAGGCATGACAAATGGATAGATTTCATTGGATGAGAAATATATCTACACAACATATTTATTGGAGTAATTTTTATTTAGTAATATTATGACTAAAAATTGTAAATAAATAAATTGAAACATATAACAATAATTAAAGACATAAAATATAGTAAATAAATTGACATAATATTTGTATTAGGACTGGAAATAAGATCGAAGATTATATACACAAATATTTTGACTTCATGGACTCTAATTACTTTTGAGAGAATATAATAGTAGAAAGATTATTATTTAAAATATATTTTTATATTAATTCTTTATAACTAAAATTATATATGTAAAATATCTTTTTACATTAATTCTATATATCTAAATAAAAATCTTAAAGAGTTTAATTGTTTCAAAAAAATACTTTATACATAAGTAAAAAATATTTTTGAAAAATATATTGATTTAAATTATCATCATACTCATGAGTCATACAATTGAATAAACAGATTGAAAATTTTCACGTGTCATCCTTAGGGAGCCTTGACAAATGAATTTTTTGATAACTGATTACATGACAATATTTACCTAAATTAAAATTTGAATTTTTTTAATTAGACATAAATTGGATAAAGTATTAATTTATTACGACAATTATATATCTCTAACTTAGAATTTTTTTAAAAAAATGAAAAAGTAATCTATTCAATATAATTAAAAAAATCAATATTTAATTTTTGCTTTAAAAAATTCTTGTATTCAATAAATTTAATATATACTTACTTTATTAAGTTATATTTTCATATATTTCATACTAATAAAGTCGTGCATTGCACGAGTTTATATACTACTACACTATATTAATAGATATAGAAATCATACACTATATTAATTTTGTTGTATAGTAAAGAAAATTAGATTGAATAAGAGAGTGTCATTTGTAATTTTTTTATTGGCCAGCATTATCAGAATATTTATGACAGGAATACTAATTGTATGATTTTCAATTCAGTCAATTTTAATTATTTACGAAAATAAAATGTTGGATTCATATTGATGGCAGGAATAATAATTGCAGGAATTTCTATTCAGTCACTTTCATTCTTTTACAAAAATAAAATGTTGGATTCATAATAATGGCAGGAGTAATAATTGCAGGAATTTCAATTCAGACAATTGCAAGAAAACTCACTCAAAATTTGGATTTATATTAATGGCAGGAATATTAATTACAGGAATTTCAATTGAGTCAATTTTATTCTTTAACAATAATAGAAATTGTCTTTCAATACAATGGCATGAGCTACAATATAAATACACAATTTGACCAACTTAATTATTTGCTCATACCAATTTCTCTTTTCTCAAACTTCAGTGTTGGCGAATAATATTTTCAATTATAACCATGAGCTTAAATTTACATTTAGGAAATACAAAGTGATAGGGGGACATAGAAAATTAATGCGATTATAATGAAAATTCCCTCAAAAAGACTCGTAATATAGAGTTAAAAGATGAAAGGTGCGTAGTTAACTCTTGCAAAATTATATATTCAAAATTATAATGAGAATGTAGTATATAAAGATGTGTTTCAAAACCTATAAACACTTTATTAACAACTTATTTTGTGTTTTTTTATATTTAATTCTTTTTTAATTACAATATATGTAAGTAAATACTTTATTAAACACCTTCATTTAATATTTTCGTTCGTCTAAAATTTTATTAAGATATAAACGTATTTAAAAATCTGTGCATACACGGGTTTCTATCCTAGTACACTATAATATTATATACCTGCCATTTGCTAACCTACAATGCATATTTGTTTTTCTAAATTTACTATCTCTCTTATTACTCAGTTTATTTTTTAGCAAATAATTAATTCAGTTGATATAATTGTAATATTATTATTATACTAATAACTATATTTGAATGAAAATATTTGAATAAGATAGAGATAATACGTAGTTGAATCGTTAATAAAAACTAGAATTTTTATATTAATATATATATATATATATATATATATATATATATATATATATATAATATATATATATATATATATAAGAAAGCATCACAATTTTTTTTCTGTTCTCAAACGCGTGCAAGATGGACCACTATTACACATATCCTTCTTATCCTTCCTATCCTTCTTATTTTCAAACCCCTTCCTATTAGATCCTAAATCTATATATATATATATATATATATATGGGAAAAGTGTCAAAAAGTACCTAATAAAATTTTTTTTTTCAAAAAAGTACCTAATAAAAATTTTCTTTCAAAAAGATACCTAAGAAAAATTTTTCTTTTCAAAAGAGTACCAAGTAACAGTAAATGTTAAGTTGGCCGTTATCTTTTTTTGCCCTTTTTTAAAAAATACTTAATAAAATTTTTCTTTTCAAAAGAGTACCAAGAACACAAAATAATTTTTCAATACAGACACAACATATTATATGAATCCAAGAACATCATTCATAAAAATTTCAAACTTGACTACTTTGGTCTACTACAACATTAACATAGCTTGATTGTTGTTGACTCCCTTGTGTTGGTGTAGACTTGTGCGGCTTCTGCCTCCTTGCAACATGTTTAACCCTTCTTGTAATGGCCAAGGCCTCCACAATTCGCACACTTGTTTTGCTTGAAATCCCTTTGAACAAAATCCTTCTTCTTCTTCCATCAAATATAGTGTACCCCTTTTTTTTATACAAAATCCTTCCCACATCATCCAAACCACAATCATTCTTAATCAAATTTGCAATTTCAGAGTAACAAACTTCCTCTTTTAATATCTTAATCCTAAAACCCTTTCAATCATATACAGTAGTATTACATTTTGTCACAAAAAAACCCCCAAAGTAAATCCTAATCTTAATAGGTTTCATGACATCACACAACCTAAAACAAAGTAATTAAAAAACAAAATCAAAATCCAATCACAAATCTAACAAGAATTATAACAAAAGTGTAAAATTCAAAAGATTAGGGCAAATTTTCGAAGAAAAAAAATAAACCAAAGAACTTACTTGAAGAAGATGGGGTGAAGAAGATGGGGTGCCTTCAATGGGTCTTCGAACAGTAATCTTCGAACACAAACGGTCAAATTTAGAACACAAGATGGAGTGAAGAATTATGGGTTTGAAGAAACCCAATTCGACACAGTGAGTTTTACTGAGGAAGGAGTTTGAGTGAGGAATTAAGGAGAGAGAAAAAATGTTAAAAGTAATGGAATAGGTAAATTTTTTTGAAATGGAAAAGCAAACAAACGGTCAAAGCAAAATTAAACAGTCAACCTAACATTTACCGTTAGTTGGTACTCTTTTGAAAAGAAAAATTTTTGTTAGGTACTTTTTTGAAAGAAAATTTTTATTAGGTACTTTTTTGAAAAAAAAAATTTTATTAGGTACTTTTTGACACTTTTCCCTATATATATATATATATATATATATATATATATATATAAATCGTGCATTGCATGGAATTTTATACTAGTAATTATCTAATACAATAACCACTATTACATGTGTTGTATCATCATACTATACTATTTAATAATTTTGCTGTAAAATGACAAATGTCAGCTCATGAGAGCTTTGTCAAATGTCATTATTTCAATGGTTAACATATTATATTTATATCTTTAGACTAATAATACTATTTAATAATTTTGCTGTAAAATGACAAATGTCAGCTCATGAGAGCTTTGTCAAATGTCATTATTTCAATGGTTAACATATTATATTTATATCTTTAGACTAATAATTTTGCTATAAAATGACAAACCGAATTTCTACGAACACCCCTGATTATAGTATGTGTCAATTAATTAAATAATTAATTGACTAAATCAACACATCATTTTAAGCAGGTTTTCAAAAAAAGGTTAGTTATTGTAAAGATCTTTATGACATCAAAATATTTAATCAAAAATAATAAACTCTAGAGATAATTGTCAATTTTACATGCATTATTGTCATACCTACGGATTTATTTCAAGAATTTACTTTAAAAAATTATTTTAAATACTGTATTAATATCATAGTAATACAATGTTATCAAAATCATACATTATATTGTTACAGCTAAAAGAGAATTTGCTAATTAGAACTTATTTATTGGCTAAAGAAAAATGTCATGGACTTAGATCTTGACGAATACTTCAACTATTAAAGTATATTTGGCAACATTTATTTATAGTTAAATTGAGTAATTAGAGAATATAATATACTGCAAAATATATTGTTGACAATTTAAAAAATTATAGAGATAATTTATATATGGACCTGTTGAAATTGAGTATTTCTACTGCATGATATCTCTAGCTTTATTTTTTTAATATAGTAATATGTCTATGCCATGCATTGCACGAGTTTCTACACTAGTATGATAATAGTTAAATTATGACATATAATTTGACAATGATGTTTTATAATATAACTCCATTTTGAACTTCTAATCTTCAATTATCGTTTTAAAAATAAATATTTAAATTGTATAGATCTATTGTATAGCATTTAGTAAAAATTTAATATGTTAATAGTTTTAACACTATTATTGATAGTATTATTGACCATTCATTTGTTGTTTGAATTTCATCCATAAACCGATAAAATAATACCATTTTATATAACTTCGTTCTAAAATTTTGAAACAGAACCATATTGAGGTGGAAATCATTCATTTTAACGTCAAAATTGATCATTTTTAGGTTCAAATTGAAATTTTTTACTATATGTTTAAGTATTACTCTACGTTAAAATTGATACCTTTAAGGTTAAAATTGATACCTTTAAGGTCAAAATCAATAAACGCTCAGAAAATAAAAAAAACAACGGAAACGTGGAATGTTATTACACGCGCAAATTGGACAAGCCTACTCTTGATCTCAATTTGCGACGGTCTCGACCAAGTTTTGGTGAATAATTTTTGAAATTTTAAATAAAAGTATTTTGATTTGGTAGTCCATCGATTAAAGAGTGTATAGGACTATAGGGAGAGGAGAAGCAATCGCGTACAACTGAAGCAGAATAAAATATAAAATAATACTCTACTTAAAAAGTCAAATGCCTTGCAAAATACTCCCGGAATTCTAGAACAAATACTAATACTTCCTCAACAACTGAGAAGCCAAAACAAAGATCAAGCATTTCCAAAATCTTATTCAAATTCGTCAATGGCGAACAGTAATTTACCTCGGAGAATTATCAAGGTTTCTCCTCTTCCTTCCTTTCATCTAGATTAACGTCTGTTTTCTTGCTTTCTCTTTATTTGATCATTTCATTTTGAGAAAATTGCCTAGGGTTTCGGTTTCCTAATCATTTTTTTTTTGTAATTTTTTTGCGTAGGAAACTCAGCGTCTTCTCAGTGAACCAGGTTTCCTTTTTCTAAAGTGGAGGAATTGATTTTTTTTTTTTTTTTGAATTCTTTGTTTTTAGCTTAATTGTTCAAAAATCCTTTACAATTAATTGTTCTTTTTGATGTATGGATTGGTGGAATATGATTGCAGCTCCGGGAATCAGTGCTTCGCCATCGGAAGATAATATGCGATACTTCAATGTTATGATCCTTGGGCCTTCACAGTCTCCTTACGAAGGTAGTTCTATTATTAATGTTCTATTGTCCTTAAATTTTCTTCTCCAAGGGGGTGGCTGGTTTAACGGAAAGCATTTTCTTGTCCAATGGAAAATGAGAATGATCACTGATTTTTCTCTGTTTGTTTTGATGAACTGATAGGAGATATTGAGGTGTTGGATGGAAGGTTGGGAAAATTGATATCCGTCCATGTAATAGGAAAATGTTTTCAAAGTGCAATTTTCTCATTTTGATTCCCTTGTCAAACCAAATAATAGGAAATGTGGATAACAATTTCACCCAATTCGACCACCCCTATAGTTGTTTGGGTTATCTTATGAGAAAATGGAGAGAAGTATGGACTGTGCAGAGAGTTGGACGTAGTATTGACATGAGACAAACGGTTCCGAAAGCTTTTTGTTTGGTTTAATACACTAAATCTTTGGTGCGTTTTGGTAAGAAGACTCACTTCGAGATGACTGTTGACTGGTTTTGATTTGTGTTGGGCATTTATCATTGCTGTTGATACTGTCTTCAGAGGTCTTTGATCAAAGACATAAATTTCATGTTGTTATGGCTATTTTGATTCTTATAGTCTTTACTTAAGGTTTTCTCTTCTATCCTATGAATTACGATATTTGGATTTATTGCTTATTTAACTACGATGAAAGGTATATGGAAAAAGATAAAATAAACGAGTGAGATAGAAAGAGAATTTATTGATGACATGGAGAAAGATTGTGTAGATGAGATGAAAAGATAGAATTATAGTCCCATTGCAAATTTTATAAATGTAGTAAAATAAGTCGTCTAATTAGCTCTCTTTAAGTTTTGGGCAAGGCATCCCCATAGGTAAGGTGCAAAAAATAGTTTTATTGATCTTTGTGTAGACCTCATATACAAATTGGAAAACATGATGCTATTACAGCCATAAAAACATGTGCCAAGTTTCTTTTTTCATTAGTTTCGGTAAAAAGAAGGTTCATTTACAATGAATTCATGTATTCCCATATTTGGGGTCTCTATGAGCTCTCGTTCGTCGCATTTAAAGGACTATATATTCAGTTACAAGTTTCATACACTATTTGTATGTTGTCTCTCATACATCTTCTCTCTTACACTTCAAATATTTTTTCTTGGACTTTTTATTCCTCAAATCTTGCCTTTCAATACTACATTTGTTTCCGGTCTTATCATATGCCTTATCTCGTATATTTCATTGTTTTCTATCTATTCTATTATTCTTTTCTTAATTGAGGAGTGATGATATTGGTGGTATATTTTTATCGCTTTCTTAAATCTTGAAGATTTTCTGCTGCCCAGTAACATTGAAGTGTTTGAATGTGACTGCATATCCTATATGGTTAGCTGCCATATTTAGTATTGTGTTGAGAGCATATAGAAAGTTGTTCTTTTTGTTGTGAGATAAAGAAATTGAAGACAGCTTTTGTTGATGTTTATTGATCTTATAAGTTATAACAGATAGAGTGTGGCTTAACTAGTGAAGCTTGGATTTTTCGTTTAGTCACTTTTAAGAGAAAAAAAGTTTTACTTTTGACTTGAAAATATATGGTGGGTAATTAGGTTACTTTTGACTTTTTAGTTGGAATTTCAATGTTTCCTTATGTTTTTCTAATCTCGTACTTTCAATTCCGTGCACTCGAGTTCTTCTAATCTGACATGTACACATGAATTATGTACAATTCTGAAAATGCACATGCCATATATTTTCTAAACAGTTCTAATGCATCTTATCTTCTCTTTTTAGGCTGTTCATATTTTGAGTGGCAAGCTTAGAAATAGCACAATACTCTTTTTTTTTTGTATAATCATCTTATTGCTATATTTGAGGTGTATTGTACTTGATGATGGCACTTTTTGAAATACTTGAATATGAATGTTGCTTCTATTTTTTAGCAGAGTTCACCCTTTTGACACTTCAGTTTGCTTATTTAAGTCTTGCTTTGCTTGTATTCTCTCTATTGTATTTCACTGTCTAGATTTTTCAATACCTCAAGACATTATTAGTTACAAAATGCATGGTTGATTTATGATTTTGAACAATAAGTTTTCAATTTTTCCATTTTGGAATTTGCTAATTCGAGTAATATTTAAGATGTAATAGATGTAATTTATATTGATACTTTTCATGGTTTTTGTTATACCTTTGGGATGCCAGCTGTCTCGTAGGCAACACATCTTCCCTCTTTTGTGGAGTTCATGTATTTTTCATCACATGGTGTAGTTTCTCTTTTGGATGAAAACATTGTGTCATACTCTTAGTGTATCCCCTCATGCCGCTTAATAAGTCAATGGTCATTAGGGAATTCTTGTTGTCAATGTTGTTTTTGTAAGTTTTCTTAGGGGGGTTTGAATTCTTCTCAAGTTAGAGTTCTCTTGCTAAAGTATCAAAAGATATTAACCTAATAAGCATGGTTTTACAAAAATACGAGATAGTTATGTCAGTTGAACATTTTTTTGGCATTAGAAACCATAGGCTTTACTTTTTTTTCCCTTTATGGCATATAATGACTAGATGTCTACAATGTTAAATCAATTTGGTAGCTAGGAGTGTCTTCCATCCCTTAAACTTTCTTTCAAAGTAACCAAGAAGGGAGTATCTTAGCAAGTGGAAAGGATTGTTTTTACAAGGGGGGGAATATAAAAGTGTTTATATTTGAACTTCTGATGCATTAGAAAATAAGGGACCACTTTGTGGAACATATGAGTGAAGGGAAATTTTGAATAAAAGGACGATATATTTGGTAAACCAATTGACAAAGGTACAAGGATTTCGGGGTTATAGATAGAGACATATTAAAATGGAGAAGACAAGAACAAGGGATGGAGTGTGATTCCTTGATCAAAAGGTGCTTTCATAATCTGCAATATTTTTTGATAGGTTGAAAATCTCTTGAACAATACATTTGTGTTGCTTTTATCATAATATGTCATATTGGGAAGGTTATCTGATTTTTTTTCGAGTGTTTTTTATTCATTATGTCAAAATTTTTCTTGTATTTTGTTGTAGGGGGTGTTTTTAAGTTGGAATTATTTTTGCCCGAGGAATATCCAATGGCTGCTCCTAAGGTATGTCAACCTTCACCGGTACAATCTTTTTATATCCTGATTTACCATTACTAGTTCTGGTTTCTTGCTTTAATTGCACCATTATCTGATGCATTACAATTTAAAGCTTTGGTTAATTTAAAGTTTGGAATGCTGCTATTAGTGCTGAATTGATAGCTGGCTCAATGTCACATGATCCGCCAATTGCACCCACGAATCACGATTGGATTCGATCAATCAAATTCAGGGTTTCTTCACGATTCGGATTGGTTGAATCACTTATCTTGAAAATCAAAGAGAAATGATGAGGAAAAAAAGGATAGGGAGGATAAGAAGATAGAATCTCATCTGTAAGTCCCACAACCATACAAAGCGTGAGTTGTTCTTCTAAGTAGATGTGAAATTGAATCCAAAAAGTGATGAAGAAAACAAAGAGGCAGCAGGAAATGTCTAGGGTTTTAAAATGAGAGCCGGGGCCTTCACTTCATATTTTGTTTAAAGGAATTAAATGAAAAATATGAGCCAAATGGACTGGGAGAATTATATTAGTAAATGGAAAAACAATTCAGCAACAATCTTTATTCTTTACTACCGTTGAGAAAGAACTAAAAAATACAGAAGAAACAAATTGATAGTGAAGACAAGAGAAGAAAGGAGAAGAAAATTAAACTTTATTTGGTGGCTGGTGGTTGGGAAGGCTATCGACGGCGACTGATTGGCAGCTGTCGGCGAGCAGATGCTCGGCGAGAGCAACAGAGATGAAGGATTGATTTTTGGAGAAGGGAAACAGGGATCAAATAAGATGGAAAAGTTTTGGATCTCGTCTTTGTGCACCTAGGTTTTTAAACACATTTTTGATGGCCAAGGTTTATCAGATTACCATTTGACTAACTTTATGTATCAAGTTGTTTCGGTTTTGGTAAGGATCATAGTAGGAAGATAGGAGTAGCAGTGAATGATTCAAAGGATGAGCTAACATAATTTGAGGAGGGAAATCAAAACAAAGATATATGGAGAAGTCAAAATTGAATCGTTTTTGATGATTTGTGCATGTGTAGAACCGGTAAGAAAGATAGAATGTTGAAACTCTGGAGACCGAAAATGAGGGAGAGGAAGATCGAAAATGATGTGGAGGGATGGAGTGGAAAGGATATGAATGATATAGACTTTTATGTTGAGATGGTAGAAAATCAAAATGATAAGAGAAGAAAAATTTATGTGAATAGCCAAAAATCTTTTGACAATCTTTTGGGATTAAGGCTTTGACATTGTTAGTATAATATAATCTCCCTATCTGCCCATTTTGCATGACAAAAGAAAGGTCTCTAGAAAAGTGCAAGTTTGTGAAAACTTTTCACCCAATGCATTAATCTTCTCGAGCAACTTTGGTGCAATGTAATTTATGAAGTAGATTACATAATGAAATAAGCAAAAATTTCCTAAAAAGTTCTTTTGAATAAACTAATGAAGGTGAAGTTTTTATAATGAGGTTATGGCGTAGACAAATAGATGATGCTAATGATGAAACTGTACTCTGAAGTAGGTACTAAAATACTCCTGAAGTCTTGCATATGATGTGTTCTGCTCTTATTTACGGAGTGATAATAGTTGTAACCTATAAAAGAATCTATATACGAATTCCAAGTTATTTTTGAGCACTAGTATGGCCCCCTTTTCACACAGCAAAAAGAAATCTTCGAAGAAAGATTGAATTTCATAATACCACTTTATGTGCCGTTTCTGACATTTGGAAGTTGGTAGCTCTTTGTTTCCTCTCTGTATCCCTTGCTTCTGCAATCATTTCTGTTTCCATGCTGTTTCAAGGTTTTATTTTATTTTTATTTTATATTTATTTTGTCGTCCACTTATTAATAAGAGTTGCCCAATTTTTTTTGGTATTGGAGGAAATTATTTCTTAATGTTTCCCCACCCTTCTTTTTTCGTGCACTTGGCTATTCTCCCTGCAGCACCCAAGTACTGCAGAATGATGGTTGAGAGGTAAAACTCTCGTGCAATACAAAGGTCATATTTGAACTGGAGGTTTGAGTAATTCTTAGGAATTAGGATATCAATGACAGTGTATATACTATAGGCCAATAATTCTTTGTGTTGAATAATTGTACTACGCTGTCCTTGCTTTTTGCCTATACATCCGCTTTGTTTCCTATACATCCTGTGGTGTTTGATGTATCTCATTTAATTCCTGTATCAGGTACGATTTCTCACCAAAATATACCATCCCAATATTGACAAGGTAAGGTGGCCTCTTTTATGTAGCTTATATATATATTTTTTTCTTTTAGAGATTTCCCTAACAAAAATTGATTCTTTCCGGCAGCTTGGGAGAATATGTCTTGATATTCTCAAAGACAAGTGGAGCCCTGCTCTCCAGATACGGACAGTACTCTTGAGGTAATCTTGTTTATTAGCATGCATAAATCAGTTCATATTTCCTACCAAAGTCAATCCAATAAGAATTAGGTGAGACAAGAGTAATTCCTAACATACAGAATTTTATGTCACTAAGATTTGCTATTATTAGTTGGCAATAACTTCCCAACTATTTCCTCTTCACTCAGTGAGTAAGATATTATTACTCACTACTTAGGCTGTCAACCTAACAGCTAAGTAGTTAGACCCTAAAGGACTTTTTAGTCTCATTGGCATTGTGGCAACTGTCGAGCATAAGAATTTAACCAATTGATAGAACTAACTTAACTTATTAAGCTCTATTTCATTCATGACTTGGAAAATTATTCACATCATTTTACATATTTTTGGTTCAGTTAAACTCTAGTAAAGTTACTATTCTTATCATATTTGAAGGAAGAATAATTAATAAAATACGAATAACTGATAATAAAAAACTCCGAGGCATTTTCCAATTTATAAACATAAGCTTTTTAGGGGAAATGTAGCAATTAAAAAACTCTTAAATTCTTTAGTAGCATCTTAAATTCTTCCTTTTATCATAAAGCTTTTTAGGGGAAATGTAGCAATTAAAAAACTCCAAGGCATTTTCCAATTTATAAGCATAAGTTGAGTTGTAAGTATGAGATGCCGTTACAATCATCTCGCGCCTTTGTCACTTTTAATTTTTTCCTGTCATTTAGTACTATTATTCTGGTTATTAACTGTGGCAGTATGTCTGTTCTCTTTTATGACAGTATACAAGCATTGCTGAGTGCTCCAAATCCTGATGATCCTCTGTCTGAGAACATTGCTAAGCATTGGAAAACTAACGAGGCGGAAGCTGTTGAAACTGGTGAGTGATCAACTTATGTTCATTAAGATTTTTCTCAACCAGAGAGGAGGAAGTGGGGGTGTACTGAATTTATTTTCTTCCGTAAATACTTCTACCATTTTATTGTGGAGTTCTTGATGTTTCTGTTTTTGTTTTTTCATAGCGAAAGAATGGACTCATCTATATGCTTGTGAGGCTTGATACTGCTGCTATACCATTACCCTCTTCGAATAACAACTGTGTAATGTTTCTATTCTGACTACATTCGAAACCAAGCTGCTGGTTGCAAAATGAATATCAAGGGACAACTTAGGAGAAAATATGAAAAAATGGAGTATTGTTTATCACAAGTTTCTGTTGTTCACTTCTATATCCTTATGCTTGAAATTGTATTATTGTATTTATATGGGTTGCTTAAATTCCAACTGATCGAATTTCTGGAGTTCTCATTCTAATACAAGGAATTCTTAATTTTCAGCATTTCCTAATTCGTAGTCTTTGTTTTTTCATGACTGTTACAAATTTGATAGTAATGCCTCTGACCAGATCTGTACCGAAAGTAATTGCTCTTGTACTTCCTCCGTTCCATTTTATTTGCAACATTTACCGTTTTTGGAAGTTTCATATTACTTGCAACATTACTATTTTTGGCAAAAATAATCTACTTATTTTATCTCACTTTATTCCTACCCCACAAACCACAATCAATCATACATCATCCCATTAATTATTTTAATATATCTACAAGTCACAACCACTATCTACTTATAATATTTTTTTTATTTCTACCCCACATCACTATCCATCATACATTATCCCTACTTTAACTATACTGATTTGACACGTCTTAAAAAATGTGCTAAACCCCTATGGTGCAACTAAAACGGAACAGAGGTAGTATCTTTGAGGCCAGAATCATATCCTTTTTGAACATGTTCAAATGAACAAAGTTTGCCGACTGGGATTGTTTCAACTGCTGTAATATTTCTCATTTCTTAATCAGAGATGCTCTCTATGAAAAAAGCGTTCATTAGGCCAGCTCAAAATTTTATTAGAAATTTTTAAAACATAGAAAAAGGAAAATATGCGCTACTAATTTCGTCTTCTTCGGTAAACATTTATGTTCATCATTCTTTACGCGTTTGTTGAGCCTGGATGCCATCCCTATGTATGGTCAGAGGTGTTCAAAACAGACCCAATGACCCGATAGACATTCGATTTTATAACTAAATTTGATTTGACCCGACTTAAAAATAGATCTACAATTATGTAAAAACAATGTAAACACAAAACTCGATTTTAAACCTACCCGAAACACCTAACCCGAAATCAACCCAATGACCCGAATGAACACCTCTATGTATGGGTATAAGGATTTTCCTAAAATAAAGTTGAAATATTTCAAATTTGTGAAATGTGTCATGTTTGGAAACCATGATTTCATTTGGAAATTTGGAATTTGTTTAAATTTATTGTTTGGCAAACAAAAAGTTTCAAATTTGGATTTAGATCAAATTCCCCCATTGCTTTTAAAATAATTAAAGTTGAGAATTTGAGAATGACTACCCAAACCTTGTCATACTCAAATTTTCATTTATGATATTATAATTGAAATCCATAATTTGAAATGAAATATTTGTTTTCAAACACTACATAAACAAATTCTCAAATGAGACAATTTTGCTGTGAGACCATCTTTATTCAGCTGGTTTAATGTACACTTATTGTCTTCAAATAATCACTTAAAAGTTATAATCAGGTAGTGTTTGGCAATATAGAACATTTGAAAATGGGGAATTTAATTTTGTTATTCAAATTCAAGAATTGTAAATGATATCTATATACTTGGAATTTGCAAATTTTAATAATTGACCAAGTTTTACATTGTTATTGCAAGTTTAGGTTGTGTTTGGGAATTAGCATTTCATTTCAAATTAATGATTTCAATTATGAAATCATGAATGTGGAATTTGAGAATGACAAGGTTTGGGAGGTCATTCTCAAATCCTCATCTTTAAACCATTTTGATAAAACTTATGGATTTGACTCAAATCCAAATTTGAAATTCTAGTATTTGCCAAACACTAATTTTGAGTCAAATCTATATTTTCAAATGAAATTCTCATTCCCAAACATAGTATGGAATTGATCCATTTTCATTTTTCAAATTCAAGATTTGCCAAACATAGTATTTGGCCCAATTCAAACATAGTATTTGGCCCAATTCAAGATTTGAAAATGAATTCCAAGTTTCCAAACATAGATTACAATTTTTAGGGAATAATTTTTTATATTCTTATAGTGATCACTTATAAATTGAAAGTAATCAATTATACTATTTTAATGTGAGCAATAAAAAAAAATAATCTAAATATATGGGCTCCTCTTAGGAGTAAGATGTTATCATAGAAGACTTTAACCAAAACCACTAATACTTGGAAAATAAATTCTCAAAATATATTATTTATAAAGTTTAAACAATTGAAACCGATTTTTAAAATAAATTAGAACCACTAGTGATAATAATAGTTTTTGGATTAAATTGTGAATGTTCAATATATTTTCTAACAATTACAAAACCATGATTCTTGATAGTATTTATTATTATTATTATTATTATTTTGAAAACAACTATTGATAATAATGATTCTAGTTGTTTTAGTTTGGACTTTCAAATTTTTGTTCAAATTTTTCAAAAAAAGATAATAGTAAATTTAACGGTTTAAGTAATAAAACCAAAGCCATTTCCAAATGGGTATGGATGATATTACTAAATAATTAGTTTATTAGTTTTGGTAATTTAAAATTTTAGAACAATTATAAATAGATTTTAGAAAAAATTTATGCAAAAAGACAAACCTCATATTATAGTAATCGTAGATAATTATGCAAAAATATGTCATTCATATAATTAATTCTACGACATCATATTGATGTGTGTACTTCCTTATCTTTGAAGGTCTACTAAGGTCTATTCATATCATATGCTCCCTCCAAAATGAAAGATATTAATCCTCAATGGAGTCAAGACTCAATATCTACTCGAAACTTGGATATTGTCTTAATTGAAAAGCAAATAAAAAATATTTAAAATTTGACTCTCACTTAATCATTTATTTTTATTATCATAAGTTTACCCTCTAATCTTTAAAGACTCAAAGACTGAATATATTAGCCTTTATCACCTCAACGATAAAGTATCATTTAAAAGAGAATTAATTGCGAATTACAGCCTTTAAGTTTAGGGCTTTTGCGAATTACAGTTTTGATGTCTTTTTTGCGAATTACAGCCTCGAAAATATCAAAGTGACCACTATTCAAGCTAAGTGACCGTTGACCAGCCCAGATGACCTTTGACCAACCTAAATGACCATTGACCAACCTAAATCACCTTTGACTTTTGTTGACCAACCCTAATCAACTTTGACTTTCCTAATTACTAATTGTACCTTTGTGTTTTAGCACTTTAACGTCATTTTTAACTATCATAACGATATTTATTCAAAATTATATATATATAATATATATATATATATATATATATATATATATATATATATATATATATATATATATATATATATATATATATATATATATATAAATAAATATATATATATATATATATTTATAAATAAAACCCGCAATAATAACTAATTTGTTAGTATTAAGATTTATGAATGTTATTTATAAAATACCTTTGAATTGAGTGTTTTTTTAAAAAAATCAATGTATTATAGTCGTGGTGAAAGTTCCATATAAAAGCAATTTTATAATCATAATAATTTATTGTATATATCTTAAATATACTATCATCATTTCCAAAAAAAAAAAAAATACTCCCTCCATCCTGATGAGTTAGTAGTAAAGAGAAAATGGGTGAATATTAAAAAAGTGGTAATAAATGAAGAGAGAGAATGAATTGTGTGAATGAAATTAAAAGAGAGTTAAAATGTATGGATGAGATTAAAAGAAAGTGGTGGGCCATCATCCAAAAATAGAAATATTGCAAATCAAGGGGAACATACCAAAATGAAAAATGTAGCAATTTCAATGGGAGAGAGGGAATACATTATCCTCAAAAATCATAAAAACACGCATATATAATAGGTGTAGAATTAACCAATCATAACTTTTTAGTTGGTAAGAGTTATATTCATTAAAAGTAGTATCTCAAAAGAATTTTTACTCTCATATTTATTTCACATATATCTCTGTCTGAATAATATTTTTAGATTTTTCTAATGTTTTATTTTGTAATTTTTGTATAAAGATGTGTATACAAACAATTTGTTATTGTTTTAAAGTTAATAATAGGGAGCTGTATTGAAACAGTCGCATAAATTAATCTCATTTTAACCACGAATTTCACGTCTAAATATTTTTAATTAGTGGTGGTAGTAAATAAAAAAAAAATTCTACAAATACAATGACTAGAAACTTGTTAATTTATAACGTGGTTATGAATCGTAAGAAGTAACGTACACTTTGGAGGTAAAACTTAAAGTTGAGCAATTACCCACAACAATTTGGATAAATTATAATATTTATTCGTAAACTTTATTTACCCTTGTTGGGAATAATAAATATTTCATGCATATATACAAGTGATTTTTACACATGAAATACACGTTACATAGCTTGTTACATGTGCCACAATTTTTACCCAAACATTAAACTATCTTAGATAAACATTTCTTACATCATAATAGACAACATTGAGGATAAAAATCACCTCAATTCAGCCCCAAAACAGCCGCCCCTAGCTGCCATAATACCCCTCTTTTAGCCCCAAAACCCACTTACACATTCCACCAAACTATCTACCCAAAGCCCCTTTTATTCTTAACTAAATACACCATCATAACAAACATGCAAACATGATAAATCAAGACATATTTGTTGTCCATATTTTCATCTCCATCAACCTTCTTTCACTCTTCATTTAACTCCTAATTATCCATAGTAACAATGCACAAGACAATACATATGTATATATTTGTATATATATATATATATATATATATATATATATATATATA
>CM033456.1:6936262-7109565 GCA_019425755.1 Amaranthus cruentus
ACTCTCTTCCTCCAGTTCATAGTTAGACACTGCAGCATAAAACATGTCTATCAATAAGGATTAAGATTCAAGAGTACAACGGACCAAGTTTCAGACGACCATAAACCACGAGAACTAAAACTGATTACAGAAGGTGGCACAGTATCTTTTGTTATACAATGAGAGCTGGAGACAGTATCAAAAACACAACATTTGTTTATCAAAAAGAAAGAATAAATAAAATTTCAATAAAGGACTTCTATTCTAGTCCAAAAGAAGAGCTCTCTGTATCAATATCAAGCACAATAAATATTCCATAGAAAAATCAAACACAAGACTGAATTTCACAAAAATAAGAACAAGATCTAAATGCACTCAAATCATCAAACAGATGAATAACAAAAAACGTCATCCAAAATAAACACTCCTATGCCTAGAAGATTTTGTCCATTTATAAGTCCAACACTAATCCTCATTACCCAAATTTAATGCTAGTTCTAATTTTGCAGGAATTGTGAATTCATAAAACAAAGTGAGTAGCGAAAATGGGTGTGTTTGGTTTAATCAATGCAGATTATAAAGCAAATATTCAACCTAAATTGTTGTAATCTTACTTCTCCTATGCCGTATTGGATTTTCCAAAGCAATTAGTTCAAAAAAGGCAACAATCAAATGTTTTGGAAGTAACAAAACAAAGCAAATTTCAACAATTCGCGAATCAGACAGATGTCAACATGCTATTAATTTACTGTTCATTAGCACAATACTGAAATTTTAAAAGCTCTCTGTATCAATATCAAGTGTCTAATATAGTATTGTGAGCCATTAAAGATCTGAGACTAACGACTCAGAAGATTTAGTATTGTGACCCATTAATCAAACCATCAAAACATTAATCAAAACTACAGTGAAAAATATTATGAACTAAACCCTAGAAAAGAAAATCCTATTTTCACCTAAAAACCAAAATCAAACCCAAAATTGACAAAAGAAAACCACAGAAACTAAAATAAAAAAACAAATCGTCGTCTTCATCACCAAATGATTCAACAACATCAGTTTTTGTAGGGCAATCACGCAATAACTCACAACAATCACGCAATAACTCACAACAATCATATGGACCATCTCTCTTTGCTTTTGTCAATTGAAAACCCTAATTTAGATACAAAGAAATAATCATTTTACACCCTGAAATTCCCAAATCAATTACAAAACTGGAATTCCCAAATCAATTGAAAGTTACCTTACCCCTTTTGCTTGCTTTAGCTTTTCTAACTTCTCCTCAAATGCGGAATGAGGTTTACCCATGACCTTGAAGAAGAGACAGTCAAAGTTAGCTGGAAAATTTACGATGTAAAAATTCGTAATTTTATACCTTAGTCACATGCATGCTTTGACGAACTAAAATACAGGACTTATAAGATATAAAAAAGAAAAAGGAGTTGAGAAAAATAAGACATTTTTATCAAAAAAAAACAACAGAACAGTAATCATAATGATGTTTGGATGGCTTTAGGGCCTGTTCACCCTAACCGGACACAAAGAAATCTAATCTCAGTAGAATTAAGTCCGAGATTCAGGACCGTGTCCATCATCCCAGGCATAGAAATCTGCAAATATATAGTGCTAATTTTTGTCAAGAACAAAAGCAGCGAGCATGACTACGGTAATGAAAAACTCTATTGTTTGACTGAAAATGTCTTGCTAAATTCTGTAAATCGGAACATTTTAACAAGAAAAACAAACAGAAAAGATGAGATATCAATCTCATACCGCATCACCAGAACAAACTGAAAGTAGAGGAGGCTTAGAAGGGTCTCCAAGGTAAGCACACATCATTCTCTATCACTCTCAAACCCTCTAAGAATTCTTCCCACAAACTTTCAGGAAGTTTTTACCCTTTTCTTGATACTCTTGGCAAGCTTTTGTTGAAATGATCAGCCCAGGTGGAATAAATAAGCCTATTCTGGCCATTTCGGCAAGATTTTCCTTTCCCACCTAGCTACATAATCAGAAAAAGAGATATCTCAGCATCACAAAGCATGATAGACTTCTTAGTTAATCACAAACATTTGTGCCTACTCCTATGCAAGCAAGATTAAAACTCCCAGGTAACATGATAGACTTCTTAGTTAATTTGCCAAAACATGTTTTCATTAAATCACCAAAATTCAATAAAAATGCAAATTTTAAACCATAAAAGAAAAACAAAATCACTACAAACTACTCAAAGTTCAACAATTTAGCATCAATTAGATCTTTAAACAACAATCATCAATTTTTTTTAATGCAAATTCCATTTTTGAAGAGCAAATGCCAATTCGGCTTTGCATTATCAATCCTTAACAAACTACAATTCCATGAGCTACAACCGAATTGGTATAGCCTGGATGACCATTATCTATTGAAAGAAACTAATTGAGCTAAGGTAATTTAGGTGTGCCAAAATCATATTATCATAGTAGTACACACTCTCATGCTTTCAACTGTACTAAATTAGGGGTTTTCAAGCATGAATGAAAATATATCTTCAATCTATTGCTAATATTCGTGATGAGGGTATTGTTCTACCTTCTTTCCCGCACTCTTGGGCGAGACTGATTAGGATGATGATGATGATAAATTGCTATAATGGGTTAAGTTTAAACTTCATCTAACTAAGTCGTTCCACTTAACTCATTTGCAACATCATATAACATATCCTGAGACTGAGCCATCAGCTTAAACTTTTAGTTGAGTTAGTTCATCGACAAAACTAAAAAAACATGGAGTACGCACAATCAATTTAAAATTAAGCTAAACAAAACTATTACCCAATGAATAAAATGAATTTAAGAATTTAACCCAATAACTAAATGAATTTAGAATTGAACCTAATAAATAAATTTGAAGAATTACTAAAACTATATGTACATTTAAGTGAAAAAATTTAAGCAAATACAAATCATAAACCCAATAAATGGAATGAATTTAGAATCTAAACCCAACAAGTAATAAATTAAACCTTAATTGCTTCCTTGAGAATTGGTTCATCAGATGGATTGAAGAAGAAAGCTTTTAAGAGAAACTCTACTTGGCAATCTTCGATTAATTAATACTATATGAGCGTTTTTGGCAAGAGATTTTGGACTACACTGCAATTAACAAAGTTATTAAGCATTGTTACTCATAACATTTGAATTATAAATTTATAAAATTGGTGTAAAAATGAATTGGATTACAAGTGGGAAAATAGGATGAGGAATGAGAAGAAGATTAGACATATTTTGCTAACAAGCCACATCCACTAAACCTAGTGATTGCAATTAGAAGTTGCTATCTCCTAAATAAGAACCCTTAATTTGATGAAAAATAAAAGACTAATTTTCGTAATAAAGGTGGACAAAATTTAAATTGTTCAACAACAAATACGATTAAACCCTAGATCGTTCAACAACAAAATTTAGATCGTTCAACAGCACTTATGATCTGCACAAATATGTAAACTACAATTCACTAATACTCATGGACAGACCGGTAAGTGAATGACCTATTATCAACCACAAACCCACCAAACTAACAAACAATAATCACTGAAATGCATCAAAATACAACATTGAAAACCTCAAAAAACCGATTTTAAAACCAAAAGCAAAAAAAAAACGAACCTAAAAGTTCACATCTTAACCCGTCTGCTTTCCCAGTTCTTCATCTCGATTGATTCTAAGTGAAAACAATTAAACTCTTCTACTTTGACTGACTTTAGATGGATTTTAGATTTCTTTGCCTGATTTTGTTTTCGTTAGTATAAAAAAATGGAAGGAGAGAAGCAAAATGAAAAGAGAGAAGCCATGGATATCTGGAATGGAATGGAATGGGAAAGGAGGAAGTCAGGAAAATGGAGCAGATAAAGGTGGACAAACAGTATTTTCACTGTTCACGATGAACAGTATTCAAGCTTCCCAAACGTTTTATTGTTAGAGGAAGGATTAATATAATACTTAATGTTAACCTAATTTTAATTGAAATTGTTTTTTTAGATGCAACATGTGTTGAGCGTTCGTGACTACATGCACACACAGTTACATGTATGTCATGAACAGTCAAACGAAGTGGTCAGGAGGTGCGATAGTGTGATGGTAGGCCTTGGATATGAGCATATGCTTCGACCATTACCGCAGGACGATGTTCCTTGTTCTTTCACACAAGCAGATGCTCCGAGGACGTCAAATGATCATCAATCGCCATATACACTCAGTGTACATCCGGTAGCTCCTGGAACGTCTCAGAGCGAGTGTTCTTATGTATCGCCGGTTCATGCCACTAACGTTAGGCTTTATCAACAATCGGATAGTGATGGTACACCTCTAGTTTATCCTAGTCTAGACACTATTTATGAGAGCGATACACCCACTACGGATTCTTAGACTATGTATAATATTGTATAGATTTGTACATATATGTGTATATGTAATATGTATTGTATAACATTACGGTGCGCGACAATTGTATATATATATATGTAATGTTATATAATTGGTTTATGTTTGGTGCTTGAATGGAAAGTGTGATGAAAATTGATATATTGATTTTATTTTAGTGTAGGTACGTATATACGGTGTTGTAGAGAAAAAACAAAAAAAGAAAAATTAAATTAGTGTAACAGGGGAAATCGCTGATGGGAGCAGCGATTTCCAAGTCAGCCAACTGGACGTGTTGTGTTTGTGTGGACGTCGCTGGGCTTAACAGCGATTTTACTTAAGCCCAAAATCGCTGCACTCAACAGCGACTTTGCTCAAAACCTAAATAACGCTTATAATTGGAAAAACTTTAATTCTGATCTTATTCTATTATTTTTTTGGAAAAATTACCTAGAATAATCCCAACTATTCATGATTTTCCTACAATAATCCCACCTATTGATTAACCATGAATAATCCCAACTTTGAGGGGTATTTTCCTATAGTAAACTTGGTAACCCGATAACCTGCTATAGTAGGTAATTCACCAAAACAATAAATTAAATATTAATTCAAAATTAGAAAATATTTTTGAAAATTTACATAAAAAATTCTAAATAATTACAAAATCATAAATTTTTTATGAACATTTTTTAACATTTTTTTCGACATTTTATTTTAATATATCTTTTTTAGAAAAAAATAAAACTTGCTATAGCAAGTCATCCGGTCACCGGGTTTACTCTAGGAAAATGCCCTTCAAAGTTGGGATTATTATGGTTAATCAATATGTGGGATTATTGTAGAAAAATCGTGAATAGTTTGAATTATTGTAGGTAATTTTTCCAATTTTTTTTATTAATAATCTTATGTATTTCAAATGTTGAGTATAGGACAGGCTTCCTCGAAAGATAAATACTCACTCCGTTAAATATTATGTGCAACCGCAGTACAATTCGCGGTTGCCAATGCATTTTTTTGTAGGGCCTTAATTAGAGGAAGTAGGGATATGTAATTAAAGGAAAGAAGGAGAGAGAAAATAGAGGGAGGACCACTTTCCTTTCCATTAAAGGAAAGAAGGAGAGAGAAAATGGAAGGAGAGAGAAAAATCAGATTTGTAAATTGGGGGTAAAATTGTAATTACATTGGTTATTTTTAGCTAAAAAAGGAAACAAAATAGTGAGTTGCAGATAACCCTGATCGGACAAAAATGGCAAAAGTTACAGATAATATTTAACGGAGGTAGTATATAACGTTAAGAGACGAAAAAATTACGTGTGGCCTTGAATGAAAACATGCAAGGATTTTATATATGATGAATGTCGCCTTATAAAAATAGAAGCAATTAATACGCAAAACCAAACAAAAAAAGAAAGGCTCCAGTCACCATCGATCCAGGCGGACACGCGGGCGAAACAACCACCCGGCCCTTTTCAACCCAATCAAACAAAATTAAAATACCCTTCTTTTCATTTATTAATTTAGTATTTTGTCGGTACCAATTACCAACTCTTCCCAATTAATACTTTTATTACAATTGCCATCTAATTTATTCATTAACCTCTCCCATAACTTTCAATTCAAAAGAAACTCCCATAACTTCTTATTTAAGTCCTAATTGGAGTTGTATTTCAAAAATAATTCGATAATCCGACTTCGACTCTCCTCCTACTCGGACTCCAACTCGACCTAAATCCGAGTCCAAGTTGGAGGTGGAGGTAAAAATTAGCTTGACTTTTATAGGAAGCAAACTCACCCATCATCAATCTAAGCCAAACTATAAAGAGTCGTGTACCGTAAACTTTTTGATTATATACTAGTAGTATTATGGTATTATGGTTAGAAATTTAAGTCCTCTTAGCAACAATTTTTAACAATAATTTTATATCATATATTTTTTATTTTCTCAACTTTAATTTTTATTTTTTTAGGTTTACTCCTGATCCTCATGTAGGGAAAACAGTGCAAAACATTGACATCAACCCTGCACGACTACATACCAAATACCATTCATTCCCAATATTTTGATAATTAGCCTTCAATCAACAAAATCATCAAGTGTTTGATTGAGTTGCAATAAGAGTATCTCTCTACAAAGCTTTAAATTTAACTTTTATAAATGTATAAAAGGAATTCACAATTTCATATAATTTTATTAATTGGTTTATATTTTTACTAAAATAGTTAGAAATACAATTTTATTTGAAAATTCTTAATTAGTTACAATTTTTATTTTATTAAGGATGACCTTTATTTATATAAAAAAAATCAAATTATAACAAATATTTATCACTCTATTCATGCCTAATAGACCCTATAGGTCATAAGTCATAAGAGTATTTCGAGTAACCACTTGTTTTGTAAACAACTCATTTATAATTAAAAGAGAAAGCAAAACCTTTTTAATATAAAATAATGTATAAGTAATCAGCCTTACATATATATGTGATTAAATGCATTTTTAAACATAGTTGGATGTAATTTTTTTACAGTAAGTATAAACTTTAATATACCAATTTATAATTTATTCTGTCTACTACTACTACAAAAGAATAATAAAATGGCGACAATCATTTTCAACGCCATTTGATAGCTTATTGGTCAATCGGACCGGCGATGGGCTGCCGATGGGATGCATGTTGGACGCCATATCGCTGGTTGCTAAAATGTAAATGGACGCCATTTTCTCGCCATTCGTGAAATATTAAATAATTACATATAAAACTAATTTAAGCTACTCTTCTTCACTTTAATAATCGTTGTTCTCAACAACTTCATCTTCAGATTCTTCGTCTTCTGACAGTACAAGATCCACATCCACGTCTTCATCGGAATCTGCATCGGTATCGTCCACCTGTCGAACAATTTTCACCAGATGGATCAAAAAGCGGTGCATGGGAAACATCTTCTTCAATTGCAATATTTTCCCTATTTTCTTCTTGAAAGGCAACATCTTTGGATTCTTGTTGTGTTGCACTGTCGAATTTGTTTTGTTTAACTTTGCAAACTGCTCTCCGATCTTTCATATTTTGTCATGTACTTGGATATGGAAGATAGTATACTTGAGATGCTTGACTTGCCAACACAAATGGGTCATAGATACGATACGAACGACCTTGATGTATGTCAACTAACTTGTATCGTTTATGAACGTTGTTATTTCTCGTAGTAGTTGGGTCAAACCAATGACATTTGAATAACGTCACTCTTTTGATAGGCATCCCCGGATATTCGACTTCTACAATGTCCAGCAGTTGCCCATAAAAATCATCTTATCGTCAGGGCTATTGTCAGCAGCTTTAACGCATACTCCACTATTGTCTGCAGATTTATTGGTTGCATTCGTGTTGTATGAAATCTATAGTCGTTTGTATAACATACATTGTAACTCCGAGCATGTTTAAGGGGTCCTTCTTCCATCTGCTTCAAAATATCATTGATTTCTCGGTTATCAAAACATCGTTGTCTGGCCTGTGAAATAAATGGACACAATATTATAAATTATCATAACGTAAATACGTTTAACATAAAGTATTCTAAATGAAAAACATACTGATGTTCTGAACGCATATGGAAAATTCTCTTGCACAAACGTTTCAATCCTCTCACTTGACCAATTCGGTTGATGTCTTTGAACTCCACTTTTAAACTCAGACACAAATATTTCCAACTCTGGACAATTCATTAACGCGTATCTGTGGGCGATATCGTAATCGTTTTCATTCAAAATATATGCTTTTCCTTTTCCATGAAATCTGATCGGATGACAGAATATTGACAACGTACACCATATTTAACATTGTTTTAGCTTCCATCATCATTCCTATGAAGGTCTCTGACCCTGCATCGAACATGTGGCTGAAAGTAATGGGAAATAAAATGCGATGCTTCCTCGGTTAAATAAGCATTGCATATTGAAGCTTCAACGTGGGAATTAATCATTGCAATTGGAATTAATCGTTACATGAAAATATAACAGTCATGACTTTTCATGCCGAACAGTTGATGCTTAGCCATGTCAATATTCCTTGCCATATTGGACACATAACCATCAGGAAATCTTATGTTTTTTAATTATTGAAGCAAAGCACAAATTTGTTGGTCATTTAATGTATAGGAAGCTTTCGGAATAGATGAACCTATATATAATCAAAATAACATGCTAAATGAATTATTATTAATTCTAAAATACTAATTATAATGATTTGAGAGTACACACACCTATCGGATGCTATTTGAACGTATACCAAGTTCACGCAGATCGTGTCTTCCCTTGATGTGTTCTTTTGTTTTATTTGGCACACACATCAACGTGTTAAATATGTTATCAAAAACATTCTTCTCTATGTGTGTATAACGTTCAAATTATGTCGAATCATGTTAATTTTCCAATATGGCAAATCTCAGAATATACTCCTCTTCTTCCATCCTGCAGAGTACTTACTAACTTCCTTATTATGATCAGGTGCATCTTCTTCATTGACTCTCAAAAATCCAAACTGATCTAATTCAGCAAGCAATTCATGTCCAGCCCGAAAAATAGGTGGATCTTTTTTCTCAACAAGTAACGGTCGATCTGAAATTTGTTCCATTTCCTATATGGATGACTTCTATCTAAAAACCTTTTATGACAGTCAAACAAAAAAATCTTTTTGCTATGCGTAAGTTAGAAGCCTTGTGAATCATCCATATAGTAAGGGCAAGCATATCGCCCCACAGTACTTCACCCAGACAACATCGAATAAGTTGGAAAGTCATTGATTGTCCACATTAAAGCTGCTCGCAGCTGAAAATTATCTTTTCTCGAGACATCAAATATACAAATCCCCTCCTCCCACAACATATTCAACTCATGTATCAGCGGTTGAAGATATAAGTCAATGTTGTGCTTTGGATTACTCGGCCCAAGGACAATCACGGTCAAGAAAATATAGGGCTTCTTCATGCACATCCATGGCGGAAGATTCTATGGTGTTACAATCACATGTCACGATGAATATTGTTAACCCGAACTTCCAAAAGAGTTAAAACCATCAGTACACAGACCAAGCCGCACATTTCGTGTCTCAATGCAAAATCTGGATGTATGTCGTTGAATGTCAACCACACTTCAGCATCAGACGGATGTATCATCTCTCTATCTTTAGTACGGTGATCTGCGTGCCACCTCATATGTTGCCTCGGAAGCATACAATATTTGTAATTTGGGACCTAGAAGAAAATAATGAAATTGTTTCCGCGAAACCTTATCACCATTATTGTTTTTTCTCCATCTAGACGTTTCACAAATATGACAGCAAATTGCATTCGCGTTATTCCCCGAATATATCATACACCCGTTAGGACAACAATCGATCTTTTCGAAGGGTTATCCAAAGGCAGCTATTTGTTGTTTGGTTTCGTAGAAGTTGTTTACCATCGTATTCTCTTCTAGTAACACTTCATTCACAATAGCACAAATATCGTGGTAACACCTCTCAGTGAGACGATGGTCTGTCTTTAGGCTTGTAAGTTGACCAATAATAGACATCTTTGTGTGATTTTTACAACCTTCAAATAAAGGACTATTTACAGAATTTAACATTTCGAAAAACCGTCGACACTAAGGGTTTGGATATTCGTCAACATGTAGCGGTGGTTAATTATCTACCGGTACTACATCAAACTGGAGGGGAAAAACTGATGGTAAGTGTTTGGAAATACACTAGCAACTGCAGCTTACAACATCTGTGAGTAAGGATTTGGATTGTTTGACGATTACAACCTCAAATGTTGTTCCCACTTGTGTGCTTTGATGATATTTCCACTCGTAGTAATTTTCAACAAAACCCTTTCTCATTAGATGTTCTCTTATTTCATTTGGTTCCTTATAACAAGAACTTTTACACTTTTTACAAGGACATCTAATCTCAGAACTAATGCTATTTTTACGAGCAAAATCTAAAAACTCTTCCAACCCTCTCATAAATCATAAACTAAACTTTTCATTTTTTCGTCGGTTGTACATTCAAGTTCTTTCTTGCCAAATATTTATTTTTAACACCTATATATAATATAATAATATAATTATTCGATTGATTATTAAAGTAAATTAATGACAATATAAACATATAAAACAATTCATGAGAATAACAATATATATGATAATAATAACATTATTCTAATATAAAATAATAAATAATAAAACTAAAGCAAATTAATGACAATAAAAATTAAATATAAATAATAAAAATAAATAAAACAATTCATGTAAACATAAGAACCAAATAAATTATGTGTTACATAAAAATCATTAACCTCTCTTAATGCTTTCAACCGTTTCTCAAATATACAATGCATCAAAAATGATACGTCTTGTTTATTAATACAAAACATGGCGACAACACGGCGACTATAAACTCCTCGCCAATTTTAAATTCAAATTTCAAAAATTCGGATTAAATAGGCAACCAACTGGCTACCACATAACCCATCGCCAGTGTTTAAAAAAAACCAAAAAAAAAAAAAGTTAAAGTGTGGCGACCAACTAGCTACCACTTACTTCGTCGCCTACTTTACACAAATTTAAAATTTGACGTTGAAAATCCTGGCGTCCAACTGGAGACCAGACCACCCGTCGCCATTTTTCTCCATGTACATGGCGACACCTTTAGCTCGTCGCCTTTTTATGCAACAGGCGATGGTCTTCTCGTAGTCCATCCGTCGCCAATGGCGATCAGTGCATTCCCATCGCTTTTCTCCCGTCACTATTTCAATACTTATTTGTAGTGTACTTCATCTCAATGTTCAATTTATAAAAGTTATACTCCTAACATAAGTTTTAAGTTTACCATCTCTTTACTACTTCCTCTAATTCAATTTAGACTTCTTGTTTTATGCTACTATTTACCCTTAATATTTTTAACACCACAAAGCGAAAAATGATTTGTAAAAAATTATTTAAATGAAAACATAATATGTATCAATATTAGAATGAGTAACACAAAATTGAACTTTTTTTAAATTTATTTTTTAAACTATTTGGATATATAAGTTCCTACCCAAACTAATTTGAAAAATAAACTTCTACAGAAATCGTTGGCCTTAACAGCGTTTTTCTACCCTATTGGGTTGTAGACTGGATTTTAGATGTTAAGACAAATCGTTGTCGAGAACAGCATTTTGTGACTTAAGGGAAGTCGTTGTTCTCAACAGCGATTTTGTTGTTCAAGAGAATTGTACTAACGAGGGAAAATTTAATTTTTTTTTGTTTTTATATAAATTAAACATCAAGATAATAAGATACATCTAAGTACTTAATTAAAATGCATAACGATCGTTCAACTTAAAAATACACCAATTAACCACGCTAGCGTTGTGTACAACTACGTCTGTCATGTCCTATTTCGTTGCACAAGCCACATTTGAATCCTTTATAAGTACGATCATCTATCTCATTACGGAACCTCTTTGACCTTGGACGTCCTTTTGTTCTTACTTTACTAGCATCAGAAATCAGACGAGGACCATTATATTCCCTCCATTGAGTAGAGTCAAGCACATGTTCAAATTGTGGCTCATAAGTCCTCATATAGCTAATAGTGCAAAAACGACGATCGACAAAAGGTTTCTTCAGATAAGTTATATGCAGAACATACAGCTAACACATGTGAACATGGATAGTGGAAAATCCGAACCTTTTTACATTTACAAGTGCGGTTTGAAAAGTTAACAGTGTAACGCTTCCCGCCTTTGCGTTCTATTCGTTCACCTTTTCCAGTTGTGACTTCATATTTGCCATTAGTTATGTCAAATGGCTCTACGCTGTGATATCGTGCCTTACGCCGGTTTGCTTCTATTTTTCTCTCAACATAGGGAGTGTACGGATGATTAAAAGCAAGTCGTTCTCTAGCTATTTCCCTTTTTTCATAAACCACTTGTTCACACGATAAAAAGTTAGTTCAATAATAACTGCAACAGGTAAGAATCTAGCACCTTTCATGAAGCCATTGAAAACCTCCGCCATGTTGTTCACGTTCAAGCCCTTCTCCCTCATCACTCAAATCATCATCTTCATAATCTTCCTCATCACTCAAACCATCATCTTCATAATCTCCCTCATCACGTTCAAGCCCTTCATTATTACTTACTCTCTCATTATCAAAATAAGCTTCTTCTTCATTGGAAATATATTGTTGAATAGAGTTATGATATTGTGGGCTAGAACTTGATTCGGTTCTGACATTACCAATGTGGTCAGAGGTAATAGACATTGGAGGGAACATTTGGGAAGGAAGGCGATCTAATTGAGAGAAATGCTCCCTCATTGCAGTGAATGATTGCATAAATGGAGCCGAAGAAGGGACATTTTCATTGAAATTTATAGGTACTTGTTCAATATATATCTCCGTACTAGTACACCCTGAATTCCTAACTAGAGCCCATAAAGCATTCATTGAGTACTCATCATCAATTGGCACCACTGTAAAGGTCGATTTGCTAGTAGGGTATTTCATTTTCAATCTTAACTCTACCATATGTTTATCAAAGTCACACACTTTATACAACAACTCAATAAACTAACAAAGAAACATATCAATTCTTGCAACAATCGGTCTTAAATTTTCACCTTCATATCTCACTAAACTATTATTTTCAATAATAACACCATTTACTCTACACACCAAAGGACAATCCATAATTTTCAAGAGTTTATAAAATTATCTCAATTAGATAATGTGTTGAAGTAAGTATGAATAAGCTCAACTCCTGCATAAGAACAGAATCAACATTAGTACAAGAAATTCAAACTCTAAAAATTCGATGGAAATTAGTTTAATACCCAAAATACTTACTTTTACTAATCAAATTCAACAATGAAGTTTAAAATGAAGAAGAATGTTAGCAATTACACTAAAAATGGGGAAGAAATTGAAGGAGGATAGATAGGATTTGGAGGATTTAGGGTTTGTTTATGAAAGAGAAAAATGGCAAATGACTCGAAAAGAAGCTACTGAATTCGTATTTTTGTAGAAGAAATCGCTGTAGTAGTTTTAAGAAAAAAAAAACAAAAAAAAATTGCAAGGCCATGGAAATCGCTGCTCCAAACAACGATTTTCCAAATCACAAAAACGTTGATCCAAACAATGACTTTCCCCTTCAACTAACCAAAACCCAGTCTCCAGCCCAATAGGGTAGAAAAACATTGTTAAGGCCAGTTATTTCAGTTGAAACTTATTTTTCAAATTAGTTTGGGGAGGAACTTATATATCCAAATAATTTCAAAAAAGGCTTAAAAAAAAGTTCCACAAAATCTCACTTGAATATTTACTTTCAATTAATGAGCAATAACTTATATTACTCTATTTACCCTTTCATTTTAAACCACTTTCTATTTACTTTGTTCCATCGATTAAAACTCTTTTTTATCTACAATGATCTCATTCTTCTTTTAAACTCATCCACAAACGTATATTTTATTTCTTATCATCGTAACTACTTATTTTTATTCTTTTATTTGTTTTTTTGTCTTATTCTCCAACTTAATTTTCGTTTTAACTAAGTTTCACTAATTTTACAAGTCATGCAAAATAAAAAGGCTGAAAAGAGTATTATTTAAGTATAGCTACTAAATTAAATAAGTTAGAAGAAATAGTAGTATGATTTTTAAGATAATGATCCAGCAGTAGTGACACGTGGTATGATATTAATAAAAAAAATGTTAGTTTGTAAGAATAGAAAAAAGAGTATAATGGGATTAATCCAAATAATGTCAAACATTTACATAATGGTGGGTTAATCAGAAGGGACCCACTTCCAACCTCTGTTTACAAAGTGACAGAGTATGAAAAATGAGATCTATGAATACTTATTAGGATAGGAGCCTTGGAGGAGTATTTCATAATTCACATGACCATCACTTATAATTGTCGAATAGATTAAATAATAAATAATAAATAATAACAATAATAATATCAGGGGAAAGTAGATTAATAATGCCCACATGCTTCCTTCCAATTGGAATTCCATTTTGGAATCACGTACAACTAAAATCTATTATTTTATTATTTTATTATTATCATTATTATTATTATTATTATTATTAGGAAAATTTGCTCAAAATAATGCCAACTATCACCCGTTGGTCAAAAATAATCTCAACTATGAATTATTTTTTAATAATCTCAATTATTCTCATATTTTGTTGAAAACATACCCACCCCTTCTTACCGGTTGGTTCACGTAATTTTTTCACTTTTTTTTCTTTTTTTTTTCTTAACTGTTTAAAATTAATCCTTCCCTTCATCTATTAATCAAAAAAGAAAGAAAAAAGTGGAAAAGTTACCTATTACAGCCAGTTAAAACGAAGGTGTGCATGTTTTCAACAAATTATGAGAATAGTTGGGATTATTAAAAAATAATTAATAGTTGGGATTATTTTTGGCCAACGGGTAATAGTTGGGAATATTTTGAGCAAATTTTCATTATTATTATTATTATTATTATTATTATTATTATTATTATTATTGTTATTATTATTATGCTAATTAAAATTAGAGTTTATTAGAGTGTAAAATAGCAAATTTAAAGTGATAAATATAGAAGAAATAGAGGTGTTCATTCGGATCATCGGGTTGATTTCGGGTCAGGTGTTTCGGGTCGGCTTAAAATCGGGTTTTGTGTTCACATTGGTTTTTACATAATTGTAGATCTATTTTTAAGTCGGGTTAAATCGGGTTCGATTATAAAGTCGAGTGTCTATCGGATCATCGAGTCTGTTTTGAATACCTTTAAGAAGAAATAGAATGAATTCCCAATATCACGCAATCTGAGCTGTTGCATTGTGCATAATCCCTTCTTTTCTTCTTGCATTTTCAATCACTTTTGGTTTTTTTTTGTCAAAGTAAATAAATAAATTCTCGTAAAAAAACGTGACAGGAAAATTTAAATTGTTTGTGTGGCATTATAAAATTTTAATTTCCAACAAGAAGCAAACTTGCAACCGACTAAAGGTTGGTTATGAAAAGTAAATTCCAACAAAGTGATGTTACCGAAGAATAGGAGTGAAAGTTACTCGGATAAAAATCGCAAATCAAACCAATTCAAACCGAATAAGAAATATGATTTGGACTTTTTATAAATTGGTTTGGTTTTGGATTGGAATTTCCAAAATCGAAATATTTTGGTTTGGATATTAGGTTTGAGCATACAAAAACCGAAAACCGCAATTTAAACCGAATTAAAATAGAAGCTCACTTTTTACAATGAGCTAAACTACGTATTGAGTGAATGTGTAACTTGACGTGTAAATATAAAATTTTGATTGGCAATATTAACAAAGACAACGTAAACAATCTTATAACAATAATAAACCTTAATTGTATTTTGTCATTTTTGCTTTATAACATTAGTAATCTAATTCGATTTGCAATTTAAATTTGTTTTTAGTTGAAAAATATGGTTTGTATTGGTCTGAAAAAGTCTAAACCGAAATAATTTGATTTGGTTCGATTTGGATTGTGGCCCAATTTGGGTTGGTTTGGATTGAAAAATCAAAAACTGAAATAAATTTGGTTTTATGAAAAAACCAAACCTCAAACCGAACTTTTACCCCTACTAAAAAATAATTTTAAATCCTTATAATTTTTTTTTTTAAAAAAAAAACAAAGTAAATCAAGCAATTATAAAACAAATCATTTATAATGAACCCCTTTCAAGCTCAAGTGGTATAAGAGGGAGTCAAACAATCTAGAATGGACCACCTTCCAAATTTAGACGGAAAGCTGAAAATACCATTCAAAACCGAGCAAAAACTTGGGAAGAAAAAACTTAAGCATACAAGATAATGAAATAAAACACAAAAACAAAACAATTTAAAAAATTTGTTTTGTTAAAAAAAAAAACTTAAGATACCACGTGGTTAGGAATTAATAAACAAAACCTCACACATTAGAGAATTGAATCTTATCTCAATTAGAGTAAGTATCGTGTTTCCTGGACTAGATCATTAGACAACATATCACCCTAGCTTTTTTATTTCCTCAACCTACCCTATAATTCCAAAAAACATCTCAGTCATAAGGATTTTAAAGCTAACATTAATGATGCATTCGATCCTTCTTATTGGAGCATCATGTGTCTTTGAAGACCCTTCGCGAGCCGAGGAACTCTTTGACTGCACTCTTCTCTATGGGTACGAATTGTCGTCGTTCTTCTCTCCCCAAACCCTAATCATAGTTTTCTGTGCACGAAATACACTGAGTATAATGATGACACTCAATTTACACTCTTTTATGGCAATACTCTTACTTTTCTTTTTTTAATCTCATCTACAAACTTATTTTCTATTCATGTAACCAATAACCACTCAATTTAACCATCCACTTGTTTCCAACCCATTTAAACTTTCCACTAAGATACAACAAAAACAAAGTGTTAATCCATTGGAACACAGGATTACCACAAAAGTCAGAACTAACTACATTTGCCCTTTGCAAAATCAAGGTACTTGGTGCATTTTCGGTTTACCAATTTATGCAAATAAATAACTTGGTTAGAGCCCAACCCAGCCCAAATCTAGTTTCTAACGGGTCAGACACCAAACCTCCGTTCCGACAAATCTAGTACCAACTAGGCAAATCGGAGGATCGGATCTCCAGCACCGACATAAAGTGCATTGACAATATCTATACCCTAACCTTTAAAAAGGACGACTACGAGACCGAGTCAAAAACACTATTCACAAGAAATAAAGGAAAAGCTTTAACTCTAAATGGGGCTGGGGCTGGGGACCGAACCAGACGAAACACCGTCTAATGTGTATGGAAACACAAGATAGTACTCGAGCAATGAATGAGCTCAACCACCCATCAATTTGCTTAATAATTTTAATAGTAGAAATACAAATAAGTACTTCTACTATACCGTATACACTATACAGTCTTCAATTAACACATACTTTATCAATGAAATTACCCACCAAAAGACAAATTCTGAAACCCCATCAAAAATATCATCTTTTCTGTACTAGTTACTACATAGTACACCATTCTAGTATAAGATAATACTAATAATATTATGGTACTATTAGTCAAACAAGATTCAATGAGGGCACAGAACTTACACTACTACAGTCTACAGTATTATGAATCAATAAAATCATCTTCATCATCAATCAATCAGGGTTTTTTCAAGGGGGAAAATTGGTAGGGAGTTTTTTATTGATGAAATAAATGAAGTTGAACAAAAGTAACAACAAATTATCTAAATAAAAAAAAACATTGATTTTAACATATTCATCCTTCCTCCTTTTCACTTACCCACCAGACATATCCGAACTCCACCACAGCCTCGACCTCGACCTCGACCTCCAATTGTAATCAGTGTATTTTTGTATATATCATGAACATATATACATGTACAAATCCCTCTTTCCTATCAGCAGCCAGCCAACCACCTCTACTCCGTCTCTTCTCTTCTCCATCAAACCTAAACCAAAGTATACACACATCCTGCTTCGCTATTCCTTTATGCAAATCAACAGATTATCGGCAAGGGTGGGAGAGTTTTACAACAATTACGCTGGCCAAGTGAAAATGAAAAATAAAAAGTAGTTCTCGTTGAAATTATATGAAGAAAAAAAGGGTGGATAATGAATTAATAAATTTTGATAAAATGCAAAAGACGGGGGTGACGATCTAACTTATCCCCCCCTGTTTTCCTCTGGTCTAAACCCTTGGCTCCTAAAAAGGGATTATTGTGCGGCTCAAGTTTTTTATGTCACGGGTGAACAAACAGTAATCCTCGATGTCGGATGGGAAAAAAGATTGAAGTTGTAAGTAGGAGTACCACCATTCAGTGGGTAATTAGGGGCATTGGATTGGGTTTGCAGGTTTGTAACAGAAAACTTCAGGAAAAAATGAGGGCAACTAAAGATGATATCATAGCAGACTCGCGTATCAAAAACTATAGTGTCTCACCGAAGCTTCCAACACATCACTTGTTGGGTTTACAATCTCCTTCACCCGACTACCATTCTTGTAAATCTTGAATGTCGGTACAATCCTCACATTTTCAGCATTTGCAACCTCGGTGTTCTCCTCAACATTCACCTTTAAACATCAACAAAACAAAGAAACAGAACATTAGAGCCTCGACAGAATTGTTTCATTTCATCCCTAGTTTCTATGTGTTTTTTTTAAAAAAAAGGATAAAAAGAAGAGAAAGCTTTATTCCAAGACCAACAAGCAAAGGCAAATGTGAAAGAAAAGCAACCTTGAGGAAATTGATTGAAGGGTATCGACCACACAGCATATCCAAGGAAGAAGAAACACGCTTGCATTGTGGGTTTGAGGGAATTTCAAAATGAACCACTGTGACACCTACAGCCCACAAAGTTCAACGTCCGATCAAACAAAGTTGCACAGTTTCACAAAACACATGTATATATAAATTGAAAACGAAGACACACCTGGTGAAGATATCGTAGCTCTAAATTGATCCAGGCCGATAATTTTCTCTACATCGCCACCAAACTTCATGTTGTATACATCTTCACCACGTGCTTTCATTAAAGCAACTTGAGCATGGAATAATGACTCGGCAACTTCATTGTCATGTGGAAGTTCTTTCCTCAAAATTTCATAATCTCTAACCGCGTCAGCCCATCGTTCAAGCTAAAATCAACACCAATCAAAGGGAATCCTTCAGTAATTTCTTGTACTAAAAGAAAAAAGAAACTAGAAAACTGAGTGAATATTACAAGCATTCTACCTTGCTGTTTGAGGCAGCCCTTCGAAGAAGTGCCTTGGTATAATTAGAGTGGATACGAAGGGCAACATTGCAATCTTCAATAGACTTCTCCCAATTCCCAAGTTTAAACCAGCACGCTGCTCTGTTACAGTAAAGAACTGAGCTGGAAGGATCAAGCTTTAAGCCTTCTCCATAAGCTGAACATGCTTCTGTAAATCTTTCTGACTTAAAGAGGTCATTTCCACGTGCACGAGCTCTTGCCACTAGCCTTACATTGTTGAGCAATTTAACGACTTCAACACTCCTAGGATCGATCTTCCCGGCTTTCTCAGCACACGAAACTGCATTCTCAAACCTGCAAGATATCCATCATCTGATCTCACTTTCCCAATAAAGCTTCTAAATTTTCTCGCTCCATATATATTCAGACTTCCTCTACTCACCTTCCAAATGCCATCTCGATCTGGGCCCGAACATAAAAGAGGTAAGCCTCAGAAAGCATCCCAAAAAACTTACTCTGTGAACAGCAGTTTGGAGATGGTTCAACTTTTGGTATGTGTGATAGGATATTATCTATGTCATCAAGTTGCTGCATCTTCAAAAGGGATTCAACCCTACAAGAGAAAATCTGGACATTCACTGAATCACTTAGATTGACCAACATATTGCAGACCATCTATTTCTGCAAAAAAAAAAAAAAAGGATCTCATATTGCAGTAACACTACTGACAGGAGCAAAAAAGGGCCACCTGAGGAGAATAATCTGCTCCAGCGGCAATTGCTGCATCTCCTTCCCGCAATGTGCTTTTCCAATCTCCAATTCTCCGAGCATCAGTACATCTACTTACATGCTTCTCCACTGTTTGTAACTTGAGAAGTTCTGTTGGCTCTGGCTGCTGACCAGCATGGAATAAGTGCTTTCTAGCAGCCTCTACCTGTCCTAACCTGAACCCAGCCATGGACACAATATACAACTATCACAGTTCGATAATTACCAAAGTACAGCAGCGAACATGCAAAGAAGTAAAATCAATGTTTAATATTGGACAAAAATAAAAAAAGGGAGATAAACAGAGTGAAAAAATGTCACATATTGATCACAAGTCCCTCTAGGTTTTGTTTTGAACATGTAACTCATTTCAAATCATAGATTTTATCAATTAAGTTATAAATGAAGAATTAGAGAATTTAAAGGACTGCGTAGTCATTCTCAAATTCTCAACTTTAACTATATTTAAAGTAAGGTAAGGTGGAATTAACCCAAATCCAAAATTTTATACCTTTGTAATTTGTCGAGTACTAAATTTATGCCAATTTTAGATTTTCAAATGAAATCGTAGTTCTCAAACACAACACTAAGGTAATTAGCAATATGGTTTCGTGATAAAGCCAACAACATTCATCAAAAGCCACTATTAGGTACCAAGTTTGTTTCTTAAAGCAAGATAATCCTCACATATATTATTGTACAAAAATAAGCAAGACATGTGCAAGGACACCCATAAACTAGAAATTAATATAACGTATTTAGAAGTTAGAACTAATTGTGAGATTAGTCTGAACTCTGAAGCACATCATCAAGTGACAGGCTGCCCAACCAAGTTTGAAAGATGTGTAAATGCCCATTTGCCATCAAGACAACAAGAATTACATAAGACAATGACAACTCAAGATCAATGGAGAAGAGCAATAATCATATGGAAAAGACGGTTCGACAAAATCACCATCCATATGTTGGTCAAGCAATTGGGATTAGCTTAAATGATTAGCCAACCGGAGGCACTAAAATCTCTAATATTTGGTAAATCAAGACATTATTGAGCATATGGCAACTCAGCAAGGGCCAAAGCAATTACATATATACACTCAATCAATCACAAAACCAACCAAAAAGTTAACATTATGCTGAAAATGAAATCATGAGCAGGACTTTGTCAACATTATCAACCACATAAACCAAATCAATAATAAAACAAGAAACAAAGAATAACCTAGAAAATTCAAAAGATACCAACAAAAGCTAGTTCCTTTCTTTAATTTCATAAGCAATTCATAAAACAAGCAATACCACATAAACCAAGATTAAGATCAACAATACAACAAGTAATAATTCAACTATGTACAAGAAAACCCATTAAAAAATCAAAATTACCCAATCTTCTAATATTGAAAAAAAAAAATTTATTAAATTAAAATTACTCACCTAATTAGCAAAGACCCTAATCTCATATGAGCCCTTTCATAGAAAGGATCTAACTTAACAGCATCCTCACAATCTCGAACGGCCTCGGCGATCTTACCCAAACCCGTCAATGCAGCAGCCCGGTTGCTCCGGTAAGCAGCATTGCACGGAGAAAGCTCAACAGCACGGTCATACAAACTTAATGCCTCTGAAAAATGACCTTTTTTGTACTGCTCATTCCCAACCCGTTTTATCTCTTCCGGATCCGAACTTGCCATTGCTTTCTTAATCGGATCTCCACAACCATGTGCAGGTCCGACTAGCATTTCCCCTGACCGTGGGGCTATATTTCCTGACCGCATTATACTCCCATGAACGTAATTCCCTGTCCCAGATCCTAATACATCAGTCCGGGTAACTGGACGGGCAGCTACCATACCCGGTTTTATGGTCCGACCCGATGGACAGATATTTCCGGTGGGAAGTGCATTCAAAGGAGGTGAATTCACCGAGGATCCACCACCACCAGAGTAAATAAGCGGGTGTGACCCAGTTGACCCGCACGAATCTGACCGTTTATGACCCGGACGAATACGCGGGGTAGTCTCGGTTGAACCGGTGAGCTCACCGGAATGACTTTTAGGAACCGGATTAACAACATTCCGACCGGGAAATGAACCGGAAGAGCCAGAAGAACTGCTTGTAGTAGTGGTAGTAGTAAGTGAAGTCGGATTGGGTACATTGGTACGAGTTCTTAAAGGAGAAACGGGTGAACCCAGATCTAGTTCTCGAAAATCGGGTTTGTTATTAATAGAAGAATCTTTGAGTCGATCTGAAAGGGTTTCTATACCTAAGTCCGAAATGGGTTTTCCAGTATTCGCCATTTTTGTGTTTTTAATGAGAAAAATGAAATGAAATAACAAAAAAATGGGTATAACCTAAAACAATGTAAGTGAAGAGAAAAGAGAGAAGCAATGGAAGAAAGAGATAAAGGTATAAGAAGAAGAAGAAGACATGAACAAGAATAGAAGGTAAAGGGGGAAGAAAAAGATGGGGATCTCGTGAAGGAAAAGGAGAAAGCAAAGAATGTGAGGGTTATTAAACTAAGCAAGTAAAAAATGGGATTTAGATTTGGATTTGGGGGGTGGGTTCTTGAGTTATGTGGTTGTTTGTGGAGCAGAGTAGAAAGAGAAAGAGAGATTGACAGAAGGAGAAGGGAAACCGGGAAAGAGAAGGAGATGAAGGAGAGGAATGGAAGAGCATTTATTTGGCTCTATATCTCTCTCTCTCTCTCTCTCTCTCTCTCTCTCATTCACACCTTCACCTGCTGCTTCACGAGACTCCATTTCACTAATTCACTCCCCTTAGAATTAGACCCCCTTGTGTTGTGGTTGGTCCTCTTTCACTCCACTACTAGTCTACTACTCCCCCCCAAAACAAAATTATCAAAATTTGTTTAGGCACACATACACATACTAAAGCTTGATGAGTTGGAGACTAAGACTCAGGGCCGCTCGTTAGGGTAGTTTTGAGGTGCAACTGACTAAGGCTCAACTCAAAGGATTCCAATTTGAGTTAATCCTTATTAAATTAGTATTTCTATAGGTAGCTTCTAGCATGGCTTTTGGTTTCTCAGTTAAGCGTATGACTACTGAACTACATAGTTAGAGAAAAAAAGCCGAAATAAGACTTATATAAGGGTCTTCTTTATTTTTCGCCTAGAGTCCAAAAATTGTTAGGAAAGATAATGCTTGTTGGACTATATGGATCAAAGGTGGGTCGACTTGATTTCACGTTAGCTTGAGTTGGATTATGTTGTCGAGTTTAAATTGGATTTGAGTCAACAACTACTCCAATGCAAGTCAGATTTGATTAACCATATTTTTTATTAACATTTGAATAGGTTGTTCTCTAGTCGGATCATATGATCCTTAAGGTATCATTTCCAAACTTGGTTTGAGATGAACCCAAGGAAAAGTCCATATGGATATCGATTGAGTTTCATATTGAGATCTCCCATGGTTGTAGTGATCCAACTAGTCTATGAAATTCACTTTCCACATTCTAACAAGTGAGACATTTAGACACGAATTTAGGTATATTCCTCTTCATATCGGACCATCAGGAGATTTTTAAAAGATTTTAATACATGTTCTCTCCTATAGGATCAACAAAATATGGAGAAGATTAATGCGCTTCATGCAAAATGCTCTCTTTCAATACATTAAAACCTTTAAAAACACACATCTACATTGCACCACAAGCCTGCATCATTATGAATGGAAAATCCATCGGCTTTACCTTCTCTAACTTGTGCCCTTAACTTTAGTAGCATGTGATTCTTCGTTAGACTACTCATATTTCCTCGACAAACAAAGGTTGTATATATAAGGCACTCAACTGTAATTATGATTCTCTTTCTTACATTATCTTTGAGTTTAAACTATCATAGTCCATACACAACTACCTGTAAAAAATAAAGAAGCTTAAGAGTAACTAAACTTCCAAGTTAAAGCATCAACTATCATATTTGCTCTTTTTCGTGATAGATAAATTCTAACTCCAACCAAGTATTCAAACTCTAGTCATCAGTGAATATATTGCACTTTAACTTTATACAAATAATGTCTCAAGATCTTGAGTGCAAAGACACTGGGAACACGCTCTAAGTTATGAGTTGGATAATTGACTTTGTGGGTCTTTAACTGATGAGATACGTAAGCGAAAAGCTTTCTCTCTTACATAAGTATGCAACTCAAAGCTTTCTTCGATGTGTCACCATATACCAAGTACTTCGTCATCGGGTTAGAAGAGTCAAATTAGGAACAGTAATTAACTTATCCTTCAGAGTTTGAAAAGCCACTTCACAGTCTCATCCTATTCGAACTTCTTATCTTTCTTCATCAACATAGTCATAGGTCATAAGATACACGAGATATACTTGATGAACTGACTATAGTAATGCGCTAAACCTAAGAAATTTCTTACATATATTATGTTCTTTGGAATCCGCCAATCGCGCACGACTTTAATCCAAAATTCCGACATTGAAATGAAGTCTCCTAGAAAAGACACATTTAGTCAAAACTCACACGTAGATAGTTTTGCACACAATCTATTCTCCTTTAACATCTACAAAACAAATCTTAGATGCTCTTTATAGCTCTCCATGTTTTTTGAATACCATAAGATGTTTTCAATAAAAACCACTACAAATATGTACATTTAGGTACTGAAGACCTTATTCTCAAATCATAAAGGTTGCAGTTGCATTTGTTAACTCAATTGACATCAAACATAAACTCGTAATGACTATATCGAGTCCTATATGCATTCTTATGGATAACTTTCTCTTAAATCCTCAATTGATGATATACTAACCCCAAATCATGTTTAAGAACATGCCTACACCCCACAATTAGTCAAACAAGTCATGAATTTGAGATAATGGTGCAGATTTGTTAATGCAAAGAAAGAGAAGGTTTTCAAAGATTGAAAGCAATAATTGCTTGGTATTAGTACTTTAATTGAGTAAATTGTAGATGTTCATACAATATGAATAGTCCAACTATAATGATTGGAGTTGTACAACAAAATGTTATCGATGGACTATATAAACAATAGCCGATTCACAAAATCTACCTCTCCATCATGTATGTATTGAAACTGCCTACCTTCTATGAATCTAACTGAACATTACTAAGATGAGATTTTTTCATATGACATGGGAGAAACTATGAAATGGAAGTACAAAGGGATATGCATAATAATGCATGTTAGAATTGCAGATAACAGATATCACAAAGCACCTTCATGTGAGCAGATTTTTTCGCAACGTATTGTGATGCTATTCACTGGTTGTCGGGCTCCCCGAACACGCATCCATTTTATGTAGCTCCACCATTCTTGTTTCAGGATTGCAAAGTCCTGCAAAATTTATTTTTATGAAAAAACTAAACTAATCATAAAAAATTTATGGGATTTGAAATTGGAATAAATATAAGTCATATTTAACTATGATGCATCTTGAGGAAGTATGTCGTCCGCAAGGTTTTCAAGATGTGGCTAAAGATTAAGTTCCGAGCTTAGACGGGATTAAATTAGGAACATACTACACAAAAGTCCATAGTAGCATAGCGTAAAATGTGGTAATGGGACGATCGTGGTAACGAAATCCTGAGTTAGTGATGCGGTTATCATAATACCAAACATCAACTGAAAGAATAAGGTATCCCTCAAAACAGCCCAAAACGTGCTTCTTTACACCTTTCCATCGTGAAAAGACCAGTTCGATTTCTAAATAAACTTTTACAATGAGGTGAAGCGATGCAAAGCGACCTTATTTTTGCACTATGGTCAGTAGGGTCAAAGTTCTGTTGCTACATTATTAAATCTCGTTGAGGTCGATACATTGCTCATCATACTTCATGTTTTCAATAAATCTCTTGTTCCATGACAACAGATAAGAGGAGATGGAACCCCATAGACGCAGGTTCACTGTCACATGATTCACTAAGTTCCTTACGAATCGCGAATAAAAGAAGCAAATTATGGTCGCTTTTGGGCTATGTTCGAATCATTTTGAGCGATTCGTGAAAAGCGAATCAACTGGCGAATAATGTTGCACTGGGCAGGATATGATGCAAAGGCAGAAGTCAACAAAATCTTCTGTGAGGACTGAGGATCATTAAAGAGAAATTATCACTTTGTTTATTTTTACAGCAGCTGCATAAAGACTTTGGCAGAATATGAAGCTAGGATATAATAAACTTAAAAAGTTGGAACTGACAAGCACAAACCTGAACATTTAGGTATGTCCCAAACAGCGATGGATGTTTCCGTACATTCTTTCGAGCACAATTCAAGATTGTTCTCATGATGGACATTCATTGCAAGCATCCATGCGCCAATCGTGACATCTTCATTGCTAAACATTCGGAAACTGCAATATCAACAAAGGTATCAATAAAAATATAAAATGTAAACAAAAAACATCAAACGAAAGTCATACAACTCAGGTACATAGCAGCTTACTGTGTCAGCCCCCGCAGAAAGTTTGTTTTAGCATTCCATTGCAAACATGGTCTAATCAGGTTCGGAATTTTAAATTCAATTGCAGTAACAGTTGAAACAAGGTCCTGAGATTTTAATTAACGAAGTGAAACCACTACTTGCAACATTGCATTATCCTAATGCTACTAAGTGGATCCTGCCTAGGAAGGTCAGCCTTACTCTTGTAACAACATAGTTTGATGATCCTTTTACAATGGTTAGTCATAGTCATAAACCAATAATTATAAGTCTCTGTTTTAATCGGGAATAAACGTTATGCAAATCACTTGCATTATAGCAAATCAATAGTAGGGCAGTTCTAGTGAAGTTATAGGTCTGTGTGAAGCAAAACTGAAAATGATAAAGATTGCTTTCAAGTTATTGGAACTAAAATTACTTCCAAAGTTTTTAGAGCTTAAATAAATCACTTTCCGGCTTTTGAAACTAAAAGTGGAAACACCAGGTATTATGCCAGCTACCTAAACAATTTGCTCATCCACACTCCCAAACATGCCTTGATGACAAGTAATGTAGTGTCTGAACATAAGCTTAGGTATTCACTCTTAGCCTTGCTTTTTGAAGAGAAGGAAAATTTTCTTTTGAACATAAGCTAAAATGAAACCTTGTCCATAGAAAGGTGTAATGAAATATACGCCCAGTTGTATATTCAGTGAAATAAGAGAAGATTTGAGAGTAAGAAGAAGAATTTTCAGAAGGAGAAGGTATAGAAGAAGAGTACAGGGAAGAAAAGAATAAGAACAGAAAAGGGAATAGAGAAAAGGTATGTGTGTATTAATTCTTGATGATTTACTCATTATTACATCATGATATATATAGCCCTTAAGACTAACAAACTCTGAAATAAAAAGGTGGTTACACACACAAGATTCCTTTTCTAGAGCATTTCCTAAAACAGAAAAGTAAGCCAGCTCAGCATGCCATTTACGCCATTTTGTTACGACTTTGGTACACCTTAGGTTCAGCAGATTTGGTAGCCGTTGTGACAATAACGTCGCCCAGGAGCTTCACCTTGTCCTCAAGGTGAGAATCAGGATAAGCCAACAACAACTTCTCATAATTTTCCCATGTAGCCTCGAATTGAGAAAGACCGGTCCATTGCACCAAAACTTCAGTTTGAGAGGCAGTAGGATGTCAAATGGCGAGCAAAGCAGTAGGGGTAGCCTCTAACACCATGCCCTTGGTTACTGGAGGAGGTATGTCAAAAGGTACCGTATAACCACGTGCGGGTTTCTGTTGAGAAACATGGAAAACGGGATGAATTTGGCTTGGAGGAGGCAAATCTAGTAAATAAGCCACCTTGCCCACCTTCTGCTTGACCATGTAAGGACCAAAGAAACAAGGAGCCAACTTCGCATTCGGGCGTGCAGCTAAAGACTTTTGCCGGTAAGGCTGTAACTTAAGAAAAACCAAATTACCTTCATCAAAGGAGAGTTCGCAACGTTTAGTGTCTGCATAATGCTTCATAATCTGCTGAGCACGGACTAAATTAAATTGAATTTCATCCAGTCTTCCATCGCGCTCTTGTAAGAGTTGCTCAATGTGATGTACCGGAGTGTGGGAAGAGCCAAAACGGACCAAATGGGGTGGAGGGCGCCCATACAAGGCTTGAAAGGGAGTCATCTTTATAGAGTAATGTGGGGAAGATTGTAACAAAATTCAGCCCAAGAAACCCATTTTGCCCATTGCTTCGGATGCCCATTGATGAAACAACGCAAAGTCTCCAAAGCCTTATTGACAATCTTCGATTGGTCGTCGGTTTGAGGATGGAAAGCGGTGCTTCGAACCAACTTGGTACCTTGGAGCCGAAATAGTTCCTTCCAAAATGAGCTCAAGAAAATCTTATCACGATCCGAAACAATTGAGGACGGAAACCCATGCAAACGTATGATCTCCTTAATGAACAGCTCAGCCACTGACTCGGCAAAAAGTGAGCATATTTGGTGAAGCGATCCAAAACAACCAATATGGAATCAAACACTTGAGATTTGGGAACGCCTTCAATAAAGTCCATAGAAATGTGATCCCATACACAGGTGGTGATGGGTAATGGTTGAAGGAGACCGGCGAGTGATTGATTTGAGACCTTTTGTTGCTAGCAGACATGGCATTGTCGAATGTACTCACTTACTTGCTTCCCCATACCATCCCAATACCATTCCATAACAAGACGTTGATAAGTCTTTACCTCTCCTCCATGTCCCCCAAACGGAGAATCGTGGTACTCTTGGAGCAAAACCGGAATAAAAGGGGAAGATTTTGCTAGAACAAACCTATTTTTGTAGTAAAGACGATCATGAAGGATGTGGAAACCAAAAGTTTTCTCTAACCCTGACCCAATAGCTGCTCGAATTTTGGACAGATAGAGATCAACTTTTACCTCTTGTACTAAGATGTCCCAATCCAAGGAGATGACACTAAGAGCTACACAAGACAGATGCGAATCAGGACCTCTACGTGAAAGAGCGTCGGCCATGGTGTTCTTGCTGCCCGGTGCATAAACAATAGAAAAGTCAAAGCCAATGAGCTTCATCACCCATTTTTGATAAGCATCACCAATTTCTCGCAGTTCCAACATATATTTCAGGCTGTGTTGATTGGTTTTGACCACAAATCGTGCCCCCATTAAGTAATGTTTCCACCTCAAAACGGATAAAACGATGGCCATGAGTTCCCGTTCATAAATCGGCTTTTGTTGAGAACGAGGACCAAAAGTACAACTACAAAAAGCAATCGGATGATTGTCTTGAGTGAGGACCGCCCCTAATCCAAATCCTGATGCGTCTGCCTCCACCACAAAGGGTTTAGAGAAGTCGGGCATGGCAAGGACCGGAACATTGACCATTGCTTTTTTGAGATTTTCAAAAGCTTATGTGGCAGTGTCATCCCAGCAAAAGGAGTCTTTCCTTAATTGATCAGTGAGCTTTTTGGCCTTTTGAGCGTACCCTGAGACGAATTGCCGATAATACCCCGTTAATCCCAAGAATTTTCTTAGTTCCCGTATATTTTTAGGAACCGGCCACCTAGATATTGCTGAGATCTACTCCTGGTCGACTTCAACTTCAAGGGTCGAAATTACATGACCCAAATAAGCGACTCTGGGAACTCCAAAGCAACACTTTTTCACATTCACTTTTAGAGAGTTAGAGAGAGTGGCAAATCCTGTATCCACATGATGTACATGATCTTGTTCATTGCGACTATAAATCAAGATTTCCTCAAAGAACACCAACACAAATTTACGCAAGTAGGGCCGAAAAACTTCATTCATCGAGCATTGAAAGGTGGTCGGGGCATTTGTAAGCCCAAACGGCATGACGAGAAACTCAGTGTCCCTCGTGAGTTCTAAATGCGGTTTTCGAAACATCCTCAACCTTCATACGGATTTGGTGGTATCCGAATTTGAGGTCGAGTTTGGTAAAAATGGTCGCACCATGGAGCTCATCCAACAGTTCGTCAATGACTGGAATGGGAAATTTGTTGGGAATTGTCACCTTGTTCAACGCTCGATAATCAACGCAGAACCGCCATGAACCATCACACTTTTTCACCAATATTACTGGGCTAGCAAACGGGCTTGTTGAAGGTTGAATAATTCCTGCCTTAAGCATGTCATGTACCATTGTTTCAATCTCCTTTTTCTACAGGTAGGGATAACAGTAAGGTCGTAGAGAAATTGGGTTGCTCCCTTCTTTGAGAGTTATGGTGTGGTCTTGAGGGCGAGGAGGAGGAAGTTTGGTTATGGGTTTGAATGTGTCTGGGTATTGAGCTACTGTTTGTGAAAGAAAAAGAGGTACGGTGATGTCACTGTTTTCATTATCCCCACACAAACCATGGCACTCAATTAATATGCCACGTTTTTCCTTCTTGAGTACCTTAGTCAACCCTTTAACAGATATTTTGGAACACCTCAGGGCTGAGTCCCCCAACAAAAAGACTTCTCTACCCTCCCATTTAAAGGTCATTGTCTGGGTTTTCCAATTTATCATAACATTCCCCAACCTTTCCAACCACTGGATTCCCAATATAACATCCAAATTTACCCAATTCCAAAACAAAAAAATCATCAGAGAATTCCGTACCTTGTATCCACAAAGAAACATGATGGCGAATGCCTTCCCCATAAACTTCATCTCCAGTACCCAGTGTTACTCCAAACGGCTTACACTTTGCAACCATCAGCCCTAATTTCCGAGCAGTAGAAGTAGAAATGAAATTGTTGGTAGCTCTCGAATCGATAAGTATCACCACCTAGTTATCCGCCATTTTTCCCTCCAGTTTCATCGTTTTTGGTTGGTTAAACCCTATAAGAGATTGAAGGATAATACCGGCCGTAAGTTCAGGATTATCAAATTGGGTTTGCTCCTCCTCGATCAGGTCAGTTTCCTTTACTTCATTTTCAATTTCCTCCGTCAGAAACAACGTGAAGCTCTCGTTTCTTGCACACATGGCTAAGGGACCAGGGTTCATCACATTTGAAACACAATCCACGGGCCCGTTTGTCACGAAATTCTTTATCACTAAGGGGTAGGGTTTTGGATCTTGGTTCAGGTGGGTAATGGGGTATGGCTGGGTTGTTTTTGATTGATGTGGGGTATGAAGGAGTAGGGTTATAATATGGGTAAGAGGTTTCTGGGGTTTGTTTTTGTGGGGTTTTGGTGTAGTGGGGTCCATACCTAACATTCTCTCTATGTCTCCCATAAAAGGCCTTGGCCCAATCTTTTTCTTCAATCTTTTCAGCCCGTTCCAGTGCTGTTTTCAAGTTTGGTGGGTCCATGAGTCTCAGATCACTTCGTATGTCTCCCCTAAGACCATTTATGAAAATGCCCATGGAAATATCAACAGGTACTCGACCCAAAAACGAAAGCTTCTCAATGAACTCCTTACAATATTCAGGCCTGTTCCATGTTTTCTTACGACTGCCCATTGTTCTACTAGTCCCCCTTGGTTGCGAGGACAGAAATGCCTTAATAGCAATTTTTTAGCTCCCTCCAAGTGTGTATGTCACCTTGTTGAATCTCCCATTGATACCAAAATAACGCATCACCCCTCATACTAACCACTGCGCCCTCAAGCTTCTCTTCCTCCGACATGTGATAAAATGAAAAAAATTGTTCGGCTTGCATAATCCACCCATCTGGATTACCTCCCGTAAAAAGAGGTATTTCTATCCTCTTCGACCTCCAGCTGTTGTCTCGGTTACCTGATCCACCGTGATCCCTCCAGTGTTTTGTTATGTCAAGAGATTCTTGGATTAAGTGACTCGGCCACTCAGTGTTATCATTCGTGACTAAGTTACTCCTTTGTCGAGGAATGGGAGGGGGGGTTCCCAAATGCTTGATCTAGTCATTTGCTTAGGTTGGCAGCTAACTAGGCGGTTGAGACTATCTTGTATCTTAGTTTGAGACTCCATCATTGAAACCATATTTTTCTCCATTTCAGAGTATTTTGCCTCCAAAATGGCATGATTGAGAGACTATGATAAATCCATATCTACAATACGAGGGGTAGAATAGTCTTTTAATGAAGCTTCTAGAAAAGGAATACCGTGTAACCAATTTAGCAAATGGCAACATGGTTGTTAGGCAATTTAGCTATATATATGATGATGTAATAATTGGTTAGGACATGAAATGAGTATGATATGAATTCTCCCTCTTATATTTCTCTTTCCCTGATCCCTTTCTTTATTCTCTGCTATCCTTCTCAATTTCTTATTCTCAATCTCTAATTTCTTCTCTACTTACTCTTTCTTTTCCCTATTCTCTATCTTTTTCACACAAGCAATTATCATTTCATTACAACTGGTATCAGAGCAGTACGTTCCAAATGGGTTCGTTAGATGTTTTCCTTGACAAACTAGGTCCAACAATTTCCCCATTGACGAAACTTCAAGCAGCTGTGAAATATAAAATAATCAACTCATTTAAGTCACAATCTATACATGAAATGTATGGAAAATGGAGAAAAGGTTTATGTGAATGGTGTGAGGAAAATCTTAGTGAAAAGGGTTATTCTAAGCATGAATGTAAGGGAATAGGGCATGGGTATTTTCTTCTCATCTTCAATGAAGGGAGAGAAGATGAATTGCTTGCAATGGTTGAGCCCATATCCAACCCCGTACTCCATCACTATTACCCTCCAACCACCCAACCTAACACTGTCAAACCTCTCAAAGAAACTGAATATCATAATATTCAACAACCAAAACAGCCCTACCCCAATTGTTTCGTGCACCAAGATAACTCATCCCAAAAACCTAAATTTAACCTCCCTGACACCCTCTCAAACCAGGCCCTCAAAAACCCAACCAATAAAGTCATCAAACCTCGAGAAGTTCAAAAACAATCAAACATTTGTACTCATCACAACTCAACCATATCATCCCAAAAAAATGTTGACCAAGAAACCCCCCTCCAATACAGTATCCCTACCCAAATCTAGACATACCAAAAACTCAACCCAAACAGTTATTAATTTCATCACAATTTTCACTCCTTTTCCCACAAATTTTTCAAAACAAACAATCCAAAATGCATTCGAAAATTCAAAGGGAAAATCTCCAGAATCATATGAAAGAAAAGAAGAGAAGAAGAAAACCCATACCTACCTTCCTTGAAAAAAATTGGAAAAAAAGAGGAAGATTAAACGGGAAAAAGAAAGTGCGGAAAAAAGCAATACCCGGTAAAAGAGGGGTTACGGAAATTAAAGACATTACGTGTAGCCTCGTCGGAGTTAATCATGGTGGACTTTGAGGAAGTTGGTGGTTCGGTGCTGCACTTAAAAGGAGGAACGACTCAGTTTGTCAATGGAGTGGAGGAATAGTGAGAACATTTCTGGTCGAAAGTGAGGCTAAAGATTGGTGTAACAGGGTTATAATTTCAGGGATCTTTGGTCTGAAGGACAGAGAGCGGGGAGATAAGGAGGAAGATGATAGATTGGCCGTCGGAAGTTTCTGGGTGTTGGCCGGCGACACTAACGGCGGCAGTCAAGGCAGTAGCTCAGAGATGGCTATGGAAATTATAGTATTCTTGGGTTTTACTAAGGAGAGAGAAGGGGAAGTGAAGGGGCAGAGAAGAATCCAGCTGGAAACACCACATTCAAGGTTCATGTTTAAAGCTAATGATGACGTCATAGTTGATAGAATTTTTTTTTCAGAATCTGCAATTACAAAGCATTGGGGCACGGTTGTTTTTGAAGCTATAATTTTAGGGTATATTCATTATAACGAGATAGGAGGTGACAGCTGGGTATTTTTGAAACAAGGGATGACATCAGCGATGATGTCAGCAATTTTGGAAGGAGCTTTAAGAGTGGTTCTGATGCATTTTCTTTAAGAGTGCATCAAATCATTTTCACACCAATTTTAAACTTTGACTCATTTATTTTTTCAAGTTCACACACCCATTTTTGTGACTCGTTTTCTGACTGAATTTTCCTTTAACATACCCAAGTCAGCTAATTGTGGGACATTTTTTCTTAACCGTTTATCTTCACTTTCCTTGATGATGGAAGACAACCATGCTAATTTTTATCCACCTTGAGGGCAAGGTGGAACTCCAGGCGGCCGGTTATGTGATAAATCCATATCTACAATACGAGGGGTAGAATAGTCTTTTAATAAAGCTTCTAGAAAAGGAATACTGTGTAACCAATTTAGCAAATGGCAACATGGTTGTTAGGCAATTTAGCTATATATATGATGATGTAATAATTGGTTAGGACATGAAATGAGTATGATATGAATTCTCCCTCTTATATTTCTCTTTCCCTGATCCCTTTCTTTATTCTCAGGTGTCCTTCTCAATTTCTTATTCTCAATCTCTAATTTCTTCTCTACTTACTCTTTATTTTCCCTATTCTCTATCTTTTTCACACAAGCAATTATCAGTTCATTACAGAGACATTTTCTCTTCAATCTAGGATAACTCTGTATGCATTCGACTATTAAAGTTCTGAGCCACTTCATCTAACCCTAGCTCCAATTGCTCAATACGTTGCTGATTTGTGGGGTTGTCCTTTTTTCATCAACAGTAAAGGTCAAAGCTCTGATACCAATATGTAATGAACTATACGCCCAGCTGTATATTCAGTGAAATAAGAGAAGATTTGAGAGTAAGAAGAAGAATTTTCAGAAGGAGAAGGTACAGAAGAAGAGTACAGAGGAGAGTACAGGGAAGAAAAGAATAAGAACAGAAGAGGGAAAGAGAGAGAGAATAGAGAAAAGGTATGTGTGTATTAATTCTTGATGATTTACTCATTATTACATCATGATATATATAGCCCTTGAGCCTAACAAACTCTGAAATAAAAAGGTGGTTACACACACAAGATTCCTTTGCTAGAACATTTCCTAAAACAGAAAAATAAGCCAGCTCAGCATGCCATTTACGCCATTTTGTTATGCCTTTGGTATACCTTAGGTTCAACAGATTTGGTAGCCGTTGTGACAAAAGGGTTTGAAGTTAGAACTGCAAAAGCCATTGATCAGCTCTTGGAATACCATTTAGGAAGCCTTTGATCAATTTCTTAATAATTAGTTCACATTTCAAAACCAAAAAACTGGAGCATTATCCAAATTTCACATTTAAAAAAATGACATCGAGTACAGAGGAAGAGTACAGAGGAGAGTACAGGGAAGAAAAGAATAAGAACAGAAGAGGGAAAGAGAGAGAGAATAGAGAAAAGGTATGTGTGTATTAATTCTTGATGATTTACTCATTATTACATCATGATATATATAGCCCTTAAGCCTAACAAACTCTGAAATAAAAAGGTGGTTACTGTCATGAAGGCTGCTAAACCAAAGGGCATTTTGGTCTATCAAAGGAAGGGTAAAAAGAGTGAGGTGGCACCAAGTTACCAAGAGGAATGAATTCTACAACAAATTATAATTGAGAGTATTCTAGAAGGAATCTTTTTGTAACCAACTCTGATGAGGCAGTAGCTTTGTACTAGTATAGCTATATATATGCACTTGTAATAATTGGTTAGGCAATCAAGGAAATACACTCTCAATTATTCTCTCTTACTTTCTTCCCTATCTTTCTATTTCTGTACTCTTTTCTGTATTCTAATTCTCCTCTCTAACCTCTTCTTTTCTGTATTCTTCTTCCTCTCATCTCTATATTCTGTTCTTTAACCTCCTTAAATTTGGTGGCAGCAGCTGGTACACCACAAGTGGTATCAGAGCAAAAATCACGTGAGCTGAAATGGGAAACCCAACAAATCAGCAACGTATTGAACAGCTCGAACAAGGGCTGGATGAAATCGTACAACACATTGACACACGGTTGAATACGGAATTGGCTAAACTAGAAGAAAAAATGTCCCATAACCAGGCAATAATGGAGGTTCGCCAAAATGATTTGGAGAAATCATTTATGGATAAAATGACGCAGATGCTGGAGACTCAAAACAAAATGCAAGACAGTATTAATCGGTTGGTATCGGGACATTTGGGGACGCCAAATAGAACTAGCATTTTGGGAAACCCCCCACCATGGCCAAGGAATGGGAACACACCAGTACAAAATGCTGTTGAATGGCAAAGTGCTGGTACTTTTGAAAATACCGAACGAAGGGACGAAAACGGAAGTGGTGGCTGGAGATTAAAAAGAATCGAGTTACCCATTTTTTCCGGTGGGAACCTTGATGGCTGGTTCAGGCAGGCGGAGCGCTTCTTTTCTTTTTATAGAATGAAGGAGGAAGAAAAGATGGAGGCAGCGGTGGTGAGTTTGCAAGGAGACGCACTATTCTGGTATCAATGGTAGGAGCAAGAAGGTGAAATTACTTGTTGGAGTGAGCTGAAATATTCATTGTTGAAGCGGTTGTCCGTACGGCAGAAGGGAAGGTAGCTGACTATTGTCGAGAGTTCATCGAAAAATTGACGGCACTGGGTAAGATACCTCTTGATATTTCTTTAGGAGTTTTTATCCATGGTTTGAAAGAATATATCAGCTGTGAGTTCAGACTCATGGATCCCAGTAGCTTAAAATTGGCAATGGAGTGGGCTGAGAAAATAGAGGAGAAGGATTGGGCCAAAATTCAATATGGCCGGTCCAGGGAAAATCAATATTTGGGGCCCAATAATTATAACCCTTATCCTAAACACTACCCAACAAACACAGCTACCCCACAAAACCCAAAACCTCTCTCTTCTTATAATCCTCACCAAAATTACCATCCTAACTCACAACTATCACCAAAACCCAGGGGAGAGAAAGGCAGATATCTCAGTGAGAAGGAAGTAAGGGAGAGGCGATCAAAGGGACTTTGCTTCAAATGTGATGAACCTTGGTCCTTATCGCATGTTTGTAAAAATCGTGAGATGAGAATCATATTTACTGAAGATGACGGAGGGATGAGTGAAGGCGAAAAGGAGCTGTGGGAACCGTCATCCTTGCCGGAAACCGAAGATCCAATGAACGGGATATCACTCCAATCCTTGATAGGGTTTACCAACCCAAAAACGATGAAGCTAGAGGGCGAAATCGACGGCAGGAAGGTACTGATTTTAATTGATTCCGGTGCAACTAGTAATTTTATTTCAACCCCGCTAGTTCATGAATTAGGGAAGGAAATTTCTGGGTGTACCACTTTTAGGGTAACATTGGGAACGGGGATGAAGGTTTATGGAGATGGGATTTGTAAAGGAATGGTGGTCCAATTGCAAGGCTTAACGATCGTGGACGATTTTTTTGCTCTAGAGTTGGGTAGTTTGGATGTAATTTTGGGGGTTCAGTGGTTAGAAAAATTGGGTACTGTGATGACTAATTGGAGGAATCAAACCATGCGATTTGTGTGGGAGGGAAAAGAAGTTGAGTTGAAAGGGAACCCAGCCTTCAAATGTTCAAAAGTCTCGATGAAATACCTTCTTAAAACTTGGAAGCAGGATGAATTGGGGATTTTGATTGAATGTAATGGTTTAAGCCCTCCAACCCAAATCACGGACACTAACATACCTCCTTTCTTAACCCAAATTATCCAAACCTACCCTCATGTGACCCAAGCCAACAACCAACTCCCACCAAACCGTTCCCAAGACCATGCCATTATTTTGAAGGAAGGGAGTAATCCGGTAAGCATTAGGCCATATCGTTATCCTCACATTCAAAAAGGAGAGATCGAGAAGATGGTTCAGGACATGCTTAAAGCCGGTATCATCCAACCCTCGAGTAGCCTTTTTGCTAGCCCAGTCATACTCGTCAAGAAGAAAGACGGGTCTTGGCGTTTTTGCATCGACTACCGTGCCCTCAACAAAATAACCGTCCCAAATAAATTCCCGATCCCCGTCATAGATGAACTCTTGGATGAATTGGAAGGAGCCTGTTGGTTCACAAAGTTAGACCTAAAGTCGGGATATCATCAAATAAGAATGCGATCGGAGGATGTCTCTAAAACCGCTTTCTGTACACACGATGGTCACTATGAATTTTTAGTGATGCCCTTCGGGTTAACAAACGCCCTCGCAACTTTCCAATCCTTAATGAATGATATTTTCCGTCCCTTCCTCCGCAAGTTTGTACTAGTCTTTTTCGACGACATCCTCATTTATAGCCGCAACGAGGAAGATCACAAAAGCCATGTGAAATCTGTCTTTCAGACCTTGTCAGAGCACTCATTGTTCATTAATGTCAGCAAATGCAGCTTTGGGGTAAACCGAGTAGCTTATCTGGGCCACATAATTTCCGGCCAAGGGGTTGAAGTTGATCCAGAGAAAATTTCAGCCATTCTCAATTGGCCGACTCCACGCACTCTCAAAGAGATTCGTGGGTTTTTGGGTTTAACCGGATATTACCGACGCTTTGTGGCGAATTATGCACAAAAGGCTCAGCACCTTACTGCCCTCTTGAAGAAGGATGCTTATGGGTGGAATACACAGGCAGCTGCTTCCTTTGAAACTCTCAAACAAGCCATGACCCAAGTTCCTGTATTGGCCTTACCGGACTTCACTAAATTGTTCGTGGTGGAAACTGATGCGTCTGGGCAGGGTGTAGGAGCAGTGTTGTTACAAGATCTTCATCCCATTGCTTTCTTCAGTCGATTACTCGGTCCTAAGGCTCAACGAAAGGCCATTTATGAAAAAGAGCTAATGGCGATCGTTTTTTCGGTAATTCGCTGGAAACACTATCTCATGGGGCGTCACTTTGTGGTCAAAACAGATCAACGCAGCCTGAAATTTATTTTGGAGCAACGGGAAATAGGGGTTGAGTACCAAAAATGGGCTATGAAGCTGTTGGGGGTTCGATTTTACCATCACTTATAATCCGGGAGTGAGTAACAAAGTGGTGGATGCTCTATCTCGTCGCTCACATGATGCAGTCGAGCTCCACACTACCATTAGCTCCATCACCATTGATTGGGCAAAGTTGGGGGAAGAAGTCGACAAAGATACTACGCTAGCTCGCATTAAAGCTGCTTTGCAACAAGGGGAGGATGCCTTGCCTGGATTTACTCTGTCTCATGACCAATTAGTTTATAAGGGCAGGTTCGTACTTGCCAAGTCTTAGCCCTTCATTCCCATATTATTGCAAGAATACCACGACTCCCCTCTCGGTGGCCACGGAGGTGAAATCAAAACTAACCGTCGTATTGCCATGGAATGGTTTTGGGAAGGTATGCGACGGCAAGTTTCGACTTATGTTCGCAATTGCAAAACCTGTCAGCAGATGAAGGCGTCTTATCAGTCCTCAGCAGGATTACTACAACCTTTGCCTATTGCTACTAGTGTATGGGAACACTTATCCATGGATTTTATTGAAGGCCTCCCTAAATCTCAAGGCATCGACACAGTGTTCGTGGTCGTTGATCGGTTCACAAAGTATGCTCATTTCATTGCATTGAAGCATCCTTTCACGGCGGTTACAGTTGCCAATACTTTTATTCGTGAAGTAGTACGGTTACATGGGTTCCCAAGCACCATTGTTTCGGATCGTGATCGCATTTTTATGAGCACTTTCTGGTCCGAGGTGTTTCGCTTGCAAGGTACTAAGTTACTCCGAAGCACCGCCTTTCATCCTCAAACGGATGGACAAACGGAGATTGTTAACAAGGCGTTAGAGACATTTCTGCGCTGTTTCATTAACGGGCAGCCCAAACAGTGGGCAAAATGGCTTCCTTGGGCCGAATTTTGTTACAATACATCCCCTCACACCACCATCAATATGCCACCCTTTCAAGCTTTGTATGGACGACCCCCACCTCATCTTGTTCGTTTCGGACATGGTCGTACCGAGGTAGATAGTTTGGAGCAGCTTCTACAAGAACGTGATGCTATGATCGATGAAATTCAGTTTAATTTGCTTAAAGGGCAGCAATCTATGAAGCATTACGCGGACACTAAACGACGTGATGTAACATTCAATGAAGGGGACTTGGTCTTTTTGAAGTTGCAACCCTATAGACAGAAATCTCTGGCAAAACGCATGAATGAGAAGCTTAGTCCACGTTATTTTGGTCCTTACACTATCACCCAAAAGGTGGGCAAGGTCGCATATAAACTTCAGCTTCCAGCTTCCAGTCTCATACATCCGGTGTTTCACGTGTCCCAACTCAAGTTGGCCCATGGCTGTTTTGCTTCCTCTCCTATTCCTCCACCTCTTACTGATGAGTTAACTTTTGCGGCTGCCCCTGAGAAGCTGTTGGCTTTACGTTATCCTCACCCCAACTCTCTTGAAGTTTTGGTCCAATAGGAGGGTTCCTCTGAATCTGAAGCAACATGGGAGGACTATCACAAACTCATTGCTGTGCTTCCTTCTCATCACCTTGAGGACAAGGTGCGTCTCCTGGGCGAGGGTATTGTCATGAAGGCTGCTAAACCAAAGGGCATTTTGGTCTATCAGAGGAAGGGTAAAAAGAGTGAGGTGGCACCAAGTTACCAAGAGGAATGAATTCTACAACAAATTATAATTGAGAGTATTCTAGAAGGAATCTTTTTGTAACCAACTCTGATGAGGCAGTAGCTTTGTACTAGTATAGCTATATATATGCACTTGTAATAATTGGTTAGGCAATCAAGGAAATACACTCTCAATTATTCTCTCTTACTTTCTTCCCTATCTTTCTATTTCTGTACTCTTTTTCTGTATTCTAATTCTCCTCTCTGACCTCTTCTTTTCTGTATTCTTCTTCCTCTCATCTCTATATTCTGTTCTTTAACCTTCTTAAATTTGGTGGCAGCAGCTGGTGCACCACAGTTAAACACACAAGATTCCTTTGCTAGAACATTTCCTAAAACAGAAAAATAAGCCAACTCAGCATGCCATTTACGCCATTTTGTTACGCCTTTGGTACACCTTAGGTTCAACAGATTTGGCAGCCGTTGTGACAAAAGGGTTTGAAGTTAGAACTACAAAAGCCATTGATCAGCTCTTGGAATACCATTTAGGAAGCCTTTGATCAATTTCTAAATAATTAGTTCACATTTGAAAACCAAAAAACTGGAGCATTATTCAAATTTCACATTTAAAAAAATGACATCGAGATTTAATGTTGAACTCATATTTTTCCTTGCACTTCTGTCCAATAAAATCCAAGTTCAAGATTATGAGATCTATCATCAGACAAAGATTATAGGTACGTCAATTGCAAAGTAACAAGTTTCAATATTACTCCCTCCGTTCCTTAAAGAAATTCCCACTTTCCATTTTGGGGTGTTTCAATTGTTGTTCTCATAAGGAATTTTTCCATTTATATCACAAATTTTGGACAAAAATAACCTCACCCATCCTCATTTTAATATTTTAATAATGATTATGGTCCCCACATATCTTCCACTAACTACATTTTAACATTTTTATATTCCTTATGGTCCCCACATGTTTCCCACTAACTTCATAAAAACATTTTTTAATTAGTTGCAGTCCCCATATTTTTTCCACTAACTTTCTTTAAATACTTTTTTAATAATTGTGGTCCCCACTTTTCCTCTATCAAATTTATTATTCAATAAAATAATATATCCATTATCTAAAAGATTCCACTTTTCTTAATTCTCGTGAATATTCCCAATGGGAACATCAATAGGGAACGGAGGGAGTAATTAAAAAGCACCAATAACGAGTAGTCAAAGTGCCGACTTGCCTGTCATTTCTTAGAGCAACCAAGCTTCTGACAACTTTAGCTGACAAGGAATAAATTGGACCATAAGCATGGAGAAAGTACTCTGAGCCGAGCAGAGAGGACATGGGTTCATACCTGTATATTTCAACATGTGAACATCATCTTACCACATGCTTCACAATAAACACAATTAAGTATTAAACAGAAGTTATAACATGTTGGACAAAATTCCAATTATCATATTATAAGTATCATGAAAAGGATAGTAACATTCCCCGATAGCAATCGAGTCAGTATGAGATGAATCTAGTGACACACTAGAGCTTTTGACACAACATTTCTTAGTTATTGTTTTCGTATAGTTTATCATGCCGAACATAACAAGAAAAATACAATAAAAGCAGACATATCTAATTAAATTGTTAAATCCAACATGGAAACATAAGATAGTGAAGTTTGCAAGTTGTCCTTTGGCTTGGCAAGTCAGTACTCAATTGTCATTAAAACCAAGACATTTCTAGTCTTTCCCCAACTTGGAAGTATAACTAGAACAATTGTCCTCAAGAGGCTCTCCCAAACTGATGAAGATGAAACTTTTGTTGTCTGTAGCCAACCAATTACTGCGATTATGCCTAATGTACCTATTCAAAGATGGATTATATTCTTGAGATCAATGAACTTCTATGTTAATGAACCTCTATGGAGATGCTAAGTTGATTGCTCTTTTTCCTTAGGTTTTTCGTTTTTACAAGCTTAGTAGCATTGCACACATTAATTGTTGATTAATAAATATTTTAAACTAACATGCTTTCAATGTGGTGCTCCATATCATTTCGTGAGAAATTGTCCTCAAAGAATAGAAAATTCGAGAAAAAAACAAAAAAAACAATTTAAGAGTGATTCTGAATCCTACTGAAGAAGGAAATCATCTTTTCTTAATGAGAAGAATCGGATGAGGAAAGTCTTGAATCCAAAGATAAAAAAAATTGACAACGAATAGTGATGTTAAAGGCATGAGTATAAAGATGATATTAATTTTTTGTTTACGTGTGTTGATTGATTACTTGATAATATGCTTAATATTGATTGAATATTATGCATGAGTTTTTGGGAGCTTGATATTTTTTAAAAGTCTTTCTCATTTTGATGAAAGTCAAAACAAGGGAGAAATATATGAATTGATATGTTGTTTGTTTCTATGATATATAATATTTATGTCCAATGTTTATTTATCTTATTGATAGGTTTGATAAATGTTATATTAGAAAATTTTTAATAAGCTTAATATATGATTTTGCCTTTCATGAAAGAGGAGATTGAAGACTCAAGGCCTTTTTAATGATGAAATTCCACAAAATATTAAATAAAACTAATTAACTATGTTCATCTTAATACAATAATATATCGCATTTTAATGGTAAGATATAATAAAAATTATTTTAGATAACTTATTTAATATTGTATAAGCATATTTATTACTAATTCTAGTGTCTAACATGTATTTATTTGGTTGATTAAGATTTCCTAAAAAGTAAGAAATTAATTAGGGTAGTGTTTGGCAACATAAAATTCATTTGAAAATAGGGAATTCAATTTTGGTATTCAAATTCAAGAATTGTAAATGACACCTATGTACTTGGAATTTTCAAATTTTGATATTTGGTCCATATTTACTTTGTTATTGGAATTCTATGGAATTGACCCAATTCCACATTTCCAAAATGAAAATTTGCCAAACATAATATTTAGGCCAATTCAACATTTGAAAATGAATTCCAAGTTGCCAAACATGCCATAGAGGAATTTTGAATCTAAGATTTCAAACTCTTGAATCAGTCATCCATTTAACTTAGCGTCTATCTTCGTGGAAAGTTTAAATAATTTGAATATCTTTTATTTAGGTTTTCACATCATTGTAGTACACTGGAAACTAACTTTATGCTGGTAAATCTCAGCTAAGCATTCAAAATTCAATGTGAAACCTTGATCCTACATAATAGGATATTGTTGTTATATTAGAATTTTGAATCAAAGTCAAGAAGCAACCGTAACTTTAAGACTAACCTAACAAAACAACTCTTTATGGCCTTTTTACATACATTAAAAAGGTCTTCGGGTCATACAAAAGAAGAATAGAAATTGCTTGTGAAAAATCAAAAGGCTAAAGCAATCCTACAAGCTCTCTTCTTTGCGTCATACTACTTTAAGTTCAAAAATAATAATTATATTAAGTTATATATATATGTTAATAAGAAAAACCTCTTGTATAACGCTTATCAAAGTGTTGTTATTGTTTGAGTGTTGGATTTTATCATTCATTAAACGGCAATTGTTAGATTGTTTTTCAGGGAAAGGACGGGGTGTTTAGAACGGTAGAAGATAGTGAGATCTTCTAGTAGTTATCTAAGGTTTCAAGAGTTAATAAAAGAAGTTTAAATCTTACGGGTTAAGAGAACCCTACGCGGAGATCAAACTAATTGTAGCTAAATCTCAATAACAATTCATTGTGTTTTATGTTAGTTTCATTTTGTTCTTTATTAATCATTAACTCATTAGTCAATAATATGTGTTATCTCAAAACCGGTTCAAGACCTTGAAACATAGTTCAAAGAAATACAAAATAAGGGTTATTTATATAAAAAATATACTTCCAATGGAAACTTATAAACTCAAATCATAGAGTGGCAGTGCATGATGCATAATTGTAACTTCATTTTCAAATATAATTGTAACTTCTCCACGATTCAATTATATCTTGTTCTTAAAGACTTCTAGAGAATAATGATTTCATCATCTCAAAAATTTGATGCCTTATTTCTACCTTTCCCCAAAAAAGATCAAACCTTCATTTTAGTTTTGAAATTGAACTATTAATATGGAAAAATTACCATGAATCACTACTAAGTCGAGAGTCCCAAATGGAGAATTATCATTTGGATCAATTTTGAAATACTATTAAGGTGCTTAAACTCAAGATGTTGGTAAACAGGTTTACGTGCTACTCTTAACTTGTAAAACTATAATGACAATGAACCATATTGCCAAAAGAAAGACAAGATTGTCTCGTACAAGGCTACTAGCTAAGTTGTAAAGGTTTTCAAATCTACTGAACCAAGACTACTCGCATGGTAAAGGTGACAAAAATGTGTTTTTAAAGAGATCCTCTTGGTCTACATGATATTGGGCGTACGAAAACTACATCATCCCCACCGCATCATCGTGACCATTACTCCAATCACGACTGAAATCACAATTTTGCACTATGTGATGAAAGAAAGCGAAAAAATGTCGTCAAACGTAAATGAAATTGGGTAACACTAAGTACTAACCATTTAAGCTTCGGATTGGTAAAAACAGGTCCTTTTTTCATGCACCCAATATAGGTTTGAGGGTGATCAGGCCGCTCTTTTGCAAGAAGAAGTGAAAGACGATCTATCAACAAAAGAAAATGAATTTAATGACAACGGAAAGTAAGAAACTAGATATACATACACAATATGGTTTGGACGATAGCAACAGCAAACCAAAAAAATTACCAGGCCTTAGATATATGTCATCATCTGCTTTTACATAGAACTCGGAATCGAATAGTGCATAAGCAGCTTTGAAGAATGCTAGCCTATACGACATTAATTACGTAAGTAGTACACCAATTGAACACATGAATATACACACTTGGAAAATATAAGCACTAACGTTTTGTAGGGGAGCTTACTGTACTCTTCCACTATATCTAACAAAATGAAATCATTATGCTGAGCAACCTCCTTTCTCAGCACTGACATTTTCCACTCAGCACTAGTCTTGCCAATAATAAACCTAAAAGTCAGGCCAGTGGCTTCTTCCAGTCTGCAATCAAGATTTAAATTTAGAAGGCAGATAATATGGGCAACAACTGCACAATACAAAGTGCAAACAACTTATCCAATAACCACAATGCACAACCTTCAAGGCTTCAACATTATCGTTCAACCAAAAAGGTAAACATAAAAACAAAACAGCACCCCTAGTCTATTTTACTCAAACTCGTATGGATTGGGTAGGACACAAGAAGGTTTTGACATGCAATATAGTCCTACAAATTTGCTATACTTCAATAAATGCACTTTTTTAAGAATATGTGGAGTGTTGAGAGTAGACAAAGCTTAGAATTATGTGCATAATATTAAAAGAGAAAAGAAATGTGTGGATGAAAATTTTAAAAAGTTGTTGGTTCCATTCCCAAATATGAAAATACAACAAATTAAGTAGGACAAATTAACAGAAAAAGTAGCAAATTGATTGAAAAGGAGGGAGTAGCATCTAAGAATATGTTTTTGGCTATTTTTAAGTCTCCTAAGACTCCAGTGTCATATAGAAGAAGCCAGCACACCGACAAGGGCCAAGCAAGAGTGTCAAAGTAACACAACACCAACAGAAACATAAGAGCTTGTTGAAATTGATTACAATTGATTCTATACAGTATGTTTTTAGATCAGATTTCAGATCTGAGATGTTAGCATGCCTTGAAGATAACCAACACCACCATGAAGATAACCATAAAAAACAGCATAATAGATGATATGTAACTACTAAGATATGTACATAGCGACTCGTGTTTTCCAACTACAAAATTACAACATGACAGTATAGATTTTTACCCTTTGATTTGCACTAATGCATACTTCTAAATTGGTGTTTGTGAAAAATATATAGATAAAGTATCAAATCAAAAATTATTAAGTGTAGTTGATGTCTTACTTAGTCTTAAACATAACGTCTTGAGATCTTAATGAACAACTTCATGTCTTGATCCAAAGAATTTCCAAAGTTCATAAACATATGAAGGTTGTCCTCACGTGAGATTCAAAAAAGGAACTCCCAAGCGGCTAACCTTTCAAATAAATAAATTTATAAAAAACATGCAAGAATCCAATCCTCCACAAAGGAATTTAAGCATGATTCCCTAACTTTTCATACCATTTTGATTTATTAAGTTATGTGTGATAGGACACAGCACAATTACAAGTAACATCCACACTACCTAATGCCACCAACACACTTTCTTTCACTAATCACCTTAAAAAATCACTCTAGTTGTGTACAAGTCATCAATTCCTCAAGAGTTGTTAATTAAAGTTATCGCTCTCTTTAAAGTCGATTAAGGACTTCACACATTATAAAATGTAAAGCACAATTAATCAAGTTGAAATCAATGAACCAACATTATATTGAGCACTACTACGTTGAAGATATCAAATACATCACCCCTTACTTAGAAAAAGAACAATCCCACAAGGACCTCCTAATTCTCCAAGTTGTAAACTAAAGGTACATTACTCTCATCTTTCCAAGCTACAAAATGAAGTTCAAACACACAAGCTTCATCTACAATTTAATTGTTCTTGCACGAAAATTTACCCTTCCAACTTCTTAAATGGCCAAAGATTGCTACAGATCTACTCAAAACTCAACTAATAATCTATTCGCAAAGTAAAGCACAAGTAACAACTCACTTAAATACCATTTTTCATATCAAACTAATATCCAATCAAATATAGAATAGACCACCTCACTAGCTACAGCACATTTCAAAATAAACAGGTTTTGATTTCAAATGATCCAGCCATGGTTAAGCAGGGTCTAGATTCCCCCTGTCAATAACCTAACAACGTTGAGTATATTTCACTTGCTTTAGCAAAGCAAAATACCCAATATTCAAGAATACATCAACAGAAAAAATCAATTAACTGATAATAATTTAGTTTCCATAATTGTAAATGGGATCAGATCATATTACAACTGCAAATATAAAAAGTCTGGAAAATGAAAATGTGTTGTTACCTTTGAAGGCCATCACGATCAGAAGGCAACCAAGTTTGGCGTAAAGCACGGCGTCGGCCAACAGATCCAAACCCAGTAAAAATCCCAACAAAACCCATAACTTTATGCCTCTTTTTCACATCTCCAATCAATAAAGAATCATCTGAAATGGCAGTGTTACTGTCATCTGGTCGCTCCCATACAACAGAAACTGTTCTGGGTTCGAATGATTTACAGTTGGGATCATATAGGGGTCTTGAAATTGCAAATAATCCAAAGATTAAACCAGTGATTCCAACTAATAAGCAGAAGATCTGAACAAATGGTTTTCGAGTTAAAGCTAATGGGGAAGAAGAACGACTATGGAAGATTCTAGGGGCTTTTGATGAGGGCATTTTTGAATTTGGTATTGAGAAATAGCGGCAATTGGGAAGAAAGGGAAGCAATAGCGTGAACTAGAATTGTAGCTAAACTGATAACGAAATATGGCTTCTTTTTACTCATGAGAAAATACGTGACCCTCTCACGATCAGACGAGCTCATACAAATAGCTCCAATCTATTATACAATCTATTAATTTTAATGTAGATTAGAAAAAGGGAAAGTTGAATGTGAGCATGTCATTTGTTTTTTTTTTTCATTGGATGGTGTTAATGGAATTGATTTATTTTCATGTTTTTTACTTTCTATATTTACACGTTTGCATTTTTGGAAAAATTTATACATTAATGAATGCAATAAATCATAATTATTCCAATTACACTGTTATATATAAACGTACAATTTAGAACCTTATACAGAAAAATAGATAAAAATGAAAATACACTGGTAGAAAATTATATTGCAAAATAAATTACTTTCATTACAATTATACTGCAATTCAATAAATTATTAAAAGTATATAATTGTTCTATTTTCCAGGAATAGTTATTAATTGATCATTAAATTCAGTCATTTACATTGTCAGACTACCATAATAATAATTTTGAAATTTAGAAAAAATGCATAAAATATTGAACCAAATGATAATTATGGAAACAAATAAATTAATGAAAAAAATCAATCAACTTCAGTCGGTGTGTAGGCAATCAGACTATATTAGCTTCCAAATTTAGTGCAATAAAAATCAATCAACTAAAAATATTGTTTGCTTTTTGTAATTCAATTATTTCTTTATGAAAATAAAAATGTATAAACACTTTTATGGATGAAATTACAATATAAATAGCCACATATGGCCCCAATTATTTGCTCATATTATTTCTATTCTCTGAATTTTTAGTGTTGTTTAATAATATTTTATAGAATAACCATTAGTTTAATTACATTCAAGAAATTCATAGTGAGATGGGAACATGGAATATTAATGTCTATTAATAAAAGTCAAGGACAAAGAGTATCTCATGTTGGTCTATTCCTACCTTAGCCTGTTTTTAGTCATGAACAATTTTACGACGTCATTTCTAGAGTGACTAGAAGGAAAAGACGAAGAATTCTCATATGCGACAAGGATGGTGAAATATGCTATCGTACTAAGAATGTAGTATATATATTGATGTGTTTCAAAACCTATAAACTTTTGATTAACAACGTATATTGGGTTTCTTTATATTTAATTCTTTTAATTACAATATATATGTGTAAATACTTATTACTCACCTTCATATAATATTTGTATTAGTCTAAAATTTCATTAAAATATTAACGTAAGTAAAAATCCGTGCATTGCACGGGTTTTTATACTAGTCTATACATAATACTAAAGTAAAAATGACTGACATAAGCAATCTCAAAAAATGATAGGTGTCAGCTTCTTATGAAAAATTTTCCCTCCATTTAACAAAGGTGATATCATGAAGGAAGGATAACTATAAGAATCTTAAATGCTAAAAATAATTAAGACTAAGAATATTTAGGTTGATTAATTTGATTACCATTATTAAAGACTTTTAATTGGGACTATAACATATTATATTAGCTATTGTTGTTAATAATTCATTGAAAATCAATAACCAATAATTTAGAATTAATTTTCTTTGTTTTTTAAAATAATTAATGAAAAAAAACAGTGCATCGCACGAGGATTATCTAGTTATTTACATATAAAAGAATTGATTACTTAATTTAAATTAAACTGTAATTTTGATAACTGCCATGGTTTTTTTGAATAAAAACTTATTGAAACTGTCCATGTAACTAGGGTTGAAAAAGTTTGTAAACAATGTCACATACTCACGTCATTCTCTTCAAAAAAATTATTCACGCTATTACTTAAAGAACAAAATTCGACAACAATTTGGAAATTTAAGTTATTGTTTCAAATTAATAATTTTGTATTTGGGAAAAACATTAGATTTAAGAATTTAAATGATGTTGTCTTTTTAAATTTGTAAATTGATTTTTTAGCTTTCTTTATTCTTGAGCTTTTGTTGTCTTAGGTGGAGGATCACTTTTTCTGAAAATTTTTACGGATATTTTACCTAGTAGGCATGAACTCTGACAAAATTTCTTAGGATTGAATTCAAAACACATAGATTTTTTTACATATATATTTATGATTTTTTTTAAAAAAAATTTAATTGATTTTTTTTTTTTGTTATAATTGTGCTATTAGTATCAGTGAGTTTGAGTCTTGGATTCGCCACTGGCAGGATGTAATTTTCCTATTTTTGCATTTCAATTGTAACCTTAAAGTGATAACTTATATTGTTAAAGTGATAATTTACATTGTTAAAGTGATAAACTACAAGCTACAACTTAGAAGTATTCATTAAGGTTGTATGTGACGACCTTAAAATGATTTCTTATAACCTTAGAATGATGACTTAACTTTAAATTCATAAGTTACTCCCTCAAAAAAAAAATTAATAACTTACATCGCTAGAGTGATTCTCTACTGCATATATGTATTCATTCTAAGGTTTTATATAATGAACAAGGGCGGAAAAAAGATTTTTAAGGCCCTATTTATTTTTGCTTTTTCAAAATGGGGCCCTTTGTTATATCAAAAGATAAAAGATTTCCACTTCAAGAAAAATAGTTTAAGATTATATATTGTAACAATTTTGTTATATCAAAAGATAAAAGATTTCCACTTCAAGAAAAATAGTTTAAGATTATATATTGTAACAATATATTCAAAAATTACTTAATATAGAAAAAAATTTACAAACAAATCCTTTAAAAAGTGTTGCTCTTTTCAAATGTCTTGAAGCAAAATCATCTACACCAGATTCAATATCAACTTCCTCCAAAATATCACTCTCTATTGCCATTAACGCAAGACCATTTAGCCTTTCTTGTGACATAGAGCTTCGCAAATATGACTTCAACAATTTCAACTTTGAAAAAATTCGTTCTGCAGATGCAACAGTAATGGGAATAGTTAATAAAATTTTGTAAGCAATAGATGCATTTGGAAAAGAAGTAAAAGGTTTCATATTGTAATATGTCAATTGCTCCAATTTTCTTAGGTAAAAACTCTCTAAGCAACATCAACTCCACAAATAAATCATTACCATCAATGTCGGATTCCTCACCTTTTTTATGAGAACTTTCCAAGTTAATGCAACATGATTTAAGTTTTATTTCATCTATGGAAATTAGTTTATGAGAATTGACCCAAATATATTCTCATAATTTTGATATTGTTCAAATCACTTCTCCAAAGAAGCAATAGTTTGATCAAAAACATGTAAAAAGTATTGTATTCTGAATTATTCCTCTGGTGATAATAAAGTTTCTTCATTACTTGTCTCATCAAAATGTCTTTTTCTACGCACTTGACGTTTTTGAGGAAACACACACTCAATTCCTATTTCATTTGCTAACTCTTTTGCTGAAATCAAAGCATTCAAAAAACCAGTTTTTCAGTAACTTTTAAAAAAGGAAATTAATCCTTTAATCATATTTATAGCAACGTCTATCATCATATCTTTTGATTGTAATTCCTTGCTAACCAAGTTTACTTGACTAAGAATTTCATACCAAATTATAGTAGCATGCAAAAACTCAAAACTATCAAGTTCATTATTTGCTAATGACTTAGCTTCACTTTGCACTAGAGTATCCGTATCTTTTTCAGCTAATTCAACTAAGGCTTCATAAAGTTCAGTAATTTGAAACCTTATAGCTTTTATACTCTCAACTCTACTTTCCCATCGTGTGGTTGACAATGGTTTAAGTGTCAAATTTCACATGTTCCTTCAAAATAGTCCATCTTTTGTGAATTCTGGTTGGATCGAGTTGTCTTCTTAGGTCATGTAATCTCAAAAGATGGCATCACAGTGGACCCCGAGCACCGACTAGTGTAACTGAGGTAAGAAGCTTTATGGGTTTGGCAGGTTACTACCGAAGATATGTTGATGTGTTTTCTAAGATCGCACTACCGATCACCAGTTTGGTTCGAAAGAATACCAAATTTGTGTGGTCACAAAAGTGCGAAGATGCTTTCCTAGAATTGAAGAAGAGGTTGACAACGACTCCAGTGCTAGTATTGCTTGAGGATGGGAAAGAGTTCACGGTATACAGTGATGCATCTTTAGAGGGCTTGGGTTGTGTACTCATGCAAGAGGGGAAGGTCATTGCCTACGCATCGAGACAATTGAGGACGAATGAGAAGAACTACCCGACGCACGATTTGGAATTAGCAGGAGTTATATTTGCCTTAAAAATTTGTAGGCATTATCTCTACGGCACTACTTGCAAGATCTACACCGATCACAAGAGTTTGACTTATCTATTTACACAGAAGGAGCTTAACATGAAGCAAACAAGGTGGCTAGAATTGATGAAAGATTATGACCTCACTTTGGAGTATCGTCCCGGAAAAGCAAACCGTGTAGCAAATGCCTTAAGCCGAAAACCGAGGATGGTCATAAATGGACTAATTTCAGTTCCCTACGAGATCTATAAGGAGATGAAGGAGCTAGAATTGATTGTGGTTAAGAAGGGATCATATGACAGTGTTCTCAATGCTATGAGTACAACGCCGAGTCTACATGAGGAGATACGTGAGCTACAACAGTATGATGACTTCTTGTCCGAGTTGAAGATTGATATTGAAAAGGGTGCAGTTAAAGACTTCAGTATTGCTAAAGATGGGAGCATTCATCTAGAGGGGAGGTTATGCTTGCCCCGAGAACCTGAATTGATAGATAAAATACTCAAGGAGGCACATTCGACTATGTATTCTGTCCACCCAGGACGAGATAAGATGCTAGCAGATCTGAAACAATACTTTTGGTGGATGAACATGAAGAAGGATGTCGAAGATTTCATAGCTCGATGTCTAGTATGTCAGTAAGTCAAGATTGACCATCAGCGCACTCTAGGGGAGTTGCAACCACTTCATGTGCCTGAGTGGAAGTGGGAATCAGTGAGTATGGACTTTGTTGTGGGATTGCCATGTTCGAAAAGAGGAAATGATTCTATTTGAGTGATTGTTGATCGACTCACTAAGACTGCCAGATTTATTCCTGCTAAAGTAACTTGGAAAGAAAAACAATTGGCCGATGCTTATGTGAAAGAAGTACTTAGACTACATGGTGTACCGAAGACAATAATTTCATATCGGAATACAAAATTTGTGGCTCGTTTTTGGAATGAGCTACAAAGGGCATTCGGCACAACCCTTAATTACAGCACAGCTTTTCACCCAGCTACAGATGGACAGACAGAGAGGACCATCCAGACTCTAGAAGATATGATTCGGGCGTGTGCCCTTGACTTTCAGTGTTCGTGGGAGGACATCTTACCAATGGTGGAATTCTCTTACAATAATAGTTATCAGAGTAGTATTGGTATGGCTCCGTATGAGGCCTTGTATGGCCAAAGGTGTAGGACACCGCTTTATTGGGATGCTGGGAGGCCTAGTGTGGTCGTTGGACCAGAGATGATCAGAGAGACCGTAGAACAAATCAGGATCATTAGAGACCGGATGAAGGCTGCCCAAGATCGACAGAAATCCTACGCGGACCGTAGGAGGAGGAAACTTAAGTTGCAAGTCGGTGAGAAGGTGTTCCTTAAAGTCTCGCCAACAAAGGGAGTCAAGAGGTTCAGAATGCAGGGGAAGCTTGATCCTCGGTACATTGGACCCTATGAGATTTTGCGCAGAGTTGGGGAAGTAGCCTATGAGCTAGCACTACCACCACAGTTAGCTAAGGTTCACAATGTGTTCCATGTATCACAATTGCGCCGGTATGTATTTGATCCATCACACATTCTCCAGCATGAGCCGATTCAACTTGTTGAGAGCTTGCAGTATGAGGAGAAGCCCGTGAGGATCCTAGGTCGAAAGGTTAGAAAACTCCGTAGCCGCACAATTCCACTTGTGAAAGTGTTATGGAGTGGACAGAATGACGACAGTGCTACTTGGGAAAAAGAGGATGACATGTTAATTAGATACCCTTACTTATTTGAGTGATGTATTTTTAGCCATTAGTTTGAGTTAGTTTCGAGGACGAAACTCTTGTAAGAAGGGAAGACTGAAACAGTCGCATTATTAATGAGATTTCATTAGTCATTTTAGCGCATAAATTTTTTTTGAATATTAGTCCGTCACTTATTAAAATTTAATTAGTGATGGTAGAAATTTTAAAAAAATTTCTAGGATGGTTAGAAACTTGTTAATTCATAACGTGGTTATGAATCGTAACAAGTAACGTAAAGGTAAAACTTAAAGTTGAGAAACTACCGATAACAGTTCGAGGAAATTTTAATTAATGCCCGAGCATATTATTTAACCATGATGGGAGTAAATTAAACATTTCATACACATATACAGGTGATTTTTAAACATATAGTACAAGTTACATAACTTGTTACATGTACAATAATTTTTACCCAAACTTTAAACTATCTTAGATAAACCTTTCCTACACTATAATAGATCAAATGATGGAAAAAAATCATCTAAAACATAGCCCCAACCAGCCATGCTAAAGTTGTCCTAATCCCTCTTATAGCTCTTTCTACACTTACATACACAAGCTAAAAACTCTACCCAAGAACGCCTTTTGTTCTAATCTATGTTGGGCATCATTATATGCATGCAAAGACCAAATACAAAGGCCAAAAATATCTGATTTTTCTGTAGAAAATCAGCCCCTCCATCATCTTCATTTCACTCATAAATTGTCACCTAATACACCCACAAACTCATTCAAACAACTTCCCTCAAAAAAATCTCTAAAAGTCCTACATGTTTCTACTTCAAAACCTCACTAAAACCACTTGAAAAACACCCATTTTAGTGCATAATAGTTGTTGTCCGGATTATTAAAATCATCATATACTCCTCAAACTATTCATATAAACACATATAAGGTCATCTCTAACCATCAACAAAAACACTTTGATTCCCATACAAAAATACTTACAAAAAGATTATCTATATGAAGTTTATGAACATAAAAACTTCATAAAAAACATTATTCATTTTATTATACTTCATCCATACCACTTTGGAGCATTCTTACAAGGTATTCTAATTTCAAATTACAAACTTTGTTTTTACAACTTATATTAGAACAAGTATATATAAAAATGATTTTTGTGTAAAATCTTTCTCATAAATCAAGTATGTTATAAAGATATATTTTATGACTAAAAAGAGGAAAAATCACCACTTGTATAAATCTATAAAAAAAATTGGAAACTAAAAAAATGTATTTCCGCAAACTTATAAATTTTGTTACTTAAAGGATTAAAGTAAAATTATGGGACTTGATTAAGTATGTTGCTCAACATAATAAGTATACTCTAAATATGTTAAAATCATCACAAGTATTAGTTTGACAACTCCAACTAAAGAAAGTTAAGTGCATATTAGAAATCCAAAGTTGTTATTGAGTTTTGGATAAATGCAATATGTTTAGTTAAAGAGATGGAGTTGAGACTTGAAGGGCAAGGACCCGAAGTTGGAACCACTTCTAAGAACGCATCGGAGCTTATGAAATACTTATATAGGCTTGGAGCCGAGGTATGTCACATGGGGTGATTTTTAAAGGATTTAAGAACAAGTTGGGAAAGTTTTGTATGAACTTGTTTTTAAAATTAAAATTCCCATAGACAAGTTCTTAAATCTTGAAAAATGATATCAAAATAATAATTTTGAGTAAGGAATGATTTATTACATGTATTATTATTGTGGGATACATTACCATTTATAAAATAAAGTCGCGAGAAATGATATTTCAAAATAGGCATACATGAACCCAATAATCATAAGCAATTAAAATTGATAATACTAATAGTATTATATGAAGTACCAAATTAAATCATACAATCATATCATATCATCATATCATATCATCATACATCATATCATATCATACAATACTATAAAAGTCTTGGAAAATTCCAAGTGTCATCATTTAGATAGGCATGACAATAATAATTCTATTTAGTAGGTAAAGTATTTAAAATTTAATATTTTTTGTTTACGTTTGAAGCTAAATTAGGTAAAGTATTTGTAGGATATACTATAATAATTCTATTTAGTTAACTTCGAATTTAATATGTTCAATTGAATGAAAAAAAGTTATATATCAGGTAAATCATACAATACTATAAAAGTCTTGGAAAATTCCAAGTGTCATTATTTAGAGAGGCATCATACATCATACAATACTATAAAAGTCTTGGAAAATTCCAAGTGTCATTATTTAGAGAGGCATGACAATATTTATCAAATTTAAAATCTAATATTTTTTGTTGACGTTTGAAGCTAAATTAGGTAAAGTATTTGTAGGATATTAGTTACTACTTACATTATTATTTGAAACTGTTTTTATATATATTTTGCACTAAAAAATTCGTACATTGCACGAGTTTTTATACTAGTTTCTTATATTGAGTTATTGCCCAATTGTATCAAGAATTGTTTTTTTTGATTAGTTTTTCTCTCCTTTACGTTTGTATTGTTTAATTGTATTTTTTGTTTCCTTCTCTTATTTATCCATTATTTTTATTCTCCGAGCAAAAGAAAAAAATCAATTAAATAAAATTAAAAAATTAAACTAAAAAGCAAAAATTAAATATAAAAATAAAATCAGGTTGTTTTTGCTTTCTGCTCACCACTCATCATCTCCATATCTGTTATTTTCCAAAACCCTATTACCCGCATATTTTCTCTTAAATCTATTAATTTAAATCTCAAATATAAATAATATGATTTTTCTCCCGAAAAACACAACAATCAACCCCTGCTTTTGAAATTGATGCTTTCACCCATTTGAATTTGGATATAAACAATACATTTCTCTCTCTAATTTTACAAATAAAGAACATTGGTCCATTTTTCGCATGATCTAATATTAAATGATGTCGAATATAAATATGTTTGGTCTGAGAGTGCTGAATTGCATCATCATATCATACAATACTATAAAAGTCTTGGAAAATTCCAAGTGTCATCGCATAACAATATTTATCAAATTTAGAATCTAATATTTCTTGTTTAGTTTGAAGCTAAGTTAGGTAAAGTATTTATATGATCATACTACCTATTAAAATTGTTGGAAAATAACAGGTGTCACCTCCTTATGAGGCTTGACCTTTAAGTGTACAAATTGACTAATCACTTCCCATATTTGCCAAATTTAGAAAAGTGATGTATTAAGGCAGTTTCAAAATTGCAGGATCATTAAAACGGATTGTTTCCTATTTCAATAAAGAGAGTATTTTAAAAAAATATCAATAATTATGATAATTTGGCAATTTATGATATTCAGTCAATTTAAAATTATGATATTAAGGCAATTTATGATCTTCAGTCAATTTAAAATTATGATATTGAGATCTGCTGGGAATTTAAAATATCACTAATAAAGAAAAGTAATTGTATTAATGCAATTTCAAATTTAAAGGAAAAGAAAAACGGATTGTTTCCTATTTCAGTAAAGAAAGATTTTTAAAAAATATCACTAATTATGATATTTAGGCAATTTATGACCTGCTGGCAATTTAAAACTATGATATTATGGCAATTTGAGTCCTGCTGGGATTTTAATATTATTGTTTAAAATAATCATCAATAAAACCAATCATACTGAACAGAATATAATCTTATGAATGGTTTGACTTTGGTAAATATCCAAAAATAGTTACCAAATTAGCTGAATATAATCTCTTATATGGTTTAACTTAGGCAAATATTCATAAATAGTTACCTAATTAAGTGCAGTCTTTTTAAAATACACAATATGGAATAAGTGATTTATGGGCTTTTCAAATTTCAAATACAGATACAAATGATAGAACCAATTATTCTAGCTTATATATAGTTATAGGTTCATCTTCAACCAAACCAATCACAAACAATTTTAGAATTCTCTACTAATAACATCTCATTAACTTTTCTTGCATTGCTTATAATATACAAAACCATTGTAATTGTAATGGGTGTTAATTATCTGGATGATATCAAATCAAATAGGGGAAATTGGAATATCAAAGAAAAAGTTATTCATGTATGGGAATTTCAAAACAGGGGAGAAATAACATCAATTCATATGATACTTACAGATGAAAAAGTTTTTTTGTTGTTATAAATCAAAAAAATATGCTTTATTGTTTATGCATTAATCTCTTATGTGTCTATTTTGGTTTATTCACAGGCAACATCAATTTTAGCTACAATCGGAAAAGACGATCTTTCAACCCATTCAAAATCAGTTGAGAAGGGGAAGTCATATTTTTTTACAAAATTTGTTGTCTATGACATGGATGGAGAATATAGACCTACTAAACATAAATGTAAACTCTTTTTTTGGAAGACATCAGTAATTAAAAAAATTCAAGACATTGAAATTAGTAAGTCAATTTACAATTTTACTGATTTTGAAGATATACTGGGTAATGATGCGGTAGACGACAAATACTTGATAGGTATGTAAACTTTTTAAAAATAACGACAAATAATATCATTGAGCATGCATGCAACAATTAATTATAACGTACTAACTTATTATTATTTGGGTATTTAGATATTATTGGAGAAGTGGGACAATTTGGAGATTTTAATAGTTCAACAGAGAAAAAAACCATGAATCTGGACCTCATTAACACAAAGTGAGATTTAACAGGTCATATGTAATAACTATGTTAATATATAAAAATATTACATTTGATTAATATTTTTTAATTTATGACGATATTTACAGTGGAGTTAAATTGGGTTTAAGGCTTTGGGATAATTATGCTGAACAAGTACACAATCACATTCAAAACATTGGAAGTGATAAGGGAAGATTCGTAATAGCTCTACAATATGCAAAGATAAAGTCTTGGAGGTACGCAATTTAATTTTTTACAGGTTTTTAGCAATTACTTAATCAATATAACAACAAACCTATATGTGTTTTAGGTAATACCTACATTCAAAACTGCATGGGAACTATCTGTCTTTTGATAAATCCAAGCATACCAGAATTAGAAGATTTTCAAAGGAGGTTAACTTAAAAAATCACTACATACAAAATTTAATTGATTTTATATAAGTATTTAATAAATGTTAATATGTTTTGTATTCAGAATTAAAGAAGACACATTTAGGTCAACTGAATTAACTGAAGTTTCAACAAGTTCAACCATTTCATTAGAAACTAAAATTTTGAATTGCAAAAGTATTATATTTAGTGAACTACCAACGACTTCCGAAGGAGATTATGCAACCATTGGTACAATATATGCTTTGAATGAGCGTAGTGAATGGTATTATACATCATGCAATAAGTGTTGCAGTGAAGTCTACAAAAAGGATGGAATTATGAGATGCGGCAAATGTCAGCAAGATTCACCGCTTGCTTTGACAAGGTTCAGTAGAATTATATTATCAACTAAGTGTTAGAGTGACAATATTATTAACATAAACATTTTCTTATGCTTTATTTTTTGAATTAGATACAAAATTGAAGTCAAAGTGAGAGATAATCATATGGGTCAAGCTGTTTTAATTCTATGGGAACCACAGGCAACAGAATTAATAGGTTTCACAGCCAAAGTTGTTCTAGACCGATATCTTGAGGTTCATATGCTTTCTTTCCTATATTTTTGTTAGTGCACATTTTAAGTGACAACTTCATAACTAATTTATGTAACATTGAGTTAAATGCAGTCAGAATTTCCATATGGCTTTCCATCAGAGTTAGATGTACTACTTGATAAGCGTTTTCTTTTCCACTACAAAGTTTCAAAGTTCAATGTCGAAAAAGGTAGTCGAACATATTCTATTAAGAATATCACTGATATCATAGAAAAGTTTGTCATAAAGGCAGAGGTAAAATATCCGGTGTATTTAAGGTTTTATTACTGTTAAACTATTAATTCTATTTACTAAATATGTTCTTTTGTATTAGGCATCCTGTACAAGTAAGGAACCAGATCAAGAAAGCAGTGAAAATAAGGTATATGATTCTTCCATTTTGTATCAATTTTATCAAATAAATTCACAAACTAACGTAACGTTTGTCAATGTATAATAGTTGGCTGAAGTTCTTTCTGTACAAGACAAAACAAGTGATTTCACTCCTCTAAAAAGACCTCATGAAGAAGTAGAATCAAGTTTGGCTGAGATGTCATCAACCAAGATTCCAAAGCAGGAGATTTGATATTTTAGAAATTTAGTTCAAATTTTAAAGACTTGACAATGTTTTATTCGTTTTTTTGTCATTTACTTTTTTGCATTGATACATTGATTTATGTTATATTTTGGATTTTAGAAATTTATGGAGGTCTTGCTGTTCAAATCAATGCTAAACCTTTGCAAAACAATACGTCTTCTATAGCGTAATTTTGTTCTAAAATTATATTTGACATTCTTAATATGATTATGACTTTTTTTATAAATATTAGTATAAATGAACAATAAAATATATATGATATTTATAAAAATATCAAGTCATACTATAGTCCTTTTAAAATTTAAACTAAGATATTTGCAAAAATTTTAATAATAATAAATACTTTCAACTAAGACATTTGATTTAATAACAACAATAAATATTTTCAACTAAGATATTTGTAAAAATTTTAAAGCATACAATAATCTTTTTCAAAGTTAATTCTATATAAAAACACAAAAAACTTATAGTTTTCTTTTAAGTCATAATATAAAAATCTATCGTTTAACAGTAATATTTTTCTGTATACAAAAATAATGAACTACATCTCAAAACAACTATATAGTACCCTACATATACTTTTACACTCTCACTTATATTATCTATCTTAATATGCACATTTTATAAAAATTTTAAGTTTTAATATAAAAATATAAATTTTAAATTTGTATAATAGAATTTTTTTTTAAAAAAAAAACTGACATTTAAGTGTTTATGAACAATATAATTTACTTACTTGGTGTTCAAGTATTATAGTAAAAAAAGATTTAAATATAATGAAATGATGATTATGATTTTAAAAATATTTTTATCATAACTCACTTGCCAAAATTAACAAATTTATGAGAAGTTACATTTACTAAAAGAAGAAAAGTAATTTTATTAAGACAATTTCAAATTTGAGATAAAATTAAAACAGAATGTTTCCTATTTCAATAAAGAAAGTATTTTAAAAAAATATCCATAATTATAGGCAATTTATGATCTGCTTGCAATTTAAAATTATGATGTTAAGGCATTTTGAGATCTACTGGGAATTTAAAATATCACTAATAAGGAAAAGTGATTGTATTAAGGCAATTTCAAGAAACGATGGAAAAGTAAAATAGATTGTTTCCTATTTCAGTAAAGAAAGTATCATTATGTAATTTTTTTTTTGAGAATTCGAAAATATATAAAAGGAAAAGGAAAACACACTGAGACTTGGGAATCTCAAAACCGCCGGTATAAAAAACCCCGGGAGGAGAAAAAGCCATCGGAAAAGAGGGCCAAGAGTCAGGCCACCCAAGACAACATAGGAGTGGGACTATGCAATGAAAACACCAAAGACAGCTATTCACCTTACACACCAAGCCTAACTCCAACATCATATCAGGAATCTACACCTTACACACCAAACACTAGTCAAGACAACACAGCAGTAGTTACATCCCAAAAAACTTTGCAAAGAAACGAGTATCTAAACGAGATTACACCCAAATGAGCTCCCTGTTCATAATGAAGCAGTGAGGTGAGAAGTCATCAAAGTTAATCAATTCCTTTGCCCAACTCCTAATTCTGAATTTCAGTGTGTGAATAAACTTCTCAAACTCAGGGGCACACCCTTCAAATTTAATGTTGTTTCTTTTTAGCCATAAAGACCCAATCGTACATCCCATGATAAGACTCCATAGAACTTTCCACTTTGGGTTTCTCATCAGGCCATCCCACTGATGATGAAATTGCTGCAACGATAATGTAGGGCACCCTGAAAACCCCAGCATCTTAAGATCTCCATCCATGTACCCCAAGCAAAAGAGCATGAAAAAAGAATATGAGACTTTGATTCCATTGCCAAGTTACAAAACGGGCATAGAGCTTGCTGAGCATCGATGATCCCTTTCTCCACAAGTAGGTTTCCAGTTTTGAGTCTTTCTAGGTTTGCCAACCAAAGAGTCAGTTTGGCTCTAGGGGGGACACAGTTCTTCCATATATTGAGAAGGGCCGATTTGGGTTGAATGGGGGGGGGGGGATGGACTATGGAGTTTGCCAGCAATGCGTTTCATCGGATACGCTACATCAGTTGAGCCTCTCCAGCATACACCATCAGCAACTTCGCTTTGGGGACAATGTTGTTCAATTAGTCTTTCCAGAGTATTAGCTTCTTCGATTTCCCAATCATAAAGGGCTCTGCGCCATCTAAGCTTCCAAGACCATTGCCCTACTGCCACTCAGCCACTTGGTTAATAAAATCATATCTCTGCATTGACAACGAGAAAAGCCTAGGGAAACTCCCTTTCAGGGGACCACAATCACACCAACTATCATGCCAAAAAAGAATGGAATTACCTCGGCCAACTTTCTGAATCATACCTTCCTCAACGATAGCTCTGACATTGGATGTAGTCGAGTCCCTGCTCATCATTTGGTGCCATATACCTTTCTTGATGCTGTCGAAGGCATTGGATGAGGCCTTTAAGCCTTTTATATTATGTACCGATAGAAGGATTCTTTTCCAGAGCGTGTTATCTGATTCTGAGAAGCGCCACCACCATTTAAATAGTAGGATCTGATTTTTGTATGATATTACCCACACCAAAGCCTCCCATTTCTTTTGGAAGCTCAATCAAGGACCATCGGACTGTAGGTATAGTTCTCTTTTCACCTGTGTAATAGCCCTAGAAAAATCTTCTTTGAAGGTTCATAATCTTTAGTGCAACAGATTTTGGCATTTTGAACATGCTCATGTAATAAACAAGTAAGCTATTAAGCACACTTTTTATAAGGGTAAGTCTACCAGCCCTTGAAAGGATTTTAGCTTTCCATGATGCCAATTTGTTTTGAATTTTATCCAACACCAGCTTCCACGCAGAGGATCTATTCATATTCGCACCAAGGGGAAAACCAAGATAAGTAAAGGGGCATTTTGCATGGAGACACCCAAACCTTCTAGCCAAATTATTTGCCCACTCATGATCGCCAGAGTTCCAAGTGATGAAGCATGACTTACTATAATTTAAATACAAACCAGACATCATAGCAAACACATCCAATATTCTAAAGTAGTTCGTTATGCACATGGAGTTATGGGGGACGAAAATCAAAGTATCATCAGCAAATTGTAGATGTTTCAGACATACCTCGTCCTTACCGATGCGGACTAGATGGATGATGTTCAGTTTGCTAGCCTTCTTAAAAAGACACACCAAGGCTTCACTGACGAGAATGAAAAGATATGGAGAAAGGGGGTCACCTTGTCTCAACCCCTTTTCCATTTTAAAAGGCTTCAGAGGAGACCCATTGAGAAGGATAGACATTGAGGCGGAGCACACACAATTCATAATCCAATTTATTCATTTCCTACCAAACCCCATCTTCATCATGACTAGCTTCAGGAAAGACCAGCGGACTGAGTCATAAGCCTTTTGGAAGTCCAACTTCAACAAAGTTCCAGGGATCTTTTTTTTCCTCAACCATCTAATGGATTCATTAGCAATCATAACCCCATCGAGGATTTGTCTGTCCATAACAAAAGCACTCTGAGATTCGTCAATAAGAGGAGCTATCACTACTTTCAATCAAGAGGAGAGAAGTTTCGAAATAATTTTGTAAAGAGCCCCCACCATGCTAATGGGTCTGTAATCATCTATCGACTGAGGGTCGATAATCTTGGGAATAAGGGCAACCCATGTAACATTTATGCTCCTAACCGAGACTCCAGAGTTGAAGAAGGCGAGCACAAAATCATATATATCCTCCTGGATCAGATCCCACATCTCTCTGATAAACTTGAAATTATATCCATCATACCCTGGTGCTTTGTCGATACCACACGCCCAAACCGCATTTTTTATCTCTTCTCGTGTTGGGGTTGCTTCCAAGAAACTTGATTGTTCATCTGAAATTATAGGGTGACTGCTCATGTCAAAGTCGAAATCTGGAGTATATATAATGCCATATTTTTAATTCATATATTATTATGATTTCTAAAGAAAAAAGCTTATTAAATGTGTCAAAAAATCAAAACTAACATACAAAAGCATATAATCTTCAATACAAAAGAGTCAAGAAAATAAGTTGTTCCAAATTAAAGCTTCATTGCAGAAAAGGAGTTGATATAAAACTGTTTCAAATTAAAGGTATCACATTGAAATTTTTTATTATGCATTACTGTTTATCATTGATATTGTATTCAATATGTCAATTTACATTTAAGATTTAATAGTTTTCTTGTTATCAATACTCAAGTTGTTTAATCTTTACGTAGGAAATTATAATATTTTTGACTTGAACAATTTGCATTTACATGTAAAGTGTCTTAATTACTATTTGAATTTAATAGAAAAAATTAATCCAACACAAATTATTATTGTAAGATATGTCTATATGGCTAATGAATAGAACAATTACTATTAATACCATTTTTTTTATTTTTATTTACTAATTTAATAACTACAACTATGCCTAATAGGTTGATACTATAGCTTTCTAAATACCGTACTCTACTTTTTCACGTTCTTTCAAGATGTATATATTATTAAAAAATATATAATAGTGGAGGATTAATAATTAGTTCAAATTCAAACATTTTCTAATAAAGAAAACAGATGTTAAAGAATAAAGGAAAGAAGGACATACCTGTGTCCATAAGGACATCCGAAAGTTGTGTAGATGCTATAACTAAGTTCTAACTCTATTTATATTACAAACCATTTTATAAACCTAAACTATAAATTACAATTATTATGACCTTTACACTATACATCTATCTGTCAAGATTATAACATTACATTTTATGACCTGCAAAAAACAATAAAAATTAGAGAAAGTAGAAATGTACATCTTAATAAAGAAACAAACAACATAACTGATGTTATACCCATTAATACTGTTTTTACGTTTTTTTAGAGAAAGTAGATGTAGATCCAAAAAGTAGTTTAAGAACTAAAATATATTTGTGTCATAATCTTAATATTTAACATTTTTCAGTGAGACAAATGTAGATATAACATATTTATATATTTCATCGACAAATAATGTATATAAATAATTATAAACTATCAAGAAATCCTACCACTAAGTATAAATGAACATTTTAAAAAGAAGCGAATGGCAGAATCGACCCATTAATTTCATATACGTAGTTTTCATTTGTTTTATTTTTAGTGAGAGTAGATGTAGATCTACAAATTTATAAAGGATGCATGACATATTAATACAAAAAAATATTAGTGTAGGTAAATTTCTTTTACCTTTTGATTTTTGGTTGAGAAACCTCCGATTTATATCTTGCATATCATAACAGAAAAAAATTCATCGGTTTTCCTTTTTGTTTTTTCGGCTTTTTAACATATGGTATATCTACAACACTTTTTATGGCAAAATTTTAGAGTGTTGAAATCATGTTTATACCACCATTCGTCCTAGACGTTGGATTTTCATGATTCTTTATACAACACAAAACAATATTGACATAAAAATAGCGTTGCATGATACCAAGACTAGATTTAAAGGAAGAAATACAAGATTTTGATGTTTATTAAAAGTAGACAAACAACAAAAAAACCATGAAAAAAAAGCTTAAAAAAAGGGTTCCCAAGAGTTTTAGCATTTTAATGGATAAAACTAATGAACCCTAAAATAGAATGTTGGATTTAAAGGAAGAAATACATGATTTTGATGTTAAATAAAAGTAGACAAACAACCAATAAACCATGAAAAAAAGCTTTAAAAAGGTTTTCAAGAGTTTTACCATTTTAATGGCTAAAACTAATGAACCCTAAAATAGAATGTTAGATTTAAAGGAAGAAATACATGATTTTAATGTTAAATAAAAGTAGACAAACAACCAATAAACCATGAAAAAAAGCTTTAAAAAACGATTTTCAAGAGTTTTGCCATTTTAATGGCTAAAACTAATGAACCCTAAAATAGATTGTTTTACAAAATGTTATCATGAAAACAAATAAAATCATGAAATTTGTTGTTTATATCTTTCTACAAAATCAGATTTGAAAGAGAATAGTAAAATTGTATTTGAAGAAGAAAAAGTGATGGAACTGAGGTATTATATTTTTGAAGATATTGAAAAGCATTTAGGGTAGGTGTTTTGGGAGGGGAAATAATGAGGTTAGAAATAAAGGGTGTGAGGAGTATAAGGAAGTAAGAAGGTTTTTAAGGTTGAGGGTAAGTGTTCACTAAAACCAAAAGTGACAGTTTAGTGATGGTAAGGTCCATTTGGCTAATTAATAACATTTAAAGTGTGAGTAGAAAGGTCCAATCAAAATACAATGCAATTAGCTGTAAAAGTTTATTCAATTATTTTATTTTATATTATAAAATTTCGACTTGATGGAGTGAATTTGACAATTGTGAAAATATTATAGAGGAGTTTATTCAAGTCATCGGGTCGATTTATCTATATTGATTTTTATGTTATTCAAATCTAATTTTAAAGTCATGTTAAATCGGATTCGATTTTAAAGTCAAATAAATATCAATGTGAAATGAAGACGAAAATATAGAAAAAAAACAAACAATATCACAATGGAAAATCGTGCATACACATATAGGTTAACTTGCAAGCATGAGTATAATCATTTCTTATGGAAAATGACAAAAAGTTAGTGGGATATGAAATTTTTTTATACTTTTTTTTTTTGAGATAATTTTTTTTTATACTTTCAATTTAATAGAAGTAAAATTTAAAAATAAAATAATTACAATGGTATCCTAGATATATACATAGAAATTTCCGGTGAAATGACAATTGTGAATATACACATGAAGTGTAATGACAATTATGAGAATACTCTAAAGGAGTTCATTCGAGTCGCCGGGTCAATTTCGGGTGAGGTGATTCAAGTCGGTTTAAAATCGACACTTATGTCCACATTGATTTTTATAGTATTTTTAAAATTTATTTTAAAGTCGGGTTAGATCGAATTCAATTTTAGTATAGGACGCATTTTTGAGTGAGACCGTCTTATATTCTTAGTTGAGACGGTAAATTCATAAACCAACGGACCAAAACTTAAATGCAAGTACAGTAACATTGAAAGGTCTAATGGAAAACCATGCAATTACAGCTGGGAATCAATACTCTTAGCAGTAAAATCGAGTTAGATCGAATTCATTTTTATAGTCAGATAAATATTTAAAACTATCAAGTTGGAGATTTTTTAAAAAAATTGATTTTGGCTAGTGATTTTTTTATATACGAATCATAATTTAATTCTTTTTTCATATATAAAAATATTGCAGAGAGTTAGTTGTTTAAATAATATAATTGATTTTAAAGTGTATGTTTAGTGTGTTTTTAAAAATATTGAGTTGCTATCATCATTAATAAATTGAAAAATGACTAAAATACTTGGGTTAAAAGATAGTTTAACATCTCTATTGTAAATATAGTTTGAATATATTAATTTACTAAATATTTTGTTAAATTATTTTACTAATTTTATTTTCCATTTTGTTAGGGTTTTCTATAATTTGTAAACACTTTTAACTTTTTTACAAAGAGTTGTTATTATATTTTCTACATCATACAATATATTATTAAATTCTTATTTTGATACTTTTTACTTTTAAGGATATATACATCGGAGTTTATTTTTGGATGGAGGATTTCAATCCACCAAAGCGTCGTAGAGGAAGACCACGGAAACAAAATATTCTATCCGAATTAAGTTTGGATACAAGTAACGGTTTGATTTCATACTTATAAATAGCTATTTGAATCAATTGAATTAATCATAAGTAATTATTTACTTTATTGTTCTTTCAAAAAAATCATTTATTTTATTTTTTTAGCAGAACATTCAATTATAACCGTTGATAATGGAGTTGAACACGCAAAGATAGCAAGAGCTAATAGAAAAGAAATTTTACAAAGGAAACGAATGAAGAACTCAATTACCGAAACATCAACAGGTTAGTAATATTTCTTCAATATTAAGACGAAGCCTAACAAAATTTTTTAGATAAATTATGCAATTTATACTACATCAAATAAAAAAACTCTTACTTATACAAATTAGTAATCCAGGTCAAACGTCAACAAGTAATGATGCGAGTATGAATATGACACCACGTACTCCCTTTAGTGATCTCACAAATGGTTTGTATTTCAATTTTTACGTTGTTTCATTTTCTTACGCAATGTATTTTTATTAACTTCTATAATTATTTTGTATTTCAATATCATAATACTTAATTTTTGTTTAGTTGTATTTTGTCGTATGACGACTCAAGGAGGGAAATCAACAACTAATGAATGCAATTCAGTAAATGGACCACAGAATCGAAATCTTGAAGAACTTGAACATCGAGATGAAGCAATTATTGACATAGGTATGTATATATATATATATATATATGCAACCAACCTAAACAGCATAGGAACTTGGGACCCCAAACCCGCCGGCATAAAAAAACCCCCGAAGGGAAAAAAGCCATTGGAAGAGGGAGACCAAGAGACAGGCCACCCTAAACAGCATAGGGGTGGGTTATGCACAGCGTATCAATAAACACCAAAACCAGCTGGATGAGCACCTAACACACCACGAAAAGCTAAAAAAAACACCAAGAACACGAAACACCACGGAACGTAAAACACCACGACCACCACGAAACAGGAGCAAGCAGCCATCAATAAGAATCACCAATATCACCAGCACGAGAGCCGAACACCAAACTTCACCACGGCAGCCACACCCAAGAAACAGAAAACGATAGCCTTCAAACTCCATCCATTCACCTAGAACCTCCAAGAAATTAGTGGTTGTACTTAAACACCAAAAGGCCAGCTATGGATCATATCAAAACGATCCATTAATCATAGAACACCTGCAAAACTCCTGCAAAACTCTCAAAACGCGACTAACTCACAAATCAGAGAATCCTTCGCCACACAGCAAAAACCTCATCATCACCCTCGAAGTACAATGAATCGTAGACACCAAAGACTCTTGGGATTCCACCCAAAGCAAGGAAAAGGACATGGGGAAAAGCCAAAAACTTGGCACGGATACCCAGAAAAACATCCCAGGCTTTTCAAAATTGTAGTCCCGCTAAAATACACCGGAAGAAATAAACCAAAACACCAAAAGTTCAGCACTTACAGGTTGGAGGATTAAAAATCGAGTCCTCCACCGTCACCATAGGTCACAGGCCGCCGAGACCTAGCCGACACCACAGAAACTACTCCACTAAGACCCCAGCAGAAGAAAACACCATGACCAAGGATGATCAATACCCAGACGACGACCTCCATTAACAAAACCAATCATCACGAAAAAACACCCCACCCTCAAAACAAAGGGGAACTCCAGGAATAATCAACCAACACACATGCAACTCCATCGAGAAACTCCAAAAAAAACATCGCCCATAGCCTTGACAACAGAAACAATGAGGAGGAAGAAAGGCCGGACTCCATATCTGGAAGAGTAACACCCAGGAAACCCCCCAGAAAACCCAGGAACAACGAAAGGAGAATCATAAAACCACCATCGTTAAAACAGAGCAACCCACCTCTAGCACCAAGCTCCAAAAACCACAGTAAAATATTACTCCATAACCCATAAGACCAACCTTTTAACACCACACCATGAAAACCAACTACCATAAGAAAAAGAAAAACATACCGCCACCAACCACCCACACCCCCAGCCCCCGCCAAACCACCCAGCCTTGGTTAGGATTTTTGGGATGTTACCGCCGGAGAGGAGCCGCTTGTGAAATGAATATAACAATTTGCTTTTTTTTTAATTAATTGTAAAATATATATATGACTGAAATGTCTCAACATGCTGAGAACATACAACAAGATACACATACAGGTATAAACATTATATTATTCTAGTTGGTTTGATTAACTTTTTAACAATTACGTTGTTATTCAAATATTTTCTTATCAAATTTCGAATCTTATAGACGTCGATGAGCACAATCACATTGAAGGTTAGTATTAATGCTATTTAAGTTTGCTTTTCGTTTATTACATTTACAAATTATAATTCTTTTACTATAAAATCATTCAATTCTGCAAATGATTTAGATGTTTTTCATTTAAGGTTATATGGATATTGGAGATCCAACATCTCTATGTAGAGATTGTGGTGCTAATATGTGGAGCCTTGAAAGGGTGGATGATAGCGGGTTTTTAGCGCGTCGTTTTACGCTAGAAACCTTGGCTATGCAAACACATTTATAAACACCCTAAATACAACTATAGCGAGTATAGAGGTAAGTTGGGGATCGAACCACAGAGAAGAGGAAGGTAAAGGTGTGAGGAAACTTGAGGGTAAAAACGGGCTTAGGTTAGGTTAGGTAGGTATTGGAAATATAGATAGGCTAGGTCGAGGGAGATCGAACGAAGGTCAATTGAGACACTCTAGATAGCATGGGGAAGTTGATGACCTATAGTCAATCTAAGCGACCCATAATAGCCTCTATGTCTCACAAAGGAGTGGCAGGACAAGATATGCATCGAATATCAATCAATCAAACCAACATCAACCTCAAAGAAAGGAATGAAGAAGCAAGAAGAAAGGAAGACATTAAAACTACTCTAAAAAGCATTAAAGAAGAGAAAGGGCATGAAAGCATTAAAGAGAAAACATAGAGAAAGGAATGAAGAAGAACAAAGCATAAATGAAAGAGATAACATGAAAGCAATAAATCTAAACTACAAAAACATTAAATGAAAGCATAAAGAGATGATGAACAAGAGAGGGAGGGTTACTCCCAATCAAGTCATAGGGTTTTAGTTCATAAGAGTGCCCTTATATAGGCTACAAGAGTTGGGAACAAAAGCCCTAAAAGAATCCTACGTGGCAAGCTTCGAAGAGAAAACGAAATCGCTGAGTCTCGAGTCGCGATTCGCCAGATCGGGCTAAGATTCCCGAAGCGCGATTCGACCGAACTGGTCAATTCTGGCCGAATGTGAGTGTTCCGTGTTCGCTTGGTCGCAGATTAGCTTCGACCTGGCTTCGACCTGGCTTCGACCACCATTCGACCGAATTGCATTGACTTCGAATCGAATCTAGCTCTGTTGGCCACTTAGGAGCTTCAAACCATCATTAAACGAGCTCCGATCTTCGTGATATCTTCGGGGATGACCCGAAACACATGTGAAAGCCTCGAAACGCGTGCATTTCCTTCGACCTTGGAGTCTAAGCCTCGAACTTGATCCGAATTACCTCGAAATCTCCCGAAAACACCTAAAATGAACTCTAAACACCATGGAGACAAGAACAAGGTAAAATCAAGTGTAAATCATATAAAACCAGTGTAAAACACCGAGACTCGACACCAAAGTAGGGCTATAAATGTGCTCTAAATCGAGCACATCACAACCCCCAAGCTTAAGTTTTGCTAGTCTCTAGCAAAGAAACTAGGTAGGAAAACATGAAAGCACAAGGGCATCCCAAAAACAAACTAACTACGAAAGCAAAGCGAAACTAGACTATGAAAGCGATAAAACCTAATACTCACTGTCGTAGGAATCACGATCGCACTTAGCACGTACGACAAGCCCTTTAAACCTCAAGGTCTCCCAAAGAGGACGAGTTAGGTCTCGTGAGGGTTTTTCAGAAGGAGACCCACAAATCCTATGCAATGCAAATGCAAGGATGAAAACTATATGCAACTAAAAACTATAATGCAACACCTAACATGATGCAATGCAAGGTGAGCGGAAATCAAAGCAATGCGAGCTGTGTACAGGCAAAACTCTTCCCTAGCCATAGGCGTGCAAGCACAATGGTCTCAAAGAGCGCAATACCAAAGAGAATGACCAATTCCACAAACTCGAGGTCACTAGGGTAAGCTACATCACAGGCTATGCCACCCACTACCTAGAGAGGTCACAAGTCTACGCTCCCCGGGTGATTTCTCAAAAGATGTGAGAAATATGCAATGACGCTCATGTGTTTGATTTTGGTTCGTGTTTCGCTCAAAATCTTCCGACTAAAGATGAGTCGGGAATCAAACACCTAATAGGGGAGAATCATGGGGATTGTGTCATATCTAACTCCAGCACAGAACAAGCTAATTGGACCAAGTCAAACAGGTTAGCGAAGGGTTGTAACGTTGGCTTAGGGTTAAGGTGGGATACATTTGGGAATGTGGAGCTAAGTAGAGGATAGCAAGTGACCCTAAATAAAACACCCACAAACGTCTCAAGATAAATCAATGAAAACTATATCCAACAACCAAAGATAACCCAATAACATGTAAGCACAATGATCTCCATCATCAAACACTATCAAAATATGTAAAATCTCATAAACACAAGTGTTTCCAAGCTCATCTCCCAATAATATAACGACCTTCTCACTCACATGAATGTGTATGTGTATAAAAACTCAATGAAAAACAAGAGAAAGGTCTCCTCAAATCATAGAATATGTATGGATAATAACAATGAAAGCACATGAGGAAATAAGAGAGAAGTAGTATGAGCTGGAAATGAAATGAGTGGAGTCATGAAAACCAACAACCAAAAACATAACCAATAACCCACAAATCACTGTAACACACAACAAACCCCACCTTCACTAAACTATCCTCTAGGTAAGAAGAGGGAACAATTTGGCTCATGTGGAGGCTAAATAATGCGGTTACAAAAGAAAAGGAAAAGGCAAAAACTTGGCTTATCCTAAAGTCAATTGCGTTCAAGGTAGGCTATTTGGCTATGTAGTTAAATTCTAGCGAACGTGTTATCATCCCTGGTCTCAAGAAAAGCCGACTATACTGGAGAAGAACCGACACAATACTTAGATCCCCTAACTAGCACACAAAATGAATGGAACTCGCAAGGAGTCCAAGAAGGCTCAATACTCACAGGCTAGTCGAAATGCGCCTCTAAAGGTAGTCATCCAAGCCACCAACCAAGCAAACCCCAATTCCCCCAAGCTATGTGGAAAATAGGTCAAACTCTAGGTCCCAAAACATGCACAGGGCTAAGGAAATACGAGTTTGCATAAGGTAAGACCACAGAAATACACACCAGAAGCAAGCATGTCAGTTTCACAACTCAACCATTTTATTGAAAACTAAACATGAACATGGAATATATACACTATGTATGAATGCAAGATGAATATGCGAAAAATATACAAAATGATGCATGCAATGGACTAAACTATAACTATATGATACTAAATGCACAAACAAATGGGTGGAGCGACAATGGAGTTGACCATCCCACCCCCAAGCTAAAGCTTTGCTAGCCTCTAGCAAAGAAGGAGAGGAGAAAGATGAAACATTAAAAACCATGGTCAACAAGATTGTCGCAACACTCAACACAAACACAAGCTAGCCAAAAATAAAGAGAGAAGAAGGTCATACCTAGGCTAGGAGGGCATTCACTCCTAGCATTACCATCACTATGAGGTGGTCTAAGAACTCTCCGCTCCTCGAAAGAAATGGAGGCATGAAGCACGAAGCTAGAGCAATTGCCTCCCCCAAGCTAGGGTGAAGCTATAGACTTCATGTTTGGCTCATACGCTCTATTGAGCCTTCTTTCTCTTACTCACCCTTGCGGGACCGTTAGCATTGACCCTCTCAAAATCATCAATCAAAACACAAGCAAACTTGTGGAGGGTCAATTCTAATGGTCGTTTGGGTCTGCGAATTCTAACAAACAATACTACATACCAAACGTGAGCACTGACTAGCAAAAATGCAATGCAATGAATGAAAAACAAAAATGAAACAAAAAACAATATGTACAGTTGGGTTGCCTCCCAACAAGCGCTTCTTTTAGGTCTTTAGCTAGACCCGACTCACTACGTGGTAGCGAGTCAAACTCCGAAGGAGTTTATCAAACTCACTCCCCACAACAGCAGAGGTTGGGGAGTGAAAGAGGGAGAGAAGAAAGAAGAGGGGGAGAAACACAACAAAGACCGACTTTCCATAACATGATGAAAAGTCGGGAGAAGAATGAACAAAGGGAGGAGGGAGGGAAGCAAGAGGCATAGCAACACAAGCATCAAGGTGAGCATGAACATGAACAATCGGGAGCTTCTCATGATGACAAAGAGGTGTATGGTGAGACTCAACAGAAGGCACAACTAGGGTATGCACTTGAGACTCCTCAATAACGGGCAAGTCTACCTCTAGGTCATTGGGTTCACTAGCCGGATGATCATGCACATATGTGAGGGGCTCATCATGGTGAGGTGCACAAGGAGCCTCATCACAAACCTCTCCGGTTGGTGGTGCATCTACACAAGAACATTGATCATCTAGAGAAGGAGGTGTGCTAATGATAGGGTGAGGGGAGTCTAGGTCATGGTCATGAGATTCTAGTCTCTCCTCAAAGGCCCTTTCGAATTGATTAACGCTCCACGTTTTCTCCAACTCAGTCCCTTCGGGAATACCATCGTAATCGGTGCTCAAGGGGTAGGCATGTGGAACCTCTAGGGGAGGAAGTGTAGGGTATTCCTTTGAAAACCCGGTCTTGGCCACCCATTTAAAGAAATGCAAACAAAGCACAGGGGATTGGTCAAGGAACACATAATTGTAAAAACCCTCTATATACTCCCTAGTCTCACTATTCAATCCCTTATAAAGATTAAGGCAAATTTGCCATTTTTCAAGATTATGCCCATAAGAGAGAGAATCCCCATATCTAACAAAGAAGCTCCAAAAAGACTCATGCTCGAATTGATACATATAGCAAGCCATAAAGAAAAATAAAAACAACAAAAACAAAAACTATTCACAAAACACACCAATCCTAAATTCACAAAACACACCAATCCTAAAATCTAAACTAACGCCTTGTCCCCGGCAACGGCGCCATTTTGATAGCGGGTTTTTAGCGCGTCGTTTTACGCTAGAAACCTTGGCTATGCAAACACATTTATAAACACCCTAAATACAACTATAGCGAGTATAGAGGTAAGTTGGGGATCGAACCACAGAGAACAAGGGTTAGGAAGACTAAAGGTTTGGTGTGGGAAAGGGTTGGATGGTTGGTAGGTAAGGTGGGTGAACTAAACTAAAGATGAAAACAAGCAAGGAAAGAAAACGGGCTTAGGTTAGGTCCACCCTAGGTAGGTCTATTGGAAATAGAGATAGGCTAGGTCGAGGGAGATCGAACAAAGGTCAATCGAGACACTCTAGATAGCATGGGGAAGTTGATGACCTATAGTCAATACGAACAACCCATAATCGCCCTATGTCTCACAAAGGAGTGGCAGGACAAGATATGCATCGAATATCAATCAATCAAACCAACATCAACCTCAATCATCTTCCTAAACATTAAACACAAGACCAAAGCCCTAAGGTTTCTCTAACCCAAAACCCTAGAATCTACTCTAGCATATTAAAAGTAAAAGCAAGAAGAAAGGAAGACATTAAAACTACTCTAAAAAGCATTAAAGAAGAGAAAGGGCATGAAAGCATTAAAGAAAAAACATAGAGAAAGGATTGAAGAACAACAAAGCATAAATGAAAGAGATAACATGAAAGCAATAAATCTAAACTACAAAAACATTAAATGAAAGCATAAAGGAAAGCATTAAATGACATAAAAACAATAAATGAAAGTAGACTTACATAAATGGAGAAGAACAAAGCAATAAATGAAGAACAATCTAAAACTAGGGCAAAAACTAAAGAGAAAGCATAAAGAGATGATGAACAAGAGAGGGAGGGTTACTCCCAATCAAGTCATAGGGGTTTTAGTTCATAAGAGTGCCCTTATATAGGCTACAAGAGTTGGGAACAAAAGCCCTAAAAGAATCCTACATGGCAAGCTTCGAAGAGAAAACGAAATCGCGAAGTTCTGAGCCGCATTCGCCCGAATTGGGCTAAGATTCGCCCGAAGCTGCCAGATTCGACCGAATCTGGGTCGAATTCGGTCGAATGTGAGTGTTCTGGTGTTCTGTTTGGGCTGCAGTACTTAGCTTCGACCTGGCTTCGACCACCATTCGACCGAATTGCATTGACTTCGACCGAATCTAGCTGATTCGTGGCTTCCAGAGACATTGAGCTTTGGTCTTGGGCTAAGGCTCTTCCATTCGACCGAATGGGAGCTAGATTCGACCGAATCTAGCTCTGTTGGCCACTTAGGAGCTTCAAACCATCATTAAACGAGCTCCGATCTTCGTGATATCTTCGGGGATGACCCGAAACACATGTGAAAGCCTTGAAACGCGTGCATTTCCTTCGACCTTGGAGTCTAAGCCTCGAACTTGATCCGAATTACCTCGAAATCTCCCGAAAACACCTAAAATGAACTCTAAACACCATAGAGACAAGAACAAGGTAAAATCAAGTGTAAATCATATAAAACCAATGTAAAACACCGAGACTCAACACCAAAGTAGGGCTATAAATGTGCTCTAAATCGAGCACATCAGTGGACAAGAGGGATAAAAGTAAGGATCACACCTTTTCATTATGTTTTAGAAAAGGGAAGATTGCACTTCCAATGCCACAAGATCCTCCTGCGTTACTTTCATCTCGTTTACATGGTCAAGATTCACGAAGTAAGCATTTCATGGAACGCATAAGGGGGTATAACATGATGTTTGCTTTTACTTCAATGGGGGGTCAAGTTGACAAAACATTGAACATGGGTCGGGGTCCATATGTATTTCGAGTGCGCGGGCAAACATGTCATCGTATCGGTAGCTTACTTCCCGAAGGATCGAGTTTAGCAAAATTTCAGCAACTATACATAGTCGACACAGATAATGAGATATCAAATAGGAAAAGTGTCGTAAGGTATATAAAAATTCAAAATTTTGTATATTTGTATAATATAAACTTATTATTTGTTGATAAAATCTTTCAAAATTATAAATGTGTTGTATTTGAATTTCAGCTCGGGGAATCAGGAGGATTTTGATGATTCAATTGTCGCAGAATTGAAGGACCTTTTAGATTCAACTAATCCTTATGTGAAGACATGAAGAATGGCACGTGACAATATACGTCATGCAGAAGGCATTGATGTTCATTTGAAACTTATTAGTAAGAGAACTCATGATGGAAGGACTCATAATATTCCTTCTGCATCCGAAGTTGCGGCTTTAATTGTTGGGGACATAGGAAGTGTCGCTGAAGAGCGAGAAATAATTGTTGAAGGTCGTGATGGTAGATTAAAGCGCATAAGTGAACTTCATCCATGTTATTTGGCACTACAATACCCTTTATTGTTTCCACGTGGAGAGGATGGTTATAGACTGGACATATCTCATAAAGGGGTTGAACTGAACGTGCTCGGTCTTACTGCTAAACTGATACAAACAAATGTAACAAGCGGGTGAAGTTGACAATGAGGGAATGGTTTGCTTATAGAATAATGGATAGGAGTAATGAAGCTGACACGATTTTGCGGTCCGGTAAATTGTTTCATCAGTTTTTGGTCGATGGGTGGACAATGATAGAGTCTGAAAGGCTTCACTTTATACGGAGAAATCAGAATGTTCTTAGAGCAGATAAATATGTGAATCTACAAGGTGTTGTCTCGATACAAGATGGTTCGTCAAATATAGCCGGTAGACGCATAATTTTACCATCAACATTCCCTGGGAGCCCGCGTTTTATGACAGAGATATATCATGACGCAATGGGTATTTGCAAGACATATGGATTTCCAGATGTATTTATTACATTTACATGTAACTCAAAATGGAAAGAGATTACACGTTTTGTTCAGTCAAGAGGTTTGCGTCCAAAAGATCGACCAGATATATTGGCGCGGGTTTTCAAAATGAAATTAGACAGTTTGGTGAGAGATCTAAAGAAGGAAAATATTTTGGAAGAGTAATTGCAGGTTAGTATTAATTCATACTTTCTCCTTTTCATTTAAATTTTAATTCTTTACATATTATATATACACTAATTTCTTAAAATTTTTGAATTTATGCAGTGGTGTATAGTATTGAATTCCAAAAGAGGGGGCTACCACATGCACATATAGTATTGTTCCTACATCGAGATGATAAGATTCAAGATCCAGTCGAAATAGACAAATTCATATCTGCTGAGTTGCCTGACAAGGAAGAAAACCCTTTACTGTATTCATCTGTAGCCGATTTAATGATTTATGGCCCGTGTGGATCATCAAACCCAAGATCACCTTGCATGCGAGATAAAGAATGTTCAAAATTTTTTCCTAAGAGGTTCAATGATGAAACATATGTTGATGGAGATGGTTATCCATGTTACAAGAGAAAGGATAGTGGTGTAACTGTAATCAAAAATGGCACAGAACTAGACAACAGAAATGTTGTCCCGTACAATCCATCTTTACTTTTGAAATACAATGCACTTATTAATGTTGAATGGTGTAATCAATCTCAAGCTATTAAATATCTCTTCAAGTACATCAACAAGGGACAAGATAGAATTACTGCAAGTTTGTCCAGGGCAGGGGGGAAAACGAAGATGGTGAGGACGTTGATGAAATTCAGGAATACTATAATTGCAGATATGTGTCAGCAAGTGAAGCTTCATGGCGCATCCTAGGATTTGAGATTCATCATCGGACTCCACCAGTGGAGAGGCTTAGTTTTCATTTGCCAGGAGAACATACTGTTGTGTTCAATGACGAAGACACAATCGACGATGTGATGTCTAGGCCGATGAATGAGAGATCAATGTTCATGGCTTGGATGGAATGTAACAAAGTATATGATGATGCTAAAAATCTTTTATATAGTGAATTCCCAGGAAGTTATGTTTGGCAGAGGAAAGAGAAAATTTGGACTCCACAAAAGAGAGGATTCTCAATAGGCAGATTATATCACGTTGCACCGGGCTGTGGTGAACGATATTATTTGAGGATCATACTCAACTTCGTTAAGGGACCGACATCATATGAAGACATTAGGACAGTTGATGGTGTGTTACATCCAACATTTAAGGATGCTTGCTATTCTATGGGCCTACTTGACGATGATAAGGAATATATTGATGGTATTACCGAAGCCAGTTCTTGAGGATCATTCCTATTACTTACTTCTTAAAACTGAAAAAAACCCAAATATAATTGATGTATTCAGCTTCTGCAGTGCTTTGGGCTACTGATTGTTTTTTTTAATTGCCAAGTCACCTAAAGATTGACAACATCTCAAAGTACTTTTTCTATCTGGTTTATATCATGCATCAGCATATTCAACTAATAAAAACTTTGTACATTTAGGATAACAAGGACCTAACTCCTTTATATCATTCAATACCTAAAAATTCTTTACATCATAATTATACAACATTTCTTAGCATCTGATTGAAATCTACCACATAAACAAGTACTAAACATAATATCAAGTTGGCTAGTGAAAGGCTTAGAAGTCATTGATCATGTTATTTGCAAAGTTCGAGAGTGTGTTGCATTTTGGATATCTATTTCTAAAAGAATTGAAAAGTTTGAGGAAGCTTGTCGTCTTTTGAATGTGACTAAACTAACAAGGTGAATCTTGATTTTAAAACTAGGTAAAACTCCACCCATGATTTGCTTGACACTTGTTTGCCCTTTAAAGAAGTTTTTAATATGTTCAAAACATCTAAATAGAAAGTGGAATTTTGAGGTGCCAAGTGATCATGATTGGAAGATGGCTATTATTGTTTGTTAAAAGTTGGAATTATTTTATTAGGCAACGAAGGTTTTTTTCTTGGTGAAAGCATCCAACTTCAAATTTGTATTTTCGTAATGTCTGTAAGATTAAACTTGCAATTACTAGGTGTAGGCTGAGAAAATGGTTTAAAAGTTTGACAAATATTGGAATCATATTAATGAGCTTTTGGCAATTGGGGCGTTTTAGATTCGAGGATTAAGATCTATTGTGTGATTTATTATTTTAAGAAATTCAATAAAGATGGTGCTAATGCTAAAGTGGAAAGAGTAAGAAATACTCTTTATAATTTTTCGATGAGTATAAAAGTAAATGTAATGTGAATAAAAGTTCACAAGTGGAAACACAATTTGAGAATGTTGGTGATGAGGATGATTTTGCTAGAACAATGGACATTCTTAATATAGTATTTATTTTGCTATATAATCTTATTTTTATTTTCTAATACTGTGTATCTATTAATGAGTTTTTTGGTTAGTAGGAGCTTGATGATGTTCGTATTGAAGAATTGAATTTTGCCAAAAGGGAATGATTGGATCGACTAGGAACATGAATTGTCAACTTTTTTGTTAATTACATTATGTTTTTTTAATGAAAAGTTGTGTACGCTATGTTCTGTAAGAAAGCTTGATTTAGGAAGATGAGTTTTGTCGCATCCAAGAGGCAAGAGGAATCTAATTTCACTTGCTTGGTATCACCCAATTGAAGGGAATAAACCTATCTCAGCTTATTTGCAAAGATTTCGTGATGGGGTTTTCACCATAATAGAATTGGAGGAAGCAATACAATGTCTGCCTTAATTAATGGGATAAGGAGCCCAAACCTCAAATTTCAATATGTAGATGCCAAGTCAAAACTTATGTCTAGGTAATGAGACAAGCACTGAATTTTGTCATAGGTTTTAACATCTGTAACCCATTTGAACCAACATCCAAATCTCTTCAAAGAGAACACAACTGTCAACACCATTTTTATCAGACCAATATGCGAAAGAAGGAAAGTTAGGTCATTTCTTAAATCGAAAAAACATTGGATCCGAGTGCATAATTTAGAGTGAGTGTGATACCCCACATTTAGCTTGAAAAGGGATTGATAGACTACTCATATCAACAAAGTGCATCTTCTTTTCTAGGGCGCCCATTTGCTAAGAACTCCACAGTTAAGCGTGCTTGATGGGGAGCAATCTTAGGATGGGTGACCTCCTGGGAAGTTTTCCTGGGTGTGCAAGAGTGAGGCCAAAGTGCGCTGAAAAGACTTGTGTTGGTTTGTGAGGCCAGTCTAGAGTCTCCATGAGTAGTCATCGGTGGTCCGTTGGGCCGGGGTGTTACAGAGGATGTAGGTTCAAATGCTACATAGGCTATTATTTGTATTTTGTAAAAATAATATGACCAATTTTGGTGATATTATTGATTATGTATATTTATTGTCTTCTCTTTTGTAATTGCAAAAAACATTGCTGAATTAATGATATACTATGTTCTTAGATGATCTTGTAAAAGCTAATGAGATACTATATTCTTTTAAAAAGATATTATGTTATGATTAAAAGTTACTATGATTATGTATGGTTACTCTGTAATTGTGAAAAAACTTTGTTGAGTTAGTGATATGTTCTTAAATGATCTTATAAAAGTTAATGCGATACTATATTCTTAGAAAAAGATACTATGTTATTATTAAAGGTAACTATGATTATTTATAGTTACTGTTTCTTTTTTGTAATTGTAAAAAAACTTTGACTAGTTAATGATATACTATGTCTTTTGTTTTGCAATTAAACATGTTTTTCAAACATATTGATCTTATATGTAAAAGTAGTAAATTCGTTATTTTGAATTTGTTTTTTAAAAATTACATATGAGGAGACAGTAACTCTACATAATCATAGTATTATTTACTAAGAACATAGTAACTTTTTCTAAGAATGTAGTATGTTATAATAAGAAAACATCAAAGCAATAGTAAATAAATAGTCGTCTTCAACCAAACATTTTCATCTTAAAGAACATTGAGTCTAACAAGTAGGAGCCTATGTAGGATTTGAACCTACATCCCCTGTGCAATGTAAGTACAAATACACAGTGCTCGACCAAATTGAGCTAATAGGCTTAAAGAAAATTATACTACATAGTATAGTAATCTTTTCCAAGGACATAGTAACCTTCTTTATGCACATAGTAATCTTTTATGAGGAATAATAATTCAAATCAATTTTTCCCTAATTATATGCCCAATTAAGGTATTATGGACGAAGAACAAAATAGTTGAAAACCCAGAAACAGTCTAATAAAATGAACAATAAATTTGATTTCCAAAAACCCTAAAATCAGTTTTTCCCAATTCGAAAACACTAAATCACGAAAACCCTAAGATGCAAAAGAATGAAATCTACAAGTTTATGATGAAAGACTAGTAAAAATCAATTGATTCCCCAAATCTATAACCCTAAATTTCAGAAAAAAGAATAATATAATGAGAAAAATATCAAATTATAAAATGAAAAGTCATTGAAAAATTAACTTACTTGATTGTCAAGAATGAAGATTTAAGTTTCTTGAATTAATTAAATTTGGGAAGAAGGTGAACTTTTTTACAGTGATTTGATTGGATTTTGCACTTAATCAAGAGAGACGGGTAAGAAGTTTTTTTTTGTTGTTTTGTTCTTCGAAGAGAGAAAACGCATGGATCAAGCTTTATTTTGGCTACAAATAAACCGGTTCTTTTGTTTTTTTGAGGCGTTAGATCTTAATTAAATCAATGGTTGTAAATCCTTCTCACCCTACTCATTTTGAAACTCATTCTCATTGGATCCCTCCCCTATGTGTGTATATATATCTTGCCCAAACCCGTCATACCAACCCTATGGCGAAAATACTTACCCCCAAGAGCTCAATTAACCCTTTGGTTGGCCAACTTGCAAAAACTAAAAACTGGTGACCATCTTGTTAATTTGGGGATCATCGATAGCCAGCAGGCCTCTATGTCCGTTCTGTAGAGTGGAAGTGGAATCTAACTCTCACCTTCTTTTTACGTGCCGTTTCTCGTGGAATATCTAGATGAAGGTTTTTGAATGGTGGGGAATCCAGGGTGTCATCCACAATTGGTGTGCACAGTTTATCCTACAATGAAAAGGTCTCTTGAGATGTCGAAAAAGGATTGATCTATGGAACTTAACCCTCGGCTGCGTGATCTAGTCTATCTGGTTTGAAAGGAATAACGCAAAGTTTGAGACACTTAATCCGGATCTTCAGAATTTTGCCCACAATCTAAAGGTTAGGGTGGGAATATGGGCTAAGGAATTACTTGGATATTCTAATCTTTCCACTCATGATCTCATACACAACCTTGATGCTTTTTTTCTTTAGCCTTTTTGTGTTCCAATTGCAGGCCTAACCCGTGGTGACTCCTTTATATTTTTGAGCTCCTTGTTGTCATACTTTGTCTGTTTTTGGGTGTTTCTAGTTGTTGGTGTTCCTTTATTTCTGCTGTTATCGGTGGGGGATATCTTTTCTCCTTTAGTGTTGGTGTGTAAGGTGTTTTCCTATAGCTTCAGTTGGTGTGTAAGGTGATACTCTAGTTATCTTTTCTTGGTTGCATAGCCCACTCCTATGCTGTTTTGAGTGGCCTGACTCTTGGTCCTCTTACCCAATGGCTTTTTCCCCTCGCGGGGTTTTTTATGCTGGCGGGCTTGAGTTTCCCCAAGGGTCAGTGTGGTTTCTTTTTTCCTTACCTTATATATATATATATATATATATATATATATATATATATATATATATATATATATATATATATATATATATATATATATATATATATATATATATATATATATATATATATATATATATATATATATATATATATATATATATATGTATTTAACCCCTTAAAGTTGATAAATTCACTCTTTAAAATTGATGTTTTAACTCTATGTATTTAGTGACTCTTGGTTCATAAGTTACTATTTTAATATGTTTACATCGTGTTAACTTATTTTTATTATTTTCAGCGTGAATTGTTTACGGACTTTGCTGATGTGGTGAGCCATCCCGAAGTAGTAAATATTGTCATCTACGAGATTATGGATGTAAAATTCAATTAGACGACGGTAATGTGGATGATTTATGTAGCCAATTTGATGGAACAATACCAAGGGAGTTTGGACATCCTAAGGTATTAACGTTAGTCTTTTCTTAGATACATTATGAATGTTACGTGATCTTAATCAGGATATACCTAAGTTATCTTATCAAACAGCTTGCTGACAAGAGGCTATATATAGAGCAACGTTATTCATAGAGATCGTATTAAGTGATCTCAATCAGGAACGAGACAAGTTGATAAAGCTAGCAACTCCTCTCCTGAGAGACCGTCTTTCTGAGAGACGTCTCTCAGGTCCAATCCATTAAAGCTTATTGCCTACATTTACTCTACATTTTCCCTAATGGGCCAACCCAATTAGAGATGGTCTCTCAAAGAGACCGTCTATCACAAGAATTTGTGTTTTGATTTTAATAAGCCATCAAAGACCTCTGCCATAATAGCTAAGAGGCCAACAGATGATCTTCAACAAAAGAAAAAATAGAGGCCCAACAGGAGGGCACCAAAACGAACTATATCTAGGAAAAAGAAGTATGTTGTAGTCAAACTAATTAAATTGAAAGTTTTTTAAGTTGTTGTTTTAGTCCATTAAGATTGGAAGTTAAACATGTTATGGTTGGTATTATAATCCTTATATTTGGTATTCTAATCAAGGAATGTTTGTTTAATCATGTTAACATGTTATAGTTGGTAATTTAACCCTTTAAGTTGATATTAATTTTAACACCGTATAGTTGGTATTTTAACCCCTTATAGTTGGTGAATTAACATACTAGTTTTTGTATTGTAACCCGTTGTTTGTATTTAACCCCTTATAGATGGAATTTTTAACCCCTTAAACTTTGTATTTTAACATATATAAGAAGTTGTTGGTGCTTACCGACTTGCCAACTAGAATTTTAAAATACTTAACTAGAGTTGTTTTTTTATCATATATATTACAGTTAGTATTTTAACTTCTTATAGTTGGTATTTTAACCCATTATAGTTGGTATTTTAAGCCTGTATAGTCGATGTTTTAACATATTAGACTAGGTATTATAGTTGGTATTTTAATGTTATGAAGTTGGTATTTTAACACATTACATTTGACATGTTGAGCCTTTAGCATTTACATCCCCTTGTAAGTGAATTTAACAATTACAAAGCCAACCACATGCCTCAAAGTTTTTGTAAGTGAATTTAGCATTTACATCCCCTTGTAAGTTCATATAAGTTACGGTTTATGGACATTCTAGATTGTCTTTTATCCACACCCCAAAACACATAAGTAGTTAATAACCAAATTAGATAGCTTAAAATTGTAACTTGTGTCGTCAAATCATTTGTAGAAATCTTCTTTTTCTTTTATTTTATATGTGTTGGTCATATTATCCCAACAATAATTGAATTCATCCTCACTCTCACACTTCATCAAGCACTTATGGAAACCATTCTTGAAACCAGAGGATTATAACAAGTGTCATATGTTAAAACACCAACTATAATATAGTAAAACACCAACGATTTTTTCGATAAGTCATGTCAAATACTACCACATTACTAAAACGATTTTAATGTGTCATAATTATTTTTTAAATACTCTACAATGGTGTTTTAACATTTTCAAGTTTTTGTTCTTGTATGATACAACTTCAACAAGTAAATATATGTTACATGTTGACATAATTGATATGATCCAATTGTATATGCCCAATAAACTCGCCGTCTCCTACATCTTGTGATCAATATCTATAAGTTATGGTTGGTTTAATGTATCAATCTTCTCTAAGATGAAATATGCTTCTCTGATTTATGTAGATGTCAACCCTTGTTAGGCTCATGTATGTGCAAGAGCATACGCGTTTTAATATAGCATAAGCCATTCGCAATGTCCAAGAATTCTTATCCTTACTGTTGGAATAAGTTTGATATTTTTTAACGCTGTAGAATGTTGTTGTATTTGTCCTTAAGGGATTTAAAGACGAGTTTTCCCTTCATGCGAATAGACCATGTACACTTTACGACTCTATTTTTACATGTTTTTTGAGTCTATTTTTTAACATTAAAATCAGTTACTCTTACATGTGAAAGGTATAAATATAATTATTCAAGATCTTGCATATTTTACGCTTTAACACCTTCACGTGAACCAAATATAATGACATTTGAAAATTCAGTTAAGCATACTATAAAATTCAAGGAACGACCATCCTGATCTCCTACTATATCAACAGAAGGTTATACTAACAATTTATACATGTTAAAACACCGAGTATATGATAATAAACAACAATTATATTATAATTATAATATATTATAATACCAATTATAAAGGATTATATTACCAACTATAATGGGTAAAAATTCTAACTATTATGGGGTAAAATACCAACTATATGAAGTTAAAACTCCAATTGTAATATGTTGAAATATTAATTAACTATAAGAGATTAAAATAACAACTTCAACATGTTGATAAAACCAACTATATTTTTCAAAAAAACCAACTATATCTTTCAAAAAAACCAACTATAATATAACATGAAAAATTTTAAAAAGCAACTTATCCAATATAAATATTAGATTATACGATAATAATATGCATTAAACATTATTAACAACTAACAATATATAATACATTAGTATTCAACTTTATCTTTTTTTTAAAAAAAAATTCAAAATACAAATATATAAACTTAAATTAACTTGAAAACACACACGTGCATATATATATATATATATATATATATATATATATAATTTCATACTTTTAAATGTTTGTGATTACAAAGTTATGTTTTAGTTATAATATAAGTGCAGCAAAAAAAATTAGTAGGATCAGACATCCGACAGGATTCTAGTTGTGATAGATTTTGTCCAACACTAATACATATGCACTATTAACTTGACAAAAAAAATCATAAATCACACATAATACCAATCATTTACACAATTTACCGTCATCCTAATATGTAATATGGTATATTACTGATTGTAATCATAGTAAACCTCAATCTTTTGAAATTAAAACTTTCACATTATTAATTTCGAATTGGTTTTCTACATCACAACTTAATAAAGCCAGCATACGAGACACAACTAAACATCAAATTCTATGCACACTCCACAAAGAAAGTTTACATTAGTATTAGGTCAATCAATGTTGTAATTGGAAAATGAAGTTCAACACAAGTTCAAGATAAGGTAAGCACGCAATTTACTCTTGACAACAGTCGCAATGTTTTCTTCACGACTTATTAGTCGGCCAACTATCGAGATAATAGATGAGATCCCAAAAGAAAAGCTCCAAACAAAAAATATCATACAGGAAGGCAAGACAATAGCTCGAGCTTGAGAAAATGAGTCAGAAACAGGTACACAGCGTATTATAAACCGAGCTGCGCAACTTGCACACAACACACGCCAAGAAAAAAAAATGCAAGCTAGGTCAATCAAGATGGAACCATGACCTACTTAAGATATATTGAACAGGCTGATTGTTACAATTGGTTCCAACAAACCTGAATTTGAACATAACCCTGCCCAAGCCGATTGAATTGATATTAATTACACACGCAACCCATCAGAAAAATTCCAGACACAAAATTGGAAACTACTCGATCCAACTATATTACATCTAAAATCTGACTGAACACTCAAATGTACACAAATAATTGTATGACTTCGAAAACGTTTACCAAATACCAAAGCAAACAAAGCATCTAGTGTTCCACAGCAGCAAAAAGTTTAGTAATTGGGAACAGGAGTATTTGCATACATATTACTAGGAGACTAGGAGTATTAGTGAAGTAATGAAGATGAGCAATTTGCTTGCTCCAGCCTGTCTCTAAGGAGTTTTGTTACCGCCATACACACAAAATAATTTAACATAAATCACCCCCGATAGCAGTTATGTTATCGCCAAAATTAGACGTGAACATAGTAAAACAAGATCACAAATCAAACAATCTACGCCTCTTTATATCTCCAATAAACATAGCAAAACATCAAATAACTGAATAAAATATAAAGCATTCGAGCAGCAAATTCTCGGCAATACTAGCAAATTCAGGAGTTCATAACAGAGAATCTAGCCTAGTTCAAGAAACTTTGACTACCAACAAGATCACAAAACAGACGACTAAGAAAAAGGAGCAGATCAATTGAAGAAGTGGCCAAAAAGCAACAGCAAATGAATTCATCAAGCCACTGTTCACATTGTCGGCATTCACGAAATCACCCAGAAGAATTATAATCATCTGCCTCCCAACAAGCTTTCTCAAACACCTGAACCAAACATTCACTCATGTTTAATATTCAGTCAGCAAACCAAATAATACAAGAGGAAGAGCTACAATCAATAGCAGTATGCTGATGAAAAGCCAACCCTTGCAACCTATTATCAACAGTAAAAGCACACAAGCACGAACTAAAAATTAACACACATGGTTAAATTATTGCAAACTTCAAAAGGTAAGTACAATAGTTAACACTAGATAGTAGATAGAATCCTGAGCCAAGCACGGTTTATGAATGTTTTTTTAACTAAACTTATTGATCATATAGGAGTAAATAACTAAGTTATTATACAATTTTTAAATAAAAATAAATGATAAATTAATTTTAACTTGAAACAATTAAAATATTTAACTAGATTCAAAATAATACTCCCTCCAATTCATTATCATTGTCTCATTTGGTTTTTTTATACTATTCATTGATCATTCTTTATTTGTATTTTATTCTTAATCTATAAAGTTAAAAACATTCACTGGAATCTTATTTGATTCGTCTCAATGTAAATTTTATTAATATAACATTTTAAAATTTTTAGTTAAACACAATTTGAGATATTTATGATTAAATATGTGCATTGGCAAACGTGTAAAGACCAAAAGAGACAATAATAGTGAATAAGAGGGAGCATAAGTCAAAAAAACACTTTACTATTATATATGCTGCTTTTATCCTTTTATATTTATCAATTGTAGGGTAATCACAATTTGAGATATTTTTAGTTAATGCTTTTTTTAATCCTATTTACAAGACTATCGTTATACTCCTATAGAAAAAAAGTAATAACGATAGTCTTGTAAATAGGATTAAAAAAAGCATTAACTCTGAAAAGAAAAATCATACAAATAACAATTTAAATTAAAATATTTACACAAAAATAATTTTGAAACTAAAAGAATATTTATTACTATTATAATCAATCAATTAACACAAAATACACATGAATTATCTTGAGAAGAATATTACATAAAAATTTTCAAAGTAGTTATCTATGAAAAGATTGTTTGAATAATATTTTATTGTCTTAATACATTTTGATGATATATATTCTGATAATTTACGAAAGATACGTAAATGAAAATAATTTTTAACCATAGACTAGCAAGTTGTCCAAAATTAAAATTTATTGTGTATCTTATTTGTTTAAGGTCATTAAGTAAATAGGGTATAAGTTTGTAATTATTAATAAATAAATAATCAATTATACATATATACATCCTTTATTATAAGCTAATAAATATTGCTTTAAAAAAAAAGAGCAGCACATATTTATATATAGTGTGTGTTTTTATATATAATTATCAAGTTGACAAGGGGAAAGGATAAAAGAGCCAAAGGTTATCACTAGAACTAAACTTGAAGAAAATTACAAAAGAGAGTAAGTGAAAATCCTAACAAGACCTTTTGCCTCAAAAAATGAAACTCCTATCAAGACTGAAGAAACAAAAACAACCAGGTGCTTAACAATTTGCAGTACTATTCACTCTATTTTATTCGTCCACTTTGAAAATCATTCCTTTTTGATAGTATGTACTTAACTCTACCCTGACTTTTCTACTCACTGGTGATTGATCTCAATATTTCTCCTACACTTTTTCATTCTCTTGGCCTTTAATTCCACATTACAGTAGCTAATGTAACACGGCAAAAAGAAAAGAAATGGAAGTCATATATTAACATAGGCTGATGATCCAATGAAAGTGGTCGCGACTAAATTTAAGGAATAAAGATGTAGGATATAAAACTCTGGACTTCCCTATAATGCCTAAGGCATAATCAAGAAAAATTAAAACATATGAAATATTGAGACATAGTCAAGAACTTAAAAACCTTTCACATGTCCACGATAGATCTTCTTAAAACACATTATCAAGTGGAACACTCCAACAAAAGCAGACTACAAAAACACTAAGAACCTGCAGTTTAGAGCAGCCAAGCAACAACGTTTATACTACAAAATAAAACAATGCGAAAAACTAAAAAGAAAACAAAAATGCATTACCAGGGCCACAGGCATTAACTTATCCACCAGAGCATGAAACACACAACATAAACATGTATGCTTTGCAACATGAAAAAAATAAGAAAACTATCCAACACATGAACAAAAAGCAATGGAACCGAAGACAGTCATATGAAAAATGGACAAATTGATATCTATGAAAAATCATTCAGCACAAGCAACATCCAAGCATCAAGGCAAGCAAAACAGTACACATTCTCACGATACACAAGAATAATCAAATGCATGAGTCACGAACTGTAACAGATCATTAGCACCAAATGTAACATATTTAACAATATTTAACAAATCAAACCAGAGAATATCTTAAGCATATAGAACACAAAGTCAAACATGGCATGACACAATCAACATAAACCAATTAAGCAATGACGTCATACCAAGTGACTACCAGCACAGCAATTTACACAGTACGAAAACAATCCAGTAATAAGAGGTCATTCACACACTTATCGGTTAACACAAACAAGTGCAACTCATACATTAAACAAGAACAGATGCACATACAGCTTTCCATCTTGATCAGCACACACACACACACACACTTCAAAGCACCAACACACAGAAATCTTAGTCAGCACAGCAAACAAACTCCTAAACTACTTCTCTTTTGCACTTATTTAAGAACAATTCCTAACAAATACAATGCCACACAGCAAAGCAATTATTTAAGAAAAAATACCTTAGTAATAAGGTGGAGCATTAGGGTACCCAGAAACACCACCTGAAGGTGGTACTCTAGGTGCCGGAGACGTCCCGGTGGGTTGGTGTTGCTGACTTGGGTAGCCACCATAATGCCCACTATCTGGATATCCTCCACCTGAACTGGGTGGCATCCCATACATTGAACCCCCACGTCCTGCACCCCCTCCAGGTCCTCCTAAACCACTTCCTCCACCACCATATCCCCCATACCCAGTCGAATTCGGTCCACCATATTGAGACCCACCATACCCTCCTCCGTTCATTCCACCACTATAACCGCCACTACCAGCATACCCACCAGGTCCCTGACTTCCCACAGAAGATGCATACCCTGAGTTCATTGGATTAGGTCCCATTCCACCAGGCCCACCTGGATAGCCACCACCATATGACGAATACCCACCTAGTCCACCAGGTCCACCAGGACCACCATAAGGTCCAGGGGCCGGTCCACCAGACTGCATCCCCATACTATCACCAACTGGACCTTGCCCCTGACCCTGCCCCACAAATCCCTTCCCTTTCTTCCCTTCACTAGCCAACTTACAAACCAACTGCCTCCCATCAATATTCTTCGTGGGCTCAATCAACGAAGCTTGAGCAGCTTCCGGTGTCTTATACACAAACAAAGCAAAACCCTTTGATTTTCCAGTTTGCTTATCAAAACCCAAAGGCCCTTCCTCAATTTCTCCATAACTAGAGAAGTGAGATAACAGTCTTTCTGCAGGCATATCTTGAGGAACATTACCGACATAAATCTTCCTTAACGAAGTGTCAGCATTAGGCCCACCAACGTTATTAGTAGGTCCACCAGAAAGCCCAGCAGACGCCAATTGAGCAACAGCAACTCGCCCATCAATCTTCTTACTGGGCTCTTTAAGAGCTAAAATGGCACCATCTATATGCTTATAAGTAACAAACCCATATCCTTTACTCTTAGAAGTATTCTTATCGAGTATAACGACAGCTTCTTCGAGTTCTCCGAATGAAGCAAAAACAGCACGAAGACTCTCTGACGTCGTTTCCCAACCAAGACCTCGAATGAATAGCTTTCTTTGAGTAACGTCACGGTCGGCAATCGAACGAACAGCTTCAAGAACGTCGGGATTTGAAAGAACGGTGTTCTTTACGATATCGCGGAGTTGGTCGGTTGAGATAGACTCTATGATTTTGAGAGCATCATCGGGTGTAAGTTTAGGAATCAGATCTGTGTCAGAAAGTCCATTTTCGTCGAGCTTACGCTTCTTGGTAGGATCCATGGAGGAGCCAGAAGAGTAATCAAGAAGGAGTGAAGTTTTTAGGGCGGAGGTAGAAGAGTAATCACGAAGGCGTGAGGTTTTTAGGGCAAAATGTATAAACCCTAATTTGGATCTGAATCTAAAATGAAAAAGAAAAAAAGTGAATTCTGGGGTATAGAAGTTGTGGATGTGCGGAAGTGGTTGTTTTATAAGGTCCCGTGTAAACGGTAGTATTTTGGGCCTTGGGCTATCAGCTATGAATATGCAAAAGAGAAAATTTGAAATAATTGAGCAATTTTAAATTGAGTTTCGGGTAAATTTCATTTTTAAAATAAGTGTGTTTATGTCCGAGCCTAAGGTTAGATTTGCGAATAAAAAATTTGGTTAAAAAAAGTCAAAAATAAATTTCGCACTTAATAACTTCGAACAAAAGGGAGATAATGTCATAACGTTTGAAGGGACGGGATAAAACAAAAACATGTTCGCAGTTATTGACCTTAGGCTCCGACATAAAAACGCTTATTTTTGGAATTAAGTTTAACCAATGCTCATTTTTTTATTTTTGTTGTTAAATTTGCTTAATTGCTTCAATCTTTCTGCAAAAAATCAGTTGGGTTTGGACTGAAATTTTGAAGAGCTAGTCTTGTGAGACGATTTCATAACAAAAATCTATATGCTAAGAACGATTTTCTTGAGAGATCGTTTTTTTGAGAGATGATTTTCAGTGGCCCAATTCGTTATTGATTGAATGAAAAAATATATTTGTAAGTGAAAGCTAATCACATGTTTAAAATAATTGTTTTCTTCCTCCCTCATGATGTATAATTTCAAATCGAAAAACAAGATTCTATAGTTATTCAACCATAAAGACATACAACCTCTCAACTATCAATATTTAATCAAATCATCAAAAAAAATTAAATCAAATCGTTAAAATGAGATTATAATTGAAGATTAAACAAATTTTCAGTTGGTATTTTAACTTACGAAGTTGATATTTTATCACTAAAAGTAGGTATTAGTGTAACCTGGCGAAGTAAAAATGAATTTCGAGTAGACATTTTTATTACTAGAAGGAGGTATGTTAATGAGTCTTAGTAGTTATTTTTACCTATAGAAGTAGGTAGAATAATGGTTCACCAATATGTGTTTGGGATATGCCATGTATTTCAAGTATGTTAAATAGGGTTTTAGGGTATACCTAGTTGGAATTTGATATACGTCAAGTAGGTATTTGGGATATACCAAGTAAGTGAGGTATACAAGTATTCTCATGCTTATAATAAGTCAGGATAATTTCTCTATGCTTATAAGTGTGGCTGAAAGTGCATTTCCGCATGCTTATAAGCGTGGCTAAGCATAGGTATAGCTACGCTTATCCCCACGCAATTTTTGCCGACACTTTTTTTAACGTGGGTAAATATTTGGCCTTAATTATAAGCGTGGGCATTAGAATTTTTAGTGTGTGAGGCTGTACCTTTTTGTAGTGATGGCTAATAGGTTTTGTTGTCTGTTCCATGAACTATTGATTTGTTGCTATGTGTTGTCTATACAAGTCAAAAAGAAGCTTTTTGATGAATGTCTAGTTCCAAGTTTTTAGTTCACAGTTGATAAATGTTCATGAACGTCTAAGTTACTTTTGTCAAGCATCTGCCTCCGTTTCTTAAATCTATAAAATCAATAATTGATAAAATTTACTAATGAAAAAACAACTTGAGACATGTGGCACAATATCATTAAATATTTTTCGGCTTTTTTCCATTATTAACAGGGAAACTTTTGATATTTGACATGATATTTAGGAAAACAATTAACTCATTAAGACATGTAATATTTGTTGATTGACTATAATTATACGTGATGATCTACTGAAATACTATATTTCTTTATGTAAACCAAAAAAATAAGGAAAAATTACTGTGAATAATACAATATTTTGTTGATTCTCCTATAATATTACTAACTATTAATTAACCATGAATAATACCAACTTAGTACGGTATTTTCCTAGAATAATACCAACTTTAGTTTATTAATTAAAATAGCAATTTTTTTTGTCTTATAATCACCTATAGTTTTATTTTTAACATGTTAGGGATTTTCTAGGAAAACACCCCTTTAAGTTGGTATTATTCATGGTTAATCAATACTTAGTACTATTAACAAAAAATTGTATTATTAATAGTATTTTTTCCAAAAAATGTTATACATGTAAATTTTTATTTTAACTTATATAATAAATCATCATCATATAATGAATAAGCTAACTAAGTTGGCTATTTTTTCAACTAAATCCTCTCACCTATCTATCATAGTTGAAGACTTTTAAATTTATTTGTCTCAATTATCAATAACTAGATAGATTCTTGTGCTATACACGGAGAATGTAAAAAAAAAATCTTTGAGTTAATTTTATACTTGGATAATATTTGTTTATATATTGAATTTTTAAAAGGAAAAACTACCTAGAATAATCCAACCTATTCATTATTTTCCTACAATAATTTTACCTATTGATTAACCATGAATAATCTCAACTTTGAGGGGTATTTTCCTAGAGTAAACCCGGTAACCGGATGACTTGCTATAGCAAGCTTTATTTATTAAAAAAAAGATAAATTAAATTAAAATATCGAAAAAATATTAGAAAAATGCTCAAAAAAATTTTATGATTATCATTACAAAAAATTTATTGTAAATTTACAAAATTTTTCTCCAATTTTAAATTAATTTTCAGCTTACGTTTTTGGTGAATTACCTACTATAGCAGGTCATCGGGTCACCCAAGTTTATTCTAGGCAAATACCCCCTAAAGTTGGAATTATTCATGATTAATCAATAGGTGGTATTATTGCAGGATAATCATAAAAAGTTTGGATTATTCTAATATGTAATTTTTCCTATTTAAAATTCCTTTCGAATAAAAGTATGAAAATAATAAATGGTAAAACAAAATGTATTGTGAATAACTTAAGTTTGTTTCAACAATTAAATTATTACAATTAATCACAATTTTAAAATAAATTCAAAATGATTTATGTTAAAAAAGCTTAATTAATTTTTATTTGAATAATTAAATATTTTTTTCAATTTTTTAAAGAGTCAAAATAATTACAAAGTTGTCCTCATTTTAAAGATCTTGAGAAAAAAAAAAGATTGTCTGTATAATTTTTATTTAAAATAAATATTTTCAGGTGAAATTATCCATTTGGTAAATAAAACTACTTTTGTCAAAGCAAATACAAAGTAGGCAAGTAGTTTGCAATTGTATGTCAGTGAAACTATAACGTGAGATTCAAATTTATGTCACTTTTATTCAAGTTTTCAGATTATGTCACTTTATCTCTGTCGATTTGTTGTTAAATGAACAACGTGTCACTCTTCGACCTCTTTTGGCTAAAACATAGTGAAATGAGATCTTATATTTATTTTTTTTCAAAACTATATTTTTATGAATAAATTTACTAATAAAGTTTTTAATAAATTTTATTTTTTTAATAAAGCTTAATTTTTTGAATAATTGAATGATATTTTGAATTTCTTTTATAAAGAGTCAAAAATATTACAATTTTAATCTCATTTTAAAGATCTTGAAAAAATATTACCGTTGGTATAATGTTTTCTTTAAATAAAATTATAGAGGAAAAAAGTCATTTATTAAATAGAACTACTTTTTAAAGCAAATAGGAATATGAAGTAGATAAATAGCATTGACATGAATTTGCATGTTAGTATAATTATGAAGATATACTTATTCTATACCAGGTAAATAATCTTGAGAAATAATATTGGAAAATAATATTGATTTACAAATTTAGTCATGTTTCATTTTGCTAATATCAAGAAATTATTCTCTAATTACCAAGGTAAATACTTTGGAAATATTATTGCTTACCAAATCTTCTTATGCACGTTAAATTGTACTATGTTAGGAAATGATTTTCACTGCAAATTCACCTGCCACGTTAATATAAAAATAAGCGGGAAAATTTTCGTTGAGAGTCTGACACGTGTCAGTCTCGTTTCTTCATTAGTAGTTTTTATAGATAGATTAGAATGAGTATATAAATTTAATATTATTGTATAAAAAATTATTTATTCACTTTTATAATGATAATATCATAACAAATACAAATGTTTAACAATTAAGATTTATGTTGTAAATGAATTAAATTTATAAAATAATATCATTATTCATATTAGTAAATATCTATAGCATCCGTGTTTTACATGGAAATTTATCTAGTTAATGGATAATATTAGTATTTTTAAATCATCATGAATTCTTCTCAATTTTGTTAATTATTACAAAAAGTCTCCTTATCCGTGCAACCAGCCCAGGCCCAATAAGTTTTGTGAGACCACCTTATCCGTGCAACCAGCCCAGGCCCAATAAGTTTTTTTAGACTATTCTGACATACTAATTTTAAGACTTAAAAGAACAATTGCTAGACTTAAAAATCCAATTTTAAGACTTAAAAGGTCTATTCCAATGTTTTAATATCAACATTAATGTTTGAGTCATCCTACTTTAAAGTTGAAATAAGAATTTTAAGTCTAGCATTTGATTTTTTAAGACTTAAAATTGGTTTTTTAAGTATTAAAATTGAACTTTTAAGTCTTGAAATTGTTCTTTTATGTCTTCAAATTGGTCTTTTAACTCTTAAAATTGACATTTTAATTTGTAAAATTGGTAGAAAAATATATGTAATTGGGCCGACCCAATAAGACGTGTCTCACAAGTGAGACGGTCTCACCCAAGTTTTTGTGAATATATTAAGATGTATTATGAAACTCTTCCTATTCTCTTTATTTGTCCTATTTGAAATAATCAATAATCAATAATCAATAATAAATAAAATATACTAATGAAGAAACGAATTGTGATACGTGTCGCACTGTCATTATAAATTTTTCCGCCTTTTTTCTATCATTGACGAGGAAACTTTTGATATTTACTTGTTATTTAAGGAAACAATTAACTTCTTAAAATTGTAATATTGTTGATGAACTATAACTATATGTGATTATCAACTTAGAAAAAAAAAAAAACAATGTATGAACGATTCTTTTTTTTCAATTGAAATACTATATTTCCTTATATAAACAAAGAAAACAATAAATTATTATCACATAAAGAATAAACAAACTAATTATTATCACATAATGAATAAAGAATATAGCATTCTTATTTTACATGGGAATCTATCTAGTACATTTCTAAAATACTTAAATCATTACTCCCTTTGTTTCTATGAATTTGTTAACTTTTTTACTTTGGTCTATTTTTTTATTTTGCAATATGTTCTTTTAAGTAATCTTCTCACTGCTTTAATTAATTCTTATCCACACATTTTCTTTTATTTTTTCATCATTGTAATCATATTAACATGGTTTCCACGTCCCACCACTTTTTTATGTCGTTGTCAATTGACTAGGTCCTTTCTATGCAATAATTTTATACACCTTAAATAACTCTCAATGTTTAGTATTAATTGTAAGTAAGAGGTCGATCCATAGGAAAATGACTATATGTCAATTACTTTTGATGTCAATAAAGATTTTAGTTTGGTTTGGTTTGATGAGTTTACAAGAACACTGATTCAAATTCAAATTATAAAGCTAAGGACTAGAGTTTTAGGGATTAGCTCCTTGAATTACTAAGGAGACAAGTTGAAAGTATAGTTTTAACCAAGTTTTATCATGCGAAAAGTCTTTCCATACTAGCACCACTACTTTCGGGTATAGGCACTACTATACAGTTACTAATATGGTTAAGGAGATTCGTCTTCCAAGCATAAAACTTGGCCCTACTACCAAGTACTAACATTCTATTATATGCAATTGACTTACAATTTATATTGAAACAAGAAATAACTCATAATGCTTACATTATTTAAAGATTGATTCCAAAATTTGACTTATACACAAGATAGGTCTCTTCAATTCGTATATGTATGAGAAAGTTTGCTCAAAAGCACAAGGAAAGATAGACCCTTCCCCTACAACTTCAGTGTGGACTTCTTTGCACCCAAATTTGAGATCTGGACGCTCTCTACAAAATTTTACAAGATGCACGAGCGAAGGTTAGAGTTAATAGGGTTTGAGACTTAAGATGGTTGAAAGAAGTTTAAGTATTAGAAAGTATCTCATTAGAGATATGTCGGAAAGTAACAAAAGTAATTTTTTTTTTCAAAAAGTATATGAAGAATACATTTTTTTTTTCATAAAGTATCTACTATCGTACTCAATCAAAATGTATCGACTTCTAACATATTTGAACACTAATCTTTTTAATCTTACCCACCCAATCTAATCCTCATTTTGACTTTCATTAAAAAGAACTTAATTAGTGATATTATTTTCAATCTATAAAATTGTTCATCTAATCTCTTTGTTTTCATTCCTTACACCAATCTAAGCATATGACATTGTTCAAATAAATTGTCATATTGGTACTAGGTATTGTCAGGTTGTATACCCATTTTTTTATGGGTTAAAATGTATACTCCAAATTAATTAGTTAAAAGGAACTACAATGAAAATTTAAGCAATTCGTATAAGTTTCACAATGAAAACTTTTGCTAATCCCACTAAATCTGTGCAATTAGGCAGATATGCCAAGTGGGCTTAAATAGAAGGGTCAGATTAGATCGAGCTTAACTAAAGAAAATTTGAAATGAATAAGCAAAACAATTATAAATAATTTAAATTATAGTAAAGTTTTGAAACTATTTCCAAAGATAAGTAGTTTTTTCTCAGACCTGAGGTTTGGAATGTTCGCACTTAGTAACAGCGAATAAAGGCAGAGGATTTCATAAAAGGTAACGAGTCTGTTCGCTGTTACTAACAGCAAACAAAGCCAAAACATGGTTAAACAGAGTTAAAGCTCTGTTCGTTGTTAGTAACAGTGAACAAAGCTTTGACCTTGTTTGACCATGTCTACTCTGTTCGCTGTTACTAACAACGAACAGATCATTGACTTTTTTTTGTGGTTGTTTTTTGTTCAAAATAGCCATTGTAGCTTGAAATATAGCCATTGTAGCCTTGAAATACATTCGTTGAGTGAAGATTTATAAATGTATCACCCTTGTTAATTCTATTCTATCCATCATATTGCTTTTGAACTTAAGTTGAGGTATGTTCTTGTAAATTATGTTTATTTTGATAAGTTCATTTATAATATTTATATTAAGTTATTCATTAATTTCAAATTAATGTTTTTATTTAAATTTAGTTATACATGTCAAAGCATCATTCAATGGAAGAGTATTGTCATTATGGTAATAAAGTTGAATACGGTCACAATCGGAGCGATTTTGATCCTGGACATCAATATGTTGCATGTCCACTATTCGAAGATGAAGGTTTGGGATGCACCTACTTTAGGTGGGTTGGTATGGAGACTGGAGGGCACCAAATGGCAAAAAGACATCATTATTAAGCTCGCCAAAGAGAATGAGGATCTTAGAACCGAGATACATAACTTGAGAAGAGAAGCAATTGATAAGGCGCGTAGGAGTGAAGAAACCAACAGGATATTGAAAATTTTTAATAAGCGTTCTTAAGTTGTAATGGTTATATTTCATGAATGAATGATGTATTTGTAATCATTATTAATGAAACTATGTTGAATTAGCAGCATTTTCTATTTGCTATGAAGTCATCAACACAAGTCATAACAAGTCTGAACATGTATGATTGTTCGCCAAAAGTTCGAGCATGGATGAAACTATGTACTAATGAGGCTTATCAACTTCGATTCATATTCAAAATATGATTTAAACGATAAATATATACATACATTACAAACTATGTAAAAATGTCTAAATATCGAAATTCTACAAATGTTAAATATCCGAGAATGTTCAATGTATTACAAGATATATACTAATCCTCATCCTCCTCCTGCACCATCTCCAACTTTGATTGCCTCTTACGTCTCCTACGATAGTCCAACCTGCAAGGACCCCAAACCATGTTCGGGGTAGGACAAGTCCACATTCTCCAAATGAACATCTTGAGGAGGAGACGAGGCTTGGACCTTGCCGGCAATATGTGAAGCCTCTTCATCCACTTCTAGTATGAAAATGCTGGAACTGCGTGCCATGGAGCATGCCCTGCGTAATCTCTCGTACGGGCTGCTCATGGCTCGATTGGATCACCGCTGCCACACTTTGTGCTTGCAATTAAATATTAGTTAAGTTAATATTATATTATGAAAGTTGTATTTGTAACCAATTAAACATGAAAGGATACTTACGAATTGGGTCATCACTGGAGCGGTAGGAGCATACTGGGACGCAGCTACGAAACCTCATGGTCTCATTCATCGCCGAGTGATGGAGGGGAACCACGGCATGTAATCAGCACTGGTAGATGCGCTTGCAGCATCGATCGGCGCACCTTGAGCTAGCAGCTCCAGTCTGTGATCCCAACAGGCGATGTGGCGCCCATTGATCTCGCTCCAATCCTTGGGAACTTGACCCTTACACGACGTGAGATGCAACTCTACCTCAGTGTCGCAAGGTGATGGGATGCTTTGTACCATCCCGAATTGGCGCATTACGCGCTCGGGTAAATGTACTTCAACAATGTTGAAACATATCAGTGGTTCATAAGCTATCCATACCCTTGTCTGTATCCCCGAGTGCTAAGGCAAGGAAGCATGTGCCTTAGTGGGATACAGGCAAAGTTGTTAAAATCGTGATTCTACTTAGAATCGTCTAGAGAGGTAGAATCGAATCGGTAGAATCGAATCGTAGAATCGTACGATTCTACAAATAAACTTAAAACTATTAAAAATATCTAGTTTTTTATCATTATTATCCAATTCAAAAGTTTAAATTTATGAATTAAAGTTTCTTTGACTTTATTTTTAAGAATATAACGAAAATTTGTCAATAATTAGTTTAAATCTTCATACGGATTAAGAAATTTGTTTTTTAAAAGTTTTCATGATGGAAAATTTGAAATTTATGTGTACATGTGAAAGAGATTAGTAAAATATGGTACATAAGAAAAATTAAAAATAATTCATACTTATATTAGTAGAATCGGATCGTTAAATCGTAGAATCGTAGAATCGTAGTATGATTCTACCTCTCAAAATTTCATTCCATCTGAATCGTAAGATTCTAAAACTTTAAGATTCTACCTGCGATTCAAATCGCTCGCTTGTTTTTGGATCGTAAAATCGTAGAATCGTAGATTAAAATCACGATTTTAACAACCATGGATACAGGTCCCAGCGAAACTAACAGTTAATAAGACATAAGTCAACGACTTTACTTAGTTATAAAAATAAGTGTTTAGAGTGAAGAAGTTACCTGGTCAGCGCGTAAAAGATTCGACTGATCCTGATAGAAACCTACACCAGATCTAGTATGAGTCCTAGTGCGCCGGGCAAAAGACCATCTTGATCCATACGAGAGATCTTGGTCGGGAGTAGGTGGTGGAGAAACAGCACCACAACCAACACATAATTCCCATGCTTTCCATTGTACTTTGAAATGAACCATGAGGTTGAATAAGGATTTAACCAAGCCCTTAATTTCCAAGAACATCCCCTTTTACACTTCAATGATAAAAGAAGTTTGGTTAAAGTCTATGTTCTGTACTCTACATTCCTACGAGTATGATGGACTCTGACAACTTCCAACAAAGTTTCCTTTCTATTGAATATCATACCCTTTTCAAACTCCCCATCTTCGGTGTAGGTGGTATCACAAATCCAAGTTCTCCAAGAGTTGTCCTCTACATATTCATCCAGAGGTAGACATAAGGCCATAAGGTGTAGGAGCAACGATTGTAGGAATGTTGCCTGTCATGTCATTAGATAGGGCATCCTAATCCACATCCACATCATCCTCAGAAAGATCATCAACAAGCTCATTACTCTCATTACCATCATTCCAAGGTACCAACTCAATACTTTCTCCTAAATTAATAGTCGCATCATTTGGGAGTTGAGTTTGACGGGATTCGGAAGGAGTAGAAGATGGGGAAGGAACAAAGGGATTTTGAGTTTCTTGAGTTAAAATAGGCATAGGCGTAGGAGAAGGATTGGAAGTAAGATTCACAGCTTGATTGCATAGGGGTACCGCTTCTACGTATAACGCCAAAGAGGGAATAGATGCAGCCTTAGAATGCTCCCACATAGCATCTATAGAATCATCATCCTCATCAGGAAAAACTAATCATTCACCACTCATGTAGTATTTAAAAATTAAATTAACAGTACTACGTGTGGTGTCTATTCCAATCTTAAAACATACAAGAAGCTTAAACTCATTGAAATCCATGTTCGAGTTGCATGCAAACAATATACGTTTACCCCCAACATACGTAACCTTGTTACCACTTGTATGAATGGAACCATTCCAAAAACATGCAATAGTCACATGAAATACTGTCATTTTTACATGAATACATACAAAATCAACTTCATCACCAAGTACATTCACGAAGATACATAATTAATTAACTACGTTTACATAACTATTTAAACTAAGTCAAGTAATTACATATAATCAATATACAAAACAAAATCAACATACATAATTAACTCCCTACATTTACATAAACTAAATCAATATAATCAACAAGTAACTAAGTACATTAATATTAATTCAAATAAGTTGTGATGAAATAACTAAGTAAAATATCACCAATTAAAATCAATATTTTATCCAGAACAACAAACTAAAGTTGATGAACCATAATAAAAAAAAATGAACACATAGGTAAAAAATAACTAATACATTACATTAATCAGCTTAAATTGAACTAGATAAGTTGTTATTCCACAAGTAATGCCCTGCATTTGAAACAAATAATGAAGATTACCAAAAAACCTAGTTTTCGTAGAAAAATTTTAAAAAAAATAATTTATAACTTAGACAACTCCAAGTATATGCTAGACCACTTTACTAGTGTTGGATTGGGAGAGGGAGGGATTAATTGAAGGTTTGAAGGTGTTTTAATGGAGGAAAAAGAGAGAGAATAGTCGCCACTGGTGTTAGGGTTTAATGGAATTGGGAGAAAATGAGGAAGAAAAGGAGAGCTGCTTAATTTAGTAGAACTCTGTCCGCTGTTATTAACAGCAAACAAGGATTGAAGGTCAACAATAGTAACAGTTCTTGTTCGCGGTTAGTAATAGCGAACAGAGTCTTTGACTATTTTTTATCTCCAGTCTTTGTTCGCTGTTACTAACAACAAACATATCCAAACCACATCTTTGGAAAAAAAAATCCTTATCTTGGGAAATAGTTTTAAAACTTTACCATTATTCGAATTTTTTATATTTTTGGCTTAATTTCAAATTTCCCTTAACTAAATAAAAAATTGTTTTTGTTTGCTATGTAAGTTGCTTGTATGGGCTTGTCTCACGGTAAGACGGTTTCATACAAGACTTGCTGAAATTTCCATCGGAATAAATATGTCAGACCGGATAAAATGTATTATTACAACACAACAGGAGCTATAAACTGACCCACAAATCAAACCAAGTCTTTTATGCTTATTCTGATTTTAAAAAGTCGAAAAAAAAAGCTTTTTCTTAAACTTCATGGCTTGTCTCCAAATTGAATGCTTGACATATCTCAGAACTCAGAAGAAGAAAAGAAACCATCAGAAAGTATAAATCTGCTCTTTTTCCAAATCAAAACATATACCCAAAATAGCATCAGGAATTCTACCCCAAATTAACAAGTTTCCCATTGACAAAGTGTTTTTCATCCTTTCACGTTTCATCAAACTATTTTGCCTTTTGGGGGTGGCAAGGAATGGGCAAAAGGGATATATAATTATATATAACTAAGAAAACACAAAAGAAAATAAGGAGGGTTTTCTCATATAAGAATTTGTCAAAAATACAAGAACAGATCAGTGTCACATGATTCGCGAATCTCCTGGCGAACCGCAAATCAAAAAAGCGAATTATGGTCGGTTCTGGGCTATTCTTGGACAAATTTGATTGAATCGCGAAATTAGCTAGCGAATCATTTTCAACTGAAACAGATTAAAAATGGTAACAAAACAGTATGAGTGAAAAATTATGTCTATATAAATGATATTTGATTTGATATAACATACAATAGAGTGGGATTTTCACTGCTTATATCTACAGCAGACAAGAATAGAGTGGAGAGGCGGCACTAGGCAAAACGAGCCAGGGAAAGTGTGAACGCCAAAGTCTACCTGTTATTTTCAGTCACTCCGTTCACTTATTGATGTGAACGTTATCGTAGCAAAAGTGGGATTTGTCTGTTCCGATGGCAAAGATGAGGCGCCAGAGCTGGGGGAGAACAAGGATGATGTGTTTCTGTCGGCATGTTCTTTTGGTTTCATATCAGTAAACTCTGAAAGCAGCCCCGGCCTTGTTATGCTCATTTCAGCGACATCTACCTCTCCCAGAAGCATCTTAACCACAGTCGACATCATTGGTCGTCGTTTTGGTATTTCTTGTGTGCAAAGAAGAGCGATCTTGAAAAATCTACTGGCTTCCTCAATATCAATGTCTTCTCTAAACGCTTCATCTACCAACTCCATAAGCGACTCATTCTCAAACATATTCCATGCCTGCATTAAATTTAATCTAATGAAATTATTCTCATGAATTAAGCACGGAATCCTTATAACCAAGTTATAAAGATTAGTACAAAAAAACTTGTTTAAGCATGAGTTTCGAAACTTTTAGATATTTACAAACCTATCACCAAGAACATGTACCCCGTCCCAGGGTTGTAGATATTTACTCAATGCCATCGAAAATTTATACCCGAAAGATTGAATATATATCCTCATTTTTGGTTTTCACCACTTTAAGTGGTTTTAACGGGATCCTTTTCTTTCTGCCTCTTACTCAAAATATAAGTCATTGTCGTTAATTTCTTTTGATTCTAAGTCTCGACAATATCAGCGTATCAGTGCAACAACAAATCATAAAATCCGATTAGCAATTTAGTTCACTTACAAAGTTACAATATCACACTCATTACAAAATTTCACTTTGTGCAATGTAAACTACATTCAACTAGATTTATGATACTTCATTTGTCCCATCTTAGTTCTAAGTAAACTTTTCTTGTCCCGTCATCCCAAATTAGTTCTAACACTGCCCTTTTCCCTCCGACGTATCTCCACATTAGTTTGAACTATTTTATTTTCGCATGGACCTAGTAATTTATTACAATTTTTTCTTTTGTTCTTAGACCCACTGATTTTCCATCTTACTCTCACTTTCTATCTTCTTTGGCCCATGACTACAATACACGAAAAAACTACCCAAATATTTTCTCTTTTCAAATTAAAAAAAACAATTCATAACCACACAGCATATCATCTAAAATTTGTAGAACCCCACATATTTAAACAATTTTCAGATGGAAAGAGCATGTGTAAGTGAAATGTTTTGGTCATAACTCACAAGTATATTTTAGGATGGAGCATAACACACTAACCAAGTCTAAGCCCTAGGTAATTGTAGATTGTAAGGGCAAGATTTAAAATCCATTGACTGTGAAAAATGATAAAATCAAATGCTCCGACTTGTTGGTTCAACAAGAGATTGATGAGGCTCTTAAAAGATATAACCAACATCTTTGAGGAGGAGAAATAGGAATCCGTGTAGAAGAATGTGGTAAGCTCTATTCGACTTGCTAGTGCCCCATAAATCAAGTATAACTACTTGAAGGAGAAGGATCTTGGTGAGATATTGAAGAAACTTCAAGCAGTGTATTCTTCGATATCTCTCACTAACAAGCTTTGCTTGAGTTGGAAGTTGTATCAACTCATGAAGAAGGAAGATACATGTATGCAAGATAACATAAACACAACCAATTTGTGTCAATTGTTGAATGTGGATGAGAAACTTATGGATGAGGAGCAAGTTTTACTTCTTTAGGCTTCTCTTCCTAAGATCTCTAGAAAAATACTCCCTCCAACTCAATTCAATTGTCCCATTTCTTTATTTGGGCAATTCACTTCAATTGTCCCATTTTCTTTTTTGTCTATCTTTTTTTTACCTTAATACCCCCATATTTCCAATTCCCAATACCCAACTACCACCTTTACAATTAATTTAATCAATTAAAATACCCAATTACCACCTCTTTAGTGGACCCCATCCCACTCTTAATATCCGCGCCCAACTCAAATGGGACAATTGAATTGAGTTGGAGGGAGTAATTCACTTCTCTTGATCAAGCATTGGCAGCAATGAGAGAGAATGATCGATTGATGATGAGATCATGAGAAGTGAGGGCGAAGAGAAAAAAGGGTGGTGCAAAAGGCTAGTTTGGGGAGGGATCAAATAGAGCTAAGAAGACGCGATACCAAGGGGGAAATACGTCTTGAGTGACTATAGTAACAAGGAGTGTAACAATTGTAAGAAAGGGCACTTTCATATGAAGTGGAAAGAGAAGAAGGAAGGCTTCAAGAGAGTAAGGAGTATGAAATATGGTGGAAGAAGATATGTCGAGGCTAAGGGCGAGACCGCACTATGCTTTGTTGGTGATGATGATGAGCGTGGAGCATTTCTTGTTGATGGAGGAGATTTTTATGGCAAGGAATGGGTGATTAACTTTGGTTGCTCATTTCACATTTGTTGTGAAAAGAAGTTCAATAAGTTGAAGGCGTGTGATAGAGACCTTATCACTTAACCAAACAATGAGAGTGAAGGTGGGGGAAACTGGAGAGGTTCTTGTTGTGACACATGATGGTGTCAAGAGGAGGCTTGGTGACGTGAGGTATGCGCCGAAGTTTGAGAGAAACCTCATTTCATTGAGTAGGTTGAGGCTAAGGGGTGTTCTTTCAAGGTTAGTGGTATGTGAGGTATGTGCTGAAGTTTGAGAGAACCCATCTTTTTCACCATTGTTGGGTCTAAGACTCTAAAGCCTTTCTTTTTAGATGAATAGGAGAGAGTCAGCAGCACTTTGATCATACAGTGAAATTAATAATCCTGTGAGATAGAACAGAACGGGATGGCAGAATGACCACATTTTGGCACTATGCATAGGAGGCTACTCTAAGGATCTCTTCATACAAGAGGGTGAGAATCTGAAGGTGAGGAACATCATAAAAGAATCCAAGCTCAGGAATTCTCAGTTCTGGATTTCTCAGCCATGCTTAGAAAATTTTAAACTCCATGAAACTACACCCATTTCCTTAGTACATCACATATATTTTCAAACCCTGGGACTGGGAAGGTTAATCAGGCAGCTATTTTCTGCAGTATCCCACAAGTAATGACAATCTCATTCCTCATCTCATCTTAACTCCATAATAGCCTTCAGGATATGAAAACCGACACATTTCCTTAGTACATCACACATATTTTTAAAACCTGGGACTGGGAAGGTCCATGGAAGATACATCTATGGATCTTTCTATTACAAATTAAACCCATGATGTCAAAGCCTTAATCCCAAAGATTGGAGTCATTTATATGAACTATGAATCAATCCCAGTGGTCATCTACAAAAAATCTCTTTCTCAAATCATTTCGATAACTACCATTTCAACTCGTAGATTTAGGTTTTTCATTTTTTTCCAAATCCGTAAAGTGGACTAGTACCAAACATGCCAATCAATAACCCATTGGTTTTAATCCCACTCTAACACACTTTTCCCACCTAGACTCTCAAACCAATGAATTTGCTTGATTTATTTGAATGGAGAGAAGATGGGTGTGGGTGGATCTCTAGATTTCACATGAAGTAAAGCTCATGCTCATTCAATAGATAAACTACTAAGGTCTAACTATTCTCCATGTTGGCATGGTCAAACGACCATAGTGCAAAAACAAAGCCACATCGCATCGGCCACCTTGTAAGAGATGTAAAAAACCGTTTTTGGGCCGTTTCGATGGATATCTCATGCTTTCGGATGATATTTGGCATTATGATAACCACATCACTCCCTTTACCGCACCACCATATCCGTCAATGCGATCGCGACCATTACCACAATGACACATAGATAAGGGAAGAACCAACTTCATTCTGTTCAATCTACATAGTTTGTGAGTGAGCTCGAACAATTCTAGCCCTGTATTATTTCCAAACTTTGCTAATTAATATACTTCCCTATTTGCCAAACAGAATAAGTAGCACATGGTCCACCTCGGTAATAAAAAAAATTCTTCCAATATCAAAAAAATTTGGAAGGAAAAAGAAAGCTCATTCCTTCAATTTCCCTATCCCCCGACCCCCCCCCACAAGTCCCTTTAACGATAGCTAATCAAGTTCACAGTAAAAAAGTTAGTAATTACTGTAACATGTAAAAATGATAGGCTATCATTGATAGCAATAGACTCATTAAAAAAAGACTCCACAAACTCTTAGTTTACTTCTATAACTGGAAGCATTCCGATGAACAAAATCACTAACAACGAGATAGAATTCAGACAGACAAGCTTACACGCACAACAACAAAATAAATGATTTGCCAAAATTCATTACCCTTTGAAGAAGATGTTGCTCTCCAGGAGGCAGCCGTCTATTCCTGTTGCATCTACCACAGACAATTTCCAAAAGAAGAACCCCAAAACTATAAATATCCGCTCTCCTTGTCAACTGACCTCGGAGTGCATATTCAGGCGCCAAATACCCTCTACATTTAAGTCACTTTATCAAGACACACAACAAAGATATATAAAAAAATTTCAATAAACATAAACTACAAACACAATAACTAATCTACTTCATTATCATTAACTAATCTCATATTGTATATAATTTTCTATATTCTGAACTCAGAATTAAGAAAGAGAACGTCCAATGACTTTGGAAAAGAAACCGCCTACATGTCTTAATAGTTCAATAGTTTAGAAGACTAAGGGCTTCTTAGAGATAGCCAGAAAATAATAAAAGGAAAATTTATTTGAATTGGGTTGAGATGGGAGGGTGAAGGCATAGTTACATGGAACGTGAAACGTGGATCCGGAAATGTTCATCCCTAATCACCACGAAATGCGACCCAAATCGCTCAAGGTGACGTCCCGGTTTAGAAGAGCTTTTCAAAAAGGTATTTTGGCCTTTCATTTACAAATCAGAGAAAAAAGAAGAGAGAAGAAAAAGAGATGAAACCTAGAAATCTAAAAAAATTCCACTTGAAAATAATTTCTTAGAGCAAAATAATCATTTTAATTTAATTTTGTTTTCAAATATATTATACATTACGTATCTAGTATCCAATCGTTTCCGAGTCAATCTAGGTTGCGTTCCATGTTCCCGTTTCCGTTCCCGTTCCGCGTTCCAAGCCGAATGTCGTTCCAGGTAACAATGGGTGAAGGTGACAATAGAAGGTGCACAATTTAAGTATGTTACTAAGTCTAGAACAAAAGATGTATCTTATGCTCCACATTTCTCCAGTTAGGTAAAATTATCATCTTGTATAGAAAAGAAAACTAACAGACATGAAAACAGAAGTCATAACTCACAATGTCCCCGCAACCCGTGTGCTAACATGTGTCATGTTAGCTGGTATAAGTTTTGCAAGACCAAAATCTGAAATCTTGGCTGTAAAATCTCGGTCAAGGAGGATATTGCTTGCTTTAATATCTCTATGCACAATATGAGGTCGGACTTCTTCATGAAGAAACGCAAGCCCCTTAGCAATGCCAATGCATATGTTTCTTCTTGTTTTCCAGTTGAAATCAATCATGTTTTGGTTTTGACCTAAAACGCAATAGACCTTTATCAAAAATCAAGCAAAATAAGGTATTAATCGTGTTTTTAGATCAGTTATAGAACATAAAATTACCGAGTAAAGATTGAGAAAGGCTGTTATTCTCAAGATATCCAGAGACCAAAATTCTATTATTCCCTTCGACACAACAACCTACAATCTTAACCAAGTTTTCATGCTCTACATCCGCAAGGACTGTTAATTCTGTAACGAATTCTCTTAAGCCTTGTCTTGATTCAGGTGAAAGCACCTTCACTGCGACCATCGTTCCATCTCTGAGCTTGCCCTGGCCACAAACCAGAGTTTATCAACAACATCAGTACTATAGAAAAGGAAATTAAAGGCTCCGTTATCAAGACTTATTCACTTTCAATAGCATAATAGGCCATAACACAACATGACATATAGTTTATCAACCATGTAGAAATGTATTCATACCATGGCATAGGCAATTCCAATTTATAGTTGCAAGATAATAGATTTGCTAGTACTAAAGCAAATTTTCATTACACATAAAAGTTTCTTGAATCAGATTTTAACCTTTATCGCTAGTTTTTTCTATAGCTAAAAATAAACTTGATAGAAAAAATTATTTTATAAAATCTAGTATTGTCATTAGAAATTATATTTTCAAATTGGAAAAATTTTCCTAAATAATCTCACCTATTGCTCATCCGCTGTGAACAATCCCGACTATTGATTATTTCTAAATAATCCATTCTTCGAATATTTTTACGGACAACACCCCTTGCTACATTTTAACCGGCTTATTTTGATAAAGGAAACCGCTTGACTTCCTAAAGGTGTACAACATCAGGAGTTACCTTATAGACAAGTCCGAAACCTCCCTCCCCAATTTTATTTAGTTGGCTGAAGTTGTCCGTTGCATGCTGCAATTCCTTGTATTTGAAAAACTTTACATTTTCTACACCTGAAACTAAAGGGAGCAAAACCTCAGAAGAGTTTCATACACATAACATAATTCATGAAATTTTTTTAATAATGCAAACATCCATTTCATAAAATTTCACATTGTTCATCAATGAAGTTTTAGATTAAGTGATTTAGGTTTGATGCTCAAAATTTTGAATTATTGTGGACGTTTATATGATTTTGAGAGACCAGATGAGCTATATACATCTCTCATTACGTGGGGAAAGTAAATTTAAATGGGCACGGTCCTGCCAACAAAAATCTGTTGCAGGAAGCAAATTATGAGATACAAAAGGAACCTTTACCATTAAGTGATTAAGATTATAATCCCAAGATATCTTAGGTCATCAAGAAAAGTCCCAAATTTACTCGAGCAAACTACTTTTATAGGTTACACAAATTCATATTTCACTGCCAAATGATCCTAGAGTTGTGATTCAAGTATACAGCATCTAGAAGACAGCTATATTAAAGATACATAAATAAATAAAATTATAACAAAAGACGCCCTCTTTTAAAAATGCCTATGTTTCACTTTTTCATAAAAAGTTTTCCCAAAAAATATCATGATGATGTTGGCATCATATTTAGTATCCTTATTAGATATATCATATAATTACTGATTTTGAAGAGTTCACTTATTATCCATGTTGGTTTATTCTTTAAAACTAAAGACAATTTAATACACCAGTTTATACAGCGCCAACAACATCATTTTCTTAATCTTCATAAGTATTTTTAGAAAGAAATTAATATCACCATCGTGTTCACACGAGTATTAATCTAGTGAGATAATAAAGGTTAGAGTGGCAAATATTTCGGTTATCACCATCGCGTATCAAAGGAAAGAACAAGATTGCAATTCTTTCAAGATTTTACATCCAAAAACAATAGAAAAGTTATGGAACTGAAACAGAAAAAAATATTTCAAGGAGCCATTAAAGACTAAAGAGTGGAAACAAAAGAAAGGAAATTAATAAGGCCAATATAAATAGGATGCAAAGATTTGGGAGAGTGATATTTGAACAAACACATCGACTAGAGATAATTTCAATTACTCTTCCTAAAAAAATTTTTAGCTTCTATTGAACATAAATCATATGCATCCCTAAATATTAATAATCTTCAAATAGATACTTGATGTAGAATTTCAATGACATGTTGGATGCCAAACATATAAAAAATTGTTAAAAAATAGAGTATTGAGTATTGACTATTAATGATAAGATATAATGTGTCAAATATCATGATGATGTTGGCAAAACATATATGCACGTGCTTGATTTGAATAAGCAAAGAAAACAAAGTTCAATGAGAGAAAATCGCCCTCACGCCCAACCGATTGAGCCAACTCGACCAAGCTTGGTCAAGTTGTTTGCAGATTTTTGCTATGCAAATTTCCTAAAGTTCGCTCGATCGACAATTTGTTTGTTTGGTGAAAGTATGTATGAGTTAATGCAAGTGACGTTTGTTTTGAGCTTAGGACGTGTTTATACACATTGAGTGATTTTATTCTCTATAGATAGGGGATAATGAGCACAACACATTTGCTGCATGATGAAAAATCAGATGTTCTCTCTCGTACACTTGTTTCTCATATAAAAAATTAGCTTCTTTTGTGGTTGAATATGTATTTTCATATTCATTCTTCATATTGATTATTCACAAGTATACACGAGTGCTTTGTAATGCATATGTGGATAGTTGTATCTCAAAGTAAATTTCCATTTTTACTTGATCTAAAAGCACCATTGTGGGGGAAGTATTACATCAGGAAAGTTTTCCCCAATGTCTTTGTCTTCTATCGTGTTTCAGCCAATGTAGCAACAAAATCTTTTCAATACTACATTATGTCTACAATTGTGTTTGTGATCAACTATAGGTGAGCCAAGATATACATTCAAAAATCTACGTTGGTGTTGTTATTTTCAATTTCATTGTAAATTTATAAGTTTACCGCACTTAAAAATATAACAAATATTGGATTAGAATAGGAAATCATTTGGCCTACTAAATGATAATCGCTAATTCCACTCGTAATTATGTAAAAGTCTTGTAGACATGCATACAAGATGAAACCTTACATAATTCACTTTATTTAGAGGACTTTTTCTACCATTCTATAGAAGTAGTGTAGGGTTCAATTAAGATTCTCACACCATATGATAGAGCTTGTACATGAAAGGGCATGAGCTAACATTGCCCCTCATTAGTGATTTCTTTCAAGGTTTTGGTTTACCGTTCTAAAGTGAACCAGCTTTCTTATTAAGAGTTCTATACATGATTTTATTTTTGTTTACACAAAACAAGGGGTACTAGAGAAGCTATGGACTCACACCAAAACATGAAACTTTTAAGTACAAGTGTGAGTTTGTTGATAGCGCAACTCAAAAAACCTATTTATTGTCAATTGGTTTTAGGATGAAACCTCACTTGTAATTGTAGGAGTATGGGCTTGTGAAGTGTGTGTGCACAAATGCATGTACGTGCATAATTCACAAACATAGCTAAAAAGAAAAATAAATTAATATTTCCATCTATGGCCTAGCTTGTTTTTCCAATTAAAAATTCATTTGCTCAACAGAAGACATTCCCCACAGCAAAAGTCATATGACCAAGAGAAGACATCTCTGAGAACTAACTGCAAAGATCGAAGTGATTCGCCAAGCCAAAATCTATTTATTGAAAGACAGAAAGACAAAAGCTACAGCAAAGAGCATTAAGAATGCTAACTGCTTAGTATAAAATGAGAAGTAGTTCACTATCAACTATGCCAAAAACTTTCATAAGACGATTTCAAACTGCACTAGCATATTAGCACTAAAAATTTTTTACAATCCAAAATAAGAACATATCGTCTCGTTTACTGAAGGAGCTAACAACTATAATCTATGTTACATGAACTCTTGATTTTACTTCACATGCCCGTGTCCGTGTCCGATTCTCAAACATTAATATGGCACTTAGACACTTCATTTTTTACGTAAAATTGAATATTTAGACGTATCTGATACTTGAACACATACCGGTATCCAACATCAGTACTCGAGTCCAAGTAACAGAGACTATAATTAACAACACTAGATTAACAGCGGAAAAGCTTATACCTCCATCAATGTCTACAATAGGTTCATCAGAGGCCATGGCTCTGTGGCCACAGCTGAAAGGGAAGCAAGTCATGGCCAAATTAGCTCAGCTCCACTCCTATCTTATGAAATGAAACAAAATTTGAGTAAGTTGTCATGCTCTTCAAACCAAATTGCCAACCCTTAACTTCAACAAACCAAGCAAATTACTGAATTCTTCATTTGAAATCCCAAAGTATAGTAATTTTTACAATGTTATCATGGATGACAATTGAAAGCATAGGAAAACTAGATGGTTTTCTTCAAAATAAAAAGAAATGAACAAAAACCCACAATTTTTAGAATAAGAAGTGTTCTTCAAAATAAAAACTTGTCTAACCAATACCACCAGCTAACTGTGAAGACATGACTTTCATTAATTACCTATGAACAGTAATGCAAATACAGAACAGAAGATTAGGAGAAACTAAAAGTCAGCCTTTCAAAGTTGACTTCAGCAACCCAAACATTGATGTGAAAGGGAGACAGAAAAGCCCAACAAAAAAGTTAAAAAGTTGAGATAGAAAACTAAACAAAAAACAGCTCAAAATTGAAAATTGTTTGCTTCATTTCACCTAAACTGATTGAAATTAAGATGAGTCGATGTCAAAATTTGAGAACAATGAACATACCCAAATACCAAAATCAAACAATAAATCAAAATTGAACAAATAAGAGCAAAAAAAAGAAGATCTTACTTTGGAGACACTAATAGAATCAAGCTTAAAGAACCCAGAATCAGGAACAGGAAAATATTGAAGAAATTGAATCGGAGAAAGGTATAAGAAGAAGAAGAAGAAGAGAGGAGAATGGAAAGAAGAGATAGTATGGAATGTTGAAGACTTAAAAAACCAACTTGACTTTTCAACTAGAACTTACAACTTACAAGAGGGTAGGGTATGAAGAGGTACTCCATAATAACTCAATTCTAGGACTCTAGGAATGATTCTACTGCCTGAATCAGTAATGGTTGAATTTTCTAGTCTAATTTTTGTTTTTGTTGAGTGAATTTGAATAATACAAATATAAATACTACTTCGTCCCATTTAATTTGCAACATTTTCAATTTTGGTATGTCACCCTTAATTTGCACCATTTCTATTTTTAGGTGATGGCCTATTATTTTTTTTAATCTCATCCATATATTTTTACTTTCTATTAATTTCCTCCGCACAATTCATTCTCTCTCTTCATTTATTACCATATTCTTAAAAATTACCATCTTTCTCTTTGATGCAAATCAAAAGGGACGGTCTTTAATGCAAATCAAAAGTCATGGAGGGAGCAAATAGTTAGAACATTACCATTTTTGACTTATTACTGATTGAAAGAGGTGAGAATTGGCACCTTGAGAATTGCCATTCAAACATCAGATCTAATAAGATACAGATAACCCGCATTTATGATTTTAGTTTTCAAGATAATCCTTTTTCAATCTATCTATACTATATACTAAAGTCATTATTTAGAAAGGACACATGTCACTCTCATGTTGATTGTTTTCCCTCCAAAATACATTTAATTTTATGGCAATAAAAAATTGGTCAAACAGTATCAAAGTAAAATTTGACTCACTAAATGTTAATCACATTTAAAGAATGAGAATCAAAGGAATAATTCAAGTAAAAGAATAATGCAAAAGAAAGACAGTTAGAAATATTTGACATAAAAAGTTACTTTATTTAAAATAAAACGTTACTACAATTATATTTGACATAAAAAATATCTTCATATTACGAGCATAAGAAAATATAAATTGATCGTTTAATTTCTCTTACACGTCAAATATTATTTTCTCTATATTTATTATAGTTAACAAATAACAAATTAATATCATGATAATTCAAATATATAAAATTTGTTTATTTTTAAGAAATTATTTAATTTTTTTAAATTTTCCGTGCTTGGCACGGGATTCAAGCTAGTAAAAGACTATTCACGTATTATTCTTAATTTGTATTTTATTTTTAATTTATAAATTAAAATATAGTCAAGTGAAATTTTGTTCGATTCATCTCAATGCAAAGATTATTAATATTCACTTTTATAACGTTTTATTAGGTATAATATAATAAGAGATATTAAAAATTGAATAAGTGCATTGGATAGTGTAAAAAAGCAAATGTCATATGAGGGAGTAATATAATAAGGGATATCAAGAACCAAGAATTTAGAGTGAAACTAGGTGTTGTTCCTTTATCTGCGAAATGGTGTAAAAATAGGTTAAGATGGTTTGGACATATGCAAAGAAAGATAGTTGACTCCCCCCATTAGAAGGGTAGAAAGCATTATTGTGGATGGTAAGAAAAGTCGAGGAAGACCTAAGAAAACGTGGGTATAGCAAATTAAGAACAACTTGAGTGAGATGCACCTCTCCGCAGACCTGACTAGGGATAAGAATAATTGGAGACGGCAGACCCATGTTATGGAAAGCTAATAGGCTCCTTTTGCTCTACTCATCTTTTTTAGTCTATCTTTTATTCTTTTTAGTTTTGTTTGTTTTTTCTTTTGGTTTTTTTTATCTTTAGATAACATTGTCAGTCGTCATTCATTTTCTCTAATTCATGGCTCTTTTCCTTTTGGGGTAAAATTAGATCATTTTCCTCTAGTTTTCCCTTAAAAGGAGTTGTCACCTTACCTCACCTAAACACTTTCTTTGAGCGGAGTATTGGGTATGATAATGATGAGGAGGAGGAGGGAGTAATATATATAATGTAGTATGTAATATAATATAAAATATATAAAAACAATACCTAAAATTGCACCCAATATCTTAATGAGTTGTTTAAGATGTGAGACCGTCTCATTGTGAGAGGATTCATATAATTAGTTCATAATTTAAATTTATCACTTTGAAATTGTAATTTATCACTTTAATACACTAAATGCACATAGTTCAGTCTAGAGATGTTTAAAAGTGACACCGACCCAAAAATCCGAACCGAAACCGAAAATAAACCAACCCGAAAATGTGTCCCTTTTTTACGTTTATCGAACCGACAATATCCGAACCGAAGTTGTACTCAAACCGGTCGACAACCGAAAAAGGGAAAGTTGAACCCGAACTGTAACCGACACATAACCATTAATCAAGAATACTCGAACCTAAAATTGACCGACTCGAGTCATATCCGACTTGAATCATGCTCGAAATCGAACTCGATCCGGCTAAAATCGACTTAACCCGAACGAATTTTAGATCGAATTGCTTTAAATTGAACCAATTTTTAACATAGAGGTATGATAAGACTGATATTCAATCTTCTCACTAGTTAATCTAATAAAGTGATAAATATTTTAATAAATTAAATTTTATAAATACATGGTTTCATATACTTAGAGTTAATAATCAATGAGCAATGTTTATTTAACTACCTTTAATCATATTAGATGAAAATTGATAGAATTTTATAATTTTAATTTCCGGTCAAACAAATAAAAGTAACAAAGTAATAATGATCATTAATTGATTTGCATTTTAACTATTTTGCTTTAAGTAAAGGGAATCTTGTCATCAATTAAAAATTGTCTAACAATTTAATTTGATATTGACTCGATCGATAGTAATTAGTAATACGTAGCCGAATTCTGTTTTAAAAAAACTCGAATTTGATTTGTACCCAACAAAATCGAACCGATTATTAATCGATGACAACCCGGCGCCAATTAACACTCGACACGAACTTCAATTGACATCGAACTGATGCTAACCCGATAGCTTGAATAATCGATCTTCAACCGAACTGCGACTAACCGACCCGACTCGAGTGTGACCCGTCATAACACGTAACCGAAAAATAACCGATCTAAAATATAACCGAACTGAGTGTCACGCGTCCGAAACCGACCCGATCTCACCCGAATGAACACCTCTAGTTCAGTCTAATAAGATAGTCTAACCGTGAGGCTGTCTCGTTTAAGAAATTGTGTATCTCAATTTTTATTAATACAATTTTTTTATAACTAAATTCATAATTTATTTTAATATATTTCTATGATAGAAATTTTTTTTTTCTATCATGAAAAATATCTAACTTAACGTGAAGAAAATTTTAATTCTAAAGGTACGAACTTTGCTGATTTGCTTCTAAAGGTGTGAACTTGCGTTTATCTTTTAAAGGTTCGAAATTTGGGGGGTCTTCACTTTTAAATGTGTAGCCGGTTTTAGTAACCTGGAATAGCAGGTTACCATCTTCATCACCTACTTCTTCAAGCTCTCCATCAATGGCTTCTTCATCACCTTCTTCCTTAACCTCTCTATTAATGGATTCTTCCTTAAACCTCTTCATCAATGGCACACAACAAAACCTTCAAAACCCCAACATTACTATCTTTCTCATTATTTCAGAAAATACCCAAAATTGAAGAGAGAGAAAATTTTCTGAATTTTTTTTAATTTTGGGTATTCTTTAAATAATTTGAAGTAAACCCTTAAATAATTCTTTAAAATCAAACTGGAGGAACAACCCACAATCGAATTGGGCATACAAAATCACAGACAATCAAAACACATGAAAAATACTCATTAATTATTTTGAGCCAAAATCAAAAAAAGTTTCAATCTTGTATGTGAATTCAAATCAATTTAAAGACCCAAAACTCAAATCAATTTAAAGATCCAAAAGTTTCAATCTTGAAGAATTTCATGTTGTGGTTTCCTGTTTTAATAGTTGATTTTATGTTTTTCTGCATTAGTCAGAATCCCTGGATTATTATTCTGTAGGTAGGGGTGTGCAAAATGAGACCGGACCAGAATCGGGTGAGACCGAACAGGAACCGGAACCGGACCGGTTGCATTCGGTCCAGTCTCCGGGTCTTACATATTCGACATTCCGGGTTTTCGGTCCGGTCCGGTCTAAACCCGGAAAAATTCGAGTTGGACCGGATGAGACTGGATGCACATAAAAGTGATTTTGAAAGTGATTAATATTCACGATTGTTATGTATATACTTATTTAAAGGGCTTTAAATATTTTATTTTCAACACAAAATAATTTTTTAATTTAAATATTTTAATTTTATAATAATTAATTTGCTAAATTATTTTTAAATCTTCCATTTTTTAATTTATTTTTGGTATAAAAATTTATTTTCGGTCTAACCGGTTCAAACCCGGACCGGACCGGATGGAATCCGGGTTAGACCTGGACGAGACCAGATGGAACCGGTCTGGTCTCCGGTCTTATCATATTTGAGATTCCGGTCTCCCGGTCCAACCGGTTTCGGTCCGGGTTTCGACCGGTGAACACCCCTATCTGTAGGTTAGGTCATGTTAAGAGTGTTAGGCTTTTCTTTGAGGTGTTGTGTTCACGTGTCTACTCTTCTTCATTCTTCAATATTTCGTTGTTTAGAACCCATGGTAATTGCTAATCATTTGGTGAGCTCTAGACTTAAATATTTTGTTGAATTTAAGCAGTTGATTTGGGCCCAATGCTGAATGATGAACAAATTTCAAAGCTTAATGGCTACGGCAGTACCTTTTTTAAAAGAAGTTGGAAGAAATTTAAAAGTTCCTTGCCATTGTTTTTCTCATTGTTGAAAGAAATACAAAAGTTATTTGCCATTGTAGGAAGAAATACAATTGAAGCTTTGATTTACATTTTACAATTACAAAAATAGAGGACATGGAGGTTTGACGCTTTGAGATTGTAGGGAATGGTTGAAGATGAAGATGTTTGAGATTGTAGGGAAACGGAGGTTTGAGGCTTAAAGAGGTTGAACAAAAATGGAGGACATAAAGAGGTTGAAGTTGAAGATGATGAGGTTGAAGATGAAGATGATGAAGAACTAGTCATTTAACCGGTAACAGGTCATCCGCATCTTATGCGGATGACCCCCAAAGTTCGAGCCTGAAAAAGATAAACGTTAGTTCGCACCTTTAGAAGCAAATCAAGCAAAGTTCACACCTTTAAAATCAAATTTTCCCAACATGAATGGAAACAAATATTTGTTGATTTGTTGAATATATGTTTTTTACTCATAGGATTTGGGCGGGAAAAAAACATGATTACAATACATGTCTTTGAAATTAACGACTATAATGTATACTAATACTATATACTTAATAGTATAGATACATATTATAATGAGAAATTCGTATTTGGAAGCGCACTAAAATAGTGTGTAGTAACTTTAATATGTTAGGAATTTGTGAACAAAATAAGCGTTTTTTCTAAAATAATTCAAAACTAAGATTGGGAAAAACATATTTTCCAAAATGACCTCCTCTATCTTATTCCTAAGATATGGAGTTTGTTTGTTGTTAGTAACAACGGACAATTACTAATGCTGAGTCAAAGAATATCAGCCCCGCAACCGCCCGATGTTATTAAAAATTGGAGATTGTTGAGCTGGGTTTCTTCGACTCGGCTTTAGTAATAACAGTAGGCCATAGGTGAACAAGAAACCTCAATTGACTTCCTTTGACTTGGTTGTTAAAATTATATCAAAGGTTGCACGTTGATGGTCTTTTTGCTTTCTTTTTTTCAAATTAGAATTTGCACTTTTGTTATGTTTTGTTGTTTAAATTACTTTTTTATCACTCGTTTCAATGGCCTTGTCCCATTTGATTTGACTTATTTGTCAAGATAGTTATTGAAGTCTTAATATCTTTAATTCTGCATAGGGGGTGTTTGGCAATTGACTGTTGGTTGTTAATTGTTGGTTTTTAGCCTTTTGAGTTGACTTGTTTGACTCGGTGAAAATGTTATCTAGTTATGAAGATGTTTAGTGAACTTAGGTATTGGTTATTGGTTGTTTATTAGAGAAAAAGTGGATCAATAAGCCAAAAGCTAACAAAAAATGTAGCAAGAGTAGTTTCTTTATTTTGGCTTAAAAGTCATTTACTAAACACTTTTTGGCTGTTTGACCAACCAACAAGCCAACTGTTGAACATTTAGTGTCTAATAATCCTAAGTTTACATTCACTAAGTACTACTAAAGTAGTGGGACAATATGTATTAAATACTAGGTCCAAAAGGGGTTCAAAGTAAAGGACAAAAAACACAAATGCAAAACCGAGTCAGCAGTAAAAGCGACTCGGCTGTCATGATTTTGGGCCTAAAGCCGAGTCGACTTTAGGTTATGGAAACATGGATTTGTCCAGAAGGAAAAGTCGAGTCGGCTTTCCTTGGTGATGGTAGGACCGCCGACTCGGCGGTTGCTGCTGTTTTGACCGTTAAGATTTTTTCGGTTTTCTTTGAGCGAATACATTGGATTCCTACACTTATGTCTCTTGATTTCTGGAGTTATAAGGGAATATTATGGAATATAATGCTAATGAATACCATAGTTTAATGGTATTGATTGATGACCATCAATTTGATCATTAATGGTGATTAATAGGATCATGACTCTTAGTTCTAATCTTGTAGTATAAATAGTGCTTGATGATGAGGAGAATGACACACCTAATCTCTGAAATTCTTCTTCTCTTGTTCTCATTTGCTTGTGCATTTGCTTGTGCTCTTTCAAGAGAGTAATTAACTCTTGTTTAGAACTTTTACTTATAATTTTCTAAACACATTGTGATTAAGTGATATACTCTAAGTACTAAGAGTATATTGTGTTGTTTGTATCTCTTTGTGGATTTCCAATCATCAAACCCAAGTACCTTTGTGGGGGAAATATCACAAAAGGAAAGTGATCTACAACAAGTATCAAGTTTCCGGGTAACAATTGTCGTTACAAAGCAATCTTCAAGTTATTTAGTATTGTTATTTGTAAGTTTATTTTTGTCATCAACAAAGGGATAAATACAAATTCTCATATTGTAATTTGTATTTGCATTATTAAAGTTTTTAATAATCTTTTGTGATATTATCTTCGGGATGACAACTATCAAAGATTTTACATCTAACTTTGCTAAGTTGGAAAAGTTTGTCGGTGTCGATTTTCGACGTTGGCAAAAGAAGATGATGTTCCTCCTAACAACTTTGAGCGTCAATTACGTGATAAGTTCACCCAAACCGGAAGAGTCGGAAAATGAAATTCTTGAGCAAACAAGGAGGAGAAGTAAGTGGGAAAATGATGATTTCATTTGTCGGGGACATATCCTCAATGGAATGCAAGATTCACTCTTTGACATCTATCAATAGCATGAGTCCGCTAAGGAATTATGGGATGCCTTGGAGAACAAATATATGACAGATGATGCAAGTTCCAAAAAGTTTCTTGTAAGTAATTTTAATTCTTATAAGATGGTAGAAAATCGCCCTATAATTGATCAATTTCATGACTTGCAAAGAATGCATGCCAATCTAAAATTACATAAAATTGAAATAGATGAAGTTTTTCTTGTTTCAAGCATTATAGATAAGTTGTCTCCTTCTTGGAGGGATATTAGACATGCTTTAAAGCATAAGAGAGAGGAGATTACACTCTCCGATCTTGGACAACATATTGTTGTTGAGTCTAGCATAAGGATTCAAGAGAATCGAAAGGATGAAAATCCTAATGTTGGAACCATTAACATAGTTGAGGAAGGGAGACCATCCCGTTCCAGAGAGAAAAGGAAGAAGGTTGATTCTTCAAAGGGGAAGGCCATTGTTTCAAATACCGAAAAGGTATGTTGGGAATGTGGAAAGCCTGTACACCGAAAGAAAAATTGCTTTGTTTTCAAGAACATGCAAAAGAAGGTAAAGGGGAATGGTCAAGCTTCTACAAGCAAAGACCCTTACACTCAAGGTAATCATGCAATTTTGAATGAAAATTCTTCTTTGAATTTTTCTTCAATGAATACTAATTTAAGTGTTGTGCGGGATGATTCTTTGTCTTGGTGAATCGATTTGGGGGCTTCGATAAACATGTATGCAATTCTACAAGATGGTTCAAAACCTTTCACAAGGTGGTTGATGGGGGAGCATCTCTTTATGGGAAACAACACACCAATCATGGTCCAAGGCAAAGGACAAATTGAGCTATTGTTTACTTCGGGTAATCTTTTAGTTTTAAGGGATGTTTATTATGCACCCAAAATTAGTAGAAATCTTGTCTCGGGTCCGATTTTGAATCGATTGGGCTACAAATTAGTATTTGAAGCCGATAAGTGTATTATCTCTAAAAATAAATTGTTTGTAGGACGTGCTTATTTATGTATAGTTTATTTAAGTTGTCTTTGGATTTAAATAAGAACCTTATATGTAATGTTTGAAGCATGAATGATAAGGATGATTTGCATTATTTGTGGCAAGTTAGATTAAGACATGTGAATTTTGACAAAGTTTCTTTTATGTCAAAGCATGATTTAATTCCTATGTGTATTAAAATGTCTAAAAATTGCAAAACGTGCATGTTAAATAAGATCACAAGAACACCCTTTAAAAGTGTTGAAAGGAAATCCGAAATTTTGGAATTAATTCATAGTGATCTTTGTGACTTTTATAGTACACCATCATTGGGAAATAAGAAATATGTCATAACTTTTATTGATGATTTTTCCAAGTTTTGTTATGTATATCTTTTACATACAAAAGATGAGGCTCTTGATCACTTTAAGATTTACAAAAATGAAGTAGAAATACAAATTGGTAGTAAACTTTATAGGTTAAGAACCGATAAAGGAGGTGAATATTATGATCCAAACTATTTTAACTCAATGGGCATTATACATAAAACAACCGCCGGATACGCAACACAATCAAATGGTGTGGTGGAGACGAAAAACTGTACTCTACAAGTGTAACACCCCGGCCCAACGGACCATCGGTGACTACTCATGCAGACTGTAGATTGACCCCACAGACCAACACAAGTCTTTCCAGCGCACTTTGGCCTCACTCGTGAGCACCCAGGAAAACTTCCTAGGAGGTCACCCATCCTAAGATTGCTCCCCACCAAGCACGCTTAACTGTGAAGTTCTTAGGAATTGGACTCCCATGAAAAGAAGATGCATCTTGTTGATATGAGTAGTCTATCAAGCCTTTTTCAAGCTGAATCTGGGGTATCACAACAAGAGATGGTTAATTCCATGCTATCTTACTCGGGCTTGAGTGATGGATTTTGGGGTGAAGCTATGTTGACGGCTTGTCACATTTTTAACCGAGTTCCAAAGAGAACAAATAAGGAGACTCCTTATGAACTTTGGTACAAAAAGAAACCAAACTTAAGTTATCGGGGTTGTAGGGCTATTGTAAGATTGCCCGGTAATAAAAGAAAGAAACTCGATGAACAAGGGATTGAATGCATTTTTATAGGTTATGCTATTCATAGCAAAACTTATAGGTTCTATGTTATAGAACAAAATGACTCTATGTCGATTCATTCGATCATAGAGTCAAGAGATGCAATTTTTGATGAAAATAGATTTTCATCATTGAGTAGACAAAGAAATCTACAAGTTTGTACCAATGAAAATGTTGATGATAATCAACAAGGTTCACCTCTAGGTGTTGATAAAAATCAACAACTAGATGAACAAGAATTTGTTGATCCTATTCCCAAACGGAGTAAGGGACAACGGAAAGCTAAAAGCTTTGGACCGGACTTCCAAGTATACTTGGTTTAAGGTAATAGAAGTGAAGTATCTTCTAGTGTTCCATATTTATTTAATGTGGAAGGTGACCCATTGACATATAACGCTTTTCGGAAAGAGGATATTGATGATGAGATAAAATCCATCATGGGTAATAACACTTGGGTGTTAGTGGATCTTCCTCCAACTTGTAAACCAATAGGTTGCAAGTGGATTTTTCGAAAGAAAATGAAAATTGATGGCACTATTGACAAGTTCAAGGCCCAATTAGTGGCACAAGGCTTTATACAAAAGCTTGGTATCGATCATTTCGATACATATGCACCAGTTGTAAGAATAACCACTATTCGATTATTGGTAGCTTTAGCTACGGTCTATCATCTAGAAATACATCGGATGGATGTTAAAACCGCATTTCTATATGGGGAATTAGATGAGGAGGTTTATATGAAACAACCCAAAGGGTTTGTTTTGAAAGGACAAGAGTAAAAGGTGTGTAAACTTGTTAAATCATTGTATGGACTTAAACAAGCACCTAAGCAATAGCATCAAAAATTTGATGAAACGATTTTGTCCTTTGGATTCAAGTTGAATCAAGCCGATAAGTGTATAGCAAATTTTGTTATGAAAGTAAAACTAGTAAACATTAATTGAATTGATTTTTTTGACTCCATAAATGTGTATATACTTGAGTATTAGAAAATCATTTTGAGATCTTTTTTATACTTCATTTGTTTGTTCTTTTGTAAGTTATTTGCAGGGCCGGCCCTAAGGGTGGGCAAGAGGGGTCGTCGCCCAGGTCCCTATGTCAACAAAACAAAATTAATGGTTGTAGAAGGTTTATATATGTTATAAATTGCAAAGGAAAATGGCCTTAATGTGTCATTTCGCCCATGACCTCAAAATATCTAGGGCCGACCCTGATTATTTGCAATATATCTCAAACTTGATTGACATACATGCTTCCCATAACACAATGTATTCAAAGGTCTAAAACATTTTTTTGGTTTTTACAACCTTAACTTTAGGTCTTAAAGGCTAACCTTAAAGAAATTTAACATAATGATCCAATATATAGAAATTTTGGGAAATTTTCCACCAAAACAGGAAACTACTTATTTAAAATTTCAAAAATACTGATATTTCTCCGTAGTTCTCCCCACTAAAACTCAAAATATAACTGTTCAAATTTATGACAAACACATAAATACATCTTTCTTAAAATTTTTCACCAAACCCAAAAATACAGTTTTTTTTTCATTCATCGTGTTTATTTAAGACTTCTTTGATAACAATTGAAAACAAGCACTTAATTCTTTCCAAGTGACTGCAAATTTTGTGGCCTTCATCGACTTTAGAATAATAAAAACTGCAAAATAAGTTTTAGCTACAAATAAATGAAAATTCAAAAATTACAACACTCCAATTAAAAGCCAGAAACAAATAAATGCAACAACTTATTCCTGCCATAAAATCAAGGATAACAAGCCAAATAATAAGTCAATGACTTGGCCAAGAAGCACAGAATGACTATTACTAGCATTTTGGGCAATACTTAAACAACAATAATAAGATTGTTTGTCATTTGTGGACAACAAGAGGAAGAACATAAAAATCAAGCATATTAGCATTAGGCAATAGGAGTAAAGCCAACAATTTGATAATGGAAGGAAGAAAAATCCTTCAAAAAAAATATACCAATGTAATAAAAAATCTACCTTAACTGACAAGAATAAATTTGACAAGTTAATTTTTTGCCTTTGTAAACTTAAGATGGATGTTGGTTCGAACACAATTAAATACAAGAACATATTGAATATAGTCCATATAGATGAGAAGTTTATTTACATAATTAAAACTGAGCAAACCTATTACCTAATAACAGTATAGACAAAGACACATAAAGAAATCAAATCCAAAAGATTCATACCTGAAATTATGTTCAGGTGTGGTATGGCTAAATCGCTTTATGATACTAGTGTAGATTGTATTTTTGATGAAAATATAGACATCTTTTTTTATGACACAAGAACCGACTCTAAGAAGTTCCAAAAATAGAAAAAAAAAGGAAGAAATGGAAACCAAGCGAGCTTAATCAATTATAAAGGAAATAACACCTGAGACTAATACTGATATGATAAAATAAGTCATCTCAGTTCTAATATTCATCTTGTTCAACAATCAATTGTATTATTCATCTTATTCATCATTCCAAAATCCCATGCAAATGTATCCAAAAACATGTTATAAACTGTGTCGAAGTTTATCTATCTTTAAATGAAAAATCTTAATTGTAACCAACTTTAGAAAAACAAGGGAGTAGGATTAATAGTTTCCATTACAAATAATACTTTCTCCGTTCTATAATACTTACTACTGAGTGTGGCGTGTTGGACGGAAAAATGTTACTATCAGTACCAAGTATTATGCAACCGAGGGAGTAGATTTTAAAAATTTTCAGAAGTTATGGGCATAAAAAACTGTTCTTTAAGACAATCTTGTAATTCTATGAGAACATCAAAGATAAGTGGTCTGAACTCTGAACAAAGTTTTGATAGAAGAGAAGAATAGGAGCACAATACATGCACCAAAGCGACTTCACTGCCTATTCATGGTTTTGTCAAGTTACTGAGAGAAAGCTACATCCTAGAGAGAGAAACCCATTGCCATCTGTTGTTCTTTGACAACACTTTGGGACAAAATCCCACCTTGTTTTCCTAAGTTTTTACCTAATTGTAATTGGGTGCGGAAATTTTTGGGATTTTCATCCGATTTTGAGCCAAGATTTCCCCAATTCCAAACCCTTAATTTCAAATTTTCAAGTTCATCGCACATGTTGTTCTGGGTTAACTCTTGAAAGGTCAGTAGATCTCTTTTTTAGTTTAATATCCGTTTTTTTTTTCGGATTTTGTTGAATGTCACTCAGATCTTTACATTTTCTTATTCCTTCTACTTTTGTGGTGATTTGTTTGCAACCCTTGCTTATTGGTAGTTTATTCGCAAATTTGTTGTCGATTTGGGATTCTTTTAATGTTTTTAGGTTTGTATCTGAAGTTCCCTTCATGAAAAAGATTTGTATATGATTTTGGAAACTCTCATTGATTTTATTTATAATTAGTATGTTCTTTTGGAAAATGATTGTATAAACTGTTCTACTATTTTCAGTTTATAGTTTCTTTCCCATTCCTTTTTCCCCTTTCATTGTCTCTCTTTACTTTTGGAGTATATAATTTGTCAGTATTTATTCAATGTGTATCATCTGGATATCAAAGCAGCATTAGAGCACTTTCGCACTTAATTTTTTTTTTGAAATAATGGAAAGTAATGTAATATTAAAGAAATTTCACTCTGATTTTTGCATGCAAAGAATGAACTAATTAAGTATATGCACTCTCTTCATACATGTTGAAGATTAATGGATACCAAAGAGAAGAGGTTGAAGATTAGGTATATGCATTTCATCCTTGGAAAGATGACATACATGTTGCTCGTTGTTGCCATCTCTTCATAGTCATGGTGTCAAAACAAGGTTGCTTCATATTGTATTGGCTGATTTGAAAAAATCCACTACTTGCATCATAAAGGTGTAAAAAATCCGCTTAGCATTAGATAGTGTCAAATAAAGTATGATTTCTGTTAGCGAAAATTTTCCACACCGTTTTGTTGTGGTTCTTGTAGCTGACCCCATATTGTCCGTATTGTTCGGATTAGGGCTTTGGCAATGATGTTGTGGTTTCAACCTATATTTGGCGCAATTAATTATCCCGGTTATATCACAATCATGATCGATGCCACATTTCCAAACTATGCTCATAGTATGGTATTAGACTTTAGTTCACACCATAATAGGGCATGTTTTAATTGTGCAGTTGTGCTAAACCCTTCATTGCATAAACCAATCTAAGGGCGGATTATGAGAAAATCATGATCTACTTAATTATGACTATAATTAATTTATCTAATATCCCAAAATAGTATATGTGATCATTGCATTTAAAGACGATTAAAAGTTTCTTCAATAATGTTAAGTTAAATTTTTGTGAATTTTTGGAAGAGTGAACTTCAAATTAATGTGAAAATTTGTTGACGTGTTCTCTCTTTAGTTGTCTTTCCTGTTTCTTTCTTGTTCATTAAAGGTAATATTACTCCGAATATGAATTTTGTTATAATTTGTTTTGAACAGGGTCTTTGAGGGTGTGCGAGGTGATCGATCGCACAGGGCCCCTCTTTCTCCCGTATATGGAAAGGCTAATTAAGAAAAGAAATATGTTAAGTTTACTAATAAAATAAATATATTTACTATAAATATGACGCAAAATAAATATGACGCACAGGGCCTATTTTTCAAGATGGCTCTTTTGAAACTTGTGGTTTGGACTTTGGTTTGTATCAGTTCAACTTATTTAGTTAAATCGCGCCTTTTAGTTTGCTAACTGAAGCTTTGTTGTACTTTTACTGAAATCTTCTAAATTTTGCATTTAAAAACTTGTTCTAGGTTAAATGTGATTTTCTTTTGTTGTTATCTAGGACTTACGTGGTTAATCTACATCATTGTATTCATAGATCAGGTTTCTTTCTATTCTTAACTCTGCCAGGAATGGAAAAGGCTACAATAGGAAAAAAATCTGATATTTGTGGTTTGGGATGAAATAGCTATTTAAAATCCCATAAGTTCTTTTAGGTGAACTGACTTGCTTTAATACCTCCCTTTTTTGGCGCAGGGTTCAAGATGCTTTATGAAAATATTGAAGTTGAGCTCATCAGCGTGGCAAGAAGAAAAAAGAAGGGGAATTTCAGTGAATTGTGAATAGTCTGAGATCCCACAAGATGTTTGACCAAGATCTATTTGATTTGGAAGATGATGGATTTGATGAACTAAATGATGAGCTACGCATTTCTGAAGAGGTGTTCTATGGAAATAATGCACTTGGTTGTACTATGAAGTGCGATGTTGATGAAACCTATGGATCTTTAAGTGCGCTTGATAAGATGCTTGAGATTTCGCCTTGTTCTCACAGTGAAAATTCAGCCATAACAAATCAAGCTTCTCCAGTATGTGATGCAGCCTCTGCTAAGCTTCTGGAGAATTCTCAAGCATTAAGTTGCGCAAAAGGGTGTATTACAGATGAAAGGTTTGATCATGATTTTCTTACAAAGCGGATGAGATATTCAGTTAACGAGTTGTCTAATTTTAAACCTTACCTTGACAAGGCTGTGGCGTCATCTATTCCATTGAAGCAAGTTGTATCTGAAGTCCACCCTCCTACACAACTTGCTCCCTGTAAAATTCTTATGTGTCATGTGGTTGAATCATGCAATGAAGGTGTGTCATCTAGTTGCTACCTGTTGAAGCAATATCCTGAATCTGACCAAGCTGGAAATTTAGGAGATTGTAGTGCTCTTAATGGTTGTGTGTCGGGCTCAGATGGAAGTGAAATAAAGCAGGTTGGCAGTAGTAAATCTATAGCCTCACCTATTTCCCAGGAAAGTTCTGCTACAAAACTTTTGATTCCCAGCCCCTCTGTTGTAGTAGGCATTGAATCTGGATCACTTCAACGTGCTGAAGAAAGACCCAATAAAGCTTTATTTTCTGAATGTGAAGATGAAGTATTGACTGGCGACATAATGAAGGATGCCCTTGCTATTCTTCGTTCTAGAGTTGATCTCTTGCTTGAAAGAACAAAATGGTCTCTTGAGAAGCAGGTAAGAAATGATGGGAGGTACCGTTATGTTTATAGATCACCTGAAGGAAGGCCTGTTCGGGGATTCCCTAAAGTTTGGGAAATTCTCCGTCAGAGTTTAGGTGTTAATGGCAGCACTAATGTTTCTAGAGATGATAAACAATGGACTAATGTTAACGAGTTCTGTTCTGATCTATATGATACATTAAGATATATTGATAATAATAGTAGTAAATGGGATCCCAAGTGTTCATTGACTTTTCTATGTAGGCTTCTGGATCCCTTTGTGGATTTAGTTTTTGTTAACAGAAAGATTCATGCACTTAGAACTGGTAAACTATTCAAAGCTAGGCAAAGTAGTGCAATTGATATTGATAGAAAAGTTGAGAAAGAAGCTAGGAAAGGTGATAAGAAAAGGCGTCTAAATAAGCATGCGGAGAAAATGGTTTGTGATCCTTCTTTGACCTCCGGTCTGGTGGAGACGCACAAAACCAGATCAATTTATGTTTCTGAAGGAAATAGTATGCGTCTTGTAACTACAATTGCTGACAATGAAAACCAATGTAGAGGAACTTGTACAGATGAAAAGATGAATTCATGTCACTTATCAGCTGTTGAGTCTGATGGCATGTGTTTACATCATCCTGCTTGTCCATATGATGTTGCTGTTGAGACAAATGCAATATGTCGACAATCTTCACCTCATCAAACTAGTATGAGCACTCCAAGCAGTAGTAAACAAAGTCTTGAAGTTAGTAAGAGAAGCTTTAATGATGCTACTGTTTGTTTGTTTGAGGAAGGAGTTATTGATGCAAGAGTGAAGAAAACAGACTGTAAATCTGAAGCTTTTCTTGATATCTCCAAGCTATACATGGATGATGATAATGATATGCATCTGGCTAATGATAGGGATTGGCCAATGGACTGTGTTGATATTGAAAAACAACCACATGCATGTAATGTCTTTTTTGAACCTCAGTCTTGCAAGTCAGAAACGAAACCTAAAAAGCTTCGCAATAGCAAGAAGAGATCAATGGGCTGCCAGCCCAAGGATGATGACTTGTTGGTTTCAGCAATATTAAAGAAAAGAAGCTTTGGATCCAGCATTAAAAATTCTGGCACAAAGCCTAGAAAGTCAAAATATAAATATCTGAAGAAACGCAAGACTCAGAAAGGTAGTTGCAGGTTACTTCTGCGGGGCATTGGTAAGGGTGGGAAACATTTAACGGATAAGTGGACTTTGGTTGGCAAACGGACAATATTTTCATGGTTAATTAGTTCTGGGACAATACTTATAAATGAAGCTGTCCAGTATCGTGATCTGAAGGATGACACCGTGGTTAAAGAAGGTCTCATTACCAAGGATGGGATTCTATGTAATTGTTGCAGTGATGTATTTTCCGTCTCGAAGTTTAAGATCCATGCAGGTTTTAATCTGAATCGTCCTTGTTTGAATCTTTTTGTTGGGTCCGGTAAGCCGTATACTTTATGCCAACTTCAAGCTTGGTCGGCTGAGTACAAAGTCAGGAGAAGTGGCACAGGCACTCCACTTGTGCCACTTGATGAGTCTGACAAAAATGACGATTCTTGTGGACTTTGTGGTGAAGGAGGAAAATTGATTTGTTGCGACAACTGTCCTTCTACTTATCACCAGTCATGCTTGTCAGCAGAGGTCTGTTTGTAGATTTTACGCTTATGTCTTTTTCTTGTGTTTGATATCAATCTCAAGTATATTGGCTAATTTTCTTTTATGTGATATAGCTTTTAAAAAAAAAGTAATCAGTTGTGGACTAGCCATGTATGAACAACATCAAGGCTTTAAGTAGTAGTGTAGGGTGATGATGGCCAATGTGGAGATTTTTTTAAATTGTGCTGATGTGGGTTGTTCTGTTACTTTCTTGCTCTGTTTTTGGTTGGAAATGTGGTGTTATGGCAATCAAATATCATGTCTTTCTAGGATTAGTTATTTGATAATACGGTTATTACTTTCTGAACATGTCTCACTCCCTTGATTCCTATTCATGTCCTTGCATTTTTCCTTTTCTACTTCACATAATTCTTGATTCCTACTCTTTAGTTGAAGTCCAATTCGAACTAAGAGTTCATGTTGTTGCAAGGGATGTGTACCGATGTTACCATTGGCTATATGAAGTTTTGTCCAATACCCTTTCTTAGCTAGAGACGGTGTCAAATTCCTATGTTGTTGCAAGGGATGTTTTCAGGTTACATACATGTAAAACCCGGTTGTGCAAAATGTTAGTCATGGTTGGGTTAAAATGGCCGTAAAATGGCTTCGGTGGTCCATATGACTGATTTTGCGGCAATCCTGGGCTCTCAGCCTAAATTTTGGTCGCAATAAGCTAAAAAATCTTTACGTTGCAATCTTGATTCGGGCTGCACTATAGCGGCCTAATGATTAGGGCTTGTTTTTCCCAACTCTTTGGAACTCTCAAGTAGACTATAAGAACTGAACCGAAGATAATGGGTATCGGAATATTAGAGTAAAAGTGATTGAGAAAACTTGTGAGAATTAAAGCTCAACAGAATTACAAAAAAATTGTGGAGGATAAATCTAGTATAATTCTTTTCCCTACATATAGTTAAAAGAGATTTATCTTTTTTGGTGCTGCAGAATGGGTCATTTGACATTGTGCTTCTTAATCTTTTTTGTGAATGTAAGTTAGCATACAGGTCTGTTTGCCAAGGATCTAATGTATCAATTTTTAAGAAATGTACATTCTATTTTCTATCATGCCACATGCCTTGTGTGGGAGCTCTTTAGGACTTGCTGATGATATGTGCAGAGATGGAGGATGTCATGATTAAGCTGTGTAGGTTGACATGAAAGTGTTTGTTTAAATTTGTTGAATGTGAAGTCCAGATTCTGATTGTCTCAATTCAAGCTATGTGCCCTTCTAAGATGTGTAAATATATGGCTAGACGATGAATTCTCGTGGCAACTTCTTTTTTATTCAATTGGCTGGAATTTCCTTCAATCGTGTAACTTTTTGTACCGCACTTTCAGTTACTTGCTCACAGCCCACAGGTCTTCTCTGCTAAGAATGGAAATCATTGGGAACAGAGTTGCTTTAGTGTGGTGCTCCTTTTTGAAGACAAAACAAAGCAACACCATATCTGTTTTGTGTTCTTTGTACAACTGACTTTGCTAATTATAGAAGAAATCGTTTGATGTGATTTGACCTTCATCTTCACTGTGACCTACATGAAATTTCTTTCCTGGTTGAAGATTTTCCGCATTACAATTTTTCCTTTGAGCTCGTTTCATTCTCTAATGATTTAAGATATTACTTTTAAAAAAAAAGATAGTGATATGGGCTGCATAAAAAAAAATGATTAGCGATATGGGAAAAGAAGTACAGCGTTTGCATTGGGTAGTAATGGACCACATGCAAATATAGTTAAGAATTCACTATTGGATAAAAAAATCAAATGGATGAATAAGTAAATGTTGCATGATACTTTTTGGTCTTTGATATAGGATGTTAGTCAAGAGTTGCATGTAAAAGTATGTAAAAATAAGGTTTACTTCGTTGTGTGTTCTCTGCCAAGAAATGTGGCAGCATTGTGAGAGACACCAGGGCTTGTGATAGTGTCTATTACATATGATGGATGTATTTTAGGGGATGTCTGAGGCTTCTGGTGGTATCGGTTATTGTAGCAATTGTTAAATTTGCTTAGGCTGAAAAAGTATTTAGAATAAGCTTTATATCTCACTAAAGTTAAGGAGGCAGGTCAGTCTCAGAAATTAGTAGGTATTATTAGTAGACTTTTGAATGTGAGGGGATGATCTACAACTATTAGTTGTGTTGGAGGTTATGATCCATGTATCCTCTGTTTTGTTGGTTTTTCCAATTAAGGATAGTTAGCTAATGACTGTTCATTTTCCTTGGAACCCTGGAGAGATCACTTGTCCTTGTAATCTACATGAGTGATGTTTGGTGTGTTGTGTTTGTGCCTATAAGGCCAAATTGTTGTAATTTGACGCTTCTCTTGTTAATTTTTCCTGTAGGAGTAGATGTCTGTCTGACAAATTGACTTACTATTAAGTCTTCTTTTAGTTGCAGCATTTCTCCCAAGTATGTAAGAGCTTTTTGGGGGAAAATTTCCCCCCAAAAGCTCTTACATACTTGGGAGAAATGCTGCAACTAAAAAAAAATAGATGAAGTATAAATTTTCTTTAGCTGCTGTACAGTTGCTTCTGTTTACAATTCAACATTCATAGCAAATACTAAAAACATTGGCACAACTTGTATGTGTGCTCGTATGCGGTTTATGCTAGGTTTGGTCGTTGTGCCTGTGTTTGTCTTGATGGTTGAAATTTGTAGCATGTCCTGTATTCTTGTGTTAGTTTTCTTAGGTGATTGTGTTTGTACAAGATTTGCTTATTTTTAATTTTCGTTTCTCACAGGAAATTCCTGAAGGAAGTTGGTATTGCTCAAACTGCACATGTCAGGTTTGTGGAGCTCTGGCTGTTGATGCTGGAACGTTAAATTCTAATGCTGCTCTGAAGTGTTCACAATGCGACAAAAAGTGTATGGGCCTTTACTGTTCTGTTATATTTCAAATAATTTTTTTTTTTAAATTTGTACTTGTATCAAATTTGATCATAGTGGCTTTATTAAAAGAATGAACTACTCTTCAGATTTTCAATATTTATAAACTGTCAAGGATGGTAATGATAGGACATAATCCTTCATCTGTCAAGGATGTATCTGTAACCGATTGAGCTGTTCACAGATCATGAAGCTTGCTTTATGGACAATGATCTTGGCAAAGTAGATGGTGCTCCTTGGTTCTGTTGCTCAGGTTGTGAAGAGGTAATCTAGTCTGTAACTTTATTCCCCATCAAAATGTTAATAATATGACTATCAAGTATATACAAGCACAACTACATGCCATTACAGCAATGCTAAGTGACCTTCATCTAGGGCAAGGTTTGGTAGGTTGGATGTACGCAACCTTTTTCTTGTAGTAACAAAGAGGTTATTTGCCATTGACTTCATTTGCAAGTTTACATAGATAAAATGCACAAATGATTTGAGGAAAAATTACCGTGAATAATACAACCTTATGTTAATTTCCCTACAATAATACCAACTATTGTTTAACCATGAATAATACCAACTTAGAGGGTATTTTCCCAAAATAATACCAACTTTAGTTTATTAACTAATTTACCAATTTTTTTTGTCTTATAATCACCTATAGTTTATTTTAACATGTTCGGGATTTTTTAGGAAAACACCTCTTTAAGTTGGTATTATTTATGGTTAATCAATAGTTATTATTATTATAGGGAAATTAATAAAAGGTTGTATTATTCACGGTAATTTTTCCATGATTTAATGAGCCATTTTACTTTAACCCATTATAATCCAAGACTAAGAACTACAAAGTTTTAGTTCCATCAAGAACGGACGTTGACATGAAAAGTAACTACTGTATATGTTTAAAGAAAATATGGAGAGGTACATTGTGATACTACTTTTTAACCTTTGTAAATGTGTATATATGGATCTTCAATTTACACCTTTTTTGGATCTTAAGAATTGATTTGTTCTGTCGTTCTATTGTAGCACTCTTTTGTATGAAGTGTAAACTTTTGTTCTTTTATTTTGACCTCAGAATCCTGTGTTGGTTGTGCAGATCTTTAATGGTCTACAATCTTTTATTGGCATGTCCAACCACATTGCTGATGACTATTGCTGGACAGTTTTGAGATGTATCCATGATGACCAAAAAATCCCTTCTGCTCAACGTTTTGCTCTAAAAGCTGAATGCAACTCTAAGTTAGCTGTTGCTGCTACCATTATGGAGGAGTGCTTCCTCTCCATGATCGACCCAAGAACCGGCATAGATATGATACCACAAGTGATGTACAATTGGGGGTAAGTTCCTTCATTTTAATGATTATGGTAGTATAAATTATTCAATGTACTAATCATAGTGCAAAGTCTCGAATGTGGTCGTGTTAACATTCGCAATACGACTTTTGTGGTCGATGCAGATGGTTTCAAAGTTGTTTCAGCCTATATTTTGGTTGCGATAAGCTCAAAATCTTTATAATACGGTCGGATATGGTGATGCAGGCGATATTTTACTCTTTGCTTCTAATATCTGAAACAAAGAAGAGTTGATAGTTCATACTTCATATATCCACTTCATGGAAATAATAGGGAAAAATTAGACATTAGTAATCCAACGTATTGCTTATTCGCTGAAAATAAATCTGCACTTGAATTATTCATGAATTATCACATCTCGAATAGTCGAATGTGTCTGCTAAAAATATGCCCAAGCAACCTCTAATTGGGTTTCAAACTTTCACCCTTGTTAAAAAAAATTTCCCCTTATTTTCCTCACAATCTCCATTATTGCTTAAACTTTTTTCATGTCTTTTATTATTGCCCAAAACTTCTTCGATGTTGTCCAGTCACCATTCCTATTCAACAAGAAGAAACACAAATCTCTATTGAGCATGCTTTGGGCAAAATTCGTTCCATGTCATGGTATATGTTATGGATCAGCCTTTGGAGCCCAGGCCCATAATCAAGCACACATACACAAGGAGGCCAAAGAATCTCAAGTAACAGAATTCGGTTATTCCCTTGGTGCCTTTTGTGTGTGATGTCAGTTGTTATTTTTGGTGATGAGCTGTACTTTCTCTAAGTTCTAGAATGTGGTACTTTCCTATATATAGTACAGGAATAGATTTTCCTTTCCATGCTTGTATTCATCAATTGGTCTTGTACCTATATTTGAGTTATCGGGCCACTCGAAGAGCTCGAGGGGACACCACGTTCTCTAATACATAACTACAAGCATTCCACTCTATTTCTTTCTCTCTTTTTCTTATTCTTGAGCATTCATTTTACTGTTACTGTTTTCTTAGTATTTCTTATTTCGTATTTGAGCTGTCTGTGGTGTAGTGGTGAAGTAGCAGGGGCAGGGGGGTCATAACAGTATACTCTGTCATGCCCCTCAATACGAGAGGTATTAATTAATCAGCAACATCAGCTAGAACTTATTAAAAACAATTATCGCTTAAAGCAGAAACTTTTCCATAGAAAGGGAGATAAAGCTTAATAAATTGGATGCTCTTGCACATTTTGCACAATTAATTCTTAAGACCTCAAAATTAGTACAAGGATAAGTCACAAATCACGATAGATTAAGTAAAACAAAGCTTCCTTCCCTAAACATGTCAATTCTATATTTTATACAACCATTGTGTAAACATTGGCTGCATTGATAGTCATCTTATTGTGTATCTACAAATAAAAGTAATCCTTGAAACGTTCATCTTGATGTATCTTTACAACAACTTTGTATTCCTTCACTCTCAACAACAAAATCAAACTATTATCGGAAAACCTTGCAAACTAAATTCAATTTTTTACTTTTGAATACAAAACATCCTAAATCCTTTTAGAAATCTGGAATTGGAAGGAAAGTGGAAGCCATTCTTCAAGAAATAAGGTATATGAATGGAAAGGTGGATTTTTTTTGGCAAAGAGATATTAAAATCAAGTATGTAAAATGAGTTCTGGCCTTTTCGAAAGAGAATGGGATTGGTGATTTAGTGAGGAATGGAGCGATTGAAAATGGTGGGTTTTGAGATAGTTTAAGTGGAGTTAGGTACTTGATAATGTCAAGGATTTGTGGAGAAGAATTTCAAGCTGTGGAAAATATCTAAGGTGAGTGAATCTGAGTGCCTGACCAATTAGTTATATTGAAAATGGTGATGTATGAGGATATAGAATGAAAAATATCAAGATGAATGAAAAATAAGCGCTTTATCTTTCATTTATGTTGTGCGACTTGAGCAATAAGTTGTGAAAGCTAAATGATTTTCCCAAATAATGTTTTATAGAGTAGAGATTTGTGTTTCTTTGTATTGGACAGTAATGGTAATTGGAGAACATGGAAGGGGAAATTTTGGGCAGTAATGGTAATTAGAGAATACAGAAGGGAAGTTTTCGGCAGTTTTGGAGAGCACTAGTGGAGATTGGAGAAGTGAAGTTGAATGAAAATTTCTAAGAAAAATTGAATCTTTGATTGTGCTTCAATGGTTGAATAACATATAAAGTAGATGGAGCTTCCAACAGCTAGTTTTTGCCTACAATAATCCATTATCAAAGGTTGGGTATATTTTAAGTGGACACATGCAATAGGTGGGATTTTTCATGAATCTTCAAGAGGCGGGTTTATTTTCAACGGAAAAGAAATAAGTTGGATATTTAAGTTTCATGTTTCGAATTATTATAATAGGTTTATCTTATCTATTAGGTACACCACTTTATAATGCTCTTGCAGACAATCTAATTTTAGGAGAGCATAGATATTACGTGTAAAATAATCTTTTCATCCTTCATACTTCTATGGACTTCCATTTCGAAAAATATTCTCTCTAATATGGATGTAGGTACATTCAACCTTCAATAGCTGACATTGTTGCCATTCATCATGGTCTAACTTTCAAAAGGCAACACATTTGGTTCTAACACTCTGAAGTCTGAAGTCTATTGTTGTTTTTAAATGAAAGTTTGGGATTCACTTGGGAAAGAGAGCTTGATACTGCTGATCATGTGAGGCTTGTGATAGCATTCAAATTTATAGGTGAAGGTTTGGGCCATATATCCCGACTGTGTGTTAAAATCTAATATGGAAATACATTGTTGCTTTAAGATGTAAAGACCATTTTCTATGGCGTAGAGTATACAAATAGCAGTGCCATAACTTGTGTTACGGTGATACAGGTTATGAGTAATCGGGCTAGACATTAAATGCAATACAATAAGTTTTGGCAAATATTTAGTATGCATGGGTTTTGATTTTCTGTACCATCACCGCTGAGAATGGGACCAAACATACTCATTATTATACCTGTAAATGCGAAGGAGTTCTTTCCTTGCAACTCTTAATTTGAAATCAATTGACTGACATACTTTTTAATAAAAAGCATAAGAATTAGGGCGTTTCAATCAAGGTATTCTAATTTGGATCATAAAACATTGTTGAGGAGTGACCATTTGGAATTGTCCAATGTTCTTATATTACCTCTAACTAATAGAATAAAATCAGGGTCTTGGATGGGGTATTAGGATTACAGTTTCAAAAAAATGCATGGAGACATGGGTTGAGGCCTTATTATGCAGTTGTGATGTTATGTTTCAGGCTTTCAGCCAAGATATGACTCCTGGATTACAGTGGTGTAACATATGGGTTAGTTGCAATTTTTTAATGTTTGAAGACCAAGGATTTGTCTTTATTTATGCTCTTTGTTCTCTCTTTAATGTGATGATAATTAATCATAGTTTATCAATAAAAGGTATACTAGGGACTGGAAATTTAGGAGCCTAACATTGTCCATGTTTATCCAATTATTTTTTCACAATTGTGCCAATACATGATAATTTCCTCATGGGAATTAAGTGAGCAGACACTTATCCCAATTTTCACCCAAGTTCTTTTCAGTTCCATAGGCTTTCCCAAAAATTTATGTTTGATGGTAGACACGACTTCATGTGATTTGGTCTTTCTGGCTTGGACCAAGCAATTCAGGCTATGTTTTACCTTCGGGTTGTAATCTAGTTAGGCCAAATAACATAGATACTCTGTAGCCTTATGTTGCCACCACTAACCCTGGCAAGTTCATGGATAGGTGTGCTGAATGACTTCTAGGCTAGAGCTTTTTTATAGGTTCTTTTTATGAGATAACCAAGCAATATGTAAAATTTTATCCACTGGAAAGAACAAGTCGTAAATTTTCTAATATTGGTTTGTCTCACGGTAAATGCTTTATCTTGCTATCTATTAAACTTTAGAATTGTGTTCCATCCAAAAATTTTATGACGGTTGTTTAACTATTTGTGTTCATATCTTACCTTTTTGGCTTGTGATGCCCAGTCTAGCTTATTTTATATTTTTAAGCGTTCCTTTAAATTTAATACAGAATGAGTTTCACTTGGCTTTAATGACAATGAGGTACTTGCTACAATAGTAAATGACTAGCTTACACAAATCCAGAAGTATGGTTTGTGGATTTGGGACCATGACGGAGCAGTCAGCACCAGAAGAGTTATTTTGGCTACATAGCATTAATTGTCTATAAAGACATTGACTGGATCATAATAAAACAGGGAAAGGAAAAATAATAAAGTATCAGTTTACACTTGAAGTAGCCTTCCTTAGATGCGGTTTGCACTGATGAATTGAAGCATAATAGGATTATAGAGATCAGTTATATGTGATTAAATTAGCTTACGTTTTTATCAACAAATCTCGTCCAAAAGACCTTGTTCTGGACAGGAGAGTTCATTTCAGATGTTAGTCACTGTGTAGGAATCCAATAAAAAAATTCTGGATATTGAAGCTAAACGTATCAAAATTTGAGTCCATTATAGGGGTCTGTTTGCAGTTCTTTCTACTTTTGAGGGAACAATTTTTTCAAGAAATTCAAGGTAAATAAATTGTGGACAATGGATTTAGGGGTTTGGTGTGGGGTGAAAACACCGTTTAGTTCATGGTGTGCGAATTTTATTTTGGGGGTGATAAGGAGTATAGGGACCATTGTCTAACAAAACGAAGGTTCAATTACCAGAATTATAGAATAAAAAGTAGAAAAAATAAAAAGAACATCCTTTTTAGACATTAGAATGAACAAATTAGAACATAGTGAGTATCAATTTACTTCAATATGTAAAAACATATCATTGATAGCATAATTCTGTTGGGTTATACATATTTAAGTACAGAAATACAAATGTACACACTCGGAACGTACAACAATGACATATTTCAGGAGACTTTTACTGCTTGATCACAATAATGTGCATGGTAAGCACAATCACAAAGATTACAAACAATCATAGAATGATTAGTGCTTAAGTGGAAACTTGACTTGATTGAACAATCAATCGATACCTCTATAAGCACATGACCATGAGCGTAACTTGAGATGATTATCTATCAGATACAATGTAACCATACCTCACTTAAGCAAGATTAAGGTGAATGAAAGATTTGTGGTGTTATGAACATTATCCAAAGTAATAGAAGTTACAAATTGTTTGCAAGGTCTATGGAATTTTTGGAAGAATTTGAGAGCATTTCATCAGAAATTTTCTGATTGCAAATCACCAATGAATGAGAAAATTTTCTCATGCTAGTGACTATTCATGAGGGTTATCCAGTAAATAAACCCCATTAACTCATGGCTCATGAGTATCTTAAGTTTAACTCCTATCGTGTTACATAGGTGATAACGGTATATTATTGCACCTAAATCCGCAAAAGAAACTTATAGAAACATTCAAATCCTAGCAACAAGATGTTGCCCAACCAACAGAGAGGACAACTAACGACTCATCAGTCCCCCTGTCTTTCTTTTGCAAGCTTTTCAAAACTTTTATCTGGAACTACTGATTTAGTGTTTCCTTTCCTTTTTAGTCAAAACTTAGAAGTACAACCTGTTGTTAGTATCAATTTTCACCTACAACCCATGTAAAGATTTTCATCTTATACCTTGTGGCAGATCACATTTGCAGATACTTCAGGGTTTGAAATACAACATATATAGGAATGACCTGATTTACAAGAGAATTTTATCAGAAGTATAATCCTGAATCCTTGTGTCTTAGGGCTTCAACATATCAGAACAAATAATTAAGATCGAATGTCTTGTGGAATTTTCTTACTCCTATAGTAGGATTTCTCCTGAAATTTCAGCCCTAATTTAATTATTTGCTTCTACTCAATTTTTCTTTCAGGATAACACTTTTTACTTTATAAGTGCCTTTCATATTTACTATTTGACACCTTTTATTTTTCTGGTATATCAGGTCGGAGTTTCCTAGACTAGACTATCATGGATTTTATACTGTGGTATTAGAGAAGGATGATGTATTGGTATCTGTTGCATCTATCAGGTATTTAACAATGCTATATTTTAATTTAATTTTCCACTGTAATCTACTTTCTTTTGAAAGCTCTTCTAGTTTTATATTTGTGTAACCTATGTCTATGCTATTAACTGTTGTCACACTTAATATGATAGTTTTGATCAGAACCTAGCATTAATGTCACAGGGTGCATGGAGTAGCTGTTGCAGAAATGCCACTCATCGCCACTTGTAGTAAGTTCCGTCGACAGGGAATGTGTCGCCTTTTGCTGAACTCTATTGAGAAGGTATTGTACTTTGTAATTGGTTTCTTTCTCTATGGCATTGGGTTGGTAATGGTGGCAGGATTGTTTCTATCTTCCTCTAGTATCTTTTCTGGAAACAAAGCATAAATATTAACACAATACCACTTCATCGGGATTAGTTCCTATAAATTTATTCTTTTCCTTTTACCTTTCCTTGTCTATCAAACTCACTCCACCTTTTGACCCTTTATGGTTCCAGATGCTCATTTCCCTGAAGGTCGAGAAGCTTGTAATTACTGCAATTTCTGATGTAGTTGAAACCTGGACAAATGGTTTTGGCTTTGTCCCTGTGAAAGAGGAGGAGAAAAGAAGCTTGAACAATATCAACTTAATGGTCTTTCCAGGAACCGTAATGCTGAAAAAGATGCTTTACGTGAATCGAGCTACAGACCTACAAAAAGGTGAATTCATGTTCAAGGATAGTCATAGTCACCCCTGTTAAATTGAATTATTGATTAAATGATTAACTGATATTGATCAAAATTGCTTTGATGGTGATCCTAAAACAGATGTTGTAAATGGAAATAGTGAACAGAACACCCCTGGTATGAAGACTAGCAACACTCAAAACAGTTGTGGCGTTGCTGAAATTGAGAGCCTGCATTTGGGCAACTTAGAGGAGGTTACCATAACTGATGAAACTACAGGTTATAGATTAGAGGAGTTTTTCGATGTACCAGTTGAGTGTGCAATGGAAATGAATGAGGAGGCTTATGAGAACGAAAATTTGCAGTCTTGTTCATTAAGAACAGCTGAAGATGAGAGTCTGATGGATTCTCGAGTTTCTGCTGTGGAGTCAGAAATTAAACATGGGATTCAAGATCTGAGTAATTGTTTGGAAGTTGTTAAAGATCAAGATATTGTTGACGCTGTTAAAGATCTGAGTAATTCAAGATCTGCGGATAAGCCTACTAAACTTTTAGAAGTTCCTAAATGCACGGATTGTTTAGGTGCATCTAATTTTGGAGAAAAGGAAACGCATGTAGAAGTAACATGCGATGTTGTCACTAATTCTGAGAGCTTGATTATGGAAGCCGAATACATGTTACTTGCGAAGTTGGAGAATCTAGGGGTGGTGAAAGGAGACGTAGAAGCTGCTGATGCCATGGAAGTTGATACTGTCACTGACAATAGCAAATATGTAGCTACCGAAACAGTGAATTTCGAGGCAGAAAAAGAAGATGAGCAGTCTTCTGGAAGTGAGGCTGTGAGCAATGTGAGAGATAATGAAGATGTGAGGGAAGATGAAGCTTTCGTGGGCATAAAATTAGGAGCGGAGAGTGATACGAGTAAAGTTATGGTCTCAAGTAACTCGACTGCAAATACTACAACAACCAAGTTGGTTCTTGTGGAGTCGGAGAAAGAAGCTGCCGTCAAAATCATGGAATCAGAAGTAAACAATGAGAGTGCAAATTCGGTGGATTCACAGGCAGCAAAAGATGCAAAGAATGGAGGCGAAACGGAAATCAGCAACGAAAAGGATATTTTGGGAACGATTCAGGAAGACAAAGAAGCTGCTGTCGAAGTCATGGAAATAGGTGTGGAACCTATCCGCGACTCAGAATCGTTGGGAAAAGAAGGTAGTTTAGGAAAGCATTCGTCACAACAATGTGGTGAATATGATATAGGTGTTGTAACCCAGGAAAGGGATGCTGGTGAAGAAACCCAGTCTGTAAGTTTTGTTGAAAACCAGCTTTCTTTGATTGAACAATCTCAGAAAGATAGTGTTTTCCCCAACTTTTAATATATATATTAGTTTATATATTCCAAATTTTCCCTTGTCATTTATCTCTTGTTACTTTCATGATTTTACTTGCAATATTTATCTTGTTCATTAGTACACCTTCAAGCCATAATTTTCGGTATTTATTGGTCTTAGCGCCATGATTTTACTTGCAAATTATTCTTTTTTGATTAAAAAAAAACTCCCTTTTCTCATTTACATGATAAAAATGAATCAAAATTTGGTCCTGCCAGGAGGATTTTAGAGTGATCAGTTATAAAAGTCTTGTAACATATGTGCATACAAGATCTCATTCCATGTATCAGGAACTCCTGGTAAACACCAATGAATGCAATCAGCATAATTTTTTGGGTCTGCTTTTTGTTCCTTAGTTAACAGTTTGCCTTTCCTTTCTGTGTAAATTGTGGTATGTGCATCTTTTCTGAAGTCTGATAACTGAGTGATGTTGAGAAATGTTACTTCAGTCTTTAGATTTTGCAATGTTTCATGCACTATTTTCATGATGTCGAGGCTCGTACCCATCCCCCAATACGGTCCATGGATCGGTTCCTTTTCGTTGAAGCAGTTTCCGTCACTGCCAGGGTTCCATTCTGAGCTCCTGTCATTTGCAGATAATCAATCATTTTCAATTACATTCAGTTCTTATTCTTGAGTAACACTACTCGAATTCAATTGTACTTGACGTTTGACCTCAAAAAAACCGACCATCCCAAATTGAATGTGTGATAATTTTCATATGGCCCGAACTGAAGTAGCCATGATCAGAACTGTTTTAAAGATTTATAGAATCTGTTTTTTCTTGTTAGAAGAAAAACCTACCACAAATGAGTAGGAGACAAGCTCATGAAGTATACTTTCTGTGTCTGAGGATTGATGTTAGAATCCAACCAGTTAGCCCATGTTTCCAATGCCATTTTGTAAGCTGTTGTAACATTGTACTCTCTTATGTCATTGGGATTTCCATTCCTGAAACATGTTTCCAACAAAACCAGGGAAAAAAAGGTGCAATTAGCTAAATATTCACGTTATATAGTATATAACATATTATGGGCTACAATCATCCACGTATTGCCTCGGGCCCTCAGTCCCATATAGTTTGTAACATATTCCTCCCAAAAGTTCTCACTTTGGGAACTTAAATGTTGCCAGCTCTATGCGACAAAGGGGGTATGTTATTGGTTAGATTGGTTCCTTGAAATGGAGTCAGAAGCCAACGTGATGGAAGGTCATAGTTTTGAATTCCATCCCCTCATTTAAATTGAAGTTATCTAATGTTAGTATGAGGAAGACCTGTGTTGTATCCACACTTCTATCAATATTCCTCAAGTTTAAATTTTTGTAATTTTTAATCAACCCTTTTATCATGTATTTCAAAATTAATTAATTAAAGGGGCATAAGTCGTATTATGTTTTGGCTTAGCCATTATTTTAGCCCAAAATCTCTCGTATAACAGACGTGATAGAGTATAAGAAGGCTACAATCATTACTACTTTAGGTTGCATTGGTTCCTTTGACAATTCTAAAGTATATTACCACAACAATTAATTAAGACTTACGTTGCATTAATGATAGGCTTGTACATCCACCAAACATAGCTTTCAAAAACTAAATAGTCCACTCCCTCCCAATTTTGGGTGTGATTAGAAATACGATCAAGCTTAACCAGTCTTTTAAGTACTGTATGATTTGTAGAATGGTCTGAATTTGACTCAACTATGAATGGAGCCCAGTAAAACTCAATTGTTGCATTATATTCCTGCAAAAATAAAACCATAATTGATCGTTGTGATCATGATATCTGTGTATCTTAAGGCCTCAACCAAAAGCTTAAGCTGATAATTGAGGCCACAGAAATACCACAAGCCAGTGAGATAAGAGGTCTCGGGTTCAAATCTCAATCACCCCTTGTTTAAAATGAAATAATTAAGGCTAGATATGAGGAGGGTTTGTGCTGCATCTAAGGGTGTTCAACGGGCCAAGGCCCATTTGAGCCCTTATCTAGCCCATTTTTAGAAGGATATTGTAAGGGTCGGGTTAAAAATGGATCGGGCCAAAAACGAGCTACACTATAATTCAAATGAAGTTATGGCCCGAAACGATCATATGTATATAGCATAAATGATGAATAGTTTTATTATTATTATTTATAAACGACAACACCAATGGAGATTATTAACTTTCTAAAATTTAATTATTATAAATGATAATATAATTATTATAAATTGATAAATGAGGATTTTAATAATTTTAAGTAATAAAACGGGTTTGGTCGGGCCGACCTTTCAAGCCCGGCCCATTAAAGCCTATATTAACTTTAAAAGACCTTATCAACCCGAACTTTATTTGCTTAAGCCTAGCCTGTATCCGGCCCATTGAACACGCCTAGCTACATCCACACTTCCAAAATGGCTCTCGTGTGAGAGGTGTGGTGTCTCAGGGTATACAACATATCTTGAAACCTTAACCATCAACTTATGCTTTTGGTTGAATTGAATTCTTTTAACGGTCAATAATATCTTTATATCAGTAATAACCACTATGAACATTAATAGATAAAAACCTGAGCATAGAAAATCTTCTTAGAAGGAACTTTGTGTAGTGATTTCTTTCCTTGAGGAATTACAGACTGTAACAAACAAACCATGGAATCAAATTGACCTCTTTGAATCGAGTCTCCAACGAACATCAACCGTTTGTTCCTAAGTATATGTAATAGCTTCACTGCACTAAACCTGTTATCATGATCAACATTCATCAGGAATCCATGTACACATCTACATATATTTAACCAAGTTTATGAATTGGACTGTCCTGTTTTTGTTTTAGTCATGTCCGATCCCCACCCTAAGTGGGAGCCACTTAACAACATTTGGGTAAATGGTACTGAAATGTTGTTGTAAATGACGTATGTAGGAAACAAGGAAAAAGGGAAATACATTTTATGGGATTCCATGGATTAGTGCTGATATGATTACGGATGCAGATCTACATATATTCAACCAATTTTATGAATTAGACTCTTGTTTTTGTTTTAGTCATGTCCAATCCTCACCGTGAGCCACTTAACAACATAAGGGTAAATAAAACTGAAGTGTCGTTGTAAATAATGTATGTAGGGAATAAGGAAAAGGGAATTAAGTACATTGTGATTAAATCTGATACATTAGTGATGATATGGTAGCGGATACACATCTACATATATTTAATAACCATGTTTAAGATTAGACTGTTGTTTTTGTTTTAGTCATGTCCTATCTCCACCTTAGACGGGAGCCATATAACAACATTAGGTAAATGATACTAAAATGTTGTTGTAAATAACGTATGTAGGGAAGGGAAAAGGGAAGGAAATACATTCGATGGGATCCGACTCATTAGTGCTGATATGTTAGCGGATGGACACCCAATACGAAAATCACAAAAGGGTAAATTACCTTGGTAAATTGCAGTCATTAGGCTGCCATCTCCAAAACTGATAAAAATCATCAGGCCTTCCATTTCTTTGACAAGTAACTTGTTTAACCAAATAAGGACAGCTCTGTTCAGTATAGAATGGACGGGTGAGATTATCCCAAACCCATTTCCCTTCAAACACATTACAATCTTCAATATCTTCATAAATATTATTATCATCAAAAACATTGATAAAATACTTATCAATCCCACTTCCTTGCAACCAAAATTGCCATTGAAAAATACTTGTTTCCTTACTACTTTTCAAGTTGTCAAAAACCAGCCTTGCAGTGCCTAAAAGAAGTACACAACCTAATGCAATTGGTAAAATGGATATGTATTTTCGATTCGAAGATGGGTGGGTTGTCATTTCGAGTTTTCGAGGATGGAAGGAAGGAAGGAAGAAAATTTTGTGGGATTTTTGCAAGTTTTAATACATTTTTGATATGATTTTGTGTTAACTTTAGATTCAAGCATTTTTAGAAGTTGTTCATGCAACAACCGGTTGGTAATGTATCTAAATTAGGTGTCTTTGTGTTAGCTTTTCTAATCCTTAAGTTTGTTTCTTCTTGGTGATTCTTATATGGAATTTAGGATTATAATGTTTCAAGGGATACACGTTAGTTCAAACAATTTGTTCATGATGAGAATACAACATTACCCAAGTTGTGGATCGGGGTCGGCTTATTTTTAGCGTGTAGCGACGGGCATAAGAACGATTAGCGTTCAAGTGGGCGAGGATTTGTGTTGTCGTTCTTTTCTCTTTTTTTTTGGAAGGATTAGATGTATGCAATTTTATGATTACCTTTGTCAGTTAAAAAGATGTTTTCGATGGAGTTTTAGTAGCAAATATTATGTACAATTTTACATCAATTAAAATGTATATATAAATTAATAAGTTTTTTCTTTTTTATAATATAGTTTAGTATAATTTGAAACCAAACTAGTACTACCTCTTATTAATAGAGAATGAGACATTTGCTTTTTGACACTATTCACTCATTACTCTTAATTTGTATTTTATTCTTAATCTATAGATTAAAACATAGTCAAGTGGAATCTTGTTTGATTCGTCTCAATGCAAAGATTATTAATATTCACTTTTTATAATCTTTCGTTATGTATAATAAGAGATATTAAGCATTGAATAAGTGTATTGGATAGTGTGAAAAAAACAAATGTTTCATTCTCTATGAATAGGAGGGAGTATTAATTTTGGGGACTTTAAACTAGGGACTAGAGGTGTTCATTCGGGTCATCGGATTGATTTCGGGTCATGTGTTTCGGGTCGGTTCAAAATCGGGTTTTGCGTTCACATTGGTTTTTACATAATTATAGATCCATTTTTAAGTCGAGTCAAATCAGGTTCGATTATAAAATCAGATGTCTATCGGGTCATCAAGTCTGTTTTGAACACCTCTACTAAGGACATAGTTATCAAGATAAGTAGTAATGTAGTATAGTGAACCAATTTCATGAACTTCAATGCGTGATAAATAATAAGTAGCTTGAAACAACATATATAATTTAATGTTGATAAAATATATTTTAGATCAAATATTATTTATAAAATTCCAATTTTATGAGAGATGTTATGAACCCCTCAAGTATAAGAAATAAGGTACAAATCTATCTCAGCCAGAGGAGCTAAAAATAGATTTGATAATCTGATATTTACCCGACTCTATAGCAAAATTCAATTTGACCCAACGTTAAATTATATTAACAATTAACAATTGTGAACACTGACATGTACATAATACCCCATTCGAAACCGAGTGAACACCTGTAATTAATACTTATCAAATTGTTGGGTATCCGGATACAAAAGGTATAGTGCTCAATTGGCGAGGTCATGTGTCGTCGTCCTTTTCACTTAGTTTTGTAGTAGGAGAGGTAGAATGTATGCAACCTTATGACTATTTTTATTAGTTAAACAGGCATTGTTTTTGATGGATTTTTAGTTGCAATTACCATCTATAAGTATAACTTCACATAAAAATACAGCTAGTCTCCTGAAAGACCGTCTTTCTGAAAGACGTTTTTCAGGCCCAACCCATTAAAATTTAATATTTACTTTTACTCTACATTTTCTTTATAGGCTAGTTCAAATAGAGATGATCTTTCATAAAGACCGTCTCTCACAAAAATTTGTGTAAAAAATAAATAGTTTTGTAACTTCACATAAATAAATAAAAAATATATATAATGGATACACATAAATTAAATCCTTGGACTTTTCGGTTATCTTGTAAATAACATTCCCTGTTTCCCAATGCTCCTTTCCCATTGCTTACGAATTGCCAGGCATTGAAGTCCCAAATTCCAAGCGGCATTCAATGGTGGACGACCATTGACTCACTCCATTGTCTTCCAACGGCCGACCCCCGACCCCAAAAACCACCACGACACCGCCTACCTTCTCCCCAAACTCCAATTCAGATTTTCAGAATATAATTCAATAAGGTAATTTATATTGTAATTTAATTTAATTTGCATAATTTGATTATATTCTGCATAAAATATATTTAAGCCATCACATCATGTGAATCTTATGTGTGACGCGTTCTTAATTTGCATAAGTTTATTTGCCTTCCAATTTCAATTTCCAAATCTTTGTAATTGGATTTTATTTGCCTTCCAACAGTGTGCTGTGTCCGTTCTTTATAAATCGTAATGGTGTAATTTCAATTGTGATATTAGTTTTGATTGTGTAGTTTCAATTATGTAATCATTTTCGGATATTCCGATATTAGTTTTCACTAGAATTGTGTAATTTCAATTAGATAACATATATTCAACACTTTATTTTGTGTTTTTTATGCATTCTTGTACGTCACTTGTCATGCTTTATCAATGTAATGCAAAAAATTGTTTAATGGTACTTTAAATATAACGTACTTAAATATTGTGCAACTCCATTTCTAAAATTCTGAGTCCGTCCCATAGTGTTACCCATAATAAGTAGTATAGTGAACCAATTTCGTGAACTATAATGCGTGACTTGAAACAACATGTAGTTTAATCTTGATAAAATCTTAATTAGGTCAAATATTATTTATAAAATTTTCAAGCATAGAACTTCAACTAGAGAAGTAAAATTTCATGAAAGCTCCATGCTAAATAAATTTCCCTTTATTTTTTTATATTTCATTTTAAAGAGATTAATGATTATCCTGTAGTACTTTGACAAGCATAGAACCTCAACTAGAGAAGTAAAACAGTGAGAGTAGAGTGATGAATGGAGTAATAGGAGGACTGCGTGTTCGTCCATGGAGTTTTCACCTCTTCTTTGACTACTCTCCTTCAACCCCTCCCGTGCGTCGGAGACTATGTTGTTCTGCTTCCTTCAAATTCGACAGAAAAGAGAAGATAATCGTTATCTCCGGTCCTACTGGCGCCGGTAAATCCCGCCTTGCACTCGAGCTTGCTAAGCGTATTAATGGAGAAATTATCAGTGCTGATTCTGTTCAGGTTTTTCTTTTTTTTTTGTTTCTTTCCTTACTTTTCATGCCTTCTTCCTTTTTTTGTGATTTTGTTCTTGCTCATATTTACTTAATTAATTCTAAATTTGTATTAATAAATTGCTTTTGCCGATTTTTTTTGATTAATAGCTGTTAGAGTATATAACATATCATGGGCCTCAACCATCTTTTGGTTGAGTTGCTTCCTTGACATGGTAATGTGACAAGAGGTCACGGGTTCAAATCTCAATCACCTCTCATTTAAAGTGGAATGAGGAGGACCTGTGTTGCATCCACACTTCTAGCCCAAAGGGCTCTTGTGTGAGACGGCGTGTTAGAGTATATAACATATGTTTGGCCTCAACCACCAGCTTAAGCTTTTGGTTGATTTGGTTTCTTGACAATAGCCAATATTAATCATGTTTTTGAGGTCAAATACGCTGAACATTCTATGCTTATATGGAGACATGAAAAATACTAAATTAGACAAAAAGTGGTTTACAATTTTAACACAATTATCATTAAGTTAAGGAAACAATAAATGCATTGTGTTATTTTATCTATTACAGAGCATTAAAAATGGTACTCCGTCATCTGTATGTTATATCCCAGGTTTCCTTCCAAAAGACTAGTCTAGTAGGTGAGGAACTCATTTGTTGTATAAATTCCTGATTGTTGCCCATATAACTGCTCATACTTTACAACGGCTTTAAATATCTCACATTCGACCTCATAAGGTCCAACCTCATCGTTAGTCACTTTAGTTACTGGACACCTCTTCATGTTGGCTCTGATATCAATGTCATGCATCAAACAAGAGAGCTTATTCCAAAAGACTATTCTAGTAGATAAGAATATAAATCTATAAATCCCTCATTTGTTGTCCATACAACGAATATGGGATAAGTCTCATACTTTGCAATGCTCTCAAATCCATCACACTCCATCATTTGTTCTGTTAACTTTATGCACAACTAACTAGCTTGAGTGTTGCTTTCATATTTTTTGGAGTATACATTAAAATCTTTGGATTGGTGGACACTTGTGTTTTATAAAACCTTTTGCACGCCTTTGTCTCATCAGAAGTGAAATGTAGCATACCTTAGTATTACAAGATTAAGGGAGTAGCATCCATTGGCTTCACTGATAATGTAATGCCCTGGATTTAATAGTTGAGCTGCGGAATTACTGCTGCACATTAATACTTTGTCACTACTTTTTGCCTTCTAATCCTAAAGTTTATTGAACATCCTATAATTATGTTCTTTTTCTGTTGGGTACCAGCATATTGTTTCTTTCTCTGTATGTGTATGCATGTGACGACTATGCCAATGACATACTATTCACTAATTGATGAGGCTTGAATTCTTTTTGTTGGTATCATCAAGATTTTACGTTGCTGTTCTCTTTCTTGCACTATTCTTTACGTTTCCATCCTTGTGATACAGGTTTACCAAGGTCTTGATGTTGGCTCTGCCAAGCCTACACCCGCTGAGAGGAAGGTGCTGTTGTTAGTTCTATTCTAATGTGTTATGTCATCTATGTTACTATAAAAACTCATATGCGGCTTACAAACATGTCCAATTGTTACACTCAGTTAATGTATGGAAAAATTCCATAGTTTTTTCCAAAATATTTTCATTAGTCCTACCGATGTTGAAGTATCGAGGATCTGACATGTGTACTTGAGGCAAAACATAAAGTTTGAGTAACATAGATGCCATTTTTTGTTGTTTTCTAAACATACTTTAAAGCTTGACAACATAATTTTTCTTTCCTATGTCTAGTAAGTGTAGGTTAGTAGGAACTCTTTGACAAGTAGTTGGAAGCAACTTTTCTGAAGTTCATTTGCTGGTTATTTTAACATTAATTTTACATTGTATATTTCAGGAGGTACCTCATCATTTGTTAGACATTTTGCACCCATCTGAAGGTAAGAATAGAATTTTTGAGCTCTAATTCTTATTGACTTACAAGTGCCTAAACTAAAGAAAAAATTGTGGTCGTTAGAAACCTGTTAGACATGTAGTATCCAGTACTAAATGAAGACAATGGTAATGAGTTTTAGCCTGAAATTTCCAGAAAAGTCTCATGTGAATCCCATGGTAATGAAGCAATCATGAGCTATTCTACTTTTAATTCTACTATGAAAGCCTAAATTTTATCAAGTACTAAATTGTTGTACTTCTACTATGAATATTTTTTTAAAAAAATTAAATAAGAAACACTCAAAACACTACTTGTTTAAGATGTATAACAATGAGATGGAACTAATTCAAGGTGATGATCCAGCATATGGAAATGGTTGACTGCCCTCATTTTAAATGTGTTGGGTATCATCATTTATGTTAATGTTTCTCATTATAAAGCTTTGCACATCTTGTATTTATAGAATATTCTGTTGGTCAATTCTATGAGGATGCAAGACAAGCAACAAGAGATGTTCTTAACAAGGGTCGTGTTCCTATAGTTACAGGAGGAACTGGTTTGTATCTGCGGTGGTATGTCTCTATAACGGCTCTGTTTTATTTTTTTCCTCAAACGGGTTCTAGTATGCATTAATTTTGATGCAATATAGAAAAGAGGTAGGGATTTGTATTATCCCATGACTTATATTTGCTATCTTGTTAGCTATAATTTAATGATGAATGCTTATATGTATGTGGAACCTTGGCTATAAATTAAAATTTTGCATTCCCTTGATATGTTTTAGTTGATGTGGCCTTTGCAAATTCCATACATTATGTAATTACTACATCTTGTCTGGATGAAGGCCATTGTTTTTTTATTTTTGTGCTCTGTATTTTGTTGCCTCTTCAACTGATCACATTGTGCTTTTATAAAAGTTTAGTTTTATATGTAGATGTTACAAGTTGTTTCCCTAATTCTAGGTTCATATATGGAAAGCCTGATGTTCCAAAAGCATCTCATAATATTACTTCTCAAGTGTATGCCGAGCTTGAAAATCATCAAATAAACGAGGATTGGGATGCAGCTGTAAAGTTGGTGGTTGAAGCAGGAGTCCCAAATGCCCCATCTTTCCCAACAAATAATTGGTATCGCTTACGGCGTAGCCTTGAGATCGTTAAGGTTTGTTTTTTTTAATTATCATTTTCTTCTCTCTATTTTGACAATCATATAACGTAGCCATAAGGCCATACTCCCTTCATTTTCGTCTTAGTTAAAATCTTGACGTCAATAATTGGTTACTTACAAGTTGCAACAATTCTTGGTTCAACCTTCAAGTGATTCTTTATGTCAAATGCATATCCTTTTTCATGAGAATTAGTTTTTGATGGTGCTATGAACTGGCCAATTGAACTAAAACAGTAAAATAGAAAATAAAATGATAAACTAGACAAAGAGAAATTATATTATAAAAGTCGATGATTAAAGAAAGATTACAACCTAAAAGCAAATAATAAAAGATAAAACAAGCTATTCGAGATGCTTGCAATCTCCCCAAATGAGTATAAACTGATTCACCAATTGTTTAACAATATTCATGATTTCTATGACTCCCTAATACCCCATATTTGTAATAAAACTACCACATAAAGTTACCACTAACATATTAATTACCTAATCACCCCTTCGTAAAACAAGTATCCAAAATATTCGTTCATAGCAATATTGGCCGCCTGAAGTTCTACCTTGTCCTCAAGGTGGATAAAAATTAGTTTGGCCTTCCATCGTAAAAATCCCGCAATTTGCCCAATGTCTAGAACTTAAAATGACTTGGCCTATTTTTAAAAGGAAATTTAAAGCCTATCAAAAACCCAACTCCTCCCAGCCTCCCTGTCATCATCACTGAACACCGCTGATGACGCCATCGCTGGAAATTAAACCGAACTTTTTCGTCCCCAGCTGCATTCATGATTTCTTCTTCATTTCTCCATATCTCTCCTTCCTACCTACCCCACCTTCATCCATGCTTCTCCCACCTTCTCTGACTTTCTCTCTCACGCCGGCACACCACCAGAAAATTCCGGCGACAAAGTCCACCGCCTAGTTGCAGCCACTGCCTCCCTGTTTCTCCTTTCTCTTCAATTCTTCCTTTCTCATAACCCTATATACCCATTTGCCCATTCTCTTCCCTTATAACCCAAGAACCCTAAAATTATAGCATCCCTTTCACTCCCCTCCTTGACCACTGAAATCCCTCTCACACCGGAACAACGCTCTCCAGCCCCGCCTTCCGACGCAGAAAACTTCATCTCTTTTTTCAGTGACCATGTACTGGCCAAACCTACGCCGATCAACCTCCCCTTTCTTTCGTCGACACTTTCTCTTTCTTCATTTCTTGTATTATTTTATCTCTCCTCTCTCTATTAGGTCTGCTAGCGCCGCCACCCCATCGAGTGTTGCCTTCGTTGCAGCTAGCTTTTCCGACAACCACCTCTGTTTTCTCTTCCTTCCATTTTTTCCGGCACCACCAGCCAGGACATCCCCCAGATCCACAACCCACATGATTTAATTTTCCCTCTTCATTACCATCAAAAGTTTTATCACTTTTCTTATGTTTTCTCCTCGGTTCGCTTTTCCATGTGTCCCACACCGCCCTTCATCTGCTGACCCACTTTTTTTTTGTTCCTTTTTCTAACCTTCATGCCCTTTTTCTTATTTTCTCTTTTTGCTCCGTGTATTTTGCATTTCTTAGTCTTCTCTTTCTCGTGACTCTTGTTTTATGATTCTTTCTATGTAGTCCTTTTCTCATCGAGATTTATTAGCTGCTCACATTTTTCGAAATCTTCCACTTTATTTTTTGCCTCTTCTATTGTTTCTTGGTAAACAATTACCATGAGTTCGTCCTTCATCCCTTCATGGAGGTAGAATTGAAAATGCCCTGTGGCTACAATTGTGTTCCGAATGTTCTGTTTCATCTAGTTGTTCATCCCAAAACTCACAAATTTCTTTTCCCATTTTTCATAAATCTCCTTCGTAAAAGTTGGTTTGAATGAGTGAATGACCTTATTTTGGACAGCCCTTTTAAGCATCTTTAAGGGTGTAATTTCTCTCCCAAACCCCCCTAAAAATACATCAACATCAGTTATTTTCTGGACTAGCGCCTTTTCCAACTGGTTTCTTGTCACCGGAATCGTACCACTCTGATACCATATTTGCTATAAGCTGACCAATTGGACTAAAACAGTAAAATAGAAAATAAATTGATAAAATAGACAGAGAAATTATATTGTAATCTTCAAAAAAAAAAAAGAAATTATATTGTAAAATTGGATGATTAAGGAAAGATTACAACCTAAAAGCAAATAATAAAAGATAAAACAAGCTATTTGAGATGCTTGCAATCTCCCCAAATGAGTATAAACTCACCTACCAGTTGTTTAACAATATTCATGTTTTATATGACTCCTAATACCCCTATTTATAATAAATCTACCACTTAATACTAACTTATTTCACAAGTTACCGCTAGCATATTAATTACCTAATTACCCCTTTTTAAAACAAGTATCCAAAATATTCATACATAGTAGATGGTTTGTGTCATCAATTGTAGTTTTGACCACATTTTCTTCGGTGTTTGGTAGTTTCATAGATTTTATAGCCTTGAGATTTGAGAAAGTTCTATTCTTAAAACAAGTATCCAAAATATTCATACAAAGCAGCGTTCTATGTCTTAGGAAAATGAATTGGTCCTCAAAAAAAGGTTGTTAATTTCCTTGGGTCAAGAACAATCTTTTCATTTATTCATTGATTTGTAATGTACGACTCATTAGTAATCACATTCTCACATGAATTATGTATGTTTTTTTTACTTGGAAGTCAAGTGGATCTCCTCCATCAGCCTTCCAATTACCATATGATTCTTTCAAAGAGCAATTTGATTCGGCTGTAGCAAATGATTGTCAGAATAAAGATGAAATTCAAGGGAGTCGATTGAAAGATTTGGATTATGACTTCGCTTGTTTTTTCCTTTCAAGCCCTCGACTGGATTTGTATAGGTCTATTGATTTTCGGTGTGAAGATATGTTGTTGGGTATGTTATTTGTTTCTTTTTACTTTTTGCATCTTCTTTAGAACCTAATAACTCGACCTTCAGCCTATAATTGACTAAACTCTAAGCTGACTAGACCAAAGCCCTTTCTATAATCTTTTGGGCTGTTCAAGCATCTCACTATTCATCATCGTTTTATAGAACATTTACTTCATACTGTTTTTATATTCCATTTGTAGCTCAAAGTGGGATGGGTCTAGGATAAGGAAGGAAAAGTTGTTGAAGTGATATTAAAATAGGCTATTCTAAGCGTGTTGCTCATTTATTAAAGTTACTTGGAGTAGGGAACTCATCTCCTACACAAGTTGGTGTTTTAGTGTCTAACTTGGCAATTTTATGACACATCCCATGCTTTTGGTTCAAAATGTAGTATTTCTCATGGGTATGCAAGTCAAGTGGAGAGTCAAAATTACACTTATATTAAGAGTCAAATGTATGAAAAAGTCTTAAGTTTTTTTAATCCAAAATGTAGTGCCAAATCTGCAAATGCCAAAGTGTCTTACCCATGGAGGTTCTAACACTGATATGCAAGCTTAAATGCCCGTCAAAATTACTTGTATGTTTATATTATGTATTAAATCTATTTCTTATAATCGCTATATGTGCATTCTTTTTTTTATATCATTTTTAAAAATGAATAAACTAGCTTTTAAATATGTATTGTATATAATATTTTAGTTTATACTGCACCTGCAGGCTGTGATGGGATTTTGTCCGAGGCCAAATGGCTTCTTGATATTGGTATTCCTCCCAATTCAAACTCTGCTACTCGAGCTATTGGTTATCGACAGGTGTGTTTTTGAATTAACTCTATGTTTCGATATTAGTTTTTTTTTTGTTATATTTAGGCATTACTAAAATATAAATAGTGAAAAGGTCTACAAATGAGACAGATTCACTACAAGAAAAACAATCAACACCATAAGATGATTATACATCTATCATTTTCATGTGATTTTTGGAAAACACTTGCATCTTTTTATGTGGCTTGGTTTGTGCTATTAACTTCAAAAATTTAACATTATAATCACTCCTCAACAATACATAATTTAGGCTTTGACTAATACAATTGCGATTGACTCATATATATTCTATCTATAAACATTCCATTTAAGTAGGCTCAAAGAAAACATTTCTTGACTTATAAATCAGCATCTCATGCTGCTATGTAGGTAATAACTGCCCATAAATAGAGTAAAAAAAGGCCAAGTAATTCCACCATATAAAAAAGTATTGGATGAGTAATTGGTTTACAATTTTATATGTTTGCCTTCACACCTTGTTTAGCTTTTCATTGTGTTCATATTTAGACTCATTCTATCAACTAATATTCAGGGTATGGAGTATTTATTGAAATGTAGAGAAGAAGGAGGTCAAAGCTCTGCAAGGGAATTCTTGTCTTTTCTATCTGAATTTCAAAAGGCATCCAGGTTTGTATAATACCCAAAGGTGGAAGAGTGCTATGTTCTATTTTCTTTACTTTTTTTTTTTTTTTTTTTGATATATAAGTTACCTCTACTTCGATCAGTGAGTTTCAAGTGGTGCGATAAGATTGCATTAGAATCAAAAACAATTAGTCGATTAGATTCAAATTACAAAAGTCAAATAATAGCAGACAAGGAAATTAAGAGTAGCTGGACTGCTGCAAAAAAAAAAAAAAAACGTTCTGCCATGATAACTACCTAAAATGGATGCCAACCACCTCCAATGCTTATGCAGGTGTTGAGGCTTCAAGTAAATAGCCTCTTATTATGAGTGCATTTCCAAACCCTAACTATAAGACATTTTTTGTTGTTTTCTTAGTGCAACATACAGTTGTCACAATTGAGGTATCGGACAATCTATAAAGCTTTTTGTTAAACAAATAGGTTCATTGAAGGCTATTATTGAGCTATATGAGGACTATCACAAGATTGAGTGCATCCTCGGCAGAAATTGGTTTTAAGTATTGCTCATTGTGAAAGAATGGGTTTCAGTGAGGATAGTACATCGAGTGAGCAGTTGGCACTGGGGGTGTTCATAAACAGGTACTCGGCATTTCAAGTATCCGAAAAATCGGGTACCTACTTTAACGGGTCGGGACACCGGCCACCCGGTTTTAATTGTGTTTTTTCTTTTTTTTTGAATTTTTGTGGCATAGTTTTAAATGATGGGCAACAACACAATAAGAATTTGCGGCATACTTTTCTAAATACAACCAAAATAAGCATTTTTGTAGCAAAATTTACATTAAACAAAGATAAACTTGAAAATTAAATGATAAAGAAGTATGAAATGCAGAGAGATCGAGGGAGTCACGGTGTAACTGTGTAAGGAGTGACAAAGACTAAGTTAAGATTTCTTTTCAAAATTTTATACTTATTAACTGATTGGTGCCCGCTATTCCTTACTAACAGGGCAAGAATCATTAATAATTTAGAAATATAATTATTCTTTAATATAACGGGTCGACGGGTCGACGGATAAGCCCTGGTTTGATCTCAAAAGTAGAACCCTCCCCTTGTGTAGGATATGTAATGCACAAAGGTTGATGTTCTATATTAGGGGCTTTCAACTCTCGCAATGATCTTTCTCTAGCCATTGATTCAGCAACTTCAAAAGGGAGTTCCCAAAACACTCACAAATTTCTTTCCTTAACTTAAAAAGTGTCATATCTATTTTAAAATCGTACTGCAAAATATCTTTGTTAGTAGCACGGGTATTTACCATAAACAAGGAATATGGTACAATCAAAAGATATACCAAAATCAAAATGGGGTGGGCCTAAACTTTCCCCAGCAACGGCGCCAAATTTGACAGAGGTATTTTTACAGTCGTTTATGCTGCCAAAGTAATTTACAACTACTCCTAAATCTAATACAACTAAATAATATAATAATAAGCAGAGGTTCGATCCACAGGGAAAAATAGGACCTTCTAATGATTTAGGTGTATCTTTTTAGTATGAATACTAATATAGGGGGGTTTAAGTGTAAGTGATGAGGAAACTTGTTTAAATTGACAAAAATATATGGTTGTTCACAGATAAAAGCAATTCTTAAATACTTGTTAGCATTTCAAGTTCACACATTAATTTTCAGTCTTCCCAAATCAACACAATCAGCAAGTCTATTGAAAGAGAAGGCATCCTTAAACTTGATTTATAAATGCATAAATGAAAAACATCAAATATACATCATAACAAGTCAATACACTTATGTAGTGTTTGGGAACAAGTATTTCATTTCAAATTATGGATTTCAATAATAAAATCATAAATGAAGAATTTGAGAATGACAAGATTTGGGTAGTTCTTTAATTCTCAACTTTAACTACTTTAAAAACGGTGGTGAAATTTGATCCAAATCCAAATTTGAAAATTTTTATTTGCCAAACAATAAATTTATGCCAACTTTAAATTTTCAAATGAAATCATCGTTCTCAAACATGTCATTATGGAATTGTAAACTAAAGTAATATTACAATTAACCAAAACGATAATCCTTCTTAAACAACTTATAAACTAAAACAAGTTTTATAAATTAGTCAAGTTGCTACCATACTCAAATTAGACAAAGCAATCCAATTCAATATCATGTGAACAAGCAATTAGAAAACTTATTTGCAGGCTAAGCATTCCAATTAAACCAATTCAAGTCATATTCAAGAGCAAAGAGATTGTCAAAGATGATTGTATTAATAATGGAAAAGACTTATAATTGATGGCAAAAGAGGATACTAACTTTCCTCACAATGAGAACCTTAGCCAATGTCATGGAACGGCCCAAGCCCACAATCAAGTATACGTATGCTAGGAGGAAGAAGCATTGAAAACATAATTCAGTTATACATTGCATTTAGCTTTTATACAAAAAGATTTTGTTTGTTATATTTGATGAGTTGTACACCTTCTAGAATGTTGTACTTCCTATATATTCTAGGGGATGGTTAGATTAGGAGTATGCTTGTAGTACCATTTGGTGTAGTACCTTGGGAGTTACTGAGCCACTCAAAGAGCTCAGGAGAGTACACTGCTCTCTAGTATCATAATAATCTTTCCTTAATCTTTCCTTTTTTCTTCTCTATCTTTACTGCTTTCTTTCTTTCTAATATTCTGATTGCATATTCTGATTCTTGAGTACAACAATGGTTCTTGAGTAAAACAACCAATAATGGCCATCTCTATCAAAAGCATGAGGAAGAATAGGTGTAGAAACACTTAGAGATAGTCGAATACAACAAGAGGGGGTGAATTGTTGTTTTGTAAGTTTAAGTAATTTTAGCCCTGTTTTTGCGGAATAAGTGCGGAATTAACAAAAGGAGACAACGGATTTTACGTGGAAACCTTCTAGGCCTAAATAGAAAGAAATCCACGACCCCTCGGGATTTTAAAATTCTCTTACTATGTTTTAGGCAATTAGTTACAATTACATAAAACAATACACAACTAGGCCAACTTCTATTTCTCCTTCTTCTCTTTCTCCTTCTCTTTCTCTTTCTCATGCTTCACTCGAAGCTTTCTCTTCTTCCCTAGACTTCCCTAAGTCAAGTTATAACAAATTCTCTCAAAAACCCATACAAAGGATAAATTCTCTAAAGATAAAAATTAAAGAGTTGCATAAGAAAAATATTATAAGTTAATTGGCAATTTGTAAGAACAAATTTTTTTCCTTGTTTTGATCTCTTACGTATGGACACTCTTGGACACAATAAACCGTTTGGAAAAGTCACTCCTTTTATATAAGAGCAGCCGTAGCAATCAAGAATAAGCAACCTTCCACTACTACCTTATTCCTAAAATTAAGGAAAGTGAGTTGCATTACTTGGAATTTAATTAAGGAAGTCACGATTAACATATACTAAAAATAGGCAATTTGATTTTTTATTAATTAAAGCCAATATTAAAATCCCTATTTTTGTGGAGAGAAACAAGGAGACTTTTTCTCAACACATCGAATAGTAAACGGTTATTTCAGGTGATTATCAAATCATCTTGCCAATTAACTTATTAAATAAATTAAGCAACTAATTAATTTTTAATCATTACATCAACTAAAAATAGAAAATAAATTCTACGTAATTTTTCAACTGACTTCTTCTCCAGACTTGCGTCTTGGGAACAATGCATTGTCTCCATCAACAATTTTCGTCAGATTATCAAACTTTGGAACAGTAGACCTCCTGTCTATATTTGACATCCTAAGTGATCTTCTTTATCTAACTTCTTGCATATGCTTGACACGTACAACGTTCTTGGACCAAGTCATAGGCTCTATCAACGATCTTTAACAAAAACGGATATTGTCTTACACAATCTCTAAAACACATTTGTTTATATTAAGTAAAGTCATCATTCCTATAATAATAATTAATTAATTATACTAATAATAATACTAAGAATAATATTTACACATATAGCAATAGAAGTAGAAGTTAGTAATATTTGACTAATAATAATAATAACTATAATAAAAAGGAAATAAAGATAATAAAATAATATAAAAGTAAAGCTCTATCATGCAGATAGAAGCTCAAATTCAAATTGAAGAGTATGGTGTTGAAATAGTAATTTGTTAGAGAATCAGTAAAGAACCTTGGCTACCTTATAAAAGAGCACCTATGCGAACCAGTCACAATGAGGCTATGTGAAGGGTGGGGAGGCTATTCAGATCTCATGGTTTGTGTCTATCTCATTGGGTTTTAGGGGATTCTCTATATGTAATTTGTGATAGGGAAAGAAGAGGTGGCTCTACGACTATTGAGAACACTTCTTTAGGATATTGACATCTCATAGTTTGTGTCTATCTCTATGGGTTTTAGGGGCTTCAATATAGGTATTTGTGGTAGGGACAGAAAAGGTGGTTTTTACGACTGTTAAGAACTCTTCTTTAGGCTATTGAAATATCGTGGTTTGTGTTTATCTCAATGTGTTTAGGGGTTCGCTATATGTCATTAGGTGTGGTAGGGAGAGAGAGGTGTTTCCATGACTAGATGCTTATCTCAAGTAGTAAAAAAGATGGTATTGCCCTAGTTAGATGACCAGTATATGTTGTTTGTTTTGGAAAACCATTGTTTGACCTCTAAGCTGGATAGAACTATGCTTGTGAATAATTGGTTTTTGTCATACAAGCTATGCGAGAGACCCAGACCCAACTCAATACTCACAAGAAGAGAAATAAGAATAAAGAAACATAAGGACAGTTGTCTGTTTTGAATAGTTAGTTTTATGTTTTGTTTGAGTAGTTATGTTTGTGTGCCAGCTGTCTTGTACTTAGGAGGGCAAGTAAAAGGCTATATATAGGCCAGCTTGTATTCTTTGTAAGGCATCTAACCATTGAATAAGAACGAATAACAAAGGGAGTTAAGAGCAGACTTGAATTGCTCAAATCTGACAGTAGCATTCTGATCTTCTCTAACATCTTGATCTGTCTATTGGCATTCTGATCTTAGTGGGAATCTTGGTCTGAATTTTCAGTCTATAACAGTTTTATTACATCCCGAAGTTGGTATTACATTACATTACATTAACCCAATGCGATTAAGTGGATCACACCTAGGGTTGGGTTTGGGAGGGTCGGATGCATGTAACCTTACTCTTGTTGGTAATAAAATAACATTACATCCGAAGTTGATAAAAGAGTGTTTTTAAAATGTATTTGGCTCTTAAACCATAACGTAAAGATTCAAATCATAGAGCTAAAATGAATGTTGAGCTGCAATTAGCATAACTTCTATGAGAGTACTAGTTATGATGATGTTGTTGATGACGAATGTTGAGTTGCTGTTGAAGTTTGTTACCAAATGGTGAGAATAGAGTGGAGAAGGGAAAGATGGGACCTGAGTTGCGCTGGGGTGGAGTGTTATATTGATGATATCTTAAATAATTGTGAAAGGCATTTAAGTTAAAAGTTGGTCAAAAAGTTGGTCAAAAAGTTGGCACATAATTAGGTGTAGTTAAAGAATATGTTGAAAGATTACAAGATAATTCTGAAAATGAGTCTAAACCAGCTAAAAGTGCAACATTTAAAGAGTTTGTTCAAAAGTTTGTCGGTTGTCAAGGGTAGAAGTTTCATTAATTAATAAGTAAAGAAGTGAAGGGATTTTACTAGTGAACATAATAATACTCTAGATATTTATTCGGTGTGTGAGTTCCCGTCCAAGGATGAGTGGGTTAGCTTGAGTTATTTTTAGATGTTGATGAGCGTCATAGTGATTTTCAGTGTGAAGGCTGCTCTTAAACGTGCTTGCAGGTCTTTAGAGATTTCTGCAAATATTAATGGAATTTAAAACTTGTTCTGAGGTGTGTCCTTTCTGGTGACAGGATGAGTTTGAACTTTGAACTTTACCTTATTTGCTTAGGAGTAAACATTGGTAAAGATTCAAACACATTACTCCACTTATGAGTATTTCTAAAATTTTGATTGTGGCATTACCAAGTATGACTTCAAATATTAAGGGGGGAAGGAGCGGAAGAGACACATTTTGTTGCTGTTTGCGTTTATGCAGTTCAATGAGGTGATGAATGATTTTTATAGAGGTTGTATGTCATGTACTGGTATAAACTTTGATAAAAAAAATTTCCAAATTATTTAGATAAGGTGATGAAGAATGAAGGATTTGGTTAAGTTCATCGTGTAGATTAATGGGTGGCATAGAAGTTGGTTTGGAAATGGAGGATCGAACCCGTGTAATCTGCGTTCTCCTATTCTTTTCCCCTCTGATGGTTGAGCCAGATATCTTCTATGTTAGAATAACGTGTTTGTTTAGATGCTTTCCAAGATCATGCATTCAAAACCACTTCACGAAAAGGAAAAATGACAATAGGTAGCCAGCAATAGTCACCAGAAATTTTATCGCTTTGATGCAAGGGAAATTGTATTAGCTAAATTTCAGGAAAAGTGTACAAAATATATTCTAATAACCTAGTTCACTTCCACTCTGTAGTTTCATGTACTTCAACTTTTAACATGACAGTACGGCTGACATTTTCAGGAATTTTGCAAAGAGGCAACTGACGTGGTTCCGTAATGAGCCTATTTATCATTGGCTCAATGCTTCTAGACCCATGGTATGTGTTCCTTCTCGTGCAACTTTAGTTTGATCAGGTTGGTGGTTGAGATCCATTAAGCTTCTAACTCAATATTCATCTGCATGATCTCTGCAGGAGCAGGTCCTGAATTTCATTCACGACGCATACCTTGACCAAAATACAACTTTGACAGTACCAGAATCACTGAGAATGAAGAATGATATTTCAAATCATCGAGAAATGGCTGAACTAAAGGCATACAGGACAAGAAATAGGTACGATAGTTAACACATGTTATCTTTGAGAATGAAATTGGGACTATCTCTGAAATCGATTGTTTCGTTCACATTTGAAGGCATTTTGTTTCACACGAAGATTGTGCTGATATTCTGACATGGATAAGAACTGAGGGATAATTTTAGAGGAAAATATATTTACGTTGTACAAGAATCAGCGACCAGGAAGAATCACAATGACTTTCAAGAACCAGGATGTCTTATAAATTTGTGCATGTGCTTGTGCCTGTGCCTCTTGATTGATCTCCCAAAACAGATTGCCACATTTGTTGCCGCTACAAAAGCTATGGGGAAATAAGGTATGAGAACATTGACGAGATGTTGACGAGTGACTCCCCCTCGCTCTTAGTCGTGAACTTCAGTGATACCAACAATTGAATGTTGTCATCTGCCATGAAGAGTGGAAGACTTTGCAGAATGTGTATAGTTGGATAAGAATTCAATCAATATGGAACAGTTTTTTCCATTCGGACACTTGCCTGCTATATTATTTTTGCATTGTAGCGTAATAGAAATATGTTGGGTTAGGTTCTGGCAAACATAGGAGCCTATGGCCTATGCCATGTATTACACCATCTTTCCCCATGAAATATAGCAATAAAACACAAGTAAAATTAAATTTAGAAAATAGTGGGAGAATTAAATTGTTTAAATAAGATTAAAAAAAATAAGAGAAAATAAGAGCAGACATGGATAAAAGTTAAAAAAGTGGTGACAATATCAATAAATATATAGAAAGGTTGTAAAATAAAAGAGATCAAGTAAAATAGAAATGTTAAAAAATTCATAAGGATAGATAGATTATGTTATTTTTCAATAAAATAGATCCGTTGTTAGGGATGCTCCAACATGAATTTTGTTGTCTACCCCACCACATCAACATATTCATAATTTTACTCTATAATAATTGTCATATTTTTTATGTCGTCACATTTTTGTTAGAAATATACTCATTTTGTTTGATTAGCTATATGGAGAGTTGTCTGATACTTTCTGGTTGTGTTACCATGCATTAGAATTGAAAGAATCTTTATTTCTGCAATTGTTGAAAGGTGGTAGGTGAATAACAATACTGTTCACATGCCATGGGGAAGAAGACAATAATGTTGCAAGAGGAGCAACGAATACTAAGGCTGACCATTACTGGTTCTCTTCCTGCCGAGTCGACTGACAAGATATGAGCCTTGACTAAGGCTGACCATTACTGGTTCTCTTCCTGCCGAGTCGACTGACAAGATATGAGCCTTGAATCTAGAAAGCCCTTTTGGAGCTCATATGAATCAATTGTGCAGGACATGAATGTTTACCTAGTAGGGTCGTCGACAAGAAAAATATTGATATGAAGCCTCACTTTATTTTGGCTATTGAGGAGGATGAGGGAGATTTCTTGGTTTAGTTACTCTGGCGTACCTATATCGCAAATTAGGTACCGCTAGCAGGTCTAGATGCAAGACTATTGGAGGATGTCTGACACTACAAACTTGTGTCTATAGTACTTCTCGGCCGTTAGTCAACATCTGTACTTCCGTAGGGATCCTTAAATGTTGCCAGTCCCACTGATTGTATTTATGCACTACTAAATAGTAATTGTATTTGTATTGTACATCGAAAAATACAATAAAAATACAAAAATCATATTTTATTATTTATTATGCCATAAGCTTTTAGGGCTCTATTTATGTTCGCTCCGGAGCCAAAAACGAAACAGCCTAGCCTAACTTCATACTATAAGTATGAACATTATTGGGATATTCAATGATTTTCAGAAAAATGCTAGAATCACTACAACCATGAAAATCGTTGGGAAACCTTATTGTAGTGAAATTTTCTGGTTTCATGTTATGGTACAAAATCACAAAGTATACCGTTGAAATTCTAGTGACCCTTCACCAAAGAATTGCGTAACAAAAATTTTAAACCATTCAACCAGTGTAGAGTAAACCATATTACAACGTTTTTTTCAAATTAGTTTAGCTTTGATCGACAATTAACAAGGCTTAAATACAAGTGTCAGCCAAATCTACTCAAGTTTAATCATTCTTTCGGCTGTCCAACTCAACTGGTTTTGTGTTCGCATCTTTCATTGACGATTCAGCCTCTAAATGCTCCTGTAGTTCAAAGAATGAATTCAAATTTCAGGACGATCAAACAAATAGCATGTGCAAAGCGCAGTTACGAGAAATTGCATTCAAGTACATATCTACCAGAGAATCAATTATCTGCAGATTTTACACAATTGTGAATCGGGCTGCAAACCATCCAATATGAGTGATCATGTCACAACCACAAAGTTGGTTAAAATTGGCATCCAAACTAGAACTTCTACAAAAAACTGACATGCTACTAAAAACATTTCATCAACACGTTGGACTATCCTTTTCCAACCCGATTAAGTAAATCCAAATTTGGCACATAATAAAGATACATTGAAAAAAAGAATTAAACAAAAAAAACAATCAAATCTAGATGAGTACAACTATTTGCAAAGCACCTCACCCTCATCTATAAAGTCCATCTCAATTTATCATCCATTTCACCCAAGAAAAGCTAGATGTTTTTTTGTGCTTTTATCTATCTGTATTTACATTTTCATGTATTAGTTCTATTTTTAGTTTGTTAAAATAATTGATTAGGAAGTTATGTTTTGTTAGATAGTAGTTTTAAGTTAAGCTACGTGAAACGTGATAAAGTATCACAAGCTCACGACAAGACACGAGACAACAAAAGCACATGCTCATGTAAGTTGAAACTATAAATGGCAACTTACATAGAAGTTATATGGAGGTTACAAAGAGGTTATAGTTACATCACTTACATAGAAGTGGTAACTGGTAAGAAATGGACATGTAAAAATTCAGACAAAGAATTTTCCCTCTCATATTTGGTTATGCAAGAAATGGACAAAAAGAAGCGAGAAGTTATGCAGAGGAAGTTACTAAACTTCCATTCTATTGTCCCTCCCAATATCATATAACTTACTTATAATCAGAATTCTGACTTCAAGGAACCTTCTCAAGAAGCCCTTTCCATTAATTAGACATGTGGTGATGCGAATAGTCAAAAAACGCAACTCCCAAAAGATGTTGCATAACTTTCCTTTGGGTAGTGTATGTTTATCATAATTGACGTGTAATAGGTAGTTGTTTATGATTTGTTTACTTAGTTTATTTCTTTAAGCTTTTATTATAAATGGATGCATAAGTCATCATCATCATTATCATACCCAGTGAATCTCGCTCATAGAAAACTATGATCAGGGTCTGAGGAGGGAAGAACGACGGCAACTCATACCCATAAAGGAGAGTGCGATCAAAGCGTCCCCCGGCTCGAGAAAGACTTTCAGAAGAGAGAAACATGCAACTGACAAATAGAATATAAAGCATACGCACAAATACAAAGATAAGAACAAGGAAAAGGTAAAGTGCGACAGAAAAAAGGCAAAGAACAATAACAAACGAATGGTCAAAGGGACGGGTTTAGTAATCTAGGACGTGGATAAGGCGTCGCCAACTGCCCCTATTCCTGGTCAGGTCCTTGGAGAGGTGAAGTTCATGCATGTCACTTTTAATTTATTCCTCTTACGTTCTCGTAGGTCTTCCTCGACTTCTCTTACCCTCCACTATGATGCATGTGATCTTTCTTATTGGGGCGTCATGTGTCTTTCTCTGCATATGACCAAACCATTTCAATCTGTTCTCCCGTATCTTTGCGGAGATAGGTGCAACCCCTAATGTTCTCCTGAACTCCTAGTTTCTTATCCTATCCATCATAGTATTATCACACATCCACCTCAACATACGCATCTCTGTTACAACTATCCTCTGTTCGAAAACCTTTTTTATGGGTCAACATTATGTCTCGTATAACAACGCCGGCCTAATTACAACGCGATAAAATAAAAATAGAAAAATAAAATTATGAAAAAGTTTTGAAAAAAAAATACAAAAAAAAAAAACTGTTCTACCTTTGTCTTATTTATTTTTGATTGGATTGGGAGTGATTATGTCTCCAGTCTAGTTTAACATCCATTGTGCTACTAGTCCTGTCTTAACTTGATAGTTTTCTATGGAGACCATTAATGGTTGTTGTGGTGTCTCTTATCAATAATCAAAGATGGTGAAGCCTAGTTGAATCAAGTTTCATACTTGGATTCTTCATATCTTAAATATTGTTGTCTTTTATCCTATCATCCTCGTCAATCCATTTATTCTAATTGTGGTGAATTTCTTATCAATTAGGTACATCTACATTGCTACCCATATACATTTCTTTTCTAATCCACCCCAACATCCATTGCCTCTTCAAGTTATAACCATATCAAAAAAAAAATTTATATCTTAGATAACGCATCATCCTAGTTCTTTCCTTCCATGTTCATCTACGTTCATTTAGACCTTGTACGTCCAATGTCGAGCGTACAACAAGGGTTAGGAACTATAAGGCTAGAAACTCATTTTACCTTTATTGTGTTGCACGAGCTACGTACCCTATCCTCTAAAAAAGATAATTTTGATGAAGGCAAAGAAATACTTCTATAAAGGGGGTGGAGGGGATGAAGCTTTTTCTTCAACTAGAATAGGTACATGATCGTTACGAATAATAAATAATTGGTTTTGCACTTGTACATAGCCACAAACACAAAGAGGATCAGTCACCAATTTCATTTTGTCGTTGATCTTTAGGAAAACTTATTGGACAAATATCAGGCAATACTAATAGCAAGAGGGTAGAAGTTACCACAAAAATATCATTTAAAGTGTATACATGAGATATAAGAGATGATTTGCTGGTTCAAGTAGTTGACTCCAATATTTTTGAATATAAGTTTTGGCATTGTTGATGTTTAAAAATGCAAAAAGGAAAAAAATATAACTTCCAAACTCCTAGAGGCTCAGAACAAATTTCCAACTTAGAAACTAAACAACATGAACATCGTTTAATATCATAAAGAAAAAAATACTGATAAAAAATTGACAACGATCATTGTTTCAAAAAAGATCATTGCTACTTTCAAACTTCAGCTATAGTATAAGATCAAATGAAGAATTTATGTCCCAATAGAAGCACCAATATCATACAATAGCACTAGTGCCTAGTGGTACACAAGATTCAAGAATACCCTGTTAAAACTTCAATCTCATCTACCAATCAAGCATCAAAGATTGTGATTTCTAAACATCCTCTATAAAATTCATATATTATTATACATGAGACATGAATCATATCATGTTAGACAAATTGTTACTAATTCTGCTAATGGCATCTATAAAATAAATAAATAGTTCATAATAAACCCAAATAATTAAACTTACCCCCGGATCATTACTTTTGCTGGACGTTCCTGGTTTGTAAGGACAAGCTGGAGGAACCCTTTCAGGTTTGACGTACTCCCACCCAAACAATCGATACACTCTTGCCTAAAAAAAACCCCAATTTTGAACCATCAAAATAATGAAAATTGCACAGAAATTGACAAACCACAGAAAATAAAAATTGGAAATTAGGAGATAAAATTACCATGATGATATGAAACAAAAGAGGAAGAGCGTTAACAACTGGGATCAAGAAAAGGGGTAACAGACATGCCAAACAGACCTAGTGATTATGATTCAGAAAACGAATAAATTAAAACTCAGCAATCATAAGATGAATAAATATCATTCAAATGGAGAAAATTGAAAGACTTTTGCGATTGAAACAAATCAAATCAAAAATGGAAGGAAGAAGTAGAGATAAAATTACCATCTCTGCAAATTGTAAAGCTAAAATTAACGAAATCGAATCACAGATGAGTGATATTGGTTGTTTAGGTTTAGACGAAGAACTTCAAATAGAAGGAGTATAATTTTACATGTATTTCTGTAGTCAGCCACTCCAACTTTCACGAAATTTCCTTTCGCGTTTTCAGAAATTGTCCAAATTTTTTAACAAAGTAGTCAAATTTTCCAAATTATCCCGCACAAAATAATCTAAATATCACCCGTTAGCTAAAAATAATTCTAATTATCAACCATTGGCCAAAAAATAATTCATAGTTAAAACTATTTTTGCCCAACTGAAGATTAGGGAATAAATAAAATATCACATTTTGTTAAGGAATAGGGAGAATAAAAAGAGAAAAACAATAAAAAAAAAAGCTTAATATCGAATTGTTAAACTGATGATGCAAGCAAGCATGCATGTATATTTATAGTATAACTAGTATAAAAACTCAGAATGCATTATTTATTAAAAAATATATATAAAAATTACATATTAAAAAACTTTACAACAAGACAACTCTAACACGATCTCACATGAATATATTTTATCATCAATATATACTTCAAAATTCTAATTTAAATTTCTCTCTCTAAAAGTGAACAAACTTAAAGTGGACAAACAAAAAGGAACGAGGGAGTAACTTTTTTTCATTCAATTGAAAATATTAAATTCTAAGTTAACAAAATACAATTGTTATAGTACATATCATACAAATTTACCTAATTTAGATTCAAATTTAAACAAAAATATTAGATTCTAAATTTGATAAATATTTTCATACCTCTTTAAATGATGACACTTGGAATTTTTCAAGACTTTTATAGTATTGTATGATATGTAAACAATTAATACTATTCCATCAATATTTACAACTATCGCTTGCATACTAAAATCTGAATAAGATTATGAGCAAAGTCTTTGAGGTTAATTTTACTAGGTGCAAGTATCAATGGGGTTTGATCACAGATCTCTCTCAGACTCCCTCAGTATGATTTTGTCAAAATCTTCTAAAAAAAACTCCCACCGATCCTACCTTATGATACGGAGCTGCATTTACCTTTATCAATATTTACAACTACTCCTTGAAATAATGTTTGCTCTAACACAAAAACTTGGGATCGTCACGGGTCCAGGACCCTCTTTTAGGTCTGTTTATGTTTTAGACTCCCAAATTCTGGACGCCTCGATCTAAAACTAATGGTCTCTCCGAGATCCCAACCTTGACCCACCCCTGACCCCTTATAAATATAAATTTTCCATTTCTATTGTCTTCTATGTTCAATTCTCACCTCTAATACTTTACTTTTCATATAATCATAATATATATATATATATATATATATATATATATATATATATATATATATATATATATAGTACTTGCTAAATCCTAACCCAATTACCCTTTTTTTATGGACTCAAACTAGTGTTTATAATAAAATTTAAGCGTATATAGATGATGCTATGCGACTTTAGATGTAAATTAGTATTAAATATTTGTAAAATATGATAATAACTCTCTTACAAATATACGAAAAATATAATGCCTTACAAATTGTTCAAATTTGACAAATTAGTGAGACTTTTTTTAGATCCATTAGCGATCCTGCACTCCATGATTCTGAGTACGGGCTCGGCCTAGAAAAATTTCAAGGATTTAAAACTCAGATTTTAAATCATAAATTTGAGAATTTCAAGATTTAAAAGTTTAATTTCAATACTTAATAAACTAATTTGTAGACTTAGCAGACCAATTGCTAGACTTAAAATTCTCATTTCAACTTTAAAGTAGGAGACTCAAACATTAATGTTGATATTAAAAACATTAAAATTGACCTTTGTCCTTAAAATCTCTTTTGCCTTAAAATGTAAGTCGTATTATAAAACTTATTGGGCCCGGGCCAAGTATCTGAGTTTTCGTGCTCTAATCAATGCATTCATACATTTCTAACACTCCCCTTGAATTAGAGTGAAAGTTCATCGACCCTAACCCGATCCAAATCAACCCAAATTAACAGTTTGAATTTAGATTTTGATCACTTTATCAAATGGGAATCGGTGGACCCATATTATCTGATATTAACCCATTTAATATTTGACCTAAAACATTAATTTATATAACTTTGCCAAAAAAAAGTAAAAATATATATAAAAAAAACTAAATAGGCCAACAAATAAAGGCCCAACTTCAGAAAACCCTAACCCTATTAAAAAACACAAAAATTATGTACATCTAATAAACGAAAGCACCTCTCCAAACAAGGGTACCCCTTGTTCCAAATTTCTATTTTTGGTTTTTTTTTCATTTTCCGGAATTTTCAATTTGACCTTAAAAGAATAATTTTGACCTTAAACATTTCAATTTCAACCAAAGAATACTTAAACATATCAATAAAGAAAAATTTAATTTAACCTATATTTAATCAATTTGATGCTAAACCACAATTTTCCCAAAAAAGACTCTATTCACAATTAGATCCAGTTAAGAAATATTATTATTTTATTATTTTTTTGGGTGAATTTTAACCCAAAAAATGGCTAACCAATTTTAAAAAACCACATATTAAAAGCATTAATATCAAAACTAAAAAAAAAAATAAA
>CM033456.1:7110065-7260065 GCA_019425755.1 Amaranthus cruentus
TGTTCAGCGTGGTCTTCAGCATGTTTACTCTTCGATATCATGTCATCGACGTATACTTCCAAGTTTTGACCAATTTGTTTTTCAAACACCTTGTTAATCATGCGTTGATAGGTTGCCCCAGCATTCTTGAGCCCGAATGGCATCACCATATAGCAATAGACCCCCGAAGGGGTTATGAAGGCGGTGTGGGGTCTATCTTCAGCGGCTAGCGGGATTTGATGATACCCGGCATTAGCATCCATGAAGCTGAGTAGAGCGTGTCCGGCTGTTGAATCTACCAGCTTATCAATCTTGGGCAGGGGGTAATCGTCTTTGGGGCAAGCTTTGTTCAGGTCGGTAAAGTCCACGCACATGCGCCACTTCCCAGAGGGCTTTTTGACGAGGACTACGTTGGCGAGCCAGTCCGAATATTTACATTCTCTGATGAACCCAGCCTTGAGGAGTTTCTCGACTTCTGCTTTGGCTGCTCTCGCCCTTTCTAAGCCTTGGTGCCTTAGTTTTTGTTTCACCGGCTTGTAGCCGGGTTTAATATCTAGGTGGTGCGATGCGATCTCTGCGGGTATGCCCGGCATTTCTTCAACCCGGTAAGCGAATATGTCCCGATATTGCCGGATGACATCAAGGATGCTGTCTCTTAGGGGTCCGGTCAGGTTTCTCCCCAAACGAATCTTTTCGCTGCCCCACAGGGCGATTTCTTCGTAGCCTTCGAGAGGTTGGGGTTGAGTAATTTTTCGGGTGTCGTCGTCGGCCACGTGCAAGACCGACTCCGCCCCTTCCATCTTTCTCTTCTTGCCGTTCGGCTCCGTGGCGCCCCCTGCTCCCATTTTGAGCGTGTTGACTTGACATTCTCTGGCGCTTTTTTGGTCGCCGTATAGTATTCCCACCTTGCCGTCGTCTTTCTCATACTGTATGAGCAATTGATGAGTGGAGATGACGGCTTTGATTTTATTTATCAAAGGCAAGCCCATGATGATGTTGTATGGAAACGGGATGTCTACTACTGTGAAGCGAACCGGCAAGGTTCGTCCTCTTCCTTTCTCCCCGAAGCGGACCGGCAGCGCTATCGTCCCTGACGGGCAAACTCGGCTACCCCCAAAGCCTATCAGGGGTCGGTCGAGTTTCTCCAAGTGTTCTGCTCCATATTTCAATTGTTTTAAACAATCCATAGTGATTAAATCGGCGGTACTTCCGGTGTCAACTAAGACCCTCCTGACGCTCATCAGCCCTACTTTGAGGGTGAGGACTATAGGGTCCGAGTGAAGGTACTGAATTGCTTGACTTCCCTCACCGAAGACCATCTTCGGTCCGTCGATTGTCTTCTTGGCATCTACGGTCGTTAGGTTTAGCGTGTGCACACTATCTTTGACAGATCTATTGCTTGGATAAAACTCCGAATATCCTCCTGAAATCATGCTAATGACACCTTGTGTGGCTTCAGATTGTTCGTTCCCTGTCGTGCGCCTGTCGCTTCTTGGGCGGGGGTTGTCCCTACGATCTCTAGGTCGGCGATCCTGCTTCAAAAATCTATCCAACTGACCCTCATCCGCCAACTTGTCTAAGACTTTCTTCAGCTTTCGGCATTGGGATAGAGTGTGGCCGTGTTCTTTATGATAATCACACCAGTAATCTGTGTTTCTTCTGTTTTGTGACGTTGAAATCCGAGCAGGCGTCGGTAGTTGGTCCCGGATGGAGTAAAAGATATCTTTTTGGCTTCGGTTGAAGCGGGATTCGGCGGGGTCCTTGGCCTCTAGGGCCGGATAGGCGTGTACTTGTCTACGACCTTCGTCTCGGGGGGGTCCCATGGGTGATCTGAATCTTTCTCTCCCAACACTGTCCGGATTCCGCCGGCTAGGCGTTGCTTCTTGTGACCGTCCGGCCTTCTCCTTCCTCCTACGAGAATCTAATGGCGTACATATGTCGGAGGCCCGTATGAACCTTTGCACCATGTCCATGGCCTCCGAATACGTTGCGATGTCATGCTCTAGCAACTTCCATTTCAACTTTGGGGTCCGAATGCCATTGATAAGGGCAGGGACCGTGGTAGCATCAGTGGTTCCGGGGATCGATAATACTTCTTCGTGAAATCTCTGAATATATGAGGTAACGGACTCCCCTTCTTTCTGAATGACAGACATCAGGTGTAGGTTTGATTTCTTTTGTCTTTTAGAGGCGACAAAATGGTCCAAGAACAGAGCTTCCAAGGCGGCGAAGCTATCTACGCTTCCGGGAGGTAGGGATGTATACCAGTTCAGTGCCAACCCGGAAAGTGTAGTTGGGAAAAACTTACATAGCATCGCTTCGCATGTCGTGCCCACGGCCATGTGAGCCCGGTAAGAGGCGATATGTTCGGTGGGATCTTCTGACCCGTCAAATGACTTGATGGCAGGTACCTTAACTTTGCTCCGGTTAGGAACGGCTAATATTCGGGCTGATAATGGGGTTTTGAAGATGGTGGGAGCCGAGTCAGAACCGTCCCTAACATAGTCTTCTCGGGCATAATCATTTCTTTCATACCTTTCCTGGATCAAGGGGCTGTGATAGGATTCTTCCACTTGATTCTTCCCTTCCCTTTTCGAAGTTAAATATGTTCTGGCATCTTGTTCCTTCTTCCTACGGTTGATGATTTGTCGGGCATCAAATCTTGAACTCCCTGATTGTTCCTGTCTCCGGTTAGGAGCTTGGTCAGGCATCCGGCTAGGAGCCTGCCGATTGGGTTCGGGTGGTATTTGACTATGGCGGGGTGCTGGATCCGGCATCCCCCACGTGGGTTGTAGTACTTGGTTAGGAGCCCGTTGCTGAAGGGGCGACTCCTGACTCTCTGCGATGTCTTCTACCCAAAAGTCAGGGATCTCTCTTCTCGCACTGTGTTCTGCTCGTCTACGGGCAGGTCGTGGGAGACTCTGCTCTTGGGGTTGAAGGATGGAGGGCAGAGTTCTGACGGCTTGTTGGAGCGACTCTTGAAAACGTGAAGTGATGGTTGCGGCAAAGTCATCCAAGTCTTGTCTCGTGACAAAGTTAGGCAATGGGATTCCCTCATTGGGATCTTGGTCGTGGACCGATTGGGCGGAATGGCGTTCTGACTGTCTAGTGTTAGCTCTCGTGTTTCTTTTCGAATTCATGGCTTTTACTTGTGAATGACAGGGTGTTGCTTGTTTCTCTCCCCACAGACGGCGCCAAATGTTTCTGCGTAGAAATCGGGTCAGAGTCTCCCTGACCGGAAGGTGGAATTTTTGATTGCTACAGGAGTCCGAATACTTGGATCTGCAAAAGCATGAGTAGGGTTGATAAAGTCATGTCGTGTTCAAGGATGAACAGAATTATGAACAGTAATAGTAAAAATTGGGGAGAGAGAACATACCATTTAAGGTTTGATCTGAGGTATTTATAATGATGGGTAGGGTTGATAAGACAGCACCCAAGGGCATTTTCGTAATTTCTAACTTGAGCTGGGCTTGGCTTGTGATGATTATGAATTAAGGGGATGTTGGGCTTTATGACCCTTTTGACTTGACTTTAAACATTGGGGTTTTTTGTTGTTTAGAAGTTTGGTTAGTTCATGTGTTCGATTCAACTCAATTGTTTGTGATTCAAATCTGTAATTTTTTTACTGTTTTGAATTTTGTTTTGTTTTCAGATTTATGTTGTATTGAAGTTTAAACATTTTTCATATATGTTCTTTGATAAGAGATACTGAACCTGAACATGTTTAAGTTGACTCAAAAGGAGACCTTGTGGAAGTTAAGAGTAGTGACACAATCAATAAGAAGACAATCAATAAGAAGATATAATGAATTAAAAAAGCATATATATTATTAAATGTGAATGGCAATGTATTATTTTATGTATTTAATTTTTAAATTTTGAATTATAATAATATAATGAATGGAATAAATGGGTAATAAGATTGGAATATATGGGTCAAATGACCTGAAATATATAGGTCAAATGACCTGAAAAACCCGTTTAACACCACTACCTGAAATATATAAGTCAAATGACCAGATTAGGGTTTCATTTTCTAACCCAATTAATTAAACAGGTTCAAGAAAAAGGTCAATTGACCCATTTATATATGACTTAAACCCGAAAATAACCCAACTTGAGTTGTTTAACACCACTACCTTGAATGCGTTACGTAGATATGAAAATTTTATTATAACATTTATAGTCCTAATCTGCCTCATTAAAATCTTTGTCAGGAAAAAATCCGGGGTAATAACAACTAATCAAAGGGAAAAAGAATATAGTGAACATATTTCTCCCCTTGAAGCTCACATATGCTCTCCCCATAAAGCTAACATATGTCTCGAACATCTCATTTTAATCTTGTGCACCAATTGTTCGAATCTCCTTGACAGAATTGACTTTGTGAAAAAGTCAGGTTCATTTTCACACGATTGAATTCCATGCACTTTTATCTTTGAATCCTTCAGGGAATCATGTGTGAAGAATAATTTTAGTGACAAGTGATTTGTTCTGTCTTCCCTAATCTATCCTTCAATAACTTGTTTGATGCAGGCGACATCATCTTCATGAATCGAAGTTGATGCCCTAGTTGTAGCATTTAACCCACAATCTTATTGAAGTTCGCCGATTATAAATACGTTTTAAATCTTTCTCGGTATAAATGCTCTGATGGACAAATACTCCACTTTTCAAATGTTCAATTGGTAGTCCAAGGCAAAATTTAGTTTTTCCCAAATCTTTCATCTCAAATTCCCTCATCAAATATTTAGTTGTTATTTCAATTTCTATAAGAGCTCCAATTAGGTTTAAGTAATCTACATGCACAACAATGATTATAAAACCTTATTAAGATAGTTTGATGAATACACATGGACTAATTTGGTTATTTTTGAAATCTTGCTTTCATAAGATATTCATTCAAGCGATTATACCACATTCTCCTAGATTATTTTAATCCATAAAGTAATCTTTTTAATTTTATGGAAAATATTTCTCTCGGTATATTCTTTACTGTTAAGTTTAATCCTTTAGGGACCTTCATATAGATGTTTTCGTGTCAAGTATCCAATATAAATATGCAGTTACGAGTACGACACCGATCAATCTCATGAGTAAGCCTTGAGAATTCGTTCAACTTACCAAAAATTTGAGTGTGGTTGCATCAACTACAGGATAATATGTTTCTTTAAGTCAATTCCTGACATTTGATAAAAACCTTTGGCTACAAGTCTTGCCTTGTGTCTGACAATTTCATTGTTCTCATTTTTTTTCTTACGAATACCCATTTTAAAGCCTATTGGTTTTACTCCTTTTGGAGTTTTAAAAAATTGTCCAAAGACTTCTCTTTTTTCTAATGATGTTAACTCTATCTCAATTGCTTCTCTTCATCCTTGACAATCAAGTCTTCTTCTGCATTTATTTATTGTCATTGGCTCAAGATCATTTTCATCATTTATTATATCAACAAGTAATTGTTTTTCGATTCCAATGTTTCTTAGAGAAAAATATAATTATTGAGGTTTAATTATTTCCATTTTCTTCATTTTCATTGTTGGAGACTTTATCGTGATTTTTTTCCTTTATTTTCATTTTCAATTTGATTACTATTTACTGTACCTAGCTTCCTGTTTTCTCGATTTTCTTGGTTTAAAATCTTTTGAACTAAGTGGCTTTTCACGCTTTCTTTGCACAAAAATTTCATCAGCTTTTGTTTTTTATCAGAGATTTCTATTCAGGCAGGAGCATTTGCTGCTAATATACGTGATTTTGTAGCTTTCTTAGTATCTGTAAATGCATCAAGTAGGTGCTTAGCAACATATTGTAGATGAACAGTTCGTTGTACTTGTTGTTCACATGATTTTGTTCTTGGATCTAAATATTCTAAATGTGATGATTTCCAAAATAAGTTTCATATTCCTTTTTTGTAAGTCCACATTCTCTCCCTCTAAGGATGGGAATATTGTCTCATTCAAATGGCAATAAGCAAATCTAGCTTGAAACTGATCACTGGTTAATGATTCAAGAGATATCGAATGATTGATGAAGATTCAAAATTGACATATGTTCTCATTATAATTTGTGGACCCGTTTTTGTACGCTAAGGGGAAGCAATTGGTACATATACAGCGCCTCCAATCAAATGAGAAATATTTGGTTAATGACCCACGACTAATTGCGTTGGTGAAGATTTATGATAAGTTGTTGGTCTTAGCCTTATTGATGATGTTGCATGTAATGTTGCATATCCCCAGGTAGATCAAGATAATTTTGATTTCATTAGGAGTGGTCTTGCAATTAATTGCAATCTCTTAATGATTCAGGAAGGCCATTTTGTGGTTGAACATGTGGCATAGGGAGTTCCACTTTGATTCCAATTGATGTGCAATAATCACTAAAAGTTTGAGATGTAAATTCACTAGCTAGTATTGTCCAATCTAATGCATTATATTGTATAATTAGGAAAATAATTTTTAATTAGATAATGTGTGCAAGAAGTTTTTCAAACGCGTCATTTCCACTCTATAGAAGGCTTATTTGTGACAATCATCTGGAAGCGTCTATTAAAACCATGAAGTACCTAAAAGGTATACATGGTGGATTTATTGGTCCACATATATCTCCTTAGATTCATTCAAGAAATATCTGAGATTCAGTAGAAATCTTATTTACTAATAGTCTAATAATAAATTTTCTAACAAGAAGTGCATAAGAGCTCCTTTAATGGGGGAATCTTAATATTTCTTAATGGATGTCCGACTGAATTTTCTATTTTAATGTATCTTCCCAGAGCCAGGATGACTTCAGCGGTCATGCCATAGAGTAAATAGCTTTTTGTTGTCTAGTCTTATCATATTTATTTCAATTAAGCATATATGAGTGAGATACAATCCCTATGAATATGCTAGCATCCTTTGAAGGATAATTTTCCTTCGTCTTTGTCATTTTTCCTTTTACTACTTTTTAGTGGTACTGTAGGATTGTTAGTAGGTTCACTAGTGGAAAAAAACGTATTGGCTGCTGCTAATTGGTTGCGGGTTTTTGATAAACGTAGATAATAGCCTAAATTTAAAAAAAAAATACTCATTGGCTGCGGACATAGGCAAAACCGCAGCCAATAGCCCTAATTATAAAAAATTACTCATTGGCTGCGGTTTTGCCCAGGTCCGCAGCCAATAGCTTGTTCTTATTCCCAAAAACGCGCCTACATCAGTACTAAAACCTATAACTCGATCTTAGAAATATAATATCCGGCCTTCCTTAACCGAACCCTAGCTTCTTCCTGTCCTCTCCTTCCTCCTTTCTTCTTTATCTCCCAATTCTCACTCTAGTTATCACAGATTACATCCACTGATTCAAAGCTTTCAGGTACCATTATTTAACATTTCTAGTTATCATCTTTTTATTTTTGAATTAGGGTTCATCGTTTATTAGTCTATTCTTTCTTTTTTTTTCATTTTTGTTATATTAAAAATATAAATTGCTATTGATTTTGCTAATTTTTTGTTCTCTTTTAAGTTTGTTCACATGGTTTCTTTGTATTTGCGTGATTTTAGTCGAATTTTTTCTTTGTATTTGATTGAACGGTGCTATTGGTGAACACCAAGTGTTCGATGAAATGTATTTTTTTAATATACAATGAGGTCTCAGATTTACAGATCTGCTTCTAAACTTGCTCGTTCTGTTGTCTCTTCCTCCAAGAACTCTTCCCGTTTCCTCCCTGGGATATCCTTCCTCCCTTCTTTTTTTCAGTTGGAACTGTATATTGGTTCATATAATCGATTTGATAAATTACAAAATAAGATTGGTTAGTGGGTCAATCTATTATTTTCGGTTAGTTTTGCTGATTTCTAGAAACATTAAGTTGCAAATCTTTGTTGTTTGTGTGATTAGATCTGATACATATGTGGGGGATGTTAACTAGTTTAGTGGGTACTTTAGAGTTAGGAACGATTTTGTCTAAAAGTTATGATTTTTTGAATATGATATGATTGTGGAATTGATTATCTGGTAGTGGTATGTGGGTTAATTTATATAATTGTTATTACTAGAGGTTTATGAATGTCTTAATGATTAAATGCTTCTTAACAGTGAAAACATAGCTTTTAATCATGAATGTTAATTGTTGGTTAATTGTGTTAATGAGATGAACTTTTCGCAATTATTGGAGTTTCTTGTCAATGGTAGATAATAGGTTAAATTGGATATACAGTTTGGTGATAGGATTAGAGAACATGATTGCTGACAACTAAAGTAGGGAGATTTGTCATAAAAACAAGGACATTTTGAATAGTTGGGTATATGTTATAAAAGTAACTAAAAAGGTAGGAGCAATGATTCGATAGCTAATTTGCGTTTTGGATTTGCATTGCGGCTTGTGTGATGGTTTGTGTTGATGACTACTGATGCTGGTGGCTGCTGGTGTTGTTGGACCGAGGTGTCGCTGCACCGCTGCTCAAATCATAGTTACTGTATGTTGACTATTGTGAACTACAAGTATAAATCCAATGAAGGTCTGATTGGAATTTTATCCGCCTATTGATTGATCGATGTAATTATGGAAATCAAACTGATATAGTGGTATACTACTTTATATCTATCTTTACTATTTTAATATATATATATGTCTAATTCATCAATGCCAATGAATTGATTATCTCTAACTTTTCATTGGTGTCTGCAATTGCTAATTGCTAGCTTATCTACTTTTTGCTGCATTATCAATGACACTTTTCTTTCTAGAGTATTAGCAGGGATCAGCAGCTCCAAAGGGTATCAAGACAGCCAACAACATGTGTAGGATGAGGTAGCAGCAGAGACACAAACAAGCAAGTCCAAGTGAGCACGATAGTTATCACATCTATAAAGTCCATACATAGACAACAACAACCTTAGCATCTGTGTTGGACACTAAAGGCGACAAGCAGGTAATGCGCTTGAACTTTCTTGTTGTAGCAGAAGGAAGAGCAGTATTCACTATTTGCTTTGTTATTTGAATGCCTTTTTGATGCAAAAACGTGTTTAGTAGAAAAATGTGGTTGTAATTTAGTTACTATGAATTTGTTTGGATATTATTATATTTTGTATATATATTACACATTTAAATTTTATATATATATATATATATATAATATATATATATATTTATATATATATATATATATATATATATATATATAATATATATATATATATATATATATATATATATATATATATATATATATATATATATATATATATATATATATATATATATATATATATATATATATATATATTATATATATATATATATATATATATATATATATATATATATATACTTTGCATTATTATTAATTGTTTTGTATTTTTTTATTAAAAAACAAAAAATAAAAAGCCTATTGTTGTTTTAGAAAATCAATAATAGCTTTAATTCAAATGATCTATTGGCGGTTTGTCCCAAATGAGCCTTTAAAAATATTTATAGTTTTTAAGCCTTTCTTCAGTTATCAGTACCACAAGTCTTTGGGGTCCAAACCAGCCTTGGCAAAAACAATAAGCTTTTTTCCACTAGTGGTTGCACTATTGAGTTATTAGTAGGTTGTAGTGGTTGAATAGTAGTTAGATGCGCTGGTTGATTAGTTGTATTATTGGTGGGACTTACCAATGGTTTTCATTTGTTTGACCACTACTTGTTGGATGGGTAGTAACAGTTATATGGTTTTCTTTAAGAATAAAGTATTGAACAATGTGGGTAACACCTTGAATAATAATATTGATACCATTTGATTGTTGGTCCATATTGTGGCTTAAAAAAAATGTGTTGCAAGGTTTTGAAAAAAAAAAAAATCTTAATTCTCCAATTTTTGAGATTGAATAATTGTGCTCATAACGTGTTAAGAAGTAGGGAGAATATAAAGAGAAGAGTAGTAGAAGAGCTTAATATCAGATTGTTAAAACTGTTGTGTTTCAGTACAACATCGCAATGAAAGCGAACATGTATATTTATAGTACAATATGTAAATTATTTGTAACACCTCGCAAATTTTAATGTTATTTAATTATAATTTATGTGGCGATTAAAAAAATAATTTCTTTATACATTATTATTAAACATCGGGTATTTAATATTTTGACCCATAAATATGTATTAACAAAGCGATGAACATGTTTAATTATATGGGAAATTATTACTTAAATAAAAATTTAATAAGTTAATAATAATCATAATAATTTTGTTCTTTAACGCGACCCATACGAAGTTACTTTTAACTTTTCGGGTTAAAATAAATGGGCTCTGTAAATGGAATAGCCCAAGGTATTGGTGGGTTAGGGTTTTAGATTTTTTGAAAGTTAAAAACCCATTTGTAAGAGAAGGAGTCGTCATTTCCCTCCTCTCTTTCTTCCCTCCTTTCCTTCTCCTCCCCAGCCAGCCGTGCCTCCCCCTACCACCAGCACGGCAGCCGCCACCCACCAAAAAAAAAACGAAGCAAGCAGCCAGCAGCAGCGGGTCTGCGAAATTCCCCCCGAAAGACAGCAACGTTGTGCCCCGTGTTGCACCCATTGCAGCAGCCAGAGGCTGTCCGGACCGCCGCCAGCAGCTCCGGTTTGGGCTCTCCTCCACCACCATAACCACCTCCTTTTTCCTCTTCTCTTATCTCCCCATTGTAAGCCATGTTCTTTCCTCTTTGTGAGCAATCTCTTACCCATTTTTTTTTAAGTTTGTATGTTGTGATATTTAATCTCTTAATATTTAGAGAGTTCAATTTGTTAAATTTGAGCATGATATCTTGATTTTGTTATGAGTTTGATTATCATGGAGAATTGAAAATAGATATTTATATTATAATGAATTTAAATGTAGTATTTTGGGTAAATTCATGAATCTTAGTTTAGATTAAGTTATATCTTGATATAATTTAAAGTGGGTAAGTATTAGAAAGTATGAATTGAACTTGAATAAGTTAGGGTTGGATAAATTTAAATGTAGTATGTACTACTTTTGTGGCTTGGATGGTGTTTAATAATTGAAAATCTTGTATAAGCTTGGGTATGTGACTTTGTGGATGAATGGTGGCTAGTTATTGGTTATGCGACATTACTCATGGTGGTGTGACTAGTATTAATGATACCCATTGTTGTAGAATAAATGATAATATAATTACTAAGAAAGATTAAGGTCGCGATTGTCATTAATGAATGTATTGTCGTGGTTATAGTCGTTTGACGAGATGGTTAGTTTTGAGCTTGGTTGTTATATTGATATGTTCAATTGTGATGCTAAATTATACGATTTTTACCCAAGTTATACGAATCGTTGTTAATTCGTCAAGTTACAAATTTAATTTATTCTTAATTGTTTTACTCTAAAAACCTTGGAAAGATAATAAATCACTACTACCATGAGTGATATGATTGTTATTAAGTGTAACATCATACATTATGTGTTCTTAAACTTTCCCATTAGTAGCTTGATTAGAGTGCACAAGCATAGGGTTGCGTCCTTTCACTTGAACATATCGTGGTGTAGAATCGATTGGATTCTAATGTTATGGTTTGATTGAAATTCATGGAGTAGTTCATATGTGAACATGAGTGAATTTATTGCATGAGTGCGTTTAGAATGCGTATTAGCTTGAATCGAAACTTGGTTGGCTAATAGTGTATTTTGTGTGAGTCGGTGCTTTTTAAATGATGTGAAGTAGGCTTATTAGTCTTACTTTTAACGTGAATAGGTGCCCGGTTCATAAGAGGGGCGTAAGAACCTCCTTCGAAGTGACTTTTGCGACTTGTTATCTTGCAGTTGCAGGTAAGTACACGCAGTAGTTAATTCTTGCACGCATCTTGAATATGTTTTCTCTGTGTAATAATATTATATGAGCTATTCTGAATATGAATTCGCTATTAAAATTTTATTAAGTTAGTGCTACAAGTGTGAATCAGTTATAGAAATAGTAGAGAATGAGTTCTGATATCGCAAGAGTAGAATGATGAATTATATGAGATGGAATGGGAATGAGTCCCTTATTGATGAGATATTAAGTTGGATAATTACTGTGACTCCACTGGATTGGTACCCCAGCTGGATTAGTTCCCGGAGGCATGGACCATCTATATATGGTCGTTATACGGGGGTATGATCATACTTTGCCATTGGGCGCCGGCATGGCCGTCACCGTCCTTGGCTGAGGTGTTGCCATGTGGGTCTTGCAAATCCCAATATGGTGGCCTCTAGTCACATAAGAGGATATATGAAATTAATGAAGAGGTAGAAAACGGTGAAGATATTGAGAAGTATATAGAATTGAGAAATTGATGGATTAGATGCTTACACATTGAGGTGTCTTCCCCCCTTGTTTTGTTGAAATTGATTATTGGTCACATATACATAATTTATTGTTAGTTACTGACGTGTACTGTTTGTTTCCTTGTTGATGGCTTGTCTTTGATGGCCCTGCTATGACACGTTGGTCTATGACTTTACGTCGAGCAGCAAGGGTATCATAGATAGTTCTTACAGGTTTTGGAGTTTCCTTGCATTGCATATGGGGGGAATTTGAGTGAGAATCTTGACGTGTGCCATGTTCTATCTATTTTTGACGCTACATGCGGTTTTTGAATTGTAATTGTGTATGTTTTTGGTTTGAGGCGTGTGCCCTCCTTTTGATGTAATTCGTTCCACTGCAAAGATTTATTTCGTTTTATATTTCGTTATAGTATCTAGAATGGCTTGTATAGCTGGTTATGTTTTTGGAAAACCCAAGTGTTTACATGGGAACCACGATCCATGCTTAGCATGTCGACATAGGGTTTGGCGACGACCTTTCCGCCGTGACTTTTGCTACAAGGCTATTGACGCCTTTTTGCATCATGATGGTTTATTGTTTATTTAAATCTTTTGGTACGTTAAAAATTTAAGGCAGATGCTGCCGAAATTTTCGTAAGATTTTGTTTGGAAGATTTCCTATAACCGCTTAAATCAAACTTTAATCTTTTTATTTTATTTTAAAAGTAACACCCGAATTTCCTTCGTTCTCTTCGGTTTTGGTTCCGTTCAGAGGGTCGGAAATTCAGGGGTGTTACATTATTCCTATACTATTCCATCACGAACTATTCCTAGAGATAATGTTTGTTATTTTCAATGCATTCATCCATTTCTAACACATTCATATTAAAAGATCGTATTATTATATGAGACCATCTCACCTATATAATTAGCACATTTCTGTAACTGTCACTTTAAAATTATAATTGATTACTTTATTAACCTAAATGTAACCGGTTAAATAAGGTTCTAGCTAATTTTTATTTTTTTTTTAAGAAAAAGTAATTCATGAGTGAGAAAGCATAGGTTCACTCTTCTTTACTGACTGAAGCTCTCAAGTCTCAAAAACTCTTCCTCTCTCCCGCGTGCAAATACTCCATTGATGTCCTACTCCTAAAGGTTTGAAGGCACGAGTTGAAGAAGACGAGACACTCAGACTACATAAACGCATATAATGGTTAGTTTATTGTTCTCAATTGCATTATTTTTCCTCTAATTTTACTAACACCCAAAAATTAGGGTTATAAAAAAATCGAAAATTTACACTTTGCATTTTCTCTGTCATTCGATTATTACTTATGGATCGATGTGTTCACTTTAGCTGGCGCTCTTACTGGTTACATGAGCTTCCTGCTGTAATGCCTGGCTATTTACATTCCTTCTGTATTTATGAATTGGGTATTATCAAAATTATGCTTGATACGCATGATTTATGTACATTTTATCCCCTAATTTTCACTCATATTATGCCGTCCTTATGCTTTATTCTTCTGATTTAGTCAATTTATGCTTATTTTCGAGGATATTACTCTTTTGGTGTAGTGTTTGTTGTTTTGTCAATTTTTGCAGGTTTTCAAGCCATCACAAGCACTAATTATATTTACCGTCTTACTCTCGGAGGCTTGGTGACCTTATGAACTAAGTTAGTGACTAAAGGGAAGTCACATTAATCAAAAGAAGGCCAACTATAGAAATGTTACATTTTTTGATCATCAAATGCAAAAAGGTCCACTTATAATGATCATACCTTTCAACACACTTGGAATTTGATAGATATTTTTATTGGAGATTAAACTTGGGTCCGTTAGCTTCGAAACGACTGGTCACATGCCCAAATCCGATAAGAAACGACCAAGTTATGGCATTTCAATGACGCAATGCGCATCAGGTACAAACCAGTCGACTGGTCGACCAGGACCAGTCGACCCGACTGTTTCAAGTCTGCAGATCACTGTTTGCTTTTTGACCCGTGATTTCTTGCCTCATGCTTCCTCCAATCTTTCCTCTTGCGTGCTTCAGACCTCCTACTCCTGTGCATCTGGTTCTAATTATGGAGAAGGTTGCTTGTTGGACCATCTCTACAATCATCATGAAGGCAAGTGGATGAGCACTTGAAATTTCCTATAAATACCCCAAGTATGTATTCATCCTTAAATGTATTCTAAGTAGTTCCTAAGTTCAGAAACTTGTCTAGTCTTCATATAAACACTTTCCTTAGCATTTTCATTCCTTGTTTTAAGCTTTAAGTTGTAATTTAGCTCATAAACACTAGAAGTTAGAAGTGGTTTTCATTTGCTAATCAATCAAAGTACTTAGATATTCCAAAATTTTGTGGGTTAAAGTGTGCAACTTGATGTGAAGTTTTTGTATCATTTGAATATTAAAGCTCTTCTTCTCATTGTTGTGATTCTCATCCCCCTCCATAGTTGAGGGTAGTAAGTTACTCTGAGCTTGAATTTCCATCTTTTTGTTTGATGAACCATGTATGTTATGATATTTTATGTGTTTATTTTAATTATCAACATGAGTGAGTAATTTTCTCTCTAGAGTTTGGGGATATAGTTAGCTCATTAATTTGCTTATGGGGTAATGGGTTGATCACAAATATGTACATGAAAGAATATGTGAGTTCCATGGTAAGGAATCGAAAGTCCATTTCGATCTTCATCCATGGACAGTTTATGTTGCTTGATTGCTTGAACACTTGGGATGTATGAATTCATGCTAGTAATGAGTGGCCCGGAAGCTAACTTTATTAGGATTCCTTCGAGACTTAGCCCGTCCTTAGGATGATGAACCATGCCTATCTTGTATGATTCTTTCTTGTTTAACATAAATTGGAGGTCATGAACCCCTTACTTACCGCTAATGCTAGTCATTAAGGTTATTTAAGGCAAATAAAATTAATTGTGTAGAGCGGACCTAGTTAAATCAACAATGACCTACGTTGCCGCGCTCTATCAATGCTGCATATTTTTCTTGAGTGTTGCGTAGTATATGTTGATATATATTTATTGTACAGAGCATTTTGAGGGCAGTCCAACTTGAGCTTCCAAAAGCAGAGCATAGGCATTGTGCTAGGCACATCTACGCAAATTGGAACAAGTCATTCAAAGGGGAAGAGATGAAATTACTGTTTTTGAGATGTGTCAAAGCATACAACTTGGCTGATTTTGAGGAACCAATTAATGAGATGGAGGATGTAAATTCGGTTGCTGTTGACGCATTCAAGAAATGTGGTCCTCAATTGTTTTGTAGATCTTTTGTCAAGCTAGAAGGAAAGTGTGAAGATTGAAGGAAGTAATTAAAATGAATGAGGTGAAGATTGGAAGATTGGAGGAAGTAATTAAAAAAAGTGAAAGATAAAGTAAGGAATGAGGTGAGAAATCTGGAAAAAAGGAATGAAAAAGAGGTTGGAGATGAATGCTGATTTGCAACGGTCATAAATGACCTATTCTACCGGTTACAAACCGATCAGGTATGCCAGCGGAAAATACAGGTTAAACTTCGTATTATTCGTGGTTAATTGAAAGTTCGTATTATTCTTGGGAAATCAGTGAAAAGTCGTATTATTCAGGGTAGTTTTTCCATTTAACTAAAGCAATAAGATAAGCGGTCACATCTCTCTGAGCAAATCTTAGAGCAAAACCCATAGAATATCTCATATAAATGAATAAAGAATATATTTAGGCTTACCAAAACAATGGGCAACATTGCCATGGAGTCTTCACAATTGCTTAGCAAGTAAAACATTATTGAAAATCTCTAAATTTATGAAACTTAGTCCTTCTACCTCCTTAAAACAACATAGAGCATTTCAGACTTTCTAGTGAAGACCCTTTTTCTCCCCTAATGATCGCCACCAAAAATTATGAAACCACCCCTTTGGCCACCTCATTACAGAAATTTACATTGTATTTAAAAAAACATATAAAGAAATTCGGTATGGAAGGATTAAAAACATAGAGTTATCAAGCCTTTCATATGCTACTAGTGATTAAAAAGTGAGTACTGTTGGATTCCACAAGCAAGTACAACTTCATTCTTGGGGTCTAAGCATACACTTTGGAAAGACAATACTGCTCACGTTCTGTTGGATACGTGTTCATCGTATTCGACATAAGTTTTGATATAATTCAGAACGATTTAAGACTAGTAGAGTTGGAAACTAGACTTAATTCAAGGGCTTTTCAATGACATATTCTGCACCTCGAACGAACATTAGAACTAGAAGTTATAATTGTTTGAACCCAACAGGTCCTAAATAACTTAAACGCAATTTAGGGAAGTGTAAAAATTTAGGGACTTCAAAAAAAAATTAGGGAAGTGTAAAAATGTTGGTTAGATATGAGTCTCTTTAATCATAGTAAGAAGTTCGTTTTTGCTTGCTCTTTTTTTGGTACATTTAAATTATTTCACATTCAAACCCTTCTCTTACATAAAGGTTTTATGCTTTTCCTTCATAACATTGAGACAAATTTTTTAACTTTCAATGAACCTTAAGGGGTTTAAGTATGTTATGACTTTGAAATCCATATTAGTCTGATATTGTGATTTGGAAGCTTTCTTTGGCTAGTAAGCCCCAAGAAATTTATATTCTCATGATTATATGACATGTTATGTTCAAGATTATTAATAAGGATGTGTTTTGAATTGTATTTTTAGACTAAGTTTGGAATTTAAGATTTTAGGTTAGTTGTTTGCTTGATGGAAAAATGCATTCTCTTCTTATGCTTCTTGTATAACACACAAGAGGGAAGAAAAAAAATTGAGGAGGATCACTCACAACAAAATCAAAACTAAATAAATAGTTTATAATTTTGGACTTAATAAATGACTTTGACTATTTTTACGAGTTTTGGGAACTTTTCATGCAAGCAAATGCAAGTCCTTTCCATCTTCTTCTTAAATATTTTTAAAGATGAGATAGAGAAAAAGGGAACTCAATGCTATTATTTCATTGTAGTAGTGCATATGATGTTCTAATTAGTACCAAGACAATTGTTATTTTTTGACTTGACAATGAACTTGTAAAGACATGGAATGTTCAAATGATCGTCAACATAAGACAATATGTAATGTAGATGTTTTTGATATCTGAAGTAAATGTCAATGGTATGTGAAGTACGAAGTCTCGATATGTGAAGTAGGAGTTTTTATTATCTGAAGTAGGCTTTTATGGTTTGAAAAGTAGGTGTTTATGATACGTCAAGTAAGGAGTTATTAGTTTGTGAAGTGGAGATTTTTAATATGTGACACGTATTTTATATAGGAAAAATTATCGTGTATAACACAACCTTTTGTTAATTTCCCTATAATAATACTAACTTTGGATTAACCATGAATAACACCAATTTCAGTTTATTAGCTAATTTACCAACTTTTTTGTCATATAATCTTCTATAATTTGATTTTTAACATGTTAGCGATATCTTAGGAAAACACCCCCAATGTTAGTATTATTCATGGTTAATCAAAAGTTGATATTGTTGTGGAAAAATAAGCAAAAGGTTGTATCTTGGTAATTTTTCCTATAATAAAGAAAAATAAAAATAGTCAACATCAATAAAATATTATACTTGCATTTTCATTCATATTGTGTTTGAATTGATTTTTAGATTTAAAATTATCAAATTCAACCATCAAATCTTTTATTCTGGTTTTCGAATAGAAGAAATTTATTTTTGATAAGTGGTGAAATAATTGTTTTTTTATGGAAAAATGGACTAGGCTTGTGGAAACATCTCTTAAAAAAATCGTTTCTCACAGAGGAATATTTAAAATAAATAAGTTTTTTTTAATACAAAAGTTTGAAAAAAATATGTTAAAAGTCAAAAAACATTGCATGATTTTTCGCTGTTAGTAACAACAAACAAAAGCACGACAAATTTATAATTTTTAAAATAAAAAAATAAAAGGAGTAGAGTAGATTACTTTGTTATCCTTTTGTTCACTATTACTAATAGCAAACTTATTTTATAATTTCTTTCTAGTTTTCGAATTTAGAGATATTAAATGCGATAAATGGATAAATAGATTTATTTTTTCTAAAATCGTGCAGCTATAATTGTTTTTTTAATGGAAAAATGGACTAGGCTTGTGGATATGTCTCTTAAAAAGATCATTTCTCACCAGAGTAATATTTGAAATAAATAAGTTTTTTTAACACAAAAAATTGAAAAAATAAGTATAATTCTAAACTAATTCTCAAAATAAGCGTGTCTAAGCCTAAGATCGTTGTTACTAACAGCGAATAATAAATGAATATGATAAAAGTCAGAAAAAATTTACCACGATTTTTCTTTGTTAGTAACAACAAACAAAAGGACGACAAATTCATAATTCTTAAAATAAAAAAATAAAAGAAATAGAGTAGATAACTTTGTTATCCTTTGTTCTGCTCTTGTTCGTTGTTAGTAACAGAACACTTTGTAATTCTTTAAAATAAAAATTACTTTTAAATCAATCTTATTTTATTATTTTTTATTAAAAAAAGTTTTTTTATCTCAATATCCCTCACCAGATTTGTCGTTGATGCAATGCCTCACAAAATGGGCCCTTGAAGACTACTGCTATGGACTTTACTCGGTAGACTGTAGTAATGTAAAACCAATTTCTTTGAACTTTGAAGGCACTCCACAAAAATACTAATTCAGAAAAAAAATGAAAAATAAATATAAAAACTAATAACATGCCTTATCTGATCTACATCTACCAATTTTGTAAATATCCTTTTAGATCGAACTTTATTAATAAAACTAAAAAGATTCCTTTTGTGTGTTGTGCAATAACTTCTTAGTTGTTTTATAGTTTTTTGACTACTTAAATAGTAAAAAAATTTAGAAATTAATGTGAATAACTTTTACTTTCAACCGAAATAATTGAAAGTCGATTTTAATAATAGCTAATTAAATAAGTCAACTATATATAAGCAAAAAAGGAAACAATTACCTTCTAACAAGCTATCGCTAAAATTCCCCTATTTATAAATATAATAAATAACAATAAAATAAAACACTTACATAATTGACTTTCTAAGTAATATTTGTCCCAATGTTATTATTATATTTTTTCCCCTCCAATTGATATTATCATTGACTTTTTAGTATTGAAAACAATCGATATATTACTCCCTCCAATTCACCACTAAACTCCCATTTGTTTTTTGACGCTATTCATATCTTACTTTGAATTTGTATTTTATTATTAATCTATAAGTTAAAACATAGTCAAGTGGCATCCTGTTTGATTCGTCTCAATGCAATGATTATTTATATCAACTTTTCATAATTTTTAATTATGCACAATTAGAGACATTAACGATTGAATAAGTGCATTGGATAGAGTGCTAAAACAAATGGGACTTTAGTGGTGAATTGGAGGGAGTATAATATAACTCATTATTTTACTATCAAATTAATATTAATTCAAATCAATAAAGAAAAATCATGAATTGACAAATTCCTCTTCCGGCCTGCTGAAATAATAATATTTAGAATTTTTATCTAAAGTTTTTAACTTAATAAATGTTGTAAAATGAGTGGCCAAGAAAATTACAAGTTAAGTCATGTTTAGTTTGGCTTAAAATGTTATAAAATCAGTTACAATAAGATAAAAATTAGTCATAATTAATAAAAATCAATTATAATCACTAAAAGCTAATTTAAATTATTTTATAAAAATAAATTGAAGTCCCGCAAGGAATGCTCACAAGAATTAAGAAAAATAGAATATTTTAGATAATGGATATATTATTTTATTAAGAGGAAAAAGTACCTAGAATAATCCAATTTATTCGTGATTTTCCTACAATAATCCACCCATCGATTAACCATAAATAATCCAAACTTTAAGGGGTATTTTCCTAGAGTATACCCGGTGATTGGATGACTTGCTATAGAAAATTTTACTTTTTAAAAAAAGATAAACTAAAAAAAATGTCGAAAAAAATGTGTTAAAAAAATGTTCAAAAAAAAATTTATAACTTTTTTATATTATTTAGAATCTTTTATGTAAAATTTTAAAAATTTTCTAATATTAAATTAATTTTCAGTTTATTTTTTGGTGATTTACCTACTATAACAGGTCATCGGGTTATCTAGTTAAATACCCCTTAAATTTGGGATTATTCATTGTGCAATATGTAAGATTATCGTATAAAATTCACGAATAGGTTAGATTATCCTAGGTAAATTGTCCTTTATTAAATAATAAATTTGATGGAAGAAAATTGAGGACCACAAACATTTAAATAAGATCGAAAGAAACTTAGTGAATAGACGCTTCTTTAAGCGTCTAAAAAATTATTTTAGACGAAAAAAAAGCGTTGAAAAACTATGTATATATGCGTCTAAAAACTCCGTATTTTTTTGTTGTGAAAATTAGTGAGTAACATGTGAGGACCTTAAATAATACTCCCTCCAATTCACTTGTGTTGTTCCATTTCCTTATTGGGACAATTCACATCAATTGTCCCATTTTCATTTTTGTCTATCTTTTTTTACCTAAATACCCCCACTTTTCCAATTCCCAATACCCTACTACCATCTTTACAATTAATTTAATCAAATTAAAACCCCACTTTTCCAATTTCTAATACCCAACTACCACCTTTACAATTAATTTAATCAATTAAAATACCCAACTACCACCCACTCTTAATATTTGTGCCAAATTCAAATGGGACAACACAAGTGAATTGGAGGGAGTATAAAATGTTTAAATGAAAATAGTGAAAATACAGTGGTGATCATAAACATTATAAAAATATTAAAATGAGGATAAAAATTTACGTCATAAGTATAACCCCTACCTGTTAGTCTATTACTCCATTACCTTTTTACTTACGTTATTATTCATTTTGGTCCGTTTTACTTGATTTGTATCATTTTCATTATTGGAATATGACTCAACAGTTCATCTTAATTTCAGCTATATATTTTAACTCTCTTTTAATTTCATTGACATAATTTATTCTCTCTCTTTATTAATTATCGTTATCCACCTTTTTCTTAGAAAATAAACATATTCTCTTCGATGCAAATTATACAGGGTACAAGGAGTAATTCTAAAGGTGTTGTGACTTGTGAGGGACAGTTTCTTCAAGTGATGTATTAGTTATATGGGTTAAATAATTCAATTGATACAAATTCAAGAAAAAAATTAAAATGTTGTTTTAAAGTCGTTCCCTCGAGAAACGGTCACTCACATTAGTAGCCGCTATTAATTTTGTTTTTTATAAACGAAGAAATAAAAAAGGAAGCATCCTTAAAATCAATCTGCTACCCCATCTCGTTTCTCCTCATTTTGGTTCACCTCTTTCACAAACCAAAACCCGCTTCAGAAACCTTCTGTCTGCTCCATTTTTCTCTGTAAAATCTTTAAAAATGAGAACTCAAATGTTAAGATCTGTTCAATCAGCTGCTAAAAGAAGCAATCATGGAACCCGGCATTATGCATCTGCATCAAATCCAGAGCGTAAAGTAACCATTCTCGGTGCTGCTGGTGGGATTGGACAACCTTTATCTATGTTGATGAAATTGAATCCACTTGTTTCCACACTTTCTCTTTATGATCTTGCTGGTACTCCTGGTGTTGCTGCGGATTGTAGCCACGTCAATACCAGAGCTCAGGTCTTCTTCTTTTCTTCCTCTTTCTGATCTCGCTGTTTTCAATTGGGTTGAAGTAGTTTATGATAATGTTGTATTGGATTGCATTTGTTTCTGATCTGTTGCTGGGTTTTTGTTTTTGTACTCATTGATTCTTTACTTTTTCTGGGTATTTGTAATGTGGGTTTTTTTGTGTTTGTTTTTCCGCTTTTGTTGAAGAATCGTATGTGTTGGGGTTTTTTTGTGTGTTTGTAGCTTGTAGGGGTTGGTTTTATTTTTATTAACTTATTTCCTAGTTGAAATTTGTGATTAGTTTTTGATCTATAGGTTAAAACATAGTGAAGTGAGATCTTGTTTGATTTGTGGCATTGCAAAGATAATTAATATCAAATTTTTATAATTTTTTATTATACATAACAAGAGATACATCGTATTAAAACAAAAGTCGAAGAAAGTAAACATTTGGATGTATAGGGTTTGGTGTGCCTAGATGATGGTGTGGGTCACCGATGTAAAACCCTGTTACTTTTTATTTTTTTGAATTATTGTGTAAGAAATAACATAACAGAATGAAAGTCAAACTGATTTCAAATCAGTTTTCGCTCACAATATACTATTTTAGAACTGCCATTGACTTGTGGAGTGTTATAATTCATATTTTGGAGACAATTATTCGATCATAGTATGAATAGTTGGAAATAAAGGTCGAAGCTTAGCTGTTTGTTGGGTACTTTGTTTAAGGAAAACAGAAGGGAATATAATTGAATAAAAATGATTCAAGCTTCCATTTTCCAATGTTGGTTTTGTTAAAAATACTCACATGTATGGTTAGTTATCAATAATTTCTAAGAATACTAAGTGTAAATTTGGAGAGATTGATTAGAACTTCACATAGAGAAGTGATGATTTGGTGAATTTTTGTTGGATTTTTTGTCCATCCTTTTTTATGGTACATATGAAATCCCATATATTTTCCTTTCTAAACATGGGAAATCACTTAATTTCTTCCATTTCCTTTCCTCTCAATTCATGTATTCCCTACTCAAAGAGCAGTGCGAGTAAATGACGTGTTAGAGGTTGATAACTTTGATATACATGTCTAATTGTCTATGTTTTCTTTCCTGAAAATACATTGGTTGACCAGATTTCGTTCTGCTTAACCATATTCTGTGAGTTGTAATGAATAAAGGGCAAATGGAGATTCCTTGTGTGATTGTGTGACAATATTTCTTATATTTGATTGATTTTGGCCACGGTTTCACGCCTCAAACTGTTATGCGTAAATTCTGATTGTTGTGTCTGCAATTGGCAGGACTGTACACATACATTCTAGCATGCTAAATTACTAATTTTAGATCTTACTGGTTTACAATTGAATTCTCCTGCCCTATTATGTTACTACTAACCCTATTGCTTTCGTGATTCATTGATCATGCAGGTTGTTGGTTATGCTGAGGATTCGAATTTGGGGAAGGCTCTTGAAGGATCAGATGTTGTTATAATTCCTGCTGGTGTGCCTAGGAAGCCTGGTATGACACGTGATGATCTCTTTAACATTAACGCTGGCATTGTGAAAAATCTCTGCCTTGCTGTCGCCAAGTACTGTCCTAATGTGAGCATAAATTCATTCGTTTGGTCTTTTTAATTAATAATTACCTTTTCGTGACTTGTATAACTAATGATGCATCCTTTTTTTGATTGTGGGATGAATGTGAATTAGGCTCTTGTAAACATGATCAGCAACCCTGTGAACTCAACAGTGCCTATTGCCTCCGAAGTTTTCAAGAAAGCTGGAACTTATGATCCTAAGAAGCTGTTCGGTGTGACAACTCTAGATGTAGTTAGGGCTAAGACTTTCTATGGTAATAAGGCTGGCCTTCCAGTTGAAGGTATGCCATCAAAATAATTACAGCTTAAATGTGTGTCAAGCTATGGGGTATTTGGCTATGAGTGTTGTGTGTTAGTGTATTTTCTGTTATTTACATGATTATGGGAGCTATTGACATCATATTGATCTTTTGCATTTTGAGTGGCCTGTTTAACAGCGATGTAGTCTTGCTAATTACCTTTCTGTTTGCTCTTGCTTGCAGAGGTCAATGTGCCTGTTGTTGGAGGACATGCTGGCATAACCATCCTCCCACTGTTTTCTCAAGTATATTTTATGGACCTTGTTCTCTCTCTCATCTCCCCCTCCCAAAAATTGTGCCCATCAAATATCTTTTGGGGCGGTAATGTTGGTTTGATTTGTCTCTTTCATTTTATTATTTCTGAGTGTACGTTCTCTCTTGTAGGCTCACCCACAAGCCAATCTCTCACAGTCCGACATTGAGAAACTTACAAAGCGAACACAAGATGGAGGAACGGAGGTTGTTGAGGCCAAGGCAGGAAAGGGTTCTGCAACATTGTCGATGGCGTAAGTGTTGATATAAATTCAGAATTTTTCAGTGTTATATCAACAATATTTGAGGCTGCCTTTATCTTACACTAAAACCTCTTGCTTGATTTCTGAGGAACTGTAACGTAAAAGTTAATTGAACTTTTTATTTTCGAATGGAGATAAATTATCTTGTATTTCAAATGAGGACTTAATAGAGATACTCCTGTGATCCTTGGAAAGAAATTTTATTGTCCTGAAAATGTGATTATATGGTTTTTTTTCTTCCCAGATTTTGATTTTATTTAAGTAAAAAATCTTCTCTTTGAGATTTTAAGATTTCTGCTCACTGCTGTTCATTAGGTATAATCTTCTAAAAATGTCGGTGGAACTTTTAATTGTGTATTGCAGTTATGCTGGAGCCCTTTTTGCTGATGCCTGCTTAAAGGGACTGAATGGTGTTCCTGATGTTGTGGAGTGTTCTTACGTAGAGTCAAATGTGACTGAACTTCCGTTCTTTGCTTCTAAGGTATGAATGTAATACAATCTTCACAGCTATTGCAGTGTAAATTCCTTGTGCTTTTCTTGTATGTTCAATGACAGAAGTTCATCTCTTTTCTCTGGATTTTCTTCTATATTCCTTATGACTTATTGATTTCTGAACTGTTTACTTGTGCTACCTTTGGCTTCATTAGTTCAACAAATTGCTTGCATTAGGATAATGAAATTGTTCTATAAACTAATTGTCTGATTCTCATAATGAAATTTTCACTGAGGGTGCTCTTGCTAAATGCTGTTTACGCTGTATCATTTGCATCTTAACATTTCATTATTTTCTGCTTGTGTAGAGAATCTTTATCCATATACAGTAGATAGTATCTAGAAAACAGGGTACTTGCTTTATCAGATCAACAAAGACATTGTTCTCGACTTCTCGTTTTAGCTTATTTGTGGGGAGTTTTTCGGGCATAGTGATCTTATGTTTTTTTTATGGTTGAGATTGATTTGTTGCATCAATCAGCTGTATGTCTAAGCTGTATGTTTTTGATCAATTATGATGCAATTTAGTCTTTTGTTTACGAATGGTGCTACGCTGTTCTACGTGCAGGTTAAATTGGGGAAGAACGGGGTGGAAGAAATCTATGGGTTGGGCACGTTGTCTGATTTCGAGCAACAGGGTCTGGAAGCACTCAAGTCTGAGCTCAAATCATCCATTGAAAAGGGTATTGATTTTGCAAACAAGAATTGAGAATCTCTCGACATAATTAGGAATTGAACTTAATAATGTTAGTTTCGGATCTGGCACTGTAATTGCCAATTTCCATGTTGTACCTTTATGAACACTTCCTCTCAAATTTTTGCATCGGTTGGATTCATATGTCAATAAGATACAATTTGGTGGTATAAATTATTATACCAATAATGCTTGTTTTCAAGAATTTTTTAAAAATAAACTTATATACTTTCAAGGTTAAATACAATTTACCCTTAAACCTAGCTTAAATATAATTATTTATAGTGAAGTATAATTTTCTTTTACAAGTATAATTGTATAAACTCTATTTGTATTGTTATTTATACATATTTTACCGACTCTATTTGTAAGTTGCAGGTTTTGCGTTCTTTAAAACCTTTTTTGAGTTGGAAGAGTTGGAAGACTCTTTGAACACACTCTTCTCTATGAGTATGAGCTGTCATTCTTCTCTCCCTAGACCTTGCATATAGTTTCTATGAGCGGAATACACTGGGTATGATGATGATAATGAATTGTATATACTATTAACAACAATGTGCGTATTACTATTATCCTCAAAATCATCCTTCAATGTGTGGAAATCTTCTAATTGTGATTTGATTTACCTTCCTATAACACATCATAATTTCATTACTATTTTTATAATTTGGAGTACCATAAAATGTTCAGGTCTCGTACTATCATATATTTCTACTAATAGCTACATTTTCCTCCAAACGTCCAGAAAGCCTTTAGTAATCTTGTTTTTACCAACACTAAACGGCGCACATTCTTCTAGCAATTGTCTAGTTCTCGCAAGCTGAGATGGTGCACATCAATACTCGTAATTAAGTAAATTCATTCACCATCACATCTAGTGAATCTAACACCCATTCACAGGAAGGACAAAGCCAGTAAAAAACACAGCTCAACAGCCATAAAATATAGAGAAGAAAAGTTACCGACGTCCAGGGATCCGTGAATTGTAGGGCGTAGGGCAGGCGTACGCAGAGGGTGGCAAATTCCATTGGATGATCATATTCAACTCAGAACCAACATTATGCCAAACAATCTAAGCATCAAAAGAATTACACCTATCCTTCTATAACATACCAAAACTATACAAAGCTAGAAGCTAATTCCAATATAAATCCAATCCTAACCCACTAACATATTACAAGCCTACCGAAACTACTGATCTCCCTATATGTACGCCACCGATAATCAAGTGTATCATGTCGCCTACCATTAAAATACTTGCACAGAAAGTGTGAGTAGCAACTACGGCAAAAAATGTACAATTACCACACAGCATTCTGAAACCAGCAAGTTAAGATACAAAATCTGTGTTATGTAGCCACTAAAGTGAATAAGGGTCTCTACTTGTGAAGATGGCCAGCTGAAAGCCACCAAGCTGAGCAGCCGCATCAAGGAGGGATAAACCCACCCTAAAAAACGCTTCACAATGCAAAGGCAATTCAGCATCAAGTGCACCACACACCATTGCATCTAACAACCTAATACTGCCAAGACCCAAAACAAAGCTCACATCAGATCAGATTTACCAAAAAAAAGCTGCTGTTAAATTGATAACTAAATCAAATAGAAGTGGAAGACATTAACATCCATGCTTTCTGATCATTTCTTTGGCAGAAACGATCACACTTTTACACTAAAACATTAAAAGCACAAATGGAACAAAGATGTCAAACATAAGGATGACAGCATATATGATTTATTACAAAAACATCTAGAGTTTTTTGGTCATAAGAAAGATCAATGCACACATAGAAGAAATGCATGTTCACCGCTACATATATTCCCCATAAAATGTATGAGAGAAAGCGTTTCTTTATTAAGGGTTCAAAGAGATCCCAAATTAATTCACATGTACACATCGTCAAACAGCTGTAACAAGCAAGGAATATCATAGTTGCAAGCAAACCAAATCGGCATCTCAAAATACAAAATTGAGCTGTTTGACAGGATACTAGTATAATTTCAAACCCAAGAATTGATACCCACCTTTGAAATAATAAGATCCTATGTTTAACCTCCATCTGAATCGGAAGAGGAAGAGCTATCACTATCTGAATCTGTAAGAGAACAATCAGGTGTAAAATGAAAAGTTCTTTTCCACTTTTTCACAGAACAAGGAAAGAAATCTGTCATTCACAGCTTAAAATAAATATTTTTACCGCTAGAAGAGGATCCAGAATCACTGCTAGAGCTGCTTGAGCTACTTGAATCACTAACATTATCACTATGCTTTTCTGGTTGAGCAAGGGGTGAAGTGGCAACATTTGTTTCATCTAGCACAGATCCAACCAGGTCAATGAATCAAGGAGAACAATTAATTTGGTAGAAGAGATCTGAAAATTTCCTTTTTTAAAGCAAATTACCTGCTGTTGTATCTCTAGGCGCTTCAGTATATGCAGGAGCTGGAATCTGCAACAAGTGAACACAAAAATCAACCAAAAAGCTCAAAGGGCATATGTAAATTAAGAATCATAGAAAAATACTCACTGTTTCTTGAGCAGCCTGGGCAGCTGCTGCTCTAGCTTGAGCAATTTCAGCTTTCCTCTTTTGCTTGCTCAAGGTCTTCTTGTAATTTGTTACAAATCTATCCAGCTCCCAAAGTGTCTCAACATCAAGCGTTTCCAAATCCAATTCAATCTCATTATCTTTTTGTGATTCATATGAATTTCTCTTTTTAATAATTTGGATAAGAGATACAAGTTTCTCTTCAGGCAAACTTTGAAGATTACTGCCAAGCTTTTGTCTCTCCTCAGAAGTCATGTTTCTTTTATGGGGATCCTTAGCTTTAGGTTTCACTAGAGCAGGCTTCCTTCCAACAGAATATGTAGGATTTGGAGTCGATTCTTGTCGAACAGGCATTGAATATGATCTCTCGAAGTTTCTCGCATCAGGAAATGGAGTGGGTTGTAGAAGAGGTGGAGCAAACGATCTGGGAGTCAATACAGGAACATGGGAATAAAACATTCTCGACGTTGGAGTTGGGGCCCCCCTATCACGAAGCATTTCACTCCTCAAGTTTCGATCATAATCAGTTTCAATAGCAGGCCACCTCGTTTCAAACATCCTAAGCAACTCTTGAGCCATGATATGAACATCTTGCCCGGGAGAATTATAGGTCAATGCATTATGAAAGGTAAGTCTTACATCCTCAGCAAACTCCCTAGGGGTTTTGTACCAATTCTTGGTCAACCTAGACTTGATTGTACCCAAATCCATTGGGTGCTTTATAAAATCAAAATAATCATGCAGACCAAGCGCCTTCACGTCCACAGGTTGATTAAACACCCATCCATGCTTGTGGTTCATTAACTTCTGAAGTAAAGTACTGCATTTGCTAAAACATTTCTTATCACTCCTGAATCCATAATCAAATTTTGACCCACCATGCTTCTTACTTCCACTAGATCTTGTCTTCCTATTGTTCTCAGGCGGGAGCTTATCCATACCCAAAAGAAACTCGGATTTTCGATACAATTGATTTGCCTTAGGAGTCCGCTTTTCCCTCTCAATAATGTCACCACCAACTCCATGATACTGATTGTTATTCATCACAGAAACTGAAAGTTGCCTAAATGGCCTTGATTTATCAGAAGAAACCAAACCCATTTCAGAACCCATCCTCATACGACTACCCACCATCTCATTTCCACCATTTACAGGATATTGCAAGTGCCCGTCAAAAGGAATTAAACTTCCATTACCAGTAATACTAGAATACCTACTAATCTCAATCTCCTTAGCTTCAACCTTTTTAGCCATGTTCCTAACTTGATCAAGTTCATCCTCTAACTTCCTTTTCAGATCTCTAACTTCCTCCATTGAACTAGCTGCTGACACATTAATGGTCAACCTATCATCTACCTGAGTAACCAATGGTCTTGACACTAACCTATTATTCAAATCTCCACCACGTCCATTTGGAAGAAATACCTCAGCTCGATTAAGACGTGAAGAATCCCCCGAAACCACTACCTTTAACAAATTCTGTTGCAATGGCAAAGAATTGGCTTCTTCAACAGCCTCTACCGGTGACAAATTCTGCTGCAATGGCAAAGAATTGGCTTCTTCAACAACCTCTATTTGTGATGAATTCTGCTGCAATTTCAAATTAGCTTCTTCAACAGCCTCTACATGCGACAAATTCTGCTGCAATTGCAAAGAATTGGCTTCTTCAACAACCTCTATCTGTGATAAATTCTGCTGCAATTGTAAAGATTTGGTATCTTCAACAGCCTCTACCTGTGACAAATTCTGTTGCAATTGCAAAGAATTGGCTTCTTCAACAACCTCTGCCTGTGACAAGTTCTGTTGCAATTGCAAAGAATTGGCTTCTTCAACAACCTCTACATGTGACAAATTCTGCTGCAATTGCAAAGAATTGGCTTCTTCAACAACCTCTGCCTGTGACAAATTCTGTTGCAATTGCAAAGAATTGGCTTCTTCAACAACCTCTACCTGTGGCAAATTCTGTTGCAATTGCAAAGAATTGGCTTCTTCAACAACCTCAGCCTGTGACATATTCTGCTGCAATAGCAAAGAATTGGCTTCTTCAACAGGCTCTACCTGTGACAAATTCTGCTGCAATTGCAAAGAATTGGCTTCTTCAACAACCTCTATCTGTGATAAATTCTGCTGCAATTGCAAAGATTTGGTATCTTCAACAGCCTCTACCTGTGACAAATTCTGTTGCAATTGCAAAGAATTGGCTTCTTCAACAACCTCTACCTGTGACAAATTTTGTTGCAATTGCAAAGAATTGGTATCTTCAACAGCCTCTACCTGTGACAAATTTTGTTGCAATTGCAAAGAATTGGCTTCTTCAACAGCATCCTTTGGCGGGGAAGATGAATTTGGTAAGTTTTGCAAATCATCCTCGGTATTATCCTTCTCATGCTCAAAGTTGACGTTGTTATCGACAGTAGCAGTGACACCATTAACAGCATGATGATAATTTGGAACATTGCTTGCGTTCAAAGAATTGCTCTTGTCAGAACTGGCACTGTTTTCATTTTCAGAGGCTTTTGAAGTGGCTGTGGTTGTGGTTGTGGCAGCAGCTATGGTGGTTAAAGGATCATGATTTTTGACAACGTCATCGATCGTTCTGTGAATCCTGCGAGTATAAACTTTACAATTCTCACTCCACAAATATTTCTCCTTGGGAAGCTTATCAGCTCCTGAAGTCCCCGAAGCCATACATGTACGGTCTTCTTTCAATTCCAAAAACCCTAAAAACCAATCCCTTAAAAAACCCTAAATTATAATGACCATCAGCCAAAGTTTTCAATTGGGAGTCGAAACCTAGGGTTTTGCATCAGAACCCAAGATTTCATAAGACAATAGATCCGATAAAACCCTAATCCAACACAAAATCACAGAATAAAAAGACAAAAGGTTTATATTTTAACAAGTAACAAGGGAATAAAGAACAGATCTTTCAAGATTTCACACTCTTTAAAAAATCAAAATCATAACGTATGAGAAATCAAATTGAAGATGATCTGCAAACCTTAAATGTTGGGTGGTTCTGGAAACATCTAGAGAGTAAGAGATAGACGGGCGGTGAGTGGAGAAATTGGGGGGGGATTGTTTACAGAGAAAGGAGAGAGAAAGTGGAAAGCAAAGAGGCGTCGAGGAGAGAGAAACTAAATGGGTTTGAGATGAGCGAATTTGGGAGAATTTGCAAAAAAGGGCTTCCGATAAACGGAAATTGTTTTACAAGAGGCAATTGATCCGAATTTCGAACCCAGCTATCTCTCTTTATTCGTCGGTTATTAAACCAAATCAATTACTTCTTCCGTTCCGTTTTACTTGCTATGTGTATGGGCACACATATTAAGGAAATACTATGTAATTATTATGAGGATGAGGGGATTTCTTTTTAGGATTTTTAATATTAATTGATGAAAAATGAAAAAGGAAAATAGGATTTTTTAGATGATTGAGAATATTATAATGATTAAATAATAGTAGATATAAAAGTTAATGAGGTATAGAGTAGGATAGAAATAGGAGTAGGTGAAACAATAAATGATTGGTTTTTTACAAAAAATGGAAATGTATCAAGTGATATGATACTTCCCAAAATAGAAAATGTAGCGAGTATTATGGAACGGAAGAAAACTAACTCCGATAAATCGACTTTCATAGACGTTTAAAAGAAACATCCAATTTTCAAGAAAATTTCACATGGTAGCATTTATAGTATACACTATTTAATTGTCGTAGCATTTTTCATTAAATTATTATTAAATTCCGTTTAATTCATCATCTTTAAAGTTATTTTCACATGCTAGCATCCAGTTTTTGAACTTTATGCCAACAATTTTATTAGTTCTTGAGATTAGGCGTGTTCAAATAAACCCGACCCGCTTGACCCAACCCGTCGACTCGCATCAGAAATGGCGGGTCAATTTTCCATAACAACAATATGTTACGGTTCGGATACCCGACACGCCTTAATCGGGTTGGGTCAGGGGCCTCTTAATAAATTAAAACGGGTACCCGCCTACCAGTTATATTAGAGGAATTTTTTCAAAAATAATTTATTGGTCTACTTACGGCTATTAGACTAAGTAATAACTAATATTAAGTAATAACAAAAAAAAGTCGATAACTAATTTTCAAGTGGGTTACCAACAAGTAAATTTAAGATTTAGAAGAAAAAAAATGTAACTAATATTAAGATAAATCGGGTCGGGACACGGACCTTCAAAATAGATACCCGACTAACCGGGTACCCAAATACCCAACTTTCCGGGTACTCGAGATGCCAGGTATCCGGTTATGAACACCTACTTGAGATGCTCCTTTTGAATTTTATAATGCCAAAATTTTAAATGAAAATAAAATTATTCCAACATTTATGGGCTTTAATGAATTAAACGTTAAAATGTTGAATTAAACAATTGAGAACAAAAAACGGATGTTACCATGTGGAAAAAACTTACAAAATAATAAATTTAACGGAATTTAACAAGAACTTAGCGAAAAATGTTACGGCAATTAGATTGTGTATAAACTGGATGCTACCACTAGCAATTCAGTAAAACTGATGCTACCATATGAAATTTCTCAAATTTTAATAGAATGCGGTATGCCTAAAGAGGAAATAAAGATCGTGGATAATATCTTTGTTATGAAGAGGTTAAGACCAAAGAGACATTTAACTCAAGGAAGATCTTGGATCATACTTAGGGATGTCAACGAGTCGAATCTGGACTGGGTCCAAGTAGACCCGGATCCAGATTCGTTTTTGAAAGGAAGACTCAGATCCGAATTCGGATCCGCGGGTCCAGTTATTGAAGACCCAGATCCAGATCAACGGGTCCTACGGATCCAGTATCGGATCTGAGTCTAAAACAAGTCCAATTTACATTTACGTATTTGATTGAATTTTGATTTGTATTGCGATAATGATAGAATTTTAAATATTAATTAATAATAATAATATATAAAATTATCAATTAAAATCTAAATACATTCAATAATATAATACAAACTAAAATTTTTCTTAAAATCTTTATAGCAATTTTATCACCAATGTCAAAATTAATGTTAGATATTAATCACGTATTTTAATAATTTAAATAATAATTAGTAATCAAAACCATGCTGCAGTTTGATAAGTATAGATATGTCGACAATCACTTATTTACATATTTTAATCTATCTTTTTCCATCTTTTATTTACCATTGAATTGGTAGTTGTAGTCTGCTACTGCTTGTTTGTTCAAGTCTTCATCAAAAACAATTATTACATGTATTCTGTGAAGTTAATTTCGAAGTCCAATATCAGCATATATATTTAATATATAAAAAATAAAAAACGGGTCCTCCGGATCCGCGGGTTCGGGTATTTTTCTGAGTTCCGGACCCGCGAAATGTTAAAGGATCCGTGCCCGACTCGGATCCAACGGGTCCAAAATTCTAGGGTCCAGATCCGTGAAAACGGATACAGATCTACGGATCCGGGTGGATTCCAATACCCATTGCCATCCCTAATTATACTGCATACTATTATTTATAATATACGAAAATTTGATTTTAAACATACGAACTATGCCTCATTTGCATCTAAACTGTAAGGTTATGCCTTGAATCCCACATCGGAAGAATAACTATAAGGTTATGCCTTGAATCCCACATCGGAAGAATAACTGTAAGGTTATGGCTTGGAAGATTGAAGTTTTTTATTATCCCACATCGGAAGAATAACAAAGGCTTGTTATTCTTCTCCTTATAAAAGGAGTCTTGGGGATTATTTTGAATCATCCAAAAATCTGTTTAGCTAAGGTTTTCTATTAAGGAGTAATTTATAAACTCCTATTTTCTGTAACCTAGTCAATATCTGTATTTTGGGTCTCCACAAGTAATAAAACTTTTCTCTCCTCTGCCGGTGGACGTAGTCGACATATTGTCGGCGAACCACATAAATTCTGTGTGTTTAGTATTTTGTCAATCTTTCCGATTTCTTTCTTGCATCAATTATAACAAATTGGTATCAGAGCCGGATTTATTTTCTGGTAAGAAAGATGTCTGCGATGAATGTGAAGATTGACAAATTCACGGGGAGTAATAGTTTCAGTTTATGGCAGATCAAGATGCGGGCTTTGTTAAAGCAACAAGGCTTGTGGGCACCATTGTCAAAGAAGACAATTGATGCCGAATCCGCTGAGATGACCGTTTTGGAGGAAGAGGCGCATTCGACAATTATGCTGTGTCTCGCCGACCACGTCATCACCGAGGTTGCCGAGGAGGAAACAACTTCAGGTCTGTGGTTGAAACTCAAAAGTCTATATATGACGAAGTCTTTGACCAATAAGTTGCTCTTGAAACAAAAGGTATGTCTCTTCGAGAGCATTTAGATTAATTGAACACAATTTTATTAGAATTGCGTAATATTGATGTTAAAATCGAGGATGAAGATGCAGCCTTAATTCTGTTAGTTTCTTTACCACTGTCATATGAGAATTTTGTTCAGTCTTTTATTGTTGGTAAAGATACTATAACTCTAGAAGAAGTTAGATCATCACTTCATACTAGAGAGTTGCGCCATAAGACGACTGGTAGTATTACAATAATCAGGCTGCTGGGTTAGTAGCAACAGGGGGTAAGGGTCAGGGAAATTCAAAGAAGAAGAAATTTAATAAATCTGGTCCTAAGGGTCCTAAACCTATAGACATCTATAATTACTGTAAGGAGTAGGGGCATTGGAAGGCCGGTTGCCTAAGAAAAGAGCGAAGACAAATCAGTTCATGCATACAGCGAGAAAACACCAGTCGAAGATGATTATGTTCTGGTCGCTGATGAACAAACACGTCAACCTGATGTGTGGGTTCTGGATTAAGGGGTGTCTTATCATATATGTCCATGCAGAGAATGGTTTACAACCTATGAGCAGATAGATGGAGGTAATGTTTCAATGGCCAACAGTGTTGTCTGCAAGGCGGTTGGTATTGGCTCGATTAAAATACGGACACATGATGGTAAATTCTGTACATTGAACGATGTTAGGCATGTTCCATCAATGACTAAGAATTTGATATCACTTAGTCTTTTAGATAGCAGAGGTTTCAATTTCAAGGGTGAAGGTGGAATGTTACATGTCTACAAAGGTTCCAATGTGGTTCTGAAAGGTGTTAAACGTGGTACTTTGTATTTATTGCAAGGCTCACATTTATGCGTTTAGCATTTGTTGCATCATCGAGGGTTCCACGAGGATAATATGACTAAATTGTGGCATATGAGGCTTGAGTCAGTATGAAGTGAAAGAGGGATTGAAGTTACTGAAAGGAGATCTTATCGTGGCCACAAGGTCGAGGATCTTGGATTACGGAGCATTGGAGGCTACAAATACTTTGTATCATTCATCGATGATTTCTCAAGAATGACTTGGGTGGTTATGATGAAGCTTAAAGTGAGGACTTTAAATGTTAGTGGAGAACCAAACAGGGAAGAAGATCAAAAGGTTGCGAACTGATAATGGTTTAAGGATAAGGGCATTGCTCGGCATCGCACAGTCAGAGATACACCGCAGCAGAACGGTGTAGCAGAACGCATGAATCAGACACTTCTCGAGAGAGCTCGTTGCATGCGATCTCTAATGTTGGGTTACCTCGAAGGTTTTGGGAGGCGATTAGCCGCGTCATGTTTTTGATAAACCCGGACCTCCCTGGTATTCATCTGAAAACTCCTTATGAGGTGTGTGCAGTAAGCCTGAGTACTCTAATTTAAGAGCTTTTGGTTGTACTGATTATTATCATGTAAATGAGGGTAAATTAGAACCAAGAGCGAAGAGGGGTGTATTTGTGGGCTATGAGGAAGGGGTTAAAGGGTATAGAATCTGATCTTCATCTGAGAACAGAGTTATACTTAGTAGAAATGTAGTTTTTGATGAAAATTCTATGTTTAACCCTATTGTGAAGTCTGTAGTTGTATCAAAAAATGGTAGTGTTAAGAATCAGGTGGAGCTGCAAGTCACTCAAGATGAGAGTGATGAATCACAACAGGAAGAAAAAGTTCAGCAACTACATTCAGAAACTATTCAGCTAGATCCTTTGATAGCATCACCAGTTCAGACAACTTTGGCTCATGATCGACCTAAAAGGTCGAATTTCGGGAAGCCTCTAGATACGTATGGGTACGAGGATATGGTAGCCTATGCTCTTCAGGTTGTTGAGGAGGTGGATCCTTATGAGCCATCCACCTACAGAGATGCAGTTACATGTACAGAGTCTGCCCAATGGCTTGCAGTAATGGGAGACGAGATGGAGTCACTTCAAAAGAATAACACTTGGGATCTTGTACAACAACCTACGGGGAGGAAGATTATTACTTGCAAATGGGTCTTCAAGAAGAAGGAAGGAATGTCACCTGCTGAGGGTATTAAGTATAAAGCACGAGTTGTTGCAAAGGAATTTCATTAGAGAGAGGGAATAGACTGCAATGAGATTTTCTCACCTGTGGTCAAACACACTTCCATCAGAGTGCTACTAGCAATGGTTGCACATCAGAATCTTGAGCTTGAACAACTAGACGTGAAGACAACTTTCCTACATGGGGAGTTGGAGGAAGAAATATACATGACTCAGCCAGATGGGTTCCAAGTTCCTGGAAAAGAAGACTATGTATGTAAGTTTAAGAAATCATTGTATGGACTGAAGCAGTCTCCTAGGCAGTGGTACAAGAGATTTGATAGTTTCATGATAGAGATTGGCTACAACAGGAGTCCGTATGATTGTTGTGTATATCACAACAAGTTGAAGAATGGTTCTTACATTATCTTGTCCTGTATGTTGATGATATGCTAATCGCTTCAAAGGAAAAGTCAGATATTCAGAAGTTGAAGGGTCTTTTGAGTGCTGAGTTCGAGATGAAAGATTTGGGTGCTGCAAAGACAATTTTGGGAATGGAGATCTACAGAGACAGAAGCCAAAATAAACTTTTTGTGTCTCAAAAAGGGTATATTCAGAAGATATTGTCCAGGTTTGGTATGTCTAATGCTAAAGCCTTAGATACTCCATCTGCTGCAAATATTCATTTGTCTGTTTCTTTTACACCAAAATCTGCTGAAGAGAAAGAGTACATGTCTCGAGTTCCCTATGCTAGTGCAGTAGGAAGCTTGATGTATGCTATGGTCTGCACTAGACCTGATCTTGCACATGCTGTTAGTGTTGTCAGTAGGTTTATGTCACAACCTGGGAAAGAGCACCGGCAAGCTGTGAAGAGGATATTTCGGTACCTCAAGGGTACTTCTGATGTTGGTCTCATTTATGGAGGTGATATACAGTGTTTGGTTACTAGTTACTCTGATTTTGACTATGCTGGAGATATTGATAGTAGGAGATCTATGACTGGTTATGTGTTCACTCTTGGTGGTTTTGTTGTTAGTTGGAAGGCTACTTTGCAACCTACAGTGACTTTGTCGACTACGGAAGCAGAGTACATGGCTTTGACAGAAGTTGCAAAAGAGCGAATCTGGTTGAAAAGACTGGTTAGTGATCTGGGTCTATATCATGATCAGGCTATCGTGTATTGCGACAGTCTTAGTGCCATATGTTTGGCTAAGGATCAAGTCCATCATGAGAGAACCAAACTCATTGATGTTAGATATCATTTCCGAAGGAATGAGAAGAGAATTAAGGTGAACAAAGTGGGTACTGCTGATAATCCTCCTGATATGTTCACCAAGTCTGTTCCGCACAGGAAGTTCCAACATTGCTTGGACTTGTTAAATGTGAAAAGTTGTTAATTGACCTCTTGGGGCAAAAAATCTGAGGCAGAGGAGTTGTGTCTGGTACTCGTGGATAGTACATCTGTTATTTGTTGTCGCTGAGAGGATTCAAGTCAAGGTGGAGATTTGTAAGGTTATGCCTTGAATCCCACATCGGAAGAATAACTATAAGGTTATACCTTGAATCCCACATCGGAAGAATAACTGTAAGGTTATGGCTTGGAAGATTGAAGTTTTTTATCATCCCACATCGGAAGAATAACAAAGGCTTGTTATTCTTCTCCTTATAAAAGGAGTCTTGGGGATTATTTTGAATCATCCAAAAATCTGTTTAGCTAAGGTTTTCTGTTAAGGAGTAATTTATAAACTCCTATTTTCTGTAACCTAGTCAATATCTGTATTTTGGGTCTCCTCAAGTAATAAAACTTTTCTCTCCTCTGCTGGTGGACGTAGTCGACATATTGTCGGCGAACCACGTAAATTCTGTGTGTTTAGTATTTTGTCAATCTTTACGCTTTCTTTCTTGCATCAGCTATAACATAAACGTTCTGTAATACCCCGATATTTTCAAACGAAAAATTCCCGATATATTTAATAAATTATTACTAATATTATTTAATATTATATATATAAACCATGTTTTATCATTCCATTTTGGGCTTGATAATGAATACATATTCTTTTTAGCAATTTAAACTTTCGAGCCCAAAAACCTAAAACCATTTTCATCTCAAAATTAAAAAAAAAAGGAAAATGGGAGGGAAAATTAAGGGATTGGCCAGCCCTTTGGGGTTGGTTTTGGTGGAGTGTAACTCCCATAGAATATGAGGAGATAGTTCTTATTTCCTAAATTCATTATTTCACTAATTAACCTTCTCCTTAATTCTCTTAATTTCCTAAACCTAAATATCCTCTCTAGCTTTCAATCTCCCTAAAACTTCAAGAACACACCCTCAAACCCTAGCAATCCATATGTAACAGAAGCGGCAGTCTCGATACGTAATTAACATTAATGAAAATTTTTACAAAATTATGCGAAAATGTGAAAATGCCGGTTTGCTAAAAACCTTTAAAACTAAAACAAATATTTATAAGAAATAATAAATATTACATAAAAGTAGGAAAATAAAAATACATATCGTTCTTTTAAAAATATACAATAAATAAAATTAAATATGTAAAAATCATTAAACATAAAGTATATAAAAAGATTTGCAGCTAAGTCCTCGATAGCATCAATAAATTGTAGCTGCGGCCTGGATCGGAACCTGAACTAATTCCTGCAAAATACTGCCATCCATAACACGGATGACAGCCGGTTGAACCGGTCAGCGCTTAACGCCGAGCATAACTCCCTATCCAGCTCAAAATATGGAATAATACACAACATTTACTAAATAATAATTAGAGTACGAACTTATCATTAATTGACACCACTATATACTTTTACCATATCCTTTTACTGTTCTATACTTTTAAGTCATTAAGATACCATTCTCAACTTTGGCAGAAGTACGTTACTGCCACTTATACAATTCGGTAATCTTAATACTTAAGCAAGCTCAGTTGGTTAATACTCATAACCGTACCATGCCTCATAGCATCAATAGTAATCAAGTTTATCACTGATCAACAAGCACAACAATATGACACCTAATATATGTAAGGGTCTGGCTAGATTAGGGCCAAAGCCCTATATCTAACTGTGGTGGGGGTCGTCACCCCGCCAATGTTTATGCTCGAGCTTCTACAGGATAGGTAGCTAACCCCCTGTCTAACACCGCATTTTACGTGCCGGCCAACACGGGCGCCGGGATTTTACATGCCGGTCCATGGTTCGACATTTCCTTACTATCAGGGTCATTCAATCAATACACAGATAATTTCACACAAGCACATCACATTTCTACTACTATTACAAGTTGACTTTGACTTTGACCAACTTAGATGTTAACTTTCTTATTTAATTATATTCTACCTATATGCCCTTCTAAGTTCACTACTAAAGTTTTACTCATTAAATTTTATTTAGAACTTTATTTTTAAAAATTCATTTGTTAAATAAATTTACACTAATAATTTAATATGCTATTAATAGTCTTTAGATTTATTTTCTCTAGTAGCTAACTAAATTTTATTTCTCTTAAAATAAGTTTCAATAATCAACATTTCTAACTTTAAAACAAAGAAATATTTTAAATTAATTCTTTTCACAAAAAAAAATAATTTAATTATAAATCGAGTAAAACTATATCCTATGGATAAATTTTCAAAATTCAACAATTTCACCAAAAATCAATATTTCAAATAAAAAAAACAAGTAAAACTTATTAAGTTCACAAAAATCAATATTCTAATTATAAAACAAATACAACTAATATTATTTACGAAATCAATATTTCTAGTTATAAAACAAGTAACACTTTATAAGTTCACAAAAATCAATACTTCTAGTTGTAAAATAAGTAAAACTTATATATTTACACAAATCCATAATTCTTGTTATAAAACAAATATAAACTTTATTCTTTTAATATCAAAATTTCACACATAACTTTAAAAAGACAACTTTATTAAAAGTACTTTTACATCTTTTTACATAAATTTGGTCAAATAGTCAACTAAAGAATTATTTTGTACTAACTAGCTATTTAATATCACTTTAAGAATAAGCTTCAATATAAAAGATAAAGTATAATGAGAACATCCTAAGCATAACCATACTAAAAAAAAAATATATTAATTAAAACAACAATTTAAAAAATTTAAGGGTTAAAAATTCCAATTACCATAAGCATTCTTAATAATAACATTCCTAAATAATTCACAAACATAGTAACACTAGTTTATAACATAGATAGTACTTAATATATGTCACTTGTATAAAATAGTTCACTCAACTTTCTAAACATGTCCAAATATTATTAATTATCATACTAAAAATATTTTTAGCATAACTACACTAAATTTAATATTAATCAAATTTTCTTAAACTAACTTCCTACTTAAACATACTCAATATATATCATACTTTGCATATTATAAAGTAAATATAATGTAAAATTCCACATAAAGAGTAGGGTAAGAAGTTATACCATACTAACACCATAGAAAATTCACTACAAAAATTTTGCAAAATTGCGACTCAGAAATACCGACTGCGGTACTTTAGTCGCAATTTCCGACTAAAATACCGACCAAAACATGTGAGTGGTACTCGACTAAATCTGGAACCAAATGTGATATGGTAGCAAACCACAGGGCTAATTTGGACCAAACCTATAGTCATAGATTAGCGACCTGAGTTGGTGGTAGTTAGTCGGAAATTTCAAAAAAAATCAAAACAATGTCCATAAAAACTTTTCCCGTGATTTCCGACCAAGCTTTGGTGGATTAAGTATCGGAGGGTTCTAATTTTGTCTATAAATACCCGCTTCCGTCATTTTCCAATTGCCCTTTCGCTCTTCTCTCTCATAATCTATATGACTATATGTTTTTTTGTCATACTCCTCCCTCTCACTCCTACTTGAGTGAGAATTAGATAAGTAGGGGTGGAGGTGGAGTGTGATAAGTTGAAAAACATTAATAAAATGGTTCAATCATAATAAAAATATGGCAAAATTTAATATTGATCTTGGAGGTTTTAACTTTGTCATGTTTTCACTTGCCCGTTCTTACTTTGTACCCACCTTTCGAGTTTCATCACTTAAGTGTGGGTACGCAACGGACAAGTTCTGAGCTATAAATCTAGCAGTTCGGTCCATCGTTTCAAAAATGGCAATATTTGATATTAAAGGTATCAACCACATTATAACTCAAAATGGCGGAAAAAAGCTCTTTAAAGTTATCTTGGTTTAAGTGTTTGCTTGAGGCTATTATCACTAGAACTATCGAGATTGTAACAATTGTTCAGTATTGATGCGGCTAAACACTAAAACTCAAACTAAACACTTTGTGAACAAGTCAGAGTTAGAGCGAGTCGGATTCTTGCTTTTTGCTTCTAGAAATGCACAAAAACTTGGTGTATCAATAGGTTATGCGTGTCAAAGTAATAGGTTATGTTGATTAACATAGCTATTTTTCACGAAAAAAATTATAATGAGCTTTTTTTAATGCGTTTTGATTAATAATTATCGATTACTCAATTGAAATATATGTTGTTCTTACTTATTGTCTGTATGTTTACTATAAAATGTGTTAGAAAGCGCTTAAAATATGTTTCTCAAAATTGTAGAAAATGAGCAGCGTATTATTTTACTTATATTTACTCTTGAAAAGAATAATTTTTGATTTGCAAAGCGTTGGTTTGCGATGAGTGAGTACTTACGGCCTATTCTACTACCTCTAGTTCATCAGCGGATGGCTCCCATTTGTTTTAAGATATGAACAATGTCAAAAACATATAGGAGCCATTTAAGAGGTGAATTAGAGGGGTATAGATTGTAAAGTCCACTATCGGCGATAACGCCATTGCAATGAAAAAATTTTCTTAGTAGAATCATCATAAGTAAAGATACGATGCTTATTTTCTATTTTGAAACATACTTTAACGTTATTATTATAGTACATACGACTGAACTTAGTAAGGAAAACACAATTTCAACTTAGTACTAATAATTTTAAACAAAATGGTGGAAAAAAACTCATTTTTTTTAAATAGACTACACCCCGACTACACCTTTAAGTATTTGGGTGGATGGTGACTATGAGTCAAATGGCGGTATTGTTGGTCAAAACCACTTATTACCTCGTATCAGGTGTGTATAGCGACTAACTTGCGACTATGAGTCGCGATGCTGGTCGATCGGTGATGTCAAATTCAAAACTTTTAAGTCGACATCTTTTCATGGCCAGCACTATCACGAGCTATGGTGGCTGTCGCCGGTCGGTCGGAAAATTCGCACTTTGTTCTATAAATGCGTTTCGTAAATTTATTTCACGTAAATCTATCTTCAGTAAATCTTTCTTACATTTTACTTCCTTACTTTCTCTTTACATTACGCACAATATATTTTTTTCACTTACGAGCAATGGAATTACGATCTGAAAGAAGTTGGATGTACCAACGAAGTTCTAAAGGATTTTTTAATATCAGATATTTAGAAGGGTGAAGAATTTATACAATTTCAAGAAAAAATCCAATTGAAATTGGTGTCAGTGTAAAAGTGGATGTCGTAGAGTATGGGGTGTAGATGTAGAAGTAGAGATCATCTGTTAAGAAGGGGTTTGTTGAAAACTACTACGATTGGTACACTGCAAAATATTCGGCGGTGCACCATTTATGCGATTCTGTGAGAACGGTTGAGATCAGTATGCACAAATGGTTGCGATCCGGTGGCGAGTGTTTTAGGATACACATCATCATTTTCTACGCGCATTGATGATGTCATTGCTAATGTACCATACTGCGCTTACATAGCGATGAAGATCGAACCCTATATCGAACGGTTCTTTGAAATGCTAAGAGCGCTACTTACCTCTTGTACCACAGGCGTGAAGCATACTCGGATGTCGGTCATAGGAAGGATTCTAGCTTTGAAAGGAGACTTTAGTATTCGGAGAGACTTTATGATGAATTATGTCAATTCATTATTGAGTTTTCTTAGAAAGATAATCGGATGACAAAGAGTTTTTCACGACCCGAAGAAGCAATTCGGCTCTTGGATTCTGGTAGAAGATTATTATTGTGTTAATGGGTGTATGATTTATTGGGGCCCGTAGTATGACCCAATGTGGTGAGTGTGGTGTTTCAGGATGGAAATCGGATAATACAAAGCGGTTCCACTACTTTCCCGTTGGTCTAGGCTACAGCGGTTGTATGCGTCTGCGATACTTGCCGACACTGAGGTGGCATCGCGACATCGTCTGGAAGATGGAGAGATGTGTCACCCCTCGGACGGTGAGGCCGGTTGAATTTCAGCAGCGACACATCCGGTTTTGCCGGGGAAGCAAATGTGAGAATGGGGTTGTGTATCAGATGGTTTCAACCCATTTGGGCATTCGGTCAACAATATTCATCTTTGGCGTAATACTAACTCCATACAATCTTAGCCCTTCATGTGTATGAAAAGCGGTACATGTTCTTAGCGGTGATGTCCACGGGCCTAACAATCAAAACATAAGATTGATTTGTACCTCCGACCATTGATACATGAGTTCACGGTATTTGTGGGAAGATGGGATCGGGCGTCGACATATCGAAGCGGAACTTTATACTTCGTGCGGCTTTGATGTGGACAATCAGCGACTTCCGGCTTGATGATGTCGAGGGTGGAGTACATCGGCTTGCGCTTGTCAGTCTGCATGGATGACTCCAAAGCCTTTTATTTAAGACCGGATAGAAAAGTCGGTTGGTTTGACTCACATAGGAGATTTTTAGATAGTGCACTACGATTTAAGTAGAAGCCGGGTGCTTTAACGATGGAGTTGTTGAGAAGCGTAAGGCGAAATCGTCACGGAAATGAGCTTTGGAGGAGTTGGATCGTTTTGGGTTTTAAGGGTGTTTGAAGGCGATGCGGAGTACTAGCGGATGTAAGTAGACATTGTGTTGGATGGAAGAAGAGATGTATCTTTTGGGATTTTGCGTCTTTGGAGCACAAATATGATCGTCACAACCTTGGCGTGATGCACATTGAGAAGAACTTCTTTGATAACATTTTCAACACAATAATGTGTGTGCACGGAAAAACAAGGATCATCTCAAGGCCGTCGAGATTTAGCCGGCTTCGGGATCCGTCGGAATTGCATCGAGTTGGTTCTACCATCCCAGGCATCATACACACTAAGCAGAGCAAATGGACTCGTGCGGGTGGCTTAAAACTACGAGATTTCACGATGGGTATGTCTCTAATTTAGCGGGGAACATCGACATGGCTAAACATCGGTTTCGGGATGAAGAGTCATGATTGTCGTGTGTTCATCAGCGAATGATTCTTTGCGTTTAGGAGTTCTTGCTGAGAAAAAGTATGGGAAGCTCTTCTTGAAATTAGTCGTATTTTAGAAGTCTTACTTCTCAGAGCATTTAGCCCTTGAGATATGTGGAGGTTGGGCGAGAAGTGCGGTTGTCTACGTAAGTTAGAGACTATATTTCCTCACATTCTTTGGCGTCATGGAACATCGCGTTCATCAGCTTACGGCGAGGATTCTTTGGCGGGTACAATATAGGTGGATGTATCCTTTGAGAGGTAATTACTAATTACCGTCTAAAATATTACTACTATTTACTTTTACGATAACTTTTTACATGTCTTAATAATTACTCTTTGGTTTTAAATTCGAGGTATCTTGACATTTTAAAACTTAATGTCAAAAACAAAGCACATGTTGAGCGTCGATCTGCAGCGCATATCTTAATGAAGAAGCATCATACTTTGTATCGCATTACTTTGGGCGGATGTTGATCACGAGTTAGAGATCTACCTAAAGCGATGATGGATTCTTTAACTTGTCCGGGCCAGGGTGTTTGTCCTTTTTACACACCAATCAAATTTTATGAGTGGGGTAAGGCTTTTATGATGGATGAAGCAGATCTCAAAATTGCTCACACTTATGTTCTGCGAAATTGTCCGGAGGTGAATCAATTTTATGATCAATTCTTACATTTAATAACAAAATCGAGCCTAATCTAAGCGAGCAAGTTGACAATGTAATTGAACCGGTTCACTATGGTTTAAGCAGTTGTAAGTACCGTTAAATGTCTTTAATTTGTTGTGAAAATTAGTAATGCGTATTTCACGTTGAATTATTGTTCTTGTATGCGATCCGAGGGGCCGGGTTTCTAAGCGGTGTGGATAATGCGGATATTCTAAAGGACTTTGAGAGGGACCTTTCGAAGACGCGTCGCTATGATGTTTGTTCACGTGAATGGTTATAGATTTCACACTATCTCTCATTCCCAAAAAATCTTACGAGAAACGGCAGGGGTGTCGTCAAATCGATGATAACGGTCCGGATGAAAGCGGACTTTTACGAGAAGTTAGAGGATATTGTTGACCTCGGTATCGAGCACTTCAAATAAAGGGTAGCTTTGTTCAAATGTCGATGGTTTGATCGGACTACCACGGATCGACCATGATGCGAGAATCCATCCAGCGTTACAATGGTGGCGTTCATATTGGTAGATTTTATAGAAAGTACGATCCGTTTGTCCTAGCCTCTCAAGCTTCCCAAGTTTATTACTTATCTTATCGGTTTAAGGCAAAACATGAAGGCTGGCGTACATTTGCAAAGTCGGATCAAAGCAATTTGAGGCGCTTTCCAACTGGAAGAGATCACGATTTTGTGGCAAATGAAGATGTTTGACCTACAATTCGCCGTTAGCTGTCCGGTGGAGAACTTTTACACTTAGGCGAAGCGGATCATGATGCGGGGAAAATGAAGACACTTACGGCGAAGATCTTATTAAATTCAAAATAAAAAAAATAGTTTTATATATTTAAATATAGTATTTATTTATATTATTAAATAATATTAAGATTTTATTAATTATAATAATATAATAATAATAATAATAAATAATTAATAATAATAAATAATTAATAAAAAAAACGAAATCTGAAAAGTTAAAAGGCATTGGGAAGGTAAAAACGCTTTTTACCATACGAAAAAAGCATAGACTACGTGAGTCGCAATTGAGTCGTACTTGCAAAAGTTGTTTCACTTTCCACGCCTAATCGAAAAGTTCTGCAAGAAGTTATTATGGCGTTGAAAAATTGCACGACTAACTCCGGAGCTATACTATGGTGCAGGGTTAGTCGGTGATGTAAAGTTATTTCAATTTCCCAGAGCTTTACGAAAAGGTTCTTGAAGTAATTAGTAGGTGGTTGAAAATATCTCACGACTAAGGGCCAGCCTAGGTGTAGTCGCGAGGTCGATCGGTGACTTGAAAAGTCTTTTTGAATTTTTAGCGTAATTCTTGAGGGATTAAGGCATTAGGCTAAGCGGTAAAAGTTCACGGCGCCATCGACTACGTTGTAGTGCGACTTATCGGTGATGTATTATATATATACCCACTTCACCAAAATCCGTTCATTTCTTTTCTCTCCTTTAGTTCTTTCTCGTTCTGACTACGTTGTAGTTTTTTTTTTTTTTCAAAAACATGATGTTCATATGTTGATTGATGTTCATATGTTGTTTATGTGATTTTTAGGGTTTGATGTTCATATGTTCATATGTTTTTTTTTTTCAAAAACATATGTTTTTTTTTTTTTTTTTTCGAAATATATTTTTTTTCTGAGTTTTTTTCGAAATGTTAATGTTTATTTTTAGGGTTTTGTTTTTTTTTTTTTTGAGTTTTTTTCGAAATGTTAATGTTTATTTTTAGGGTTTTGTTTTTTTTTTTTTTATGAGTTTTTTTAGAATATATATGTTTTTTTAGAAATGTTTATATTTTTTAGGGTTTTGTTTATTTTTTTGAAGTTTTTTGAAATGTTAATGTTTATTTTAGGGTTTTGTTTTTTTTTTCGCGTTTTTGAATATATATGTTTTTCGAAATGTTTATATTTTTTTTTCGAAAAATCCTTGTTAATTAGATGCCTAGGATGAGAAATACTTTAGGACAACGTATAGACCCCCGAACCGGTCAACCATACCACCGATGTAGTGCAGGTTGGCAGACTGCTTCGACCTGGCGCGCACCAAATCTGAATTAGAAGAGCATTTTGTGCGGTCGAGTTCAGAAGCTGCGTGGGTTCAATCCCCTCCGTGTCATCCGTGCTTGCCGCGTATCAATACCGGATGATGACCACGGCCCAAAGGCCGCCGGATGACACTCCCCTCGGCCTGCATGCGACCACCCCCTACGTGGAATAGCGAGCTGGGCACGTTTGCCACCGACACTGGCAGCCAAATATCAACGTCCATTCGTAGGACGTTTGAGGCCTACAAGATCCTAGAGGATATGCTTGGAGGTTCCTATCTAGAACTGTATCGATTTCTATTGGCGGCGTTTCAAGTAAGTCTATTTACTACATTATTTGATTAACTTTAAGTTGACTTATTTGTTCAACTAATATTAATTGTTTTGTCGTTTAGAACAATGGACTTGGGATCCCTCATCACTTCCAAGGTCCGCAGTGGAAGAGAAGAGCTCAGTCTAAAGGATCTTATGCATCTTCATAGGGGCCGCTATGAAGATGACAATGAATATAAGCCCAAATGGGCCGATAGTGAGGCTTGGAATGAATGGGTAAAGCCTGGAAAAACCCATCATACCAGGGCCATGAGGCGAGGAAGAAGAACGATGTGGGGGCAATGAATTGGGTGTCCGAGAAGTCACCCATCTGCGTGACTCAGGTAATGCACCGTCGGACATTAGCATATTGGTATATTGAGTTTTGTTGAATTTGAATTTTTTCTAATTATTAATTAATTACTTTGTTTAACTATTAACTTTGTTTTCACGGGAAAAGAGCAAAACCATCCGTCCCTCTTATGAGTTGTTTCTACACACTCTAGAGTGAAAACAAAGGGCGGGTTCGAGTGGATCAACAAAAGTCCAAGGATGTAAATGTAAGTTTAATTGTATGTTGTTTTATATAATTTTTTGCTTTTTATACAAAAATCGAATTTCTTATATAATTTTTGCTTTGTTTAGGGCGAGTAATCACCTGCTAGGAGCTTCTCTCGAGGTCAGAAGAGGATATGAATGGCCTATTTTGGTCCAAACATATCGAATCGGATGGCCAGCGAAGAAGCCCAATAAGTCGTGTTTGGGGTTGGTGATGCCGGGTCTATTACTGCTGATGTTGTGGCGCCGAGACTGGAACGACCCCACTCTCCCGAGCAATTCACGAATGGCGGTTGGATGAGCTTCGATACCATTCACAAATCGAAGCCTCAATCGAACATTAGGGAGGAGTTTGGCCACTAGTTGCGAAGCATAAGCGCGAAGAGGTACAACATGGATGAGTTATCTTTTATTGCGTTTATTTATTAAATTGGATCGATAATTTATTTGCGTTTTTTTATTAAATTGTCATATTGACCAGTTTTTATTTTTTTTTATTTATAATATACCGACTAGCATCCGACTGTATGTTTAGTAGGTGACTAGTCGGTAAAAATATTTTCAGTCAACAGACTATAGACTTCACCGACTAAATTCCTACCAGAGCGTAAGTGTTAATCGCGTAAAATTACAGCCTAAAATGTGGTGAAAATCGGTCACATAAAAGTTTGAAATTTCCGACCAAATTCCTACCAAACATGAGTGAATTAGTGGTAAAATTAAAGGGTAAAATGTGGTCAAAATCGGTCAAATCGAGTTTGAGTTTGTCGACTAATCTCCTACTACGGTAGTGAACTTAGTCGCAAAAGATTAAATTAATATTTCTTAAAAAACAAATAAATATCAACAAAATCGGTTTTTGGTTTGCAGCGACTAGATAGCTACTAATACTTAGTCGGTAATTGCGACTAAGCAACGACTACGTGCTGTGGTCGCAGGTTGCGACTAAATACCTACCATGTTCATGTTGGTCGAGCTTGCGACTACTTTATCGACCCAGCTCATTTACCGACAACATTAGACCGACTAGTCATGTTTAGTCGCCGCTTAGTCGGTATAGCGGTATACCGACCGAATGCCGACTAAAATGCGTAGTCGCAAAACTGCATTTTTTTTGTAGTGATTGGTAGTATGATCCTCCAAGCTAAGTACTCCAAGCTCCAAAATGATGATATTTATACCCAAAAGAATACCCAACTATGTACTACTACTACTACTACTACTACTACTACTACTACTACTACTACTAATAATAATAATAATAATAATATTCAAGCTATTAAGGTGATGTATTAAGCTTCTTCTTGATTTTCTTCAACTAATTAATATTTTAGGAATTTAGTAGGTGATATATAAAGTAAATTTAGGAGAAAATGGAAGAAATTCATTGGTTATATTTTCACAAAACTCACAGCTAGAAATGGTAAGATTTGATGATTTGCTCTCATCTTTTTCCAAGGCATAAGTTTAGTACATGTGGTAGTATAAATATGAAATTTTGAGAACATTAAAGTATGGAATATTGATTAAAAAAAATGAAAAATCTTTTTCCAAATCTTAAAGTCATATGGGTGGTAAGGGAGACATTGAAATTTTGTCAAAACTTACCTTACTTGTGTAAGTATACTACCCTAGAATATTAGAATAGGTTTTGACCTAATAGATGTAGATGATAAAAAAAAATTATAATAAATAAATAAATAAATAAATAAATAAATAAATTAGTTTAGGTATTAAATTTGTTTAAAAACATAATTAAAGTTATTAATAAAATATACTAGTTTAGAATATTATAATTAAAAGTTTAAAAGTCGTTAAAATAATTGTTAACGAAATTAAATAAGAATTTTAAACGTGAAGTTTTAGTAAACCGTAAACTAAATAAATGATTTTGAAGTTTTTGTAATATAAAGAAATAATTGAAACTTTTGTACTCATAAAAATCAATATTTAGAGGTAATAAAAATTTAAATTTAAATTCGGGAAAATTTAAGAAGTTGGACAAGTAAATAAATGAAATAAATAAAATAAGTAATACACAGCTTGGAAATTGATTCGTAGATTAAATCGATTTGGAGCTTATTAGACATTTGAAATTCAATCGAAAAGGAATAATAAGATTTTTAGGAATTTAATAAAAGTTGGAGCTTAATAATCAAGAATTATGAATAAACTGAATGAAAAAAAATAATAAATAAATAAATAATCGAAAGTGATTAATAGAACGGTGAAAATTGAAATTTTGAGTCTGTTACACCACACGCCCCTAGCCTTTTACTCTTGGATTTTTGGTGTTTTTCCATCTAATTGTAAGTTAATTCTATAATTTTTATCTTTTATTAAGTTTAAATGCAATTGTAAGAATTATGCTAATATGTGTGATCTTTTGTTATCATGATTTTCTTCAATGATTTGTCATAGTAGTGTAGGTATTATTATATAGTTATCAATGGGTAGTATAGAATGTTTTGTTTTAGAATTTATCTTTGAAAGAACATGTTAAATTAAGATGATGGAGAATGTATAAAATAATAATAATATAATAATAATACTAATTATAATAATAATAATAATAATAATAATAATAATAATAATAATAATAATAATAATAATAATAATAATAATAATAATGTATATATTCAAATTAGGATTTTCATGGAGAAATTTCATGGTAGGATAAGGGTATGTTTTGGTATGGCATGAAAATCTTAAATGTTGATAAATGACTTGTTTAGGAGGACTTATATTTTTTTTATATAAGAAATTAATTATTTGAGAATTTTGAAAATGATTTTTATGTGAGCATGAATTTATGAATTTTATGATATGGATTTAATAGGAAATGTGGATATTGGAATTTTGTATGTATTTTAATAGAAATGGACAAAATCCCGTAGGTTTGGAAAATTGTGAAAAGGGTGTTTTTGGAAGTATTTTGACTTTGAAATTAGGTTAAAAATACTTATACTATGTTATAAATCATGTAAATTGGTACCCGGGGGTTTTGATGCCTTCTAGACGCAACGGTGAAGTAGGATTTCCAGTTTGACAGTGTTAACGCAGGTTTCTGGACAGATTTCATATGCTGTTTTTGTTTTGAGTGTTTTAATATGTCTTAGAGATGTGGTGTATGATTCATGATATGTATATGTGTTCTATGTGTGATGGTAGTCGTATGTATGTGTTATGGTTGCTTTGAGGAAGATGTGAATGTGTGCTTATTTCACGAATACGGTTGAACCTTGTAGGAAGATGATTCGTGACCGGGAATTGATTAGGACGTTTGTGAATTGTTTGCTTGGTCAAGGTACGTACACGCAACATAGTTTTGTCATATATGTTATGTACCATATGTTAATGGTAACAAAGGTAAAGTATGGGCGTGTAGTATGAATAATGATACGCTTTCCGAATAAGTAATTTCATTATGTTATTTTAATAAGCAGAGGTAGTATGACCTCACTAACTTTAAAGTGGACGTAGTATGACGTCAATTGGTGGAAAGAATTACTCGCGGCATATGGAGCCTTATGAGCCACCGCGGGGGTACGCATACTTAACCATAGGCACCGAAGTAGGACGTGTGTCTATGGTAGGGACTTGCTTAGGGGTTAGCTCCCCCTAATGTATTGTCTTACCTATGGAGATTGAAGTTGAACCGGCAATATGGCTAGAACAAGGATACAGCAGTACGGTTGACTAACAGATATATGAAATTAATTTAAAGTTTCTATTTTAAACTTATTGTACTTGATTTAAATGAATTGCGACTTCTTGCTGACGTGTACTTTTGGTCTTAACGATCTTGCGATGATGTCGTTTTCTTCCTGGACAATGACTAGCAGTAAGTTAATTGCAGGTAGACCTGGGAAAATTTGATCCGACCCGAAAATGAACCCGGGACCCGACCCGGTAAAACCTGAACCCGACCGATACCCGAAACATGACCGACCCGATAATTACCCGACCGAAAATGACCCGACGACAACCGACCCGATTGACGCGTTTTGACAGGTCCAATATCAATTTTTAAGTAATCTCAATGTTAGAATTCATTTCAAATAAAATTTTAGTTTTCCAAGTATCTCAACATATTGAGTATATCACTTGAACCCTAAAACTCATCAATAAATCTCAAAAAACACGCATTTAGCGTCTTTTTATCCATCATAATATTTTCTTTTAATAAAGGACGTTATAATCATCTTAATTGAATACATATATCTTGTTGAATCAGTCAAATGAGCTTTTAATTCTTCTACATTTCAGGAAGCAAATCAATATAATTTATAAAAACGTTTTGCACATTTGAATGAGCTTTTCAGAAAAGGAATGTCGCTACCCTAAATTATAAAACGCATATCTTATAATACAAAATAAGTACTTAATTATTTGTATATCTTTCTAACAAGAAAATTGTGAAGATATTTTTATTAGGAAATGAGAACATATTTAGCGTCATTTTTATCTAACGTTACAGCTTTAATAGTCAAACATAATAACTTTTATAAAGCGCGTATCTTACAAGTCCTTCAAAATAAGTATTAATTCTCCATTTATCCTTACACTCAAATGAACCCGACATACCAACTATTTTTTGAAAATCGTACATCTAATTTCTCTAATGTGACATGTATGTCACAAATCCAACTATACATCTGGAGTTAAAGTTTAGAACACGAGCGTCGCATTAACAGGTTTTCTATAACTTGAATTGAGTCACATAAGGCTCTAATATTGTGTCAATTGATATGTGGATTAATGTCATAGGGATTAGAAATAGTTTTTTTATTAAAAAAAGTTTTATAAATAATAAAAAATGAAAATTTTAATTTTTAAATTTTGTAAGTCATAACCCGTTGGGTCAGACCGACCGACCCGGAACCGGGAGTGACCCGACCCGATAATGACCCGACCCGAAAATGACCCGACCGAAATTGACCTGACCCGTAACCCGTCCGACCGACCGTTTTCCCAGGTGTAATTGCAGGTATGGGGAGTGAGGATTACCCTGTGAGAAATAAATTGCTAGATTCAGGAGTTTGTTATGAACTTAAGTTTTCGTATTTTTGAATATTTGGTTTTATGAGGCGTTGACACTCTCAAGTTGTAATAAGTAGACCTACCTTTACAAACTTATCCGCTGCTAAGTTTTTCTTTATGTCTAGTAGATCGTAATAACTCTAATAGAACTCGATCCGCAAGCTTTGTTTCGTTATGAAATCCGTTTTAAACTATCCGTTTAACGTCCTGGTTTGACTCGGACTGTATTTAGTTCTTCAAAAAGTCATTTTCTCTTTTAAAACGATCCGAGTTAAACTGCGGGATGTTACACGTTCGAACTTACGTTTATCTTTTAAAGGCTTGGGGGGTCTTTGCTTTTAAAGATGCAGCAGGTTTTGGTAACCTAGAACAACATGTTACCATCTTCATCACCTTCTTCTTCAACCTCAAGCTCCCATCAATGGCTTCTTCATGGGGATTTCATGGAGTTCAAGAAGAAGACAAAGCCAATACTATCAACATCATCCTCCTCTTTACTATAACCATTAGAAGACCATAAATTTGAAGAGTTCATAAGATAAATAATTAAGAAAAACAAAAAAAAATTCTATTTAAAATTAGGGTTTAATTGAAGGAACCTTAAGAACTCAAATGAACAGATCGAACCTGAACTGAAGGAAGATGGTGGTGAATGGCGAATGAGCAGCATCAGCAAAATTTAATTGGAACAGCAAGACGAAATGGAGAAGGAAGGAGCAGGTGTAGCTCCATTTAAGGAATTAGAAACCCCCACTTCACCATAAAATTGAAAACTTAGTACAAACCCAGAAATTAGTAGAAAAAAACCCCAGAAGGATTAGGTTAATTAGTACAAAAAAACCCAGAAATTAACAGGGGATGTGATATGATATTCCCCTTTTCATTTGCTTGGGTTTCTTAAAATTTGAGCAATTACCCATTTTAGATCTCTAAACATTAGTACAAACCCAAAAAGATCAGCTTAATTTTGGGTTGATTTTAGTGAGAGATTGAAGCTTTTAAAGATTCAACAATGGAAGCTACTAGTGGGATGGTTGCTGGATCTTACAAAAAAAAACCCATTCCATTTTGAGAGTAAAAACATACCTGAGATTGAATTAAGATGGTAAAAGGAATAAATTGATGAGGATGATGAAATGGTGAAAGAAGATGAAGATGATGAAATGGTGAAGAAGATGAAGATGAAGAAGTAAACAAGTTTACCTTTTCATCCGGTTACAAGTAATCCGTATCTTTAGATGCGGATGACCCTAAAGTTCAATCCTTTAAAAGATAAACGTAAGTTCGAACGTTTAGAAGCAAATGAGACAAAGTTCGTATGTTTAGAATCAAATTTTCCTATAATATATCATATCTATAATCTATAAATCTATAAAGAATAAAGAATAAAGTATACTAATGAAGTAACGAGACTGACACGTGTCAGACTCTCCTTAACGTTTTCCCGCCCATTTACTCTGTATGGCAGCTGATTATTTGGTGAAAATTATTTCCTAAAATACTAAAATTTATTTAAGGGTGCAGAATAAAAATTGGACAACTTTCATTAATCTCTAGCCAGTGTAAATTATTGATTTTATTTACCAGCCATGAGATAATTACAATAATATCATTTTTGTGGGAATCATATAATATAAACTTTTTATGAATTATTCAAGTATTGCTTTCTTATTCCTTAATCTATAAACACTACTAATGAAGAAACATGATTGACATGTGTTAAACTCTCAGCGAAAATTTTCCGCTCATTTTTATATTGACGTGACATGTGAATTTGCAGTGAAAATCATTTCCTAATATATTACAATTTCCTTAATCTAACGTGTATAAGAAAACTTGGTAAGCAGTATTATTTCTAAAGTACTTACATTGGTAAAAGAGAGTAAATTCTTAATATGACAAAATGAAACCTAACTAAATTTGTTTTAGCTAAGAGGTCGAAAAGTGACCCGTTGTCCATCGAACAACCAATCGACAGGGATAAAGTGACATAGCTTTAAAATTGGGATAAAGTAACATGAATTTGCCTCTCACTTCATATTTTCACCAACATGCAATTGCAATATATTTGCCTACTGTCTATTTTCTTTTAAAGAAAAAGTAGTTTTATTTAGTAAATGAATGATTTTACCTTTAAAAATCTATTGTAAATAAAAATTTTACAAATTGTCTGTTCTTCTCAAGATTTTTAAAATGAGACCAACTTTGTAATTATTTTGACTCATTTTAAAAAAAATTTAAAAAAATCTTTCAATTATTCAAATAAAAAAATAATTAAGCTTTATTAACATAAATCATTTTGAATTTAATTATTTTAAAATGTGAATTGTAATCATTTAATTTATGAAACAAATTTAAGTTATTCATAATACATTTTGTTTTAGCATTTATTATTTTTAGAATTTATTGAATTTTTATTTTAAATATTCATTATACACGCACCCCCTTCACACACACATGTCTATCTATTATCTATTATTACTATATACTAAAAGAGTTCTTCAATATGATACATGTCATTCTTACATTTATTATTTTCCCTCCAAAAGACAAAAGGGTATGTACTAGAAAATTCCTTCATTCGGCTAAATATGGTAATTAGAAAAATTCTTTCTGTTTTATATCAATCATGTTAATCAATCAAATATGATCATTAATTATCAATCTTATACTAATTTTAGGTTGATAGTAATATATTCCTAAGATCATTCTTATGAAATATTATTAGACAAATAAATATTATTAGAAAAATAAGTTAAGATGACATATAATTATGTACATGTATAAATTATAAGATAATCATTGTATGAAATATTATTAGACAATTAATTAAAGAAAGGGATGATATGTATATATATATGATAAATATTTTTGAAAAAAAAATAGATAATATAAATTTTTGGAAAACAAATCATTACTTATTCGTTATTTTTTTTACTTACTAGTTATTACCAATAACGAAAGAGTACTTTTAACTACTCATTTTCCGATCTAACACATAGAATGAGAGTTCTTTAGTTATTAAAGTTTTCACACAAATATTAACACAAGGAAATAGTTCAATTATAATAAATAGTGTGTCTATCAAGAAAAGTTTTCCTAAATTAAACAAGTAGGAAATTATTAGAAGTCAAATGTTTACATTCTAAATATATAAAAGATAAATTATTGTCAATTTCAAAAACTATACGGGCATAATATTTGATTTTTTTACACTTCAAAGATTGATTATTATAAATAAAACTTAAAATCAACAATCATTTATGATTATCAAAGGTTAAAGAATATTATCAATGTTAAGAAGAAATATCTAGCAATCAAAGATAAAAGATAACAATTTAAATGAAGTATCAAAAAATTTAGCAATTCAACATTATAGAATATTGTCAATTCAGAATCAAAATAAATGAGCAGAAAAGAAGAGTATTAACAATCTAAAGTAGAAATTATAAGCAATTATTACAAAAAATTGCACGCATGTAATTTTTTTTATCAATAAAAAAATATTAGCATCATATACAGTTCACTATTAATCAATTTTTATGAAATACTATCAATTAATAGCTATAGTAAATTAAACGATATAGTCTAATATTCAAAAGTTTTGAAACATGCAAACATGGTTTTCATAACAAATATTCCCTCCGTTTCCTAATGTTTTTCCCGTTTATTTTTTGCACAATTTTCAAAGTAAATTTTAGGCCTTAATATCTCTAAATACGCATCATAAAAATTATAAAAAATATAATATAAAAGAAGTATACATTAAGACGAATGTACTGAGATCTCATATGGATATATTTTATCATCTATATATGTCTTAATTAAAAATTTTAATTAACTTTCTCCCTCCAAAGTAGAATATTCAAAATGGGAAAAATATTAGAAAACGGAGGGGGTAATAGAATTATACAAAAATCTATATATCATAATTTTAGAATAACTTTGAAATATATTTATCATAAATTTAACCTGTAATATTTACCAAAAAATATTTTATAATAAAATTAATATTTTTCAATGTATAATTTGTCTCAAATCTATTTTAAATTCCACGGATCGAATTATTTTATCAAATAAATTAATACTTAATTATTAATATCTTTTATAACCTTTAAAATTTTAAACGTAGCTATGATTATATTAGATAGTGTACCTTATAACTAAGAACATTAGATCATATAACTAAAATCTTCTTTTTAATTTTGACACATGACACTGATCAATTTATTAAGATAAAAAATTATAAAATAATTTGTTTTAGTTTACTTAATTCACACAATTATTGAAGAATGCTCTTAAAACACTGTTTTAATTTCTTTTTTATGTTAGATATAATTTTATTTATTTTATTTTGTCACCTAACAAATAAGATACAACTAATTTTTTTAATAAAAAAGCAATTAGTTTTTAAAAATGAAATATTTTGTATAATTTTATTTTTCGTGCTTGGCACGGGGTTCAAGCCAGTATGTAAATATATTCTTTAAAATACTATTTTTTATATCTTTAAAATAAATAATCTTTACAAAATATTATACAAGTATAAAATTAAATTAAAAACTTTTTTTTAATTTTCGTGCATTGCACGAGAATCTATCTGATTCGTGCTAACTATGATGTCCTTATTATTAAGACGTTAACCGAAGATACAATTGACTCAATGTATACTTGCAGATTCTAATCCATCAAAATTGACCCAAAATTGATGAGTTGAGTAAATGGAATAATAACTTAGTGTAGTGAAAGGAGAGGCTAAGACCTCACTCAAGGATCACAAAATGAAGTTTAAATGAATGTTTGTTTTGTGTCAAAGTTAGGAACAAAAATAATGCAAGTAGTAAATGAATGGCTAAATAAACAAAATAAACAAGACAAGATTTTTAAGGTGGTTCACCAATTTGGCTACATTCACCATCTAGCCTAGGATTTATATTAATGTATTCAAAGGAGAAATACAAAACTTGAAGGAATTACAAATGGAGGTTATGTGTAGAAGAGAGGAGCTAAATGAGGGAGAAAACTAAGTAAGAAGGGTTGCTCTAGTAATGAGACTTTGGTGCACCTAATAATGTCCTAAGGCTTGGGTATTTATAGAGGGAGTGCATGGGACTAAGTGGGCATTAAGTAATACAAGGCAGCAGCTGAAGCAGATCACGAAAAGAAGGTCAGAGACCTTGCTCGACCTGTAGCTCAGGCGAGCGGCTTGGTCGAGCCATGCCCAGTCATCTCAGCCGTGTACTTTGTGGCTGCTGCACCCCTTCTTCTTTTGTTCCCTTTGGTCCCCACTTGTACTAACTCTTGAATATTTGTCTTGGAGCCCAAGGCTTGCACTACCAAGGCTTCATCTACCCAAGTTCCCACTACCATTAGTACAATGTACTATGGTACTTGTAAGATACTCAAACACCCAATCACAACATAGTACTTTGTCCTCTTCTTACTTACACTAACATGCTAGATTAATTTTCATAATCTTGTTTTGATTACTTGGTGAACCAAGTCACCAATAATCCTAACAATCTCCACCTTGACTTGTGTTTACCAAGTCACAAAACATCACCTTCAAGATTCAATCCAACAACACCCAAAAACATCTCTAGCTAGCAACATACTCAAAAAACAAAATAAACATGTGCACAAAAATAAACAAAAGCACATGTACTACAAATGCTCTCTAAGAGCTTACAACAAAAGAGTATGATTAAATACCAACCAAGTCCACACAACCTATGGACTTGTTGGAAGACATTGGAATTACATTCTTATCATCATGAGAAGTATCATCATCATCATTGAGCTTGGTTGAGGTAGTAGCATCATGAACCGAACTAAGGTTGTGCCAAGTAGCTTGTACAAGCCATCATCATCAATGGACCCTTTCAAGAACACTTTATGGCCCTTAACAACCTTCATAACTCCACCTTCACTAATGCATACAAAACCTTCTCTATTAAAAGTACCAAGGGAAATTAAGTGCTTATTCATGCTTGGAACATGGAGGACCCCGGATAATGTTCTCACAACACCATCAAACATAATGACTCTAACATCACCCATACCAACTATCGGACAATTGGCCTCATTGCCCATAGTGACACTTCTTCCTTCAACCTTTTGATAAGTTGAGAAGAAGCTTGAGTTAGAAGTCATATGGCTAGAACATCCCGTATCCAAAACCCAAGAATCACCACCCTTGTACTCACTAGTGACAATAAGAGCACCAACATCATATACCTCTTCAACAAAACTAGCCTCGGCGGAGCTAGTTCCTTTGGACTTGCAATCATCCGATTGTTTGGATTTTAACTTCCAACAATCTTTTTTAAGATGGTCTTTCTTCCTACAATAATTGCAAGTCATGCCTCTTTTGTTCCTACTTGAATCCTTAACAAATAAAGCATCATTAGACTTAATGGACAACTTTTGTGCAAATTGAGAATCCATAAGGTCTTTTTGTGTCAAAGCCTTTCTAACATCCTCACTACACAAAGTGTCTCTACCATATAACAAAGTCTCTCTAAAGTGCTTAAAAGAAGGGGGTAGAGAACATAATAAGAGAATGGCCAAGTCTTCATCATCAAGTGAAACATCAATGTTTTGTAAATCCAAAGCAATGGAGTAAAACTCATCAAGATGAGGTTTCATAGGCTTACCTTCTTGCAACCGGAGATCATACAATCTACTCTTCAAGAGTAATCGGTTGGTAACACTCTTGGCCATATAGAGTGATTCCAACTTCTCCCAAATCCCCTTTGATGATACCTCCTTTACAACTTCCCTCAATACTTCATTGGAGAGGCAAAGTTGTATGGCGGATAACGCTTTTGAATCCATCTCTTCCCACTTAGCCTCACTAAGACCAATGGGCTTCCTCTCATCATCTTCAAGTGCCTTATGAACACCATTTTGAATTAAAATAGCCTTCATCTTAACTTGCCATAAACTGAAATTTGTGTTCCTATCAAACTTCTCAATGTCTAACTTCATTGTTGACATCTTGGACTTCAAATGACCACCACTAACACTTCAAATAACCCCAAATAAACCCTTGGCTCTGATACCAATTGAAAGGAGAGGCTAAGACCTCACTCAAGGATCAAAAAATGAAGTTTAAATGAATGTTTGTGTTGTGTCAAAGTTAGGAACAAAAATAATGCAAGTAGTAAATGAATGGCTAAATAAACAAAATAAACACGACAAGATTTTTAAGGTGGTTCACCAATTTGGCTACATCCACCATCTAGCCTAGGATTTATATTAATGTGTTCAAAGGAGAAATACAAAACTTGAAGGAATTACAAATGGAGGTTATGTGTAGAAGAGAGGAGCTAAATGAGGGAGAAAACTAAGTAAGAAGGGTTTCTCTAATAATGAGACTTTGGTGCACCTAATAATGTCCTAAGGCTTGGGTATTTATAGAGGGAGTGTATGGGACTAAGTGGGCATCAAGTAATACAAGGCAGCAGCTGAAGCAGATCACGAAAAGAAGGTCAGAGACCTTGCTCGACCTGTAGCTCGGGCGAGCGGCTTGGTCGAGCGATGCCCAGTCATCTCAGCCTTGTACTTTGTGGCTGCTGCACCCTTTCTTCTTTTGTTCCCTTCGGTCCCTACTTGTACTAGCTCTTGAATACTTGTCTTGGAGCCCAAGGCTTGCACTACCAAGGGTTCATCTACCCAAGTTATCACTACCATTAGTACAATGTACTATGGTACTTGTAAGATACTCAAACACCCAATCACAACATAGTACTTTGTCCTCTTCTTACTTACACTAACATGCTAGATTAATTTTCTTAATCTTGTTTTGATTACTTGGTGAACCAAGTCACCAAGAATCCTAACATGTAGTTTTTTTTTTTGAAGCATTAAAGTGATTGATTTTTAGTTGAAATGTTTATTATAACATTTGAAAATTAAAGTGATATTGATTTTTAGTTGAAATGTTTATTATAACATTTGAAAAAGTGTGATAAGCAATTTCTTTTAAATAAAAGCATTGATCTGTTGGGTTGACCCAAATCAATTGTAATCGAAAACAACCAATCTCAAAAATAAACCAATCAAAAATAGCTAACCTAATTCGAAAATAAACCGATTTAAAATGATTCAACTCAAAACCCGACTAACTGAACGTTTTGCAAATCTATGACCATCAATTTTCACTATGTATTTATTTATAATTTCTAGTTCATTTTAAAATAATACTATTTTTGGTTTTTATGCAATTTAATCTACATATTTAATAATTAATACCTTGATTCCTATATAATATTCCCTTCGTATTCATATGTTCTCAAATAATATTTACGAATTTTAGTATCAAATTTTGACTATGGTTTTTCATCAATCTATATGAAAAAAATATTAATGTGAGATCTTGATAGATTCTCTCAATATATATTTTCTAAATATAATTATTTAAAATTTTTAAAAACTCACAATTTAAATTATTTGACTTTTAATTAAATTTCCATTGGAATTCATGAAAACAATAAATGTGAAGAACAAATGAATAGAGAGAAGAGTAATAGAATTATTAATAATGAGAGAATTGATCAAAACTCCTAAACCTCTCACTAAACCCTAAGAATATGTTTGTGACTCTCTAGTCAATTCTAGTTGCTATTTACAAATGATCTTACACTATCCCATGTACAAGGATTTACAATATCCTTATATATGCTTTGGAACCAGAAGACAAGATAAAATGATGTTCTTGAACGAAAAAACAAACTGTCGAATAAAACAGAAACCTCGCGAAATATCGCTCGACCGATGGAGCGAACATGTGGGTCGAGCGAGCTGGTTGAGCAAGAGATCAGAATGTGGCCAATCTTCTGATTTCTTGCTCGACTAGTCGAGCAGACTCTCTTTGGTCAAGCGAGCAACATATGTTCAACAGAACAATTTCAAACCAACACCATTCATCTAACAACCCATATAGCATTCCATGCATCCAAGTTATATATTCATCATAAGCACATATTGGGCTTTATTAATTCACCACATCTAACAATGAATGAAGACAATCTTGAGATTTGGAGATTTTGATCAATTCTCTCAATGTTGATCAACCTTAAGGGGTTCTTGTATAATACTCAAAGGAGCAATAATACTCATTCAATTGTTGTCAAGGGTGGAGTTTTATAGTTCAATATCACATTGATATTGAGATTTTTTCCACCTTCCAATTCTTGTGTGTTTTCTCTTTGTATTGCATTCTTTATTTTTCAATCTTGTTGTGTTCTTGCTTGAATTATTTGAATCAAACTCTAACAAACCTCTTATCAGTTGTCACCAACAAGTGTGTAATAGAATGAAGTATGATACCACCAAAGATTGTGTTAGAGAAGTGACGAGAAAGTGTCAAACTCTCTTTCATGGCTGATGAATTAGTAACTTAAATTAGATGCGGAATCATGATCACATAATAACTTTGAATTTTGTCAATTTCATTGACCGTAGATTTTTATTGAAGTATTTAAATTAACTGAATTAAATAGATGACCAGTCTACATCAATCAAAGAATTAACAATTAATTAAAATTCCCTCTTATTCATTAATTTTAGGGACATTTCCTTTTTGCACCAAAAACTACAAGGGGTGAGGGCCCACTTAAAATTGATGAAAACTCACTTTTTTCATATAGAACATTGGTATTTATGTGTTGTTCAGTTGTTGTATAGTAAAGGTAAAATGGTAAAAACAAATGACAAAAATAGAAATGGAATATAATCAATGAATTGACCCAATAAGAAAATGTCCCTAAATTAATAAATAGGAAGGAGTATTTAACTTGTTAAATTTATTTATTTAGTTTTTGAAATTATTTCAACTAATTAAATATTTTGATCTATTAATTGAGTAAGAGAATAGAAACAATAAATAAAGAATCATTAGGTGATATTAACAAATTTATAATTATAGATTAGGGAACAAAATATTAATAATGTATCTTTAAATAAATTACTGCTACAGAAATTTGAAAACAAAATAAGTAAGAATAATTTAGATGACATTGATTAATATATTAAGAATTAGGGGTTGTTTGGCAAACAACTGCTAGTTGATAGCTGATTGAAGCAACTGATTTGGCTAGCTGATTTTATCAAGGAAAATTTGCTCAGAATAATCCCAATTCTATCACCCGTTGGCAAAAAATAATCTCAATTATCAATTATATTTTAATAATCCCAACTAGGGATGTAAAAAATTGACCCGACCTGTAATACCGCCCGAAATCGACCTGTATCCGACCCGTTGGTTGGCCCGAGGTGCAGTGACCTGTAACCGATCGAAACTCGACCTGATGTTGACCCGTAACCCGACATGTACCCGATTATTTTAGCCCAATAATCGACCGATACCCGACTCGAGAACAACCGACACCCGAGATTGACCCGACAATGTGGTTAACCGAACTCGATTTGCACCCGACCTGTTACAACTCGAACCCCACTTTAACCCGATAGGTACTCGACATAATCCCACCCAAAATGACCCATAATCAACACTCGAGATTAACCCAACAATGTGATTAAGCGATATAATTTGATTTAACCGTATCAAGTTTAATTCAATTAATAATAAGTTTGATTGAATTGAATCAAGTTTAGTTTAGCTAAAGTTAAATATTAAATGCAGGCCATAAATCAAATTTTATCGACTTTATCTTTGGTTAAACCAAATTTGACTATTAACCGACAACTTAATTAACCGACTATAACTCTTCATTCTCCAATCACAAACGATTTCAACATAAATTAATTGTATAATAACCATAATTTTCATTCGACATTAAAACTCACATGAATTGGATTTTAATCAACCCGAATCCTGAGAATAACTAAATGCACAACTCATAAATCCGATGCGAAGTCAACCCGAACCAAAATAATCCGAATTAACGCTAACCTAAAACAAAAAATGACTCGACCCATAGTCTAATCGAACTCGATTCGACTAAGAATACTTTTTTCAGTAGCAAATATAAGTAAAATAATACGATGGTAAATTTCATCAAGTTGAGGAACATATTTAATCGTTTCTAACACATTTTTTATTACGATAAGTGGAACTGTTAAATTTATGTTTCGCAATTTGTCCCGTTCTTCCCACACTCACACTTGAGTGAAAAAACTCGAGTATGAGTGTGACGAAGAACGGGGCAAGTGAGAAACATGCCAAGGACCTTTTGACCACTTTTTACAATAAATGAAACCGTTAAATTTATGCGTTTAACTTATCCCTCTCCTCCAACTCTCACACTTGATTGAGGAAACTCAAGTGTGAGATGGAAGCGGAGAGGGACAAAGTGAGAAACAAGTACGAGTTTTGGAGAGAACGTTATTAAGAAAAAGAGTAGAGAGAAGTGTAGGAAATGTGAGAAAGTGACGTTGAGGGTGGGTATTTATAGACAAAATCAGGAAGTTTCCGACTAATCAGCGACCAAACTTTGGTCGGAATCCAGTCGGCCAACAAAGACATTTATTTCAGCTTTTTTACGGTTTTTTTTTTATTTTTTTATAGAAAAATTGCGACTAACCTCCGACAAGAGACGTAGTCGGAATAGTTGCAACTAACGTTTTTGTCGCAAGGCTGTCGAAATTTTGCTACCACTCAGTTTCAGTAGGAAATTAGTCGGAATTTCCGACCACCGTGTGATAGTCGGTAAAATAATCGGAAATTACCGACTAAAATCGGGTAGTCAGAGATTTTAGTAGCAACTTTGCATTTTTTTTTTGTAGTGGGAGTTCGTTGACCACGAATGTTGTTCCTTTAACAGATACTTGGTAGTCCTAATTTCTTTAATAATGATAGATTGATGTTCATGTTCTTGATCTTCAGAGAGGAATTGATTATCATGATCATCTGGATTGCGCTCATTATCACCGTCTTCATCTTAACATTATGTAAAATCACTATATACTATATTAAAAGTTTAGTCACAAGCTAATAACTATGTCTATGTAACCGCTGATTATGTCAAACTTAAAATATAAAATTTGATTAAATTGCATTTCATTTAATTTATTTTAAACGGTTTTGTCCAATATTTGGACTAAAACTAAATTGTAACAATCAGTTATAAGTGCGCCCATCACCAGGATTAGGGACAAATTGCAAAATACGTTAATAGATATGCCTAACACTAGGACTAGGGACAGATTGTAAAGTACGTTTATAGATATGCCCAGCACCAGGACTAGGGACAAATTGCAAAATACGTTTATAGATATGCCCTTCACCAGGACTAGGGATGGATTGTAAAATACGTTTATAGATATGCCCATCACCAGGACTAGGGACAGATTGCAAAATACGTTTGTTGATATTCCCATAACCAGGACTAGGGATGGATCGCAAAGTACGTTTATAGATATGCCCATCACCAAGACTCGGGATATATTGCAAAGTACGTTTATAGATATGCCCATCACCAAGATTGAGGGAAGATTGTAATATACGTTCATATATGTGCCCATGGCAATTTTCATGTAGGGCATAACTGTGAGTTTGACCTTTAGAAATGTCACTTTCCTCCTATCCATCCTTAATATAATGGGTATTTTGGTTTTTCCTTATTAAAACTCTTGTTGCTTGAATAGGAGCAATAAACACTAATAGCCCTATAACAAGCGCATAAGCTAGGGTGATTGGAGTTGCACTAGAGATCATGGCTGGTTTTGAGTAAATAGTAAGAAGAAGAATATATTAATTAAACTTTTTATGTGTTTTTGGAATAATGAAAAATGATAATGAGCCTTGATCTTTTGGAGTATGAGTTGCACAAGTTATTTTAGATTACTCTTTTTGTAATGAAATTGCAATACAATTAAGAATTCACAATAATGGCGGAAATTCTTTCTTGTTATGATAATTGAAAAGCAACTATAAGTTCTAAATACATGAGAAGAATCATCTCAATCCTTAAGTCAATCCTAAACATTAGGAAACAAATTATTCATCCAATCACAACATCTATAAACTTAGAAAGAAATTATTTTTTCCAATCTAAAAGATATGCAATATAATATCTCTATCCTATCTATATGGTATATAATATTTTAATGGAAAATTTTGCTCAAAATAATTCCAACTATCACCCGTTGGCCAAAAATAATCCCAACTATCAATTATTTTTTAATGATTTCAACTATTCTCATAATTTGTTGAAAACATACCCACCCTCTTTTAACCGGCTACAACAGGTAATTTTTCCACTTTTTTCTTTCTTTTTTGATTAATAGATGAAAGGGAATGGTTAATTTTAAACATTTAAGGAAAAAACAAGAAAAAAAAATGTGGAAAAGTTACTTGTTACAGCCGGTAACAAGGGGTGGGTATATTTTCAACAAATTATGAGAATGGTTGAAATTATTAAAAAATAATTGATAGTTGAAATTATTTTTGGCTAATAGGTGATACTTGAGATTATTTTGAGCTAATTTTCCTTTATTTTATGAACCAAGCACATTTAATTAGAACCCAATTTCTTCTTTATTTTATTAACCAATCACGTTTAATTAGAACCCAGTTTCTTCTTCAATTTGACGCCCAAATTTGCTTTCCTTCATCTTCTGCGCAGGTCACCGCCCACCCTCAACCTTCTCTCAAAGGCCCAAATCAGAAACCCAAGTCACCACTCCACGCCTTGAAGAACAAAACAAAACATACGAAGTGTTATTACTATATTATTAGTTTTATTAGTATAGTAATATTGTATTAATAGTCCTATATATTAGGAAAAATTATAAGAAACTAACTAATCTATACACTTTTTTACACTAAAAGAAATTTAGCTTTTTACGACATTGGATTTAGTGACATTAAATAAATGTCACTAATTCATATTTTTAGTGTAATAATTATTAGTTTTTATTTTAAGTTCCACCATAAAGTGATTTAGCAATACTTAATTTGGTGGCATATGTAATTGTCACTGTAGTCTATAGCGACATTTGTGAGAAATGCCACTAGATCCTATGTCGATAAAAGCTTCAGTGTGACTTTTTAATATGCTGTTAAAGGTTTTAATAAACATCACTAAATCCTCAATATACACTATAAGAGATTTGAAATAGCGACATTTAAATTAAATGTCGCTAAATATATTCCACTAAAAGCAAATTATGTTGTAGTGTTAAAAAAACTACCTTATCTAAAGTTTTTTGCAAAAACTACCTAATATAACACAAATGTTAGCAAATGACTACCTTTTAACGAATATCGACAATTGATCGTTACTTTAACACTTTGACCAGCACGCCCGTGGCACGTGATTACATAAAAGGTAGTCATTTGCAAACATTTGTGTTATATTAGGTAGTTTTTTGTAAAAAAAATTAATAGATAAGGTAGTTTTTTTTAAAAAGATGTATAGATTAGGTAGTTTCTTATAATTTTTCTTATTATAAAATATTATATTGATATAATATATATTAATCATTACATTCATGAGATAAATGGAAATTTCTTTTTCATTTCATCAAAAGTTAAAAATGACTTTTTATAAGTGAAAAGAAGACTCTTTTTCATTTCATTCCATTCAAAATAATCAATTGGATGAAAGCTTGTTGCATCTACATTATTAGCCTATCTCGTTGCAAATTCCAAAGTTTTTTTCTTCTATAATGCTTGAATCTCCACCTGCAATATGAAAATTGGATATAGCGGCTTATAATTCCTTAAATTTAAATCTTGCTGCATCTACATTAACTTCCACGAGCCGAAGCATTCCAAGAATTAGTTTTCATACCATATGACTTTTTAGATGCGTTATATATATGCCTGTGATAAAGAGACTGAACATCCACCAAAATATCACTCCAAACTCTATCATTTATGGCACCCCAATGGTGCCAAGAGAAACAAATTCACACAAAGCAACTTATGAAGGAGAGTGCGGTCAAAGAGTCTCTCGGCTCGAGAAAGGTCATCGGCTATGTTGGCCCTATTAGGTTTTGATGATGGTTTCACTTTTAAATAAACAAATATGTTTTAGAGATTGTTTTGTAGGTTATATATCCGGTTTGTTGAAATCGTTGATGGAACCTAAAAGACTTGGTCAAAGAATATTTTATGAGTCAAAGTTGTCAAAAGAGTCAGATATAAAAGATCACTTAGGACGTCTAAAGTAGATAGAAGGTTTACTGTTCTAAGTTTGATTGTCTGATGAAAATCGCTAATGGAGACAGTACAGTGTTCCCAAGACGCAGGTCTGGAGAAATGCGTCAGCTAAATTTCGTAGGAGTTATTTTCTATTTTTAGTTGATATGTACGGTTAGAAATTAAGTTATTGCATAATTTGTTAATTGGCAGAAATTAAATAACCACCTAAAAATAAGTCTCCTTATATCTCTCCATTAAAATAGGAAGTTAATTAATTAGGTTTTAATCTAATTAATCCTAATTAACTATTTTTAGCTAATTTCACCTAAAACTAACCGTGGCTTATTATGTAACTTCCATATCTTATTTTGCACTTTTCTACAATTTAGTAATAAGGGAAATATGGGGAGTTAGGGCTTTGAAGAACCCACAGTTGGTCCCATATAAAATGGAGACTTTTTCAACCAGTTATTTGGAGGTGTGCCCGATTCGAAAAATCAAGAGATCACCAAAAGTAAGAAAAATATTTATTCTTTCATTTGCCAATTAACTTAGAATATTTTTATTATGCAATATCTTAGTTTTTATCCTTTTTAGAGAAAATATTTTTGTATGGGTTTTTGAGAGATTGTTGTAACTAGACTTAAGGTAAGTCTATGGGAGAAGAGAAGCTTCCATTGAAGCGTGAGAAAGAGAAAGAGAAAGAGAAGAAGAAAGAGAAAGAGAAAGAGAAGAAAAATGGACTAGTTGAGAATTGTTTTATGTAATTGTAATTGATTGCCTAAAATTAAGTAAGAGAAGAGTGGTCGTGGTTTTCCTTCTATTAGGCCTAGAAGGTTTCCACGCAAAATCATTGTCTCCATTTATCTTTCTTGCTTTAATTTTAAGTATTTGTTATTTGTTTTATATTCCGCAAAAACAAGGCAAAATTACTTAAACGTACAATACAACAATTCACCCCCCTCTTGTTGCATTCGCCATCTCTAAGGCCTTGTTTGGATGAAGAGAAATGAAGGGAAAAGAAAAAAAACGATTTGGAGGGATGAAAAATCTCTTGTTTGGATAGCAAAAAGGGAGGGAGAGGATTTGGAGGGAAGGGATTTGGAGGGATTAAGGTTATTCATTTTATTAACATCCAAATCTCTCCATAAGAGGAAAGATTTGGAAGGAAAATGAAATTTCTTTCTTTCCCCTTCCCTTCCTTCCTATACAAACAATGGAAAATTTCCCTCTCTTTCCCTCCCCTTCCTTTCTTTTCCCTTCCTTTCCTTTCTTTTCTCTCCTAATTTGCTATCCAAACATAGTGTAAAAGTGTTTCAACAGGCTATATTCCTTTGGCTAATCTTGCGAGCAATCATCTCAATATGATCATGTTCATGTCAAATTGATCACTTTTAGATCAAAAGCGAAAATTTTAATTAATTTCTTAAAAAAGTATATCTGATAACTTGATTGACCAATATAATCGCTCTCTTTAAAGTCTGAATTGATCAATTTAAAGTCAAATTTTAAAGTCTGAATTGATCAATTTAAAGTCAAATTTTAATACTAAAAAAGGTGTATAATTTTTCCTATATATGAATACTCCCTCCAACTCATATTTATTGTCCGCTTTGTGTTTGGACCGCATTTTAAGGTAATGGTAGGGACCACCCAAAAGTGGGTATTTGATGTGTTTTAAGAGTATGGATTAAATGTTAATGATTCCCATCTTTTCTCACTAATAAAGTTGATAGAATTCAAATTTGGAGCCAAAAATTTAAATTGTAAAGTACACTTAAATTACATAAATAAAATTCATAAATTACATAGCTAATATTCCGAATATCTAAACTAACTTACATAATTACTTTACATAATAAAAGTTGAAAAATAATTTAAGTCTTCAATTTTTCCTTGATTTCTTCAACGTCTTTTGTACGACAACCGATAACGAACAACCTTCTCGCCACATCCGCATACGGATATTGAATCTCTCATTGACTTCAAATTATAAAAATAAAAACAATATGCATTTAGTGTTTAAATTAGATTACTTAGCTAAAAAACCCAAAAAAATCGATTTTAAAATGAAGCTATTTAAATCCGTAATTATTTCCCAAAATAGAGATTATTCAACACATCAACAATTGAAAATAACCCAAAACAGAATGCAAACAGGCGCCAATTCAAAATCTCCCAAACAACAAATTAATAGGCGCCAAATGAAAATCACAAAAGCAAATTTATAGGTGCCAACTGATCAATCACCCAAACAGCAATATAAAGTCCCAAACAGCAATTGATCAAGTCATTAAACCAAACTCATTTTTTGCATCCCAACATCAATTAATATGGTGAAGACAAAGGAATTAGACAATCCAACTAGGAATGAAATTATGCAAGAATTGTTAGTATCACTCACAAAAAAAAGGGGAGCCAGCACATATTATTAACTAAATATATTGGGATGGATTGATTTATGATCGACATTAATTGATTCGTGAATCGATGTTGCGGTTCATGAAGGGACATATTACTTCATGAATGGTTGTATGCTCTTCTATAAATATAGAAGGTATGTGTAAGTTATTTCTTTCATGAGATATACATGAAATGTACATTAGACATACATGCATTTTCTGAATTCTTCTCCACTCTTGAACTTTACATAAAGAACTTGCAATACTCGATTGTAAATTTCCTTTTCTTTTTCCATTTAAAGTTTTCTCATGTCATTTTAATTTCCTTATGTTATGAATTTAGTGAAATTCTTTGTATCTCATAACATATTTCCGGGATACATTCCAAAGCATCGTAGTTAGGAGGAAATGATGTTTTAGAAAGAGAGTCTCGCCCATAATTTATATCAAGTCACATACAAAATCTTCTCGTCATTATGTTCAATATATGGTAATTCCCGATGATGAAGTTCACATTTGATGTATGTTAAACAAGTGGGGAAGAAAAATGATTGGCATAGTAGCCAAAGGACACTATATAAGAGAGGTCGTTGAACATAGCTTTTATTGTATATAGATTTAATTTGTATTATTGTATACAAAAACTTTTGTATATTGACCTTCTTTTTCCTTCTAAAATTACATTGGTTAAGAAGGATTGTTACTGGAAAAACAATTATTAAAGCAATGAAATAGATGTTAATACAAGTTTTTATATTACTTGAGGGACTTGTAAAAGAAACAAAATCATTAATAATTAAGGTGCTAGGTTAGATGAGATATGTTGAAAAGCAATATTACAAAAAAAAAAGAGAAAAAAAAATATTGCAACAATGACCGAAACTTTTTGCCTAACCTAGTCTAGTCGATTTTGACATAATTACGACTAACAAATACTAATATGATGAAACTATTACGACTAATAATATACTAATTTGACCAATAATATGCTAATACTACAATAATAGGATTAATGTTGTACACTAATACGACTAATACTATACTAATGCTACAATACTAATTAATTAAACTAATACGATAAATACTATATTAATATGAGTAATACGATGCTTATACACTAATACAATTATTACTATTCAAAAACTACTCTTATACGAATAATTACTATACTAACATGATTTATATTATTCTAATAATACTATTATTATATAAAGTTATCTACCAATATATTAATGCGACTAATAATATACTAATATTATAATAATATGAGTAATAATATTCTAATACCACTACTACTATAATCATATGACTAATAATATACTAAGATTATATTAATACTACTAATAATATAATGATACGACTAACACTCTACTTATACGACTAATACAATACCAACATAATACTGATACAACTATTACCAAACTAATATGATTAACTATGTACTAAAATGACAAAAACTGTACAAATATGATTAATAATATACTAATAAAACTACTATTATACAAATATATAGCACACCGACTAATAATACACTGATACGACTAATACTATACTAATACGAGTAGTACTACAAATACCACACTAATACAACTAATAATTTACTAATATTACTAACACTATACGAATATTACACTAATATCACTAATGTTATACTTAGTGATGGCCACAGTTCGAGTTAGGCCGGTTCCGTTCCGGTTCCACCCAGTTCCGGTTCCATCTGGAACCTGACCCAAACATTTCCGGTTCCGGTTCTGGTTCCAGACGGTTCCAAACGGTTCCTTGGCGGTTCATGAGGCGGTTCCGGCGGTTCCAATACCCGGGTCGGCTGGTTCTTCATCGGTTCCATTCTTATTTTTCCTTTAATTTTAATATAAAAATACTATAATAATGCGGACGTACCTTCGTCGATTACTTGATTATTAGCGAAATTCAATGCTTCCCATCGTTATTAAAATATTTACTAAAAAGAAGGAAAAAACATAAATTAATAAGAAACGATAAAGATGATTAATAAAAAAAGGGGAGAGAATGGACTTGAACCTAGTATCCCGAAGAAATACTAAGCTGCCTACGTATCCCGATGGAATCAAAGCCCACGTAGTTCTTTGTCATACCTTTTATTTTTAATTGTTGAATGTTGATTGACCGTGGTCCGGTATCCATGATTCTATTCGTCATCGTCATATGGTTGGTTAGATGTTTCCGCCGACTCTCCTCCCGACGATGATGCAGATGTACCCATCATCGTTGTCTTGATCATCATCGGTCTTGAGTCCTTGTGTTCGGACATCCGCTTGATCCCAATCTTTCTTGCAAACACATATGTGAATAGTATGTGGAGCAAGACGAGATGTGTTTTCGTCTAAAACTCTTCTTCCTGATCTAAAAGCAGACTCCGACGCAATAGTAGAAGCAAGAATTGCAAGGATATCCTTTGCAATTCTCGATAATATGGGGAATTTTAATGATTTTTCTTTCCACCCTTGTAAAATGTTATAACTACTTTGGTCGATTTCAAAGTGATGTTTAAGATAATTATCTAATTCTAAATATGAAGCGGAGGGGGAGGAAGAAGATGATCCTACAAAAGTATCATCTTGACTTATTATGTTATCTATTATGGAGTTATAATACATGGGACGTGCCGAGACGCTAGCACGCCTAGACGTATCGCGACTCGGGTTATATATACTAGAATAATGATCATAAAGGTCCGCTAAAAGCTTTTTACAAGTTCCTACATAAATATGTACATCATTAGACGGACGATCTAATGCGTGGTGGTAAAATCCTATTATTTTACTTAGGTTTTCCGTCTTAAAACACGGATCTAAAATTGTCGCAATTCCATAAATATAAGAAAAATCAGTGAAATACGCTTTCCACTTATCCATCATATCTGCAAGAATCGACTTTAAAAAAACGTTAGTATCATCATGAGAATGTCTAAGAATATGATAAAAAACAGTTTTACATTCACTTATTATTAAGTGAACGTTTGGTTCGTAAACATATGAAAAAATCTTAGTTGCGTGGACATACGCTTCTAATAGTTTTTGTACGCCTATAGCTAGTTCCCAAGTTTCATCACTTATACGGCTATCGGTAAACTCAATATACAATTGTGTTATAACCGGACGATAAACAATAGCCTTCTTTAATAAATCATGGGTTGAACCCCAACGTGTAGGAGTATCTAAAGACCAATATACTTTTTTTAGTTTATAATGTTCACAAAATTGTTTATATCTTCTTTTTTACTTGTCCTAATCTAAGCCACTTCACTATGTCTCTAATGGGACCTTATAAATCACTTAGTTTTTTAATACATGCTTGGCTAGACAAATTAATAATATGAGCACAATAACGTATATGTAATAAACTACCACCTAGGATACAAGTAAAAGCGGGTTCGTTATATAAAAGTTCGATGCATTTGATATTGACAGATGCATTATCGGTAGAACAACAAATATCTTATCTAATAAGTTCCATTCTTTACATATTTCCATCAATCTATATTTAGTGTTTTCACCCGTATGTTTCTCGGGCATTAACTCAAACGCAATTATTCTTTTTTGAATAAACCAATTATGATTCTATGTTTCCTTTGTGATTCCATGTTTCTTTGCCAAATGTTTGTTGAAAGATCCCGTACCACCACCTAACACGTATTCACAAAACACAATAAATGAATTTTTAGTACATTCTAACATTCTTGATTTACAAAATATAAATATTATGTATAAAAACTTAAAAAATATTTACCTTTGCTGAGATTGTAAGAAACTAAGGGCTTTACCCCTTGACTTTCACAAATTTGACAGGTGCATAAGAAAACATCCGGGTTGTCGGTTGGTTCTTTTGTAAAATACGACCACAAATGTGAAATAGCTCTACCACTAGGAGGTGGCATTGCCGGAAAAGGTTGTCTTACTGGTTCATTTTCATCTAAATATAAATATAAAGACATTATTCAAATACCACAATATATAAATAAATAATAATTTAAAATTCAATAAATTTGAAGAATAAAATTATAAAACTAACCGATATTATGGAAATTGACTCGTTTACCACGAGCTTGTCTTTGTTGTTGTTGTTGCTGTTGTGCTTCAAGTGATCTTGTTGATGATTGTCGAGATCTAAGTATCCCAATGGGGGTCGTTGGTTCCTCTTCTTCTTCTTCTTCTTCTTCTTCTTCTTCTTCTTCTTCAATTCTTATTTCTCTTCTACTCTTCTTGTGTTTCTTCTTCTTCTTCTTCTTCTTCTTCAATTCTTATTTCTCTTTCTACTTCTTCAGCATAGTCGTGTAATTCTTGGTTGTACCCTTCTGGATAATTCGGTTCATAATTACTAATCGAAGGTGTTGTTTATACTGACGGAGTTGAAGTGGCCTTTCGTTTAGAGCTAGAACCTCCCAAAGATTTTGCTAAACTTTTTTAGAGACTTTTTTCAAAAATGAAGACATGATAATTTTGAAATAATAATGTAATCAAAAAATTAATAAGTAATTAAAAGAATAAGTATGTAATTAAGGAATAATTAAAACACTAATAATGTAATTAAGAAATAATTAAGAGACGAATTATGTAATTAAGAGAATAATGCGTAATTAAGTAATTAAATAGAGAGAGTAAGTAGAGAGAGAGTAGGAGAAGAGATGAGTTGTGAATTGGAAGGATTGAAAGTGATTGGTTTATATAGGAAAATCCCAACGGCTAGTTAACGGCTATTTTTTGGCCGGTTCCAAAGAACCTGGGCCGGGTGAACCGTTCCGGTCCGGGTGAACTTGCCCGCGATTCTTTGGTGCGATTCCAACGATTTTTTCCGGCGGTTTCACGGTTTCGGCAATTTTTTTCCGGCGGGTTCACGGTTTCTCGGTTCGGGCTGGTTCGGAACCTGTCGCGAAGGGTTCCGGTTCCGGGACCGGTTTCAAGCGGTTCGGGACCGGTTCGGTTCCGGGTAACCCGCCCTGTGGCCATCACTAATTATACTAATATATGACTAAGAATATACTTCTACTACAATAGTACCTGATGTGCAAATTTTATTTTAACCGCAAGCGCACGGTGTACGTGTAGTCGCGGGTCTAACACATGGAAGCTAGGACAAGAAACTTGGTAATTTCGATTGACTATATTGCTTAGGGAGAAAAAAGATTGATTGGTTGTTTTTTTAACAAGCTAAAAATGCAATAAGAAATATGGGATTAAGCTATATGATGAAAGCATCTAGTGTGTCGGGAATCCCCTAAAGTCTTATATGATTTAATTCTTATTAGTGTCTATGAAAAGTCGGATTAAATTCTTGGTTAAACATGATCTTGTTAATCTCAAACTCTCGCTCTGTTGATTAACTATTAGATTTAGACCCTATTAATTCGATTCTCACACGCTAGTTTTATTGAAAGAATTAATAAGAATTTAACTAAAATTTACCCTAAAGCAAAGTCGATCCCAATCTCACACGCTAGTTCTATTGACTAGTCTGACGAAGCATATTTAATTTAGGGTTAAATAGCACAATTCAACCACATTAATCTTGAACTTCATAGACACATCCAAGAATCAAATCATACTCAACTAATAGGTTCAAAATCCTAACCCTAGAAAATGAATCTACTCACTAATCATGGTGAATGCAATTAAAATAAACTCTAAGATGATATTAGACATGACTAACAATGAATTAAATGACAAAGAAAGAAAATCAATGATTAAAAACCAAATGAAACCACAAAGAATTCAAATAACAACAATGAAGAACAAACTAAACTTTTACTAAAGGAAGATTAATAACAATAACAAAGGTTCACTAATGGAAGATTAAAACTAGTACAAGGAATTAAAAGCAAAGAAAATTAAATACTAAAGAAAACTTATAATGCTCAAAGGAAGATTAATGGTGGAATTAATGAGAAACTAAATTAGAAGATGAAATTCAAAGTAAAACTAAGTCTAATGTAATGAAAAGCAAAGGAAAAGGAAGGGGAAGAAGGGAAGAAGAAGAAGAAGAAGAAGAAGAAGAAGAAGAAGAAGAAGAAGAAGAAGAAGAAGAAGAAACCCTAATTAGATTTTTAGGGTCTATTTATACTAATGAGGACTTAACCCTTAAATCTAATCAAAAGAGTAAATTATCAAGAATACCATGCAAAAAAATTCAAAAGAAGAAGCCGAGTCGGCTGCCCTATAACAGGATGGAATCGTCGACTCGGCGGTTTGGACTGGAAAACGGCATCAACTTCAAACAATTGCCATTTCTTGCTAGGTTGTCAGAATCGGACGTATAATATACCGTTGGAAATCTCTTGAAGTCTAATTTCCAATGCCGCAAACCTTGCATTAATGCAATATTCCTATCAAACGTTATGGCCAAAAGAGTAGACATGTATCAAATTTCACCTCAAAACTTTTACATTAACAACACTTTTCTACTCTTTTGCTCTTTTACTCTTTATGGCTTGACAAAATTGATAGTTTGATACGTTCTTTTGAGCCTTGTAAACATGGTTAGCACCAAAAACCCACAAAAATGACTCAAAAGTACCATAATTCACAAATTCACCTATAAAATAGCCTTGGAGTACCGAAATGGTTCAAATATGCATAAACCAATCCTAAACCGCCTCTAAACATCGAAAAGGAGCATAAAAATGTAAACGATGAGTGCACATAATTGCACTTATCAGTACCACTATCCACTAATACTACAAAATTATCACTAGTACTAATAATAATACAAATTAACTAATACTAGAACAACATGACTAATATTATGCTAATAAGACTAAATATTTTAATACGATTAACAATATACTCCCTCCAATTCAAAATTAATGTCCACTTTTCTTTTTTGGTAAAGTCACTGTAATTGTCCACTTTCTATTTTTGGCAAAAAATTTATTTCTTAATTACATTCACTCCCCATGCCAAATTACCAATATACCCCCACTTAACTTACATTACCCACTCTAATTAACACCCTAAACTAATTATCCTACTAATTGTTCCCTCCATTTTCAATAAAAACCCATCCCCCTCATTCCCTGACTTCTAACCCTAACCCTAAATCCTCCATTCCTGCTCTGTTCATCGTCATCCTTCATCATCTTCTACCTCCTTCTTCAGCATCTACCTCCTTCCTCATTCATCTTCTGCTTTCTTCTTCCTTCATCTTCTACTTCCTTCTTCTACCTCCCTTCGTTACCCTCTCTCTCTCTCCCCCTCCTAACCCTAACCCTAACCCTAACCCTAACCCTAGATCTACGTCTGTGTTGTTGCTGCCCAGATCTGCGTCTTTTACATTATGGCCTCTCCAAAATCATGTCTTTCATGGGATGAATCCTCTGAGGATAACGTGTTAGTTGGTCCTCCTAACCCATGGTTTGACTACTACCAGTATGTTCCTTCTTCTCCTACAATCTCTGTAGAAACGGATCCAAATTGGGAAAGAGAATTGAATTCAGAAGATGAAGAAATTGAGGCTATGTTTGATTTGCAACTAGATCTACAAGATCTGTATATCGAGAATCTCTTTCCCTCTTCAGATGAAGAGTCACTTGATGATGCTGATTTGAAGCCTGATTTTGATGATGTTCATGGTCCCTTCTCTCGTATGTGGAAATTCGCATCTCTCTGACTTATGATGATTTCGTTTTTTGTGGTTTTGTTCCATGTTTCATATGCGTTTGTTGGTCTGTGATGATTTTGAGACCTTCCAATCTAGTGTTTGCCCTATGATTTTTTTGTTGTTTTTGAGGGTATGTTTATGATTTTTAGCTTTCAAAAAACCCTAATTCCTTAAAGATGCCACCAATCTTTGATTTTTAGGGAATAAGCCACCAAACAAAGATGTTTTAGAGGCTACTCCTTCACAAGATTCAGGAGGCCTTTTTGGGATTAGGGTTCTCTATGATGAGAACATTTGTTCTTTGAGAGAAACAAAAAAAATTGATGATATTATGAGGCCATATAAAATCTATTCTTGATTTTCATTAAAATGTTAGGTTTAAACAAATTCTTGACATGTACTAGATGTTTACATTCTAAACATTTTTTTGAACAAGCATTTCTCAAAATTGAGTATTCACAAAACCCCCAAAAGTATACTCTATTGTTTGTTGTTGTTGCTGACTGCCCTTGATTTTGTTGGCTGATTCTTCTGTTTTATGTGTACCCAAAAATATTGATATGTCCATATCTAAGTTCATGTTTTCTCTGTTTACTATCTTTACATGGTTGATGTTTCCTCAGTTGGACTTGCTGCTGGTTCCTCATTTGCTTCTGTTACTTGACTTTCTGTTACTTGATTTGATGTTGGTTCTTCATTTGCTGCTGGTTCTTCATTTGCTGTTGTGCCTGATGTAATTTCATCAAATACATGGAAATGTCTTTGATCTTGTATTCCTAAGTAAAACAACACTATGTCAAACAGTTCTTTGGTTACTTTTGTGTCTAAATAACATAGGGAATTGTAAATGATCTCCCTACTTACAGTCAAATACTCTGGGAGTCTTCCCTCCCTTGCTAATTTTGTTTTCTTCATGTGAGGAATATGATAGTCTATCCCCCCCCCATCTTCTGAATTACTTCAACTTTACAGGCTTGTAAAGTAATCCAAACAAATTTCATTGTGTTTGGTTGTAGTGCTTCAAATGCATTGGTGACTGCCTTCACAAGTTCTGTGTAACTGTATGCTGATTTTTGATGTTGAAGTGCTTGGATTGACTTAAAAAACCCTAAATCCAAGACATTCATGTCTGGAGAATTAGGGGGCTGTTGTATTAATTGGAAATCAAACCCCTCTATGTTTGCTGCCTCTCTGAACTGTATATCATCATTCAAAATGTGTGGTTTGGCATTGTCTTGTTGGATGTAGATGGTTTTGCTTGCTCCTTTTGGCCATTTAGCTCGTATTGCTGGCAATATTTATTCACTATCATGTCCCTCATGTGATCTTTGGTTATTGATTGGATTGGTTTTGTCTCCATTTCCCCCCTTCTTCTGTTTTTAGAGCTTCTTTGTGTTGGAACTTGTTTTGTGAAGGGAAATATGCCTATCTTTCCATCAAATAAGAGTTCATCTTCAGTAGAATACAAAGGTTTCGACACCGCACACATAAACATGATTTTGGGCACGAAACGTTTGGATTGAATCTCTCTATGTGGTTCCTCCTCTCCAGGGGTGAGGTAGTATGTTTGTTGTGTTCGTGTAAGATAAAATAGCTTTTCATCTATATGGACCATATTAGACATGTCATTGAATTAAAATGACTCCCATCATCATGTACAACTAGTAAGGCAAAATATTAACCTATCAATCTTGCTTTGGTCGTTCAATAATGGTTTAATTGCGTTGGTGTGCTTTCTTATGATGTTCCTTTTCTTCCATCTGTAAACTGTGCTTTGGCTAACATCCATGGCCTTCGCAACAGCAAGTTGACTTGTTTTTTGGGCCTTCTCTATACCCTTGAACTTTGTTTCATCAAAGGGGGATTGGAGTTCTTGATTTCTTACCTGGCTTTCTAAAGTTAACTTGAATTGGCCTTTGATTCTCTGTTTTTTGCTCTTTGATTCTGCCCCACAGCCTTGATATTGTTCTTTTGATGACATTGTGCTTTGCTGTTATGGCCCCTAACAATCCATGTGTTGACTTCCCTTTTTTTGTGAGTGATACTAATAATTCTTGCATAATTTCATTCCTAGTTGGGTTGTCTAATTCCTTTGTCTTCACCATATTAATTGATGTTGGGATGCAATAAATGAGTTTCGTTTAATAACTTGATCAATTGCTGTTTGGGACTTTATATTGCTGTTTGGGTGATTGATCAGTTGGCGCCTATAAATTTGCTCTTGTGATTTTCATTTGGCGCCTATTAATTTGTTGTTTGGGTGATTTTGAATTGGCGCCTGTTTGCATTCTGTTTTGGGTTATTTTCAATTGCTGCTGTGTTGAATAATCTCTATTTTGGGAAATAATTTCGGATTTAAATGGCTTCATTTTAAAATCGATTTTTTTGGTTTTTGTAGCTAAGTAATCTAATTTAAACACTAAATGTATATTGTTTTTATTTTTATAATTTGAAGTCAATGAGAGATTCAATATCCGTATGCGGATGTGGCGAGAAGGTTGTTCGTTATCGGTTGCCGTACAAAAGACGTTGAAGAAATCAAGGAAAAATTGAAGACTTAAATTATTTTTCAACTTTTATTATGTAAAATAATTATGTAAGTTAGTTTAGATATTCGGAATATTATCTATGTAATTTATGAATTTTATTTATGTAATTTAAGTGTACTTTGCAATTTAAATTTTTGGCTCCAAAATTGAATTCTATCAACTTTATTAGTGAGAAAAGGTGGGAATCATTAACATTTAATCCATAATCTTAAAACACATTAAATACCCACTTTTGGGTGGTCCCGACCATTTCCTTAAAATGCGGTCCAAACACAAAGTGAACAATAAATATGAATTGGAGGGAGTATTAACCGTACGTAGTTATAGCATAATTAACAAAACCCAATAAAATGAACATTGTAATAACCAGTGTGAAAGTCGCGACCAGTGAAAAACTTGACCCGCGAACTCGCCACCAGTGAAGAAAGTTGCGACCTGCGAATCGTGTTTTTTCCAAAATAGAAATTTTGCTTTGAAAACTCGCGACCTGCGAGCCTTTTCGCAATTCGTGAAAACCACTTTCTACAAAATTAGTAACTTTGCAATTTTGGGATATTTCCAATTAATTATTTATTTAATTTAATTATTTATTATTTATGATAACTATTATATGCTCTAAGTGAAAACAACAAAGGTACTTTAATTTGGGTTATGAGATGGAAATTCACATGAGATACAATCAATCCCTCCAACTGATTAGTACAAAGCGATTGAACTAAATGCTTATGTATTTATGCAAAGAATAAAATCAGAAAAACAATGAAAGAGTTTATAACTCGTTATCATGTTTCAAGAAAATGAGAAAAAGATGAAATAGGAAAGTAGACTCAAGTGTGTTGATCACCATGCAACCACTCCTATTTATAGAGTTATGTAGCAATGATTCATCCAAATCCATTTACTATTGTATCTAAAGGTTATCACATTATAATCAAGTTAAACATTAGTTCATAACACAACACTCCATGAAACAAAGCTTTGATTCACGAACAAATGCACTATTCTGAGGTGCTCGAACGAGCATATGCAAAATTAATCACTTTCCAGAAGTTTTATGACGCGAAAATCTCAAACAAAACAATGAAAAATGGAGGTGTTTTTGAGTTGAATAATAATGATAGTTTTATAAACGAAAATGAGAGAAAGAAACGTTTACATTGGGAAATAGCTAGGAAGTAATAGACATGATAATATAATAGATATGAATTATGATTATTTGTGATGTTGAGCAGCAGGTCCTCCTGGAGCAACTCTATCCTCCTGCATGGATCTGGATTGTCTTCGATAATATTCAAGCTTTGCATCATCATAACCAAACTCTTTGAACACTTCATATACATCATTATCATCCACTGATTTCTTTGATAAAAAAACACGACCATCAACACTCCTTATCAATCCAGCGGAAACAAATAACATCACCAAAATAATACTAATACCCATCACTGCTGCATTCCTTTTTTGCATCGCCATATATTCTTTTTATTTTAAAGGTTAAAAAATAAATAATATATTATTAATGATATTAGTAATCAAATGATATTGAATGAAAGAAGAGAATGAACAATGTTCGATATCACAAGTATTAAGTTGGTAAGCACACTATATATACACATAAAAGATCTGATCATGCAGCGTCAATATACTATTTTTAAGATTGATAGTACAATGCAACAAATAAATAATACATATAGTGCATTTTGGTACGTGAAATTTTGAATTTTATGCTAATCATTTACTGGAATTATAAATAAATGATCCAGATAATAAACAACCTGGATATATAGTTTATGCGCCATGTAGTTACTATATTATAGCAAGTTTCACATATCTACTAGGGCGGAACTACTAGTTGGTGAATAATTAAAGTTAAGTGTATATTTGAACAGCAAGTCTCCCGAGAGACCGTCTTTTTTAGAGACGTCTTTCAAACTCAGTCCATTGGAGTTTAATTTTTACTATTGTTCTATTTTTTTCTTATAGGCCGACCCAATTAGAATTAGTCTCTCACAAGAATTTGTGATATTTGAAAGGCTTAGGGTTGAAACATTAAATTATAGCCTCTCGGCTCTAAAAACTATATATCTACATGGTAAAATCGTACAAGTAAAAATATTAGCGGGCTAAGGTTGACAACACTTTGTTATTTCGCCAATCTTTCTATTTTTATCTCAAATTTTAGACATATTTACTAATTTCATTTTAGTATTTTTATATTTCTTATGTTATTTTTATATTATTTCTGATCCCCATTTTTTCTCTATAAAATTTATTATTTAATAAAATAATATATCCACAATCTAAAAGTAACTATATTTTTAATTCTCGTGAACATTTCTTTTAGAAATTTTATTAAGGAACGAAAGGAGTATTATGTAATATTTTTAGTTAGATATATATCAGTATATGCCCCTTTTTAATTGTGAGAGGAATCTGGTATTCTAGTTGATTATAATATTTCTTACAAATATTTCCTACGTGCCTCTAAGTTTGCACCCTTTTTCATTTTAGTTTATCTCACTTATTTTGCACTGTTTTCTTTTTCGGCAATAACCTCACTTTCTTTCTTTAAATTTTATCAATTAACTTTTTTCTCACTCTATCTTAATCACTTATTTTTATTATCCTCTTGTTTTTGTCTTATTCACCAACTAAATTTCACGTTCTACTAAATTTCACCGAAAAAAATTTTAGTGCACTCTCATAGGAATTGAGGAAGTAATTATTACTAAGCAATTTTATTTTGAGACAATGTTAACCGATGAATAGTGTAAAAGTACAAGGAGGTTGATTTAATAGTAATCGAAGGATGTATTATATATAGAGTATTCAATATTTCAACCTATAAATTAGTTTGTTTTTACTTTTAAGTCCACGTACTCCCTATTCAAATTAGTGGCGGAGTAAAAATTGACAAAAATTTTAAAAGTTGTATGCAAATTCAAAAATCATGATATTTTTCAAATAACTTTATATATTTAAACACTTAATATATACTACGTAAACTAATATTTAAATGTCAACACATCCAATATTTAAATGTCAACCTAACGAACTACTGAAGTACAATATGTACTAGTAATTTTGATCTTCTCATGTTAATTATCGGTAATGTTGATATGAAAAATTTTGAACTCTCCCCACCTAAAAATCCTATCATCCGCTCTTGATTCAAATTGTTAAAAGAAATTAATATCACAGATTCTTAAATAATATTTCCTCCTGTTCATCTAAAATGTCTCATTTACTTTATGCACTCTATCCAATACACTTATTCGATACTTAATATATTGAGTTATGTATAATTAAAAATTATAAAAAGTTGATATTAAAAATCTTTAGATCAAAACGAGTCAAATAAGATCCCACATGACTATGTTTTAACTTATAGATTAATAATAAAATGCAATTTAGGAATGATAGATAAATAGTGCCCCAAAAGTAAATGAGACATTTCAGATGAATAGGAGATAGTAATTTTTATGGCGTGACAATTTTTATTATTATGTTAGTCCAATACATATTATGTTAGTCCAACGAGTCAATTTTTATTATTATGGTGACAAGTAAATTTTAAGTCATTACTTTTGTAATATTGAAATAATTAATTGTTACCTTAAAGTGATTATTTACATTCTTAAAATGACCAGTTAGATAAATAGGCTAACTATCTCTTGGTGATACGTCTCATACAAAATTAGCTAATTTAATAATTAATAGAGTTAAAGATCAGATTTAGGGGTAGTCAAAACCGTGAATGGAGACATTCCATAATTTTCGTCATTCTGTCTTAGTTGAGCAACATTAGAGCGTAATCAGTCAAAAGTATTAAGGGGACCATTACCGCATTTAATCCATTATAGGTTACAATTTGGCCCTTCATTAATTATTTTTATTTTATTTTTGGTTTGGTGGGTATATTGTGAAGTGCTTATATAATATAGGCTATATATATAAGTCGGCTTGATTTGTGAATTGTGATCATATCATATCTATAATTCATTACCTTTTTGAGTCCTAAAAATAGTAGGGGAAAAGACTACTATCTTTCTATTTTGTGGTAATGAATCTCTTTCAAAATTAAAAATGTTAAAGTGGAGATCTTATAATGAATATGCAAGTAGGGAAGATGCTGGTCCCTTTTTTTATTATTTTATTTATTTATTTATTTTATCCTTTTACTTTTCTCTTAATCTATTACTCCCCATCTTTCTTTAGTTTGCCCGTTGATATGATTTGACCACATCTTATTAAAATTGGTATGTGTATCTTGATCCTAGGATTAGGGGAAGGGATGAAAGGGAGGGGGAACGGTGTAAGACACACGGGGTATGGATCGAGCACAAACTCTTCACAATCAAGGTAGAGAAGTAAACCAACTCATTAAAATTGTGATCCTTACACCTTATTAGAACAATTTTTTTAAATTTTTTTTCTCTGGCAAATTTAAACAAAATTTAAAACTAAAATAACTAAATGTGGGTTTCTAATAATTATAAAAAGTTAACACAATAAAAATTTTATTGTTATTTCAGAAAAACACAAACTGCGAAGAGAATACTTACTATCTTATTCAAATTATTCAAATTATTATTATTATTATTATTATTATTATTATTATTATTATTATTATTATTATTTATTATTATTATTATTAATATTATTAATATTATTATTATTATTATTAATATTATTATTATTATTATTTTATTTATTTTTTATTTTTTTTTGGTAGAAGAAAAAAAAAAGAATATCATTAATCAATCATAAGGCAATTACAGTACAAAAGTCCAGGCTGCCACCACTTACTTCGCTAAGTGCATCAGATTGCCAGAGAGGCACCCCTTCTTGGAAGGGTTTCCACTCCGCACTCTTCATGTGCATGAAGACAGGGCGGGCCTCAAAAAATCAAAATGAGTCAATAAAGGATTCTCAAAAAAAAAAGTTATACATGATTGATGGTCCTATGTATCCAGCTAGCGTCTTTGTCATCTTCTTTAGCACATATAAGAGATGATCGAGCTTTTACTTCTATTTTGATATTCTTAATCACAGTCTCGATGGATTTCACTTTAGCTTGCCATATGGCTACATTACGACATTGCCATATGTGGTATATGAGGCAACTTAGGGCTGTGCATATTATTATTCTCCTCCTTGCCACTAGGACTCTCCACTTTTTCGAGGTTAGGTTGCTAATAGAGGAGATGATTACATTTGAACCAAGCCATGTCATTGTGGCATCGAGACATTTTTTGCTGAATTCACATACAAAAAATAGATGATTCACTGATTCACTATGTTCACCACATAGAGGACATGTGTCATCCGAGGTTATTCCTATCTTATGGAGGACAGAGATACACCAAGATATTTCACTGGTAGCTAGCCAATGGGGAACTTGAACTGAGAAGATAGTTTCTTTTTTTTGGGTGTTGCATAACCCTGCTAGGAATAAGGCAGACTTGATAGAGTTGGCATTGAGACCGGAAGCCTTGGAGAAAGTATCGATGCTCTCTACTAGAACCTGGATGGATGTAGAATCCCCTTTACACATTAACATCAGGTCATCAGCAAATATTAGGTGGTTTAACCTTAGTTTTTTGCACTTGGAGTGATAGTTGAAGCTGCTTGATCTGCTGGAGACTTTCAGAATTCTAGAGAGGTACTCCATTCCTATGACAAATAGGAGAGGAGACATTGGATCCCCTTGTCGAATGCCTCTTCTGGATTGAAACAACTGGGACGACTGACCATTTAGCATAATGGAAAATTGAGCGGTTGAAATGCATGTGGAGTTGTTCAAAGCTTTGGCCTAACTTTTTGAGGTCGAACATTCAAATATTGCAAGCAATAACTTTATTTTTGTAAACCCAAACCTTCAACATTAGTCATTGTTTTTTTTGGAGATAACATTAGAGTCATTTTTAATTTAATGCATTTCTACCAATTTTGATCACTCAATTTTTTTAATGATTAGACTAGACTATGAAACATGATAATTTTTTTTTTCGTGCGACTAATTTGTACATTAGATAATGAGATTGCAAAATAATGTACTCACTCCATCCCATTTTAACTGTAACTTTATCAATTGAAGGAGGTCCTAAATAATGTATATATACTATGAGATTACATATAAGAATAAAATAAAAAATTTTCGAGCTTTAAAATTTTGAACTTAATATATGACATAGGGAGTAATAATTAAGCGAATAAACTTTTAGCTCCGTAATAATTTAAATTTTAAAAAATCACTTTGGTGAGATAATGTTTTTTGTTAGATGCTCCTCATTCTTTAAATGAATATATGCAATAAAATAAACAATTTTTTATTGGTATCATTCTTTAAGAAAAATCACTTTGAGTGGTATCTTTTATTTGTTAGACATAAATTAATAAAATTAAAATTTGGGAAAGTATGTAATAAAATTAAAATTTATTAAATGAAAATGATTTTGAAGAGTTATGCAGTATTCTTATTTACACCTAGGGGAATTTCTGGGGTGATACGATAACACAATAACTATTGTGTTACAACCTGAGTGAGTAAGTGGTGATACCGTGATAGAATGTAATTAGTAACACTGTTAACTTAGGTAAGACTTTTCCAAAGTGTAGTCAATTGAAAAACAGAAAAAGTATTATAGCGGCCCAGGTGATATTTTTTTTCTGAATTCGCCTCTGCCAGAAAGCATATGTTCCTAGAATGCAAATATTCACAGAAGCCATAAGTTGCCAGAAATTGAAAATTTTTGGCATGTTTCTATGGATTTGATTCAGAAGTCCCAAAAGAGTATAAAAGTTATGTTGCCAGAAATCAACTTTCAAGACAGACCCATAAATTCTAAAGGAACCAATAAATTCTAAAGGAAGAATTTATAGGTCCGGGGGAAAAATTGTGTGTATAAAATATTAATCAAAGGTTCAAATTAGCCAGAATTTGGGAGGAATTTGTATTAATCAGCAGTCATCTGGGAATTATTGCCTAGTAGGGTTATTAAAAGATTTTATGTACAAGCTTTGAATGTTAGTGCATGGGAAGCTCACGTGCAATGTGAGGACACTTGTCCTTCATCAAGCATCACTATGATTGAGAAATTAAGAGATTGACACGTCTTAGAAGAAGACTGGGGCATGCAGAGAATGTTTTGGGGATTAGAGAAGGAATGTTTGCTCCACAATCATTAGCTATAAATACTCATCAAAGAGCCATAAATGAGGTAACTAATTTCTACTATAGAGAGAGAAGTACAAAGAATTTAAGAGATTAAATACAAACAATCTTGACTGAATTTCAAATAATCATTGATTTTTCAAAGCAACGTAAAAACATAAAGACTTAATATTATTGTCATTTAGTGTGATAATTTATTACAAAGACCTCACGTCTAAATAAGTCCTAAGTAGTAATCTACCTGGTTGCCACTGTGCACCTTGAAGGGCCTATTAGGCAATTTATCTCAGATCTGTACCAACTTGGGCATCGGAGTGGGTCTCTGGAAAAACATTCAACCCCTTGGTGTATTTTGTAGAAACAAAGCATGTTCTCTAAGTGATCTTACTGCATAGCTGACAAAGGATTAAACTAAGGTTGCCAGCAGCATAATCCTTCTGATTAATCACAAATCAGGGCATTAAAGTCTTATTTAATTGTTGTACAGAATCTGACAGGAACATCTTCAGTCTCATATTTCTTAAAATCAGAAAAATTCCATGGTGGAGTGGGTGTAGACCTTACATAATTCTATTTGACCTTAAAATGAACTCAGTATCCCAACCCGAAAAAGTGTCACAAAACCTAAACCCAACCGACCCAAAACATAACATTCGTAAATATTGGCCAACTCATTTGTTAAATGAGTAACTGAATAGTCATGTCAGCCATTGGGTTAGGCTATTGAGAGAGCCATCTATGCCATAGAAGATCACTCAAGAGATCTTTTAATTTTAAAATACAATAAAATTGGGGTTTAGATGTGCCTAAAACTTGGGCCCTGAATGAAATCTTACATAAATTAATAAGTAGTTGCTATGACGGCGATGGATGCACGAATAAGTATGATGCCACTATAAAAAGTGGGAAACCAACTTCCAAATTAAAGTACAAATCATAAAAAACACTGGTTTAACACACTTTACACATTCGAAGAGATCTCCATGTGCTTTGCCAAGCTGCCATTACCGCCTACTTAATTCATACAATAAAATTTCAGCTGCTTTTAAATTACTTTATCAAGGCTATATATGCAGTTAGCAGATAGCTAGCTATTTAGCTTATTGCTTATAGCTTATAGCTAATTACTTATTTAAGTAAAGTATCATCTAAAGTGTTTATGCAAACCTTTAATTTGCATTATCTCAACAATTATTTGTTTATTTCCATTACTATATGTGGTATACATAATACTCCATAGCTACTTCAAAAAAAAAAAAAAAAAACCAAAAAAAAAGTCTATAGCTTATACTTCCTCCTATTCTCCCTAAGTGTTCCATTTAACTTTTCACCATTCTTTAGGTGGTCAAATTGGACTATTTATATAAGAAAAAAATGTAGAGTTTTTAAATTTTTATAGGTGAAAAGTGAGGTTAGTAGGTTTACAAATGTAAAAATTTTAAGTTTAGTAGGGATAAATTGGTAAAATTAACATAAATATTATATAAATAAGACATTTAGGATGACTTAACCTAATAAAAAAATGAGACACTTAGGGCGAATAGAAGGGAGTATTTCATACCACTACCACTAATGTAGCTTATAAGAATACTGCTCAAGCGCTAAAGGCAGATGATGAATATCATTAGGGATTTTTATTGGATTTTGGGTTAGATTTTTCGAGTTAATTTAAAATTAGGTCAGGTGTTCATATTATTTGTACATATAATTACAAGCTTATTTGAATTTACATCAAAGTCATGTTTAATTATGAGCTCAGGTAAATATTGAATCGTTATATATGTTCTGTACACCTTTTAATTTGTGTAAAGAACTACGGAAAAGGAAATGATCCTTGATTGTGTATACTCTGCTACACATTAGTTTTGGTAAACAATAAATAAAAAAAACTCTTTCTTCCATTTTTGCAATGTAGTAAAATTAAGAGGATATAAAAGAATATTATTAGTTTGAAGTTTTGGTTACGATGATTTTTTAATGGGGTATCAAAAATCAACTAATAGAAGGTCACAAATTTAAATCCATCTACGCGTGTTTTTCTATATATATATATATATATATATATATATATATATATATATAAAAAGAATTATGTCTTTGAAAATATGTTAAAATTACTAAATTTTGTTTTGATTTTGAGATAGGCTAGAGAAGCCTTAAACGCACGAAGGAATGAAATTATGTATGTTATAGATGTTCAATAAGATATGTAGTGAGTATTTTCTTTAAGTAATAATACGTAATTAAGTTGTTATATAATAAGACGTCATTTTAGTTGACGTTGAATAATGTTTAAGTTTTACTAAAAGTCAATGAACGTAAGTTGAAAATTATGTGATAAAAGTTTAAGCGTAAAGTATATTGAATCACTCTATATCAATGTGTGAGGAACTAGTCATCATTTTATTCTCACCATAACATTTGTTATCAATTTATTGATGTGCTTTATTAATCATGGAATAATAAACAATGGAAACTTAAATTTTAGAGTAATGATGGAACTTTTACTCGTCACAGTCAACTAAATAAGTTGAAAGGAAAAGAAGTATGCTGTGGGACAATAAGGTTTTAATAAATCGAAGAAGCATATATAATTTAGAATATATAAACATCTATATTATATATACTAAATACTACGTATAGTAGTGCGACAATATATCATAATAGGAAACGTCCGGAATAATGACAAAAAGAAAAATAAGAAACAAACGTTAGTACAAAACGACGACTCGTCACTTGTGTTCTGTTTCTCACATTTTAGGACTAAATGAAAAGTCGAGTCGGCTTTTTGAAAACATTGACTCGACACTTTGGCTGATGACTCGTTGCCAGGAGCGTCGACTCGTCGCCTGTGCTCTGGACTTTGCATTTGCGGTTTTGTTCGTCTATTTTGTTAGTGTTGTTTAACTTCAATCATCACTAATGATTGGTAATTTCTATATAGAGGTTAAATCTGATGAGACTTCATCTTGTTTCATTGATGATCTTTGGATGAATCAACCTTTTGGTTCATAAAACTTTGTTCATGTATAGGCATTGTTTGATACTTTCCTCTATAAATGAAGGGAGTATGAAAGGTGTTGGACATTAAGTGTATATCAAATCCATAGAAATATCACCAAGTACTACAAATAGTAATGGGACTAAATGTATTAAAAATACAAGGTCCAAAGGGAATCAAAAGGAAAAACAAAAGGGAAAACAGGAAAATCAAACTAGCTGAAAAAGCTGACTCAACTTTTGGTTCTTCCAGGCATTACGTCCTTTTTCGTCTTCTTTGATCTGTGAGGATTGTATTACTTCTTTAGTTCCATCTTCCGTCTGATGTTACAAAGGCTTTATAGAGAATAACACTCATGAATACCTTTATTAAAATGGTATTGGTGGATGGTCATTATGCTTGATCATCAATGATTAAATGGCCTTGACCCTTTGGTATACTAAGACTAGTATGAATAGGGGTCTACGGGAAGGATGCAAAACACACCGGTTTCTGAATTCTGTTCATATCCTTACTTTCTCTCTTACTTGTGTTCTTTAAAAGAGTTATAAACTTTTGTTAAAACTTCTAAAGTATTTAGTGCATCCAAACACTTTGTTATAAAGTGATATACTCTAAATACTAAGGGTGTAATATGTTGTTTGTATCTCATTGTGAATTACCAAGTCTAAACCCAAGTACCTAAAATAGTCAAGCTCGCAAATTTCATGTACTCGCCCGTAGTATAACAATTTAGCATCAACAGACAATTGTTCAGATGACGCCAAAATAGAAACACCACTATTCTGCAGATAAGATGACTTTTTATCTTAATCCTTAGTCCAAAATGTAAACACATTGACATCAAGATTTTGTTGACATTTTCACGAGGACTAATAGCTAACCACTTAAAATTTTAGATTCACCGCACCCTTGAGTTGTTACATACTACTTGATTATAAAACCAATCAATAAATGTCTTATTATGCAACTACATATGCCCTATCTCCTTTACAAGGATACTTGGCACGCAATACAAATTGCTAATTTAAAAAATGATGGACTACAGGAATATGATGCAAGATATACAAGTGTGCTTGTAAGCGACTATCTTTAGGTGATGTGATCAATTTATAGCCAATTATTCGTTTTCCATCAAATCTTACTTCATGTCGAGAAGTAGGAAGTCTAATAATAGGTTTTGCCATGACCATATACTCAGCTATCAAAATTACCAATCTTATCGCTCATAGTGCCCTTGAATCATACTCCCCTAGATATGTGCTGGATTTCTCACTTGGTTTTCTAAAACTCCCATGTGTCTTTTAAAATGAAAACACCACCTTAAAAAAACAGACCTAGAATCTTGATTTCACGAATGAGATGGACAATAAGTTGAACCGTTATGTCATAAAAAGAAAGTGGATAAGACATCTCAAACTTTCTTAAAGTTTCAATTCAGTCGACTTGAAGAGCATCAAGTTTAAAAGCCTTAATCACTTTACTACATATTGTGTTGAAGAAAGAACATAGCTTGGTTATAGCGTATCTCACATGTTTTATTATTCCACAAATTTCAATTGGTAGGAACACTTGCATTATTACACGACAATCGTGACATCTTATGATTCTGAACTTAAACTCACTATTTAGGGACACAAATCTTTTATGTTGGATAAGTACCTAGACGGAACCTTAATGCCATACAAAGACTCACAAAATGCCCGCTTCTTTTCCTTGGAGAATGTGTAGCAAGCTGGAGACAAACAAAGCTTATCATTACTCATCTTCTTTATCTCAATAACTTTTTGGTTTCCCTTTCCCTTGTTATTATCACCTTCTTCTTAAGCTCTATTTATTTTCTTACTTATCTTAACTTGTGGCCTCAACTATAGCAGAAAACCCTTATATTCAAAGTAATTTCCCACGGCCTTAAAATCATTCAACTTATCCGAAATGTTCATGAGTGTCTCGAGTATGGCATTGCATATATTTTTCTCTATATGAATAACGTAAAGATAATGCTTAACTTGTAGATCTCTCCAATATGGAAGCTTCCAAAAGATTGATTTTTTATTCCATAGTCGGTCTTCACCCCATTGCACATGCCCTGTTTTACCAAATAACGTTATAGCTCCCTTAAACTATTCGTAAACCTCATAACTGGTTACTATTGACGAGCTATGCAAACAATACTACAACTAAGAACTAAGCTATGCAAACAATACTTATAATCACCAAAAATACTACTACAACTAGTGTAATGGTAAATCGGGGGTCGATCCTCAAAGACAAGGGAAGCTAGACTATAGACTTGACGTATGTGGAATGTATGGGTGTGAAAGGGTGTGTAAGCTAAACTACGAAAGAAATAAATAAGATAATGATAAACAATGAGAAAGTTCTCATGGAAAGCTAGGTAAAGCTAGGTAAAGGGAGATCAAACGTAGATCGATCGAGACACTCAAGATAGTAAGGGCAAGTTTAGGACATATAGCCATGCGAACGACCCATAATCTCCCTATGTCTCATCAAGAGTGGAAGGACAAGATTCGCATTGAATATCAATCAAACAATCAACAACAAACCTTAGCTCTAACCTAACACATAAACAACAATCACCAAACCTAGGGTTTCACCAAACCAAAACCCCTACAAGAACTACTCTAACATATTGAAACTAACTACAACTAAGAACATGAGAGAAAACATGAATGAAAGCATAGGACAAGAAGTAAACTAGCAAGAAACAAGAACTAGAACAATAAATGAAACTACTAACGACTTCACAAAGCAACAAATGAAACAAGAGCAATATTGAAGAACTAAAGAATAATAAATGAAGCAACAAACAAGATGTAATGTAAAGAAAGTAATAAATAACATATAGCTAAGATGTTGAAAGGTAAGAAAGTAATAAATGAAAGGAAACTTTTATAAACTTGAAAGGAAATAAAAGATACAAAGCTAGAATGAAAATGGAAAGCAAGAACACTAAACTAGGGCATAAATAAAAGGAATGAAAGCATCAATTGATGTTCTAAGTTGAGAGGGTTTCTCTCAAAGTAGGCATGCCTAATACATTCAGAAAAATGGGTTTATATAGGCTGTACAAAGGGGCCCTAAAAGCCCTAAAGATTCCATGTGGTTTAAGTTGCAAAGAAATAAGACTGCGCGTATTTGAAGTCCCATTCGCCCGAAGCCTATAGTGGATTCGCCCGCATCCAGCCCATTCGCATGAATCCAGCCCATTCGCCCGAATTTGGCTTGGATTCGATATTTCCAGAGAGTTACCAAATGTGCTCTTGTGAGGAAATCAACCATTCGCCTGAATACAACTAAGCCTTTACCTGAATCCAATCATTCGTCCGAATGCTTCTTAATTAAGCTAAAACAGAAGCTTTGTGCCTTGATCTTTGGTTGCAGCATCCCATTTGCCCGAATTAGCCTAGGTTCGCCCGAATGCAAGGCTTCTTTGCTCTTTGCATCTTCGATTAAGCATCAAATGGTTTATGGCCTTCGCGATAACTTCGGGGATGACCTGGAACGCTTGGGAATGCCTTGATACGCATTCCTCTTCTTCGATTATGATGTATAAGCCTCAAACTCGATCCGTTTTACCTTGAAAATTTTGAAAATACCTGAAATGACCTTAAAACATCGCGGAGACAAGAACATGGTTAAATCTAGACTGGACACCATGGTCGCACTTAACATGTACGAAAAGCCCTTTAAACCTCAAAGTCTCCCAAAGAGGACGAGTAAGGTCTAATGAAGGTTTTCAGAAGGATACCACAAATCCAAAGCAAACATACATGGTGAGAGGGAATCAAAGCAACGCAAGCTGTGCACGAGCAAAACTCTTCCGTAGCCATAGGTGTGCAAGTACAATGGTCTCAAAAGAGCGCAATACCAAGAAGAATGACCGTTTCCACAAACTCAGGATCACTAGGGTAAGCTACAACACAGGCTATGCCAACCACTAAAATACTGTGCACGAGCAAAGCTCTTCCTTGGGGTGTCCGAATACATCCTTGAAATGGCCGAATAGGATATGGCATAATAGGGGCACCCCCTTCCCTCGGGGTGTCTGAATACATTCTAAAATTGGCAGAATAAAATATGGCAGAATAGGGGCACCCCCTTCCCTTGGGGTGTCCGAATGCATTCTCAAAGTGGTAGAATAGGATATGGCAGAATAGAGGCACCTCCTTCCTTTCATGAGGTGTCCGAATACAAGCAAGGCCGAAGCACCCTCCCTTCATAACGGGGTGTTCGAATACCATACTGGCCGAATACAAACACCTTGTTCGAAGGCTGATGAGCCCCAAGTTTGAAACATAGTTCGGATCCCTATGGAGTCTATCCATGGAAGGGACCGATTAGGGTATGTACCCGCCGAGTAAGGTAGGTGCCGAATAGAGGGAGTCACCCTCCTCCTGAGTTGTCCGGCTCCGGGATGAGGGGCTAATGAGCCCTAAGGACACTTGGACCAATGAGCCTCAAGTTTGAAACATAGTTCAGACCCCTATGGTGTCCATCCATGGAAGGGGCCGAATAGGGCATGTACCCGCCAAGTAAGGCAGGTGCCGAATAAAGTGAGCCAACCTCCTCCTGAGGTGTCCGGCTCCTGGGTGAGGGGCTAATGAGCCCCGAGTTCGAAACATAGTTCGGACCCCTATGGAGTCCATCCATGAGAGGGGCAGAATAGAGAGTAACACATGCTGAATTTATTGAGGCATGGGGTGCCGAATAACGTGGACTCTTATATGCTCAGAGAGTCCGACTTATATAATAGGGGCTAATAAGCCCCAAATTGAAATACTTGGAAGTCTGACCCTCCTAGGAGTTCGTCTTGCGAGGGTCGAGTTGTTATATCGAACTTTTCTTCATAATGAGCTGAATTATTCTTCTAACTTGGCCAATTTGTGTTGTCGAAGATTTATAAGTTATCATATAGACTTGAATCATACAATCTATTAATTTTCATATATTTTAGAAAAAGTGAAGGTTGAATTTGAGCATGCCATTTGTCTTTTTTTCATTAGATGGTGTTAATTGAATTGATTTATTTGCATTTTCTTGACTTTTCATATTTACACGTTTGCATTTTTGGAAAAATTTATACATTAATGAATGCGATAAATCATAATTATTCCAATTACACTGTTATATATAAATGTACAAAATGTATAAAATATTGAACCAAATAATAATTATGGAAACAAATAAATTAATCCAAAAAAATCAACAAACTTCAGTTAGTGTGTAGACAATCAGACTTTCTTAGCTACCAAATGTAGTGCAATAAAAATCAATCAACTAAAAATATTGTCTGCTTTTTTGTAATTTAATTATTCCTTTATGAAAATAAAAATGTATATACACTTTCATGGATGAAAATTACAATATAAATAGCCCCATATGGACCCAATTGTTTGCTCATACTATTTATCTTCTCCGAATTTTAGAGTTGTTTGATAATATTGTATAGAATAATCATTAGTTTAATTACATTAAATTCATGGTGAGATGGAAACATGAAATATTAATGACTATTAATAAAAGTTAAGGACAAACAGTATCTCATGTTGGTCTATTCCTACCTTAGCCTGTTTTTAGTCATAAACAATTTTACGACGCCATTTCTAGAGTGACTAGAAGGAAAAGATGAAGAAATCTCATATGCGACAAGGATGGTGAAATATGCTATCATATTGTGAATGTAGTATACGTTGATGTGTTTCAAAACCTATAACCTTTGATTAACAAAGTATATTGGGTTTTTTTATATTTAATTCTTTTAATTACAATATATATGTCTAAATACTTATTACCCACCTTCATATAATATTTGTATTAGTCTAAAATTTCATTAAAATATTAACATAATTAAAAATCCGTGCATTACACAGGTTTTTATACTAGTATATAATATTGACATGAAATGAATTATTCTATAGAGAAGTTAAAGAGAAACTTGAAACATACCCCAAGCTACATAGCCGAACAACATTAGAGTCTTGAATGTGGAATTAGTTTTCGAGCATTCACAAATCAAGCCGAAAACATCTAGAAATGAGCCCCGGGCAAGATAGCCGAATAGCTTCTAAAATTGGTAAATAAAATAATGACGCGACACAGTATTGCCAGCTTGCTTCCATTAATTATTCGGCCATTCACAAACCAAGACAAATTACCGCTCACAAGTATGTTATCAAATAATACTACTTTTATTAATAAATTAATTTAACTGCTCCCTTATCAGTTCCTCATCATTATATTAACCGAAAACTATGTAAAATAATGAATTATCCTCTTCCTTTACTAAGAATACCATTATGCATATATAAGTATTAGATGAATTTACTGGCATGGAATTTCAATAAGATAAACAAGTACCTGCCTTCAAAAGTATGCATAGAAGAAATGGCTTGTGGGCAGGAGCTTATAAGCACTTGATAAGGTTTGAGATAACGAATGATGATATGAAATAGACAATAACCCAGTGCAGCCCGAATATACGAATTTGAGAACCACTTAAAGATCGGGTCGGACTCGGCACATTTGTATCATGATGGCGGTAATGAGTCCTCGAGGGATGAATTATGGAGCTGAATTAGTTAAATCACTTCAAAGATGACAATGATGTCGAATCATGTCGATGATAAAACAGCCGAATAACTTTGTAGAACAAGAGATCATTGAGTAGAAGCGTACGTCGTAGTCCGCATATACTAGGTATTATAATGGTGATTGTGTCGATGACCTCCCATCAACAAACTCGGACTCGGGAGCACATAAGTGTTGATGATGATGATCGAAGACAAATAATGTAGTGGTGTTGGTTATTGAACTCGGACTCTCTTGGGGAAGTCTTCCCGTTAGGGTCTTACTTAGTTAGATTACACATAATATAGTTGAGTGACATGCGCACTAGCCGATCATATAAATGGAATAGCCGAATCCTATTATTCATGCAAACTTGTACTGGAGAATGGAAGAGAATAATAACCTTCATAGTGCTCCCGCAAATTTCATTGGATTGCTCATGTTGAGATTTAGCCGAGGCGAGACAAATAGCATTTAATGGGCATTGGAGATGAACTAAGGGGCTGAATTATTGCCAACGACTTCAGAGATTACGAAGATGTCGAATCGCGTCGACAATAAAAGAGTTGAATAACTGTAACTCGGACAAGCTAGGCATTGGGTATAATGGTGATTTTGCCGATGACCCAGGCCTCCTATTAATAAACTAGGAATTGGGACCACAAATGTGGTGATGACGATGAAGCCGAATATCAAACTCGGACTAAGGCTCTTGAAGGAGGTCTTCCCATCAGAGTCTAATTTAGTTAAATTATACATATAATATGGCTGTGACTAGCTGATCATATAAATGGAATATATAGCCGAATAAATCCTTTTATTCATGGGAACTAGTAATACAGTATTAGAGAACATAAATAAATAACATTGTTGATTGTGAAAGATTAATAAAGCTTTAGAGGCCCTCCGATCCACTGTAAAGTCTTTGTGAAATATCTTGTGTATGGCTGAATAATATAAATGACCGAGAATAATAACGTTCATAAAGCTCCTGCTTCATCATTGACGATAAGGAATATTTATATGATAAAATGACATATTATTGTCAATGATGAAGATGATGGTGATTACGAAGATGGGCCGATCGAATGACATATAAAATGACATATCTTTGGCAATTATGAAAAGTGGTCGAATATTACATGGTGAAGATGGTGGTGAGGATGAACTTGAGTAATGTAAGACTGAAATCTGAATTGAAAAGTTGATAAAAACTTAAGTGACTCGGACTCCATGGGTGAGTCATCATTCAATACCACACAAATCAGCTTTCAAGTCAGAATCATGCTGAAATTTGGTGAATTCAGACTCGGACATATGATTTCACCTTATATTTGGAGACCCCCTCACTTGGAGTCCGAGTAATTGAGTAATGGAGGCATATTATTGATGAGGTCGGTGATAACGGTGGGTCGGTTCTTATGATGACCCTCTTACTAAGAGTCCGACTTGTATGACGTTGATGCGTTGATTGGCATTGATTCTAGAGCCGAATTAAGAGCTGGAACATGAGGGTAAGAGCACCTTTTACTGATTCTGACTTTATCAAAGACATATACCAAAGCTCATTTGAAGGCCCTTTATTCGGCCGACCAAAATCATTGCCCATATCTTTATTCGGCCATTATTCTATGCGGAGACGATCGAGTATATATGGTCATGCCGATACTGTCGAATATACATAAAGGAACAGTAAAATACGACAAGATTAATCATGATGAAGATCAAATGGACACAGCTAGTCTGGTGATAATAGAGGTGTCTAATAACCTTGTGATACTAACGATCCATAAAAATGGACTCCGAATGGAGTTGAATAATAAGTTAAGAACAATAAGCTTAAAATGAGCAAAATAATATTTGAATTTCCTCGGAAGTTTTATGGCAAGAAGCCGAATAAAAACTTTTTGTAGAGCCGAATAATAAGTACCTTAAGGAACCACACAATCCGATATATATATATATATATATATATATATATATATATAATATATATATATATATATATATATATATATATATATATATATATATATATATATATATATATATAATATAATATATATATATATATATAATATAATATATAAATATATATATATATATATATATATATATATATATATATATATATATATATATATATATATATATATATATATAGTATATATATATATATATATATATATATAATATATATAATAATTATTTTATATTATATTTATATATATAAATATTATATAATACATATACTATATACATATATATATATATATATAATTTATATATATATATATATATATATATATATATATATATATATATATATATATATATATATATAATATATATATATATATATATATATATATGATCCAGAATAATGAGTCATAATAATCAATAGTTGACATACTTTATACTAACAAAAAATTGGATCCTTGGGCAAGTCCACTCCCAAGAGTCCGACTTATATGATTTCCTTGGCATCGAATTTGGAATTCATTTGGACCCGGTTAGGGTCATGGTCGGTTGTGGCCTTAGATTCCGACTAGGATTCTAAGTAAAAGTCTAGGTTTTTTTGTCTCGATGTTTGATTTGGAGTTCATGGCTTATTTGACGTGAAAAGGAAGGTGCTAGTCTCTCTCCCCACAAACGGCGCCAAATGTTTCTACGTAGAAATCGAGTTAAGTCTCCCTTACCGGAAGGTGTCGCTTCTAATATGACCACGGTTGTTTAGAATGTCTGAAGAATGGAGGAGTGGCGGAATACCTACAAAACGAACAAAGTTACTCTTCCGGGGGCTGCTTCTTGGAAAGCCCCTCCGACGCTAAAGTCAGTGGTCGGTTATGAAACGAGTGATAAATGCTAGAGAGAGAGTTCTAGAGAGAGAAAACGCGTACCATAAATGGCGTTGAATACGAGTATATATAGAGCGATAAATGACCTAGTTGACTATTCCAAGGGTATTGTTGTAATTTTGCCATAGAAGTGGGTTTGACTGAATCCATTGGGCCTTTTTGACTTAGCCCACAAATTTGGGGCTGATTGACCCCATAACACGACTATTAGTACACTAATAATAATAATAATAATAATAATAATAATAATAATAATAATATTAATAATAATAATAATAATAATAATAATAATAACAATAATAATAATAATAATGATAAAAAAAATAAAAAATAAAAATTTCATACTTACAATCGTTTAGGAGCCACACTCTCTTCACTCCCTCTCTACGACTTTCTCTACTGAGTGACCTTGCTCCGCCATGGAAGGCAGAAGAAGGGGTCGACTGCCTAGGAAGAAGGTTGCGGAGTGTGCTATTATCATTTGCCAATGAAACCCCTATACTGTTGATACAAATTTAGGACCCTTTCAACATGAATCTGAATTTCAGATTCGCGAAACCCTAATTTGTCTCAACAGTATTTCGAGCTTTCCAGACATGGACATAGCTGGATCTGAAGATTATTCAAGGTGTCTGGTTCTTCAACATAAGGTTTGAGTTGGGATTCAATACCGTTTTTTTGAAGCACTAAATCCGTCTACATATGGATATAGCTTGATTCAAGGTTTGTGAGTCCTAACTCATGGTCTCTCTAGAATGAGCTCTAGAGAATTGACCCTATGAACTGCAGATTGCAGTTTGGTATTTGAGGCTAGCTTGGCTATGCCTTCTCCCTATTACTCTGCTCCATCTTGATGTTGTCTTGCAATCCATCAATTTGGGCTAACAACTATGACCTTGATTAACATTGTATGAACAATTAAATGTTGTTGAGTCTCTAGAGGGTAGTAACCTTGGTCGCTACTCCTATTCCCTTCCCAACTAAGGGTAAAACCCTAATTTGAGTTTATCAATCGTGATCTGGTATTGGTGCCTTTTCAAGGCTTGTATGAGTTAGTGATGTCTTGTTTTGCTGCTTGTTGACCTTTTCTAAGGTTCCAAGCTCCATAGTCGAATTTTCCCCTCTCCTCTATTGTTCCTTTGGTGGTGCCTAAGGTTGTTAAATGAGTCTTGAAGCTGCCTAGAGCGTGTGTTGAGGGTGGGGCTGCTGAGGGATGCTCCATAGCGGTGCGCCACATCTACTGTGCCAAGCTTTGTTATGCGTGTGGCTGTTGGGAGTGCTGGAAAGTGCACGTCTCAAGAGCTATTAGATGAGGGCTTCGGCTCAATTTTAGGATATTTGGAAGGGAAGCTGCCTGCTACCAATTTGTTTGATGGACTGATGTATGATGTTGTATAAGTGGTTATTTGAGTAGTATATAGCTGGTTTGGTGGCTTGCTATGTACTTGGATTCATCTTGTAGAATCAATACAGTAAAACTCCCAAATCCAGATGTTTTAGAACACGGTATGCGATAGGAAGCTTGTAACTATTACTACTTGACCGAAAATTTGCTTGTGGATGACTAATCTCCCTTGGCTGAGATTGTCACTGGGGCTGTATGGCTGCTTCTACTACTGAATGGATGCAATAGATGTTGGGTCATGGTATCATGTCGGTGCTGATGGGTCAAGGCCTATTACTAGTCTTTTTGCTATATTATGCACCGTAATGTTCGATCTAGTTGTCTTTGTAACTGATTTGTATAAGAAGTATCTTATTTGTTTAGGCTAGTGTTAGCTTCTTTTGAGATGTCGTCCCTCTCCTAGCGCATGACAAAGGGCTTGTTCATGGTCCTTTGGAGCTTCGGTAATTGTGATGACGCTTATGTATTAATACAAGGATGTAAAGCTTTGGCTTTTTCTTGGCATTAAACAATTTACTTTGCCAAAATAATAATAATAATAATAATAATAATAATAAGGTGTGGGTGCTCAGCTTGTTGCTCGACTCCCCACCAACTTCATGTAATATTCTTTTCTATGATATGAAATATAATAATAATAATAATAATAATAATAATAATAATAATAATAATAATAATAATAATAATAATAATAACTCCCTAAACTGCTTCTCCCTCTTCTCTCTCTCTAGAAAGCTCTCCTTGAAGGCGATTCATCACCTTCCCCATGGGTAGAGGACGAGGTAGAGGTCGGGGAAGGCCGAGAAAAGTGTAGTTGTGTGCACCCTCAGTCTTAAGGATGTCGTATACCTCCGGCAGTTCGTATTCCTCTCACTCAGGGTATATTAGTAATCCATACATTGCTCGTAGTGAGGTTCGATTGGAGAATGGTTTGTGCCCTAATGTTCAATTACAAAAAAAATCGAGACACAGCTGGGATTCTGTCCTTCAACGTACATCGGCAGCTTCTTGTGTGGGTTCTAACCTAGAGAATACAGGTCGACGGGTGGTTCTCGAGCTGCAATTGGAGACAGAAAAGGGAAGGTCCTCAAACCCTCGATTGGCACCAGGTTCTTCTTCAACGCAAGTTTCTGTTTCCTTGAATCTTGCCTCTGGACACGCCATAGCAGTCCCATGCACACCAGCAAGTAGCATTTCCAATTTTTCACTAACAGGTACTCTCGCCCTTCCCAAACCTGTTAAGATTGATATGGATGATATTATTGATGAAATTCGATTTTGGGAGTCAGATGTTGTGTGTTATGTTATTGGAGCAAATCCTCCTTTACATGTCATTAAGGGTTTTACCCGTAGAATATTTAGCGAATTAGATATTGATAAAATTGGAATGGTTGAGAAGGGGGTGTTTTTGATTCGTTTTAAAACACAGGAGGACTGTATTAGTGCTTGTGGGATGAGTGGTATCATGTTTGATAAGAAGCATTTTATAGTGAAACCTTGGTCCCCTTCAATGTCTTACTCAAAAGATAGTCTTGCTCATATGCCTATTTGGGTGCGATTTCCTGGTTTAGACATTCGTTATTGGGGGAACAAGAGTCTTACTAAGATTGCAAGCATCCTAGGTTCTGTTTTGAAAGTTGATGGTGCTACAGGGAAGAAGGATCGATTGCTTTATGCTAGAGTACTTGTAGACATCAATATATCTGGGGGGTCTTCATGAGGAAATTTGTTTCGAGAATGAGGTTAATGAACTCATTACACAGCGAGTTATATATGATTGAAGGCATGTTAAGTGTGCTAAATGTGGCCAATTTGGTCATGAGACGGATCATTGTAGAGCAGAGGCACCAAAACCCAACAAGTCACAATCCAAACCGCAGTCTCATGTGGATAATGAGGGGTTCCAGCTAGTTTCTAATGCTAAGAAGGTCTTTCGACCTGTGCAGCAACATCTTAAGACTCCTTCTTCTGGACTTGCTGACATTTTGCCTATGAGAAATGATTTTAATGTTCTAGAAAATATTGTGGAGAATATTCATGAGGACCTGCAGGATGAGCGAATTGTGCCAGCGCTGGGAGCTGATCCTATCCCTGGCGATGAATAACATTGTAGCTTGGAATGTCAGGGGCCTAAGAAAAGGGAGTAAACAGCTGGAAGTTGCTAAATTTTTAGCTCTTAAAAATATATCTTTATTTGGGCTCCTGGAAACGAAAGTAAAGAGGAACAAATTAGGGCCTCTTTACCATACTATTTGCTACAATTGGTGTTTTACTCATAATACGTCTGATGGCAGGATTATCTTGGGTTGGAATAGTGAGCACATGTCAGTTAGCGTGTTGATGTGTTCTAAACAGCTGATGCACATTGAGGTGAAACCTGTGGTTGGGGAGATTTACCTTTGTACAGTTGTTTATGGTTCTTCTAGCAGGAATGAAAGGGAGGCGTTGTTCAGGAGTCTTGATGATATAGCTTGTGTGGTTGATAAACCTTAGCTTGTTATGGGCGACTTTAACTATATTGCAAACTTCAATGAACGAATTGGACATCGAGTTATGAATAGCGAAATTCAACCACTTAGGGGCTGCATGATGAATTGTGGTTTACATGATATTAAGTTCAGTGGGAGGTTTTACACTTGGACTAACAAACAAGCAGGCTCTCAAAGGGTACTCAGCAAGATTGATAGAGCTTTGGGGAATAATTTGTGGGATGACAAGTTTCCTAATGCTCAATCCATTTTCCTTCCCGAGGGATAGTTTGATCATTCCCCTATTCTTGTGCAGTTTTTTAACACCCCTACTAGTATGAAGCCGTTCAAGTTTTGCAACTTTTGGTCCCAGAAACCGGATTTTCTGGTAGTTGTTCGCAAGAGATGGGATATGCAAGTCACGTTTTGCCTTAGCTTCCAAATTACACAGAAGCTTAAGATTCTTAAGCATGATCTGAAACAAGCATACCATACTGAGCCTCTACAGATAAAACTTCTCAAGTTGGAAGCGGAAGTTAGAACAGCTCAGGACTTAATGCATCAATACCCTGGAGATCCTTCTTATGCTCAACAGGCATATGATCTGACTCGGTCCTTACAAGAGGAAAAGCACAACTAAAATTCCTTTTTGCACCAACGGGCGAAGCTCTCCTAACTCAGGTATGGCGATGATAATACAAGTATCTTTCTTCGTAGCATTAATCAAAGACGTATTCACAACCGTGTGAATTTCCTTATTCTGAATGATACTTTGATCACTGACACTGCCATTATTCAGCGCACCTTTCATGATTTCTACTCTGACTTGTTATGTTGTGAGTTGGAAAATAGAAAACAGATCCAGTTACATGTTATTAGGGAAGGGTGTGTACTTAATCAAGAGCAAAGGGACTTATTGAATTTATCGTTCTCTGCGCAAGAGATCAAAGAGGCGTTGTGGAGTATACCTGATGACAAAGCTCCAGGGCTTGACGGGTTTAATAGTGCTTTTTATAAAGCATCTTGGTCAGTGGTTGGTGAGGATAGGGTTCAAGCAATTCAAGAATTTTTTCAGACTGGGAAGCTCCTCAAGGCTTGGAATATTAGTGCGGTCACCTTCATTCCTAAGGTAGCCTGCCCATCTCATCCTGGGGATTTTCTTCCTATATCTTGTTGCCATGTCCTTTACAAATGCATATCCAAACTCATCTGCTTTAGGTTATACCTTGTGTTGCGTAGCCTCATTAATCCCGCTCAAGGGGCTTTTGTTGCCGGCAGAAGCATAGTGCACAATGTGCTGTTGTGTCAAGACGTTGTGAAACATTATTCTCGGAAACATTGTCTTCCTAGTGTGCTTCTGAAAATTGACCTTCGTAAGGCCTATGACACGATGGATTGGCATTTTATTAAGGACATGCTTGTTGCACTCCGGTTCCTTTCTCATTTCATCAAGATTATAATGTCATGTATTACTTCTACGAGTTACTCTTTGGTCATCAATGGTCACCCGTTGGAAGCTTTTCACGCTCGTCGAGGGCTTAGACAGGGTGATCCCATGTCTCCCCTCTTGTTTGTGTTGGGTATGGAATATTTGTCCCGCATTCTCATTAGTGAAAGCAAATCTAAATCTTTTATCTTTCACCCTCAATGTAAATCAACAAGATTGACTCATTTATGCTTTGCTGATGATCTAATGCTATTCTGTAAAGCTGATGCAGGGTCTCTTAGAGTTATCGCTACTTGCATAGAGCTGTTTTCACGGTCTTCTGGTTTGACAGCTACTTCATCGAAATCTGCCATATATCTTGCTGGTGTCAATCATGCTACTCAATTGCAGCTAGCACATATTGTTAACTTTTCTTTGGGTAATCTCCCATTCCGCTACTTGGGTGTGCCATTAACATCCAAACGTCTTTCTATTCGGGACTGCGATCAACTAGTTGATAAAATGACGAGGACAGTTCGATCATGGCATGCTAAGCATTTATCTTATACTGCTCGTCTTCAGCTAATTAATTCAGTTCTTATGGGAATTTCTACATATTGGTGCCAATTGTTTGTGCTGCTAAAGAAAATGATAAATCATGTTAATGCTATCTGCAGATATTTTTTTTGGTTTGGTCTTAGTGATACTGGTAAACCGGGTAATGTCAATTGGACCAAAGTATGTACGCCAAAGAAACACGGTGGTCTAGGTATTCGTAACCTAGAACTTTGGAATAGGATTTCAATTGGTAAAGTGGTTTGGCATATTGCTATTATGAAAGAGTCGTGTTGGGTGAAATGGATTCATAATGTCTATACCAAAGGAGGGGATTGGAGGGTTTTTAACCCTCCACCCACGGCCAGTTGGACGTTAAGGAAATTGTGCAAGGTTAAAGAACAGATGCAGGAATGGACGTTCAACAACACATACTCCATTCAAAATGTGTATGATAAACATATGGAAGCTCATAACAAAGTAAGATGGGACACAATGGTGTGGCACCGGTACTCCATACCTCGATCTCGATTTATCTTTTGGCTTGCGCCTTTAAACAAGCTCAAGACTCGTGAGAGATTACTTCAAATAGGGGTAAGTACAAATCCTAGGTGTCCTATTTGTGGAAGTGAACCTGAATCTCATGTTCATCTATTCTTCATGTGCACTTTTAGTAAAAAATGTATTAAAGAGTTATAACGATGGTTGAAGTTTCAATTCCAGATTAATCATATGGCTTCCCTCCACCCTCGCCGTTGGAAATTGCCAAGATATAGAAATAAATTGTTGGTTGCTGCACTTGCATATACTGTGTATATCATTTGGTGTACTCGTAATACCGCGATCTGGTGTAGTTATGTCAAGTCTCCTCAGCAGGCTATGCACAGAGTCAAGATTGAGGTGGCTATGCGTATTTCGGGGCTCAACTCTAAGGATGCTATAGCAATCACTAAGTGGCTAGCTCAGTGTCTTTAGTTTGGCTTGCTTTGTTTTGTTTTGCATTGTATTGAACTATCTGTGCCTTGGTCTCCGCTTTGTGCATATGAAGAGTGAATCGGGAAAACTCTTCCTAGAAGGTGTGCCCCGATTTCATACAGATGCAAGTGTAGAGTATAAGTGGAGCCGAGTTTGGTACTTGTATCATTTTTGTGGTTTAATGATATTTTTATTTATCCAAAAACAATATAATAATAATAATAATAATAATAATAATAATAATAATAATAATATAGATTAAAACGACTAATATTATACCAATAAAGCATAAAGGTACAAGTCATTAATCATACAAAACTATAAAAGTCTTGGAAAATTCCAAGTGTCATCATTTAAAGATGCATGACAATATTTATCAAATTTAAAATCTAATATTTTTTGTTTAAGTTTGAAGCTATATTAGGTAAAGTATTTGTATGATATAATATAATAATTCTATTTAGTTAACTTAGAATTTAATATGTTCAATTGAATGAAAAAAAAGTTATATATCAGGTAAATAATTAAAATAAACGTCAGTAATTATGTTTTGATTTAAAAAATCATATATTTGGTAAATTTAATACAGTAGTTACTACTTACATTTTTATTTGAAACTATTTATATATATTTTTTGCACTAACAAATTCGTGCATTGCACAAGTTTCTATACTAGTTAGCTAATATATACAATAACATTACACAACATATCACGAAGAACAGTTGGTCTAGTAGCTGAAATGTTGTGCATTGATACTTGAGGTCTCACTTCGATGCTTGTCTGATGCATTTGGTGGGTTGTGAAGCTGGTCGGTGATGTGGCATTGGTAGGCGCACGTGGCGCGACCTGGGCATGACATGGCAATGATGATGTGGCAGTTTCCAATTCAACAAAAAAAGTTCTTTTTTTTCCAACCAATTGGGTGGTCGGAAATTTGGTCGGAATTTCAAAAATAGTGCTTAGCGACTAAATTCCGACTATAAGGGCAGTCGGAAATTTCTGACCAAATGGGTAGTCGAAAATTTCCGACTGTTTTCCTACTACCATGATTTACCGACCAATCTGAGCTGACTAACCCAGAAAAGTCGAAATTTAGTCGGTATAGCTCTATACTGACTTAACTCTGACTATTTCGGTTAGTCGGAATTTTTTTTGGTAGTGTTATACTCTAAATGGGGGAGAATTGTTGGACATATAGACTACAGAAAGACTTAGATTATATATACTACTTCCTCCGTTTCATAATACTCGCTACATTTTCTATTTTAGGAAGTTTCATATTACTTGCTACATTTCTATTTTTAGTAAAAAGCCAATCATTTAAAGTTCCACCTACTCCTATTTTATCCTACTCTATACCTCATTAACTTTTATACCTACCATTATATAATCTTTATAATATTCCCAATCATCTAGAAAATCCTATTTTCCTTTTTCATTTTTCATCAAATAATATTAATAAAATCCTAAAAAGAAACTCCCACATGCTCCCAATAATTTCACAATACTTCCTTAATATGTGTGTCCATACATTTGTAGCAACTAAAACAGAATGAAGGAAGTACCTACTAAGTATAGTAGTAGGACAATAGGCAATATGCAACTAAAATAGCAAGTCCAAATTATGCCTAGTAAATAAAAAATGCAAATTTGAAAACAGTGGGAAAGTAGCGACTCGTCGCCTGTCATGTTTTTGCGGTTTTGTTAGTTTATTTTGTTAGTGTTATTTGTTATTAATCTTCACTAAAGTATGCTTACGCCTGTTCAAAAAAACTTGACCCGCTAGACCCGACCCGTCGACCCCCAACATAAATGTCTGGTTATTTGTTTACAAAATTGTAACTTGCGGGATGGATACCCAACTCGTCTTAATTGGGTTGGGTCATGGGCCACTAAAAAAATTTAAGCTGGTACCCGTTGACCCGATTTAAAAGAGACAAATATGTTTTTAGGGTTTTTCACATTTCAAATGGCAGTTTCTTTATATAGTTCATTTGGACTTTCAGTCTTCCACGCCGATTTCTGATCATGAACTTCTAATTCTCTCTTCCCTCTTCCTGGTTTGTCTTCTTTATTGCTATAACTTCATCTTTTCTTCTTCAAATTGCTATTCTTAAGGTCCATGCCTATGTATTCTACTACCTTAATATTTTTCCTGTGGGTATAATTTATTAATGTTATTTTGTGGTTTTTTTTTATTTTATTTTTTTCATTCTTCTTAGTTTTTGTTCATGTTATATGTTTTATTTTTGTTTTGTTGTTACTTTCTGTGTGTAAATAATCAAAGGTAATCGTGAGAAAAGACCGTCTGGGAAGGTTAAATTAAGTCTAATCTGGGAGTAATTATTAAACTTTGGTTGTCATTTGGCAACATTCATCTGAGAAGATCAACATGATATCATACGTATATAGTAATGTTAGTGCATGGGAAATTCACGTGCAATGAAAAGTCACTTGTCCATTACAAAGGGTTATCATAAGATAGTGGGACACAAGTTATAAAAAGGTCAAAAGCGCCATAGAAAACGAAGAAACACATCGAAATGATTGAGAGATGGATACGTCCAAGATCGGCATGTAGAGAATTTTGGGGATCATTAAAGAAATTTTGGCACTCCTAATGATGGAATATGAATACACATGAATAAACCATAAATGAGGTAACTAATTTCTATTATAGAGAAACAATTCAAAGTAATTTATTGCTAAGAGTTATTTCAATTGAATCTCAAAAACCCACATTGATTTTCTGAACAAAATTAATAGCATAATCATAAGACTAAAGAATATTTTTCACTTATAATCATCATAATTACAAAGATCTCACGTCTAAATAAGTCCTAAGTTGTAATCCACCTAGTAGCCACAGTGCACCTTGAAGGACCTAGTAGACAATTTGTCTCAGATTAATACTGACTTGGGTGTCGGAGTGAGTCCCCGGAAAAACATTTCGAGCCCTACTAACCCCTTGTTGCTTTTTGTGGGAACAAACCATCTTCTTGAGTGATCTTACTTCATAACTGGGCAAGGCAGTAAAGACAGACCTCCACTAGCACTTAATCCTTTATCAATCACTAATCAGAAGATTAATATCTTAATTAATTGTCCTACATAACCTGACAAGAACAATTTGGCCCTAGAAGGAGGGCAGTGTTTCTTTCTTTGTCAAAAAGTTACTAAGCGAAGATGACAAGCAATTCACAAAATCAAAGCCAGAACTCCAATCAATCCAGAAGAAGTAGGTCTCAGAGATAGAGATCTATTAGAACTAAAAATGCAACAAAGAACATTGTAGATGAAAGACAATTTATAAGACAGTCACAGGGCTCTCAAAGAGTGTAACAAAGTGCGTCAACATCCCAGGTGCATGAGGAAACACCAATAACACAATAGGCTGGGGGAACTCAACCTCAGTTTAATCTTACCGGGGATGCATTAGTCCAGCTAGCAACTGCGCTGGCTAATGCTATCAGAACAGGAAGGGAAGATGCTAACCCATCTCAGGGATGTAAATGGGGCGGGTCTTAAAAGGGTTGGGCTAAAAACTAATTTTTTAAAAAATGAAAGATAAGGGAAGGGTTGTAAACGGGCTCTGGTATTTACTTCAATTTATTATAAAGTTGATACTTGCTCTCTTCAATTTATTCAATCTCTTCGATTTATTCAATCTCACTATTCGCTCTCTTCAATTGGGAAAATGGGGAAAAAGTTGATTCTTTCGTAATAGCATTACAATTGTATAAAAGCTTCTAATATACTACATTAGCCTTTATCTTTTTTTTTCTAGAAAATCACATTAGCCTCTAGCTTTTAGTATAAATTTCTTTAATAAATAATATTGTCATACAAAAATAATTAAAAAAAGTTCAGAGTAAATAATTAGTTTGAAAAAATTCTAAGGTAAAAAATAAATGGGTCGGGCCTTATGAGCCCAACCCATTCAATGCCCGTTTTCTATTTTGTAAGGCCCGGCCCGTTTTCACTAGAGCCCAATCCGGCCCGTATCCGGCCCATTGCACAGGCCTAGCCACAACTATTTTGAAATCTTTCAGATACTTTCTCAATGTTGCACAACCAAACAATCAGGAATGAACTTTTCTAATTTGAAATATTTCAGATACTTTCTCAAGTTTGGTTGTGATAGTTGCAAGTCCTAACAATCAAGAACATCATCAACAGTTAGGACTCTAGGTTGTCCAAATCTGGTGATGATTTTCTGCTGAATGAATTTTTCTAATTTTTTGGATGTGATTGTTGCAAATGACCCTACTTCTACATATTTGTAAAATAGTCAATTGCAACAATCAGGAACTTCTTACCCCTAGCTGCTTGTTTAAACACTCCCAGAAGTTCCAAGCCCCATTGGGTAAATGGGACTAGATTGTGGATGTATTTCAATTCAGACGCTAGTTGTATGATGTTTGGCGCAAATTTCTGGCCCTTTTCACATTTCAGGACCAGGTTTTTGGTATCCTCAATTGCTGTTGGCCAATAATAACCAATCCTGATAGCTTTATGTGCCAGAGCCTTAGCTCCCAAATGATGTCCATAAGATCCCTCATGAACTTCTTTCAAATATGTAATCAACCTCAGATGCTGTCACACATTTTAGTAACAGTCCATTCTTAGCTTATTTGTATAGCTCCCCATCTACCATACAAACTGGAGTGATTTCAATTTCAGCGTTCTCGCCAGAACTAGATCTACTAAGAATTCTCCACTTTCTTTATATTGGATGATGTCTCTCATCCAATCTAGGATAACTCTACTTCCAACATTAAAAATAAATGTTGCATCTTCATGAATTGAACTTAGAGGTTTTACCTCTACCAGGACTGACCTTTTCAAAATTATCCATGCTAGAACTCCCAAATTTAGAGAGTGCATTAGCTTGCTCGTTCAGAGGTCGGGGTTGTCTATCTACATGAACAACTTTAAACTATGAGATCAACTTTTGTATTTTCTCGGAATATTTATTCATGTTGGCATCTCGGGCTTCATACTCTCCTCGAATCTGGTTCACTACCAATTGGGAGTCAATTTTTAAACTGACTCTTCTAGCTTTTAGAGCCTTGCACAACTGTAACCCAACAATAACAACCTCATATTCATATTCGTTGTTATTAGCTTTGAATTGAAATTTCAAAGCATATTCAATGACTTTCACTTCTAGCGTTGTCAATATCAATCCAGCCCCTACATCAATGAGTCTGGATGACCCATCAATTAACAGTTGCTAGATGGGCTCTTCACTTTCATCTTGAATTACGTATTCTGCAAATATATCAGCCAATCTTGAGCCTTATTGCTTTTCTGGGTTGATATTTTATTCCCAAACTATTCAACTCAACTGCCCATTTGGAATACCTGCAAGAAAGTTGAGATCCATCAAGACCACTACTTTCAAAGTAGGGTCTCAACTTTCTGGCATACCTGAACCTTCTCTGGGGTTGCATCAACTCCTCTCTGGCTAACTAAATAGCCCAAAAATTTTGTTTAATAATTAAGGCAAAATTATAAGAAATTACTTAATCGATAGGTTTATTTGCAAAAAACTACCTTATGTATGTTTTTTGCAAAAAGTAACATAATCTGATATATATTTTTCTGCAAAGGACTACAACTTAATGGAAAACGTTAGTTGAACGTTAAGTTTGTGGGTTTGACCAATTTGAAAGGTAAAGTTGTCTATGTAGCAGTATCTCATTAGTCCTCGTATTTTTAAATAATTTAAAATTAAAACACATAAAATAACAAAATAAAAATAAAAGATACTTGACGTCAATTTTACCTATCATAACGATTTTTTTCAAAAAACGGACGTTGCAATTACCCTTATGGGATAACTCATTCGAAAATTCGATCCAAACAAATACTTATTCGAAAGAGTACTTGTTTTGACCGGTAAATTATATATTTTTTCCATAATATTATTTAACATTTATAATTTTTCCATAAAATTATAAAACATTTCTGGGTGTTAATGAATAAAATGGTGAATTAAACATTAAAATGGTGAATTAAACAAAAACTGGATGCTAACATGTGGAAAAAACTTACAAAATGATGAATTAAACGGAATTAAATAAGAACTTAACGGAAAATGCTACGACAATTAGATAGTACATAATCTGGATGCTATACCATGTTGAATTTTCTTTAAAAAGTGCTACCACTAGCATTTCATTAAAACTGCATGATACCTTGTGGAATTTCCCTATAATTAAACACCCTTGCTGAGCAAATAAATGATGTTTTTTCTTTATCAACAGGGTCCAAGAAAATTTGATGGTAGCCAGAAAATGCATCAATACATGATAATAAAGCGTACCCAGTAGTTGAGTCAACTAATTGGTCTATCTTAGATAATGGATAACAATCCTTAGGAGAACACTTATTTAAACTAGTCATATATATAAACATCCAAAATTTCCCAGGCTGGGGCTTTTTAACCAACACAACATTAGCCAACCATTCTAGGTAGAGACGTTCTTCTATGAATCCAACATCTAGTAGCTTTTGAACTTTCGCTTCAATGATTTTATCTTTTCAAGACCGAATTTTCTTTTCTTCTACTTGATTGGCTTGACCCCTTCATAAACACTAAATTTGTGAGTGACTACTTCTAGATCAATAACTCGCATGTCAGTTGTTGAATAGACAAAGAGATCAGCATTCTACCTGAAAACCTGGATAAGGTGGAGACGAATCTGTGGATCCAGATTCCCTCCAATTCTAACAGTCTTATCAGTTCCCTCAATCAAGGCAACCTTTTTAATTTCTAAATGATTGATCTCCCTCTACGGGGTATTCTTTTTCACGTTTACATCCTCAAATGGCCTGGGATCTATCTCAACAGATTTTTAAGTCCCAGACTCAGACTCAGATGCGACAAATTTAATTTTTATTGGGGCGTGTTTTATTTTTTGGCACCTTTTTCTTTCCTTTTTGCTTTTGTGACACAAGACTTGCTTTATTTACAAGATTTCAAGACCTTGCCATTTTTTTGGTTTCCCCTAGCTCTCCGTACCCTTCGATCTCTCCCCACAAAGAGTAAGGTTTGATGATGAGTGGAGGGAATGGTAGTTATTGCAACAGTAAATTTTCTTCCCAAAATACAATTGTACCTGATTGGAGCATCAATAACGTAAAATTCTTGGGGAGTTGTGATGGTAGCCCCTTTTTTATCTGTGATGGTTACAGGCAGAGTAGTTTTCCCTTTTGCCTGTACTGATTGCCCTGAATACCCAATAGGATTTGTAGATAACATTCACTTATGCACTACTATCTTACAGAAGCTTGTCCACATTCTGCTATATCTACAACCATTACTACGGAATTTGTGTAAGGGTATGATACCCCCTATAGTCCTCCCTAGTCAATCTCATATCTGGTATGGGTGGTGGCTCTTCTAATTTTACAACCTCCATCATCACTAATTTTGGAGCTGTTGATGCCCTCAAATGTGCCCTAGAATTTGTCTCTTGTCCCTGCTTGGCCATCATTTTTAGACCCAGTTCCAGATTGTCTCTAGCTAGAACCTTTCTCCTATTTATACTGTTGAAAATATCCTATATGTATTAAGTCCTCAATATTATTCATTAAAGACTTACAGTAATCTGTCTAGTCACCGTATCATTCGTGAAATTTGCAGAACACAATTAGGTTATTTCCAACCATCTTCCTCTGGACTGGTCTTTTCCATTTAGTATCCTCTTTATGCACATTAAAGGTCTTTGCCCTTGACTCTTTCAGTAATGTATAATTTAAATAATTGTTGGGTCCTGGGATATTAAGATCTTCAGTCCTAACCAGCTTCTTCACCCTATCTTGTCTTTTAGCCAGCTTTCTGGCTCTTTTTGAGCTCTTTTCTTTCTACTCCATGTTCCTAGTTATGGCTTTGAAATCCTCCACACCAACATTGTATTGTTCATACTCCCTAACCTCCTTCATTGTCTTCAGGTAGGTCCATTGATTACTGAATTTCAATGCTTCGCTCTCAAGCCTATTAGAATTCAAGCTCTACCTGAAAGCAAACGTTAAAATATTTTCTTTTGGGTTCAACACCTGTAGACTCACCTTATCTAATATAGAGACATAATTTCTAAAGTATTCATCTTTCCCTTGTCTAATGCTCATTATCTCGATGGACTGCTTAGTTGTGACAGTCCTCAATGAAAAATGGCTTTTTATTTCTCAGCCAACTCATCAAAAAATGAAATTGAGCCTTATAGGAGACTTTGAGCCCATTTATGTGCGATGCCGGTCAAGGTTAAGATGAACTTCTTGCACCAACTTGTATCTGTGTGACTATCCATGTCCATTTCATTATTGAATCCTACCAAATGAGCATTTGGACAAGTTTCACCCCTATAGGTCAGGTGAGCTGGAAATTTAACTCTTTTTGCTAGAGAAGCAGCAATCTCTGGAACAAATGGTGTTTTCCAAGAATATCTTTTTTTTGATTCTCTGGGACCATGGGAGGTAAACCTAGAAGGTATGGAGATTTCCCTCTCATGGAATGAATTTCTCGCTGTCTGCTTTCAGTAACCTGCAAAGATTCACCTTCACTCTCTTGAATCTTCAGGGATGGCTGCGATTTACCTATCCTCTTCTAGATTCCAGGGCTACTTAGGAATTTTCCCAATCTGCTCATAGTAGAGATTCTTTTTGTTTTCTCTGACTCCATCATTGCTGACTGGGAATCAGTTTGGGGATAGACTATTTCAGTCCATCCCTTTTATATATGTATCCCTTGTTGGGACGATATTCCAGGATTCGACGGGGTGCTGTACCAGGCATACTTCTTTCCCAGGAAGGACTCCCAATCGTCTTCAACATGATTACTTTTGCTTTTCCTAGAGTTCAAAACTGCGGGAGTTAGGGACTTAGGGTTTATTACTCAAGACAAGATGGAAGAATAGTAACTGGGTCTAGACTTGGAAGATGGAAGAATAGTAAGACTAATTGAGTAATTGAGTTTTTTTTTATTTTTTTATTCTTATGTTAAAATTAATCAAGAGCTAAGATTAAAACAATTCTGAAATCAATGGTTAGAATCCAAAATTCATTTGACATTCATAGTTGTATGTAATTGGTTATTGAAAGGTTTTAAGGATTGATGAGGTGGACATTATCAAAACCATTCATTCATCCACATTACATATCATCAATGGCTTAATTTAATTTATGGTAAAATACTATTTTAATTTCTTAAAAAAGTTAATTAGCTATAAAATTGAATAAGAATTATATAGAATTATGAGGTTAATTATTAGTGGTTTAAATATAATTAAATAAATTTTTGATTTGTTATTAGTGGTTTAATTTTGTTTCATTCATAATAATTGACAACTTACAACTAAATCTTTGATATATTATCGATTAAGTATCTAATTGATTATCATATAGATTCATAGTTTAATTTAGTTAGTTTTAGGTTTCATTATATTTATATAACTTAAAAACTATGTAAGACTGTGACTCTGTGGGTCCATAATAGTCTAATCGATTGTTTTGATTAGTTTCGTTCATTCAACTTAATCAAACTTACAATATTCAATCTCACTTACAATTTAACGACATAGTTTCAAGTCTATATAATTAACTATATTAGACAAGTTCCAACTTCCAGTTAAATCTTTATTAAACAATCGATTAAGTATCTAATTGATTAATATTAATTAGTATATAGACTAATACTATAGTTCAAATAGTTTATTTTAGTTAATTTTAGGTTTTATTATACTTAAATAACTTCAAAAGTCAAAACTATGTAAGATTGTAAGTATTAGAAATATATTGTATTAGAGTATTAGAAATATAGTATTAGTCTGTTAGAAATATAAGTATATTCAAAACAATCGATTAGACTATTATAAACTAATACTATATTTCTAAAAGTCAAAATTGAACCTAGGACCTCATGAATATGAGGTCCATGCTCCAACCAGCAGGCCAAGTGTAGATTAATGATACCCTATGCTATGTCATTGAATTTATAACATAATAACATTCCTTTCACTTATTATTATTATTATTATTTTATTTTTTTTTTTTTTTTAGTCGTATTAATGTATTATTTGTCGTAGTATAGTATTAGTAAATTGTTAATTGTATTTATATATCACTGCTAGCATTAGTTCATTATTAGTTGTATTTGTAGATTATTCGACATATTAGTGTAGTATTTGCTACTAGCTAGTACTCCCTCCGTTCCTTTATGTTTTTCCACCTTACTATAACGAGTAGTTTCAGAAGTTCTTCCACTTTAGAATACTTTCTATTTTTGGAAAGTTTTCATCTCACTTTTACCTCTTAAAACCCCACTTTCCTTACTTCACACTACTATTTAATTATTTTTTATCTCATACTTCCAATACAATCATTACTTCACACTACTATTTAATTATTTTTCTCTCAAAATTCCAATACAATCATTGTTTTCCACTACTATGTAATTAAAATAATACCCACTATCACTAAAGATTCTTTCTTTCTTAATATTTGTGAAAAACCCAAAGTGGAAGATCAAAAAGGAACGGAGGGAGTAATTTTTACTCGTATTAGTACCTTATTACCCGTATTAGTGTAGTACTCCTTTTTTTGAGATATAGCGCAGTACTCCAATTATTTTATTATTAGTTATTACTCCATGTTTGTTTATTATTACTCCATGCTAGCATATTATTATTCGTATTAGTGCATTATTACCCGTTTTAGTGTAGTACACCTATATTATTATTGTATATTATTAATATTAATTATATTAATTTATAAGTAGTCGTGTTAATGTATTAGTAGTCGTATTAGTGCATGCAATGTATATTATTAACCGTATTAATCTTACTAGTGTAGTATTAATAAATTATTAGTTGTATTAATAATATTATTACTCGTATTAGTGAATTATAAGTATACTATTAGTCATTTAGTTGTATTAATATATAACCAGACGAGTAGACGTATTAGTATTGTGTTAGACATATTCAATATTCCCACCAAATACAGATTCAGTAGCAAATTAGTCAAAAATTCAGACTAAATCCTGTCAGTCGGAAAATCAGTCGGAAATTTCCGAGTGTTTCGGTTAGTTTCTTATAATATTTTCCTCTTAAAAATAATTCATATTTCAATAAGTGATAAAAAAAGATATTTTTGGTTACATGCAAAACCTTAACTTAGTCAAAAAAGAATAAGCTAAGTAAAATCATGCAACTGAATAAACAAAAATAAGCAACAACATTAGATTTATTTGTCAGTGTTCCCTTTTGCAAATGTCATTGAAGAAGCCGTTGCAAGTATATATTTCGCAACATGGATGAAGGATACCACATGGATCACCCTCTCTTGGGCACCATTTTCCGCAAAAAGAATAACTATGCTTAAAACCAACACAATATTAACACATTTTTTTCCCATCTTATTTTCTAGTTTATAATTTAATTTGATTATTATTTCTTACAATTACAATGCAAGTTTATATTAAATTGGTGCTCTATAAAAATCACCAGTTAAGATCCCTATTTATAACCTAGCTAGCTTCATATTTTAGTCCCTGCATTAATTAAATAATTAACTTAACATTCAACGTGCATACATTGTCTAGCCGCCCCTCTTTGTTTTCTCTCTTCTCTCTCTAAAAAAACTCTAATATCTATAGTTAGTTTGGGGATGGTAAGCCCCTAATTTCTCCCTTTTAAGTTTTTTTTAATGATTAGCATAAATTTTTGTCTTCTCCCTGTAAGAGAGTTGTTCTACCCATTCATTGGGTTGATTCTACCCATATATTGGGTTTTAAAGTCTCTCCTTGTGAGAGTTTGGAGTTATGAATTTTGGTCTTTAGTTGATTTGTTGGTCGAGATTAATGCGATGATACAGCAGACACCAAATTTGCAATTATCATCAACTACATCAAATTCAATTGTATCTCAAGACTACAACAGATCGAAAGGCCCCCTCGTAGAAAGCCGTATCAAACAGCGATGTGGAAGAGGGTATTCAGAATTGTCAGATCTCATACACAACGATCGTGGTTTTGTAATTTTTGAATTATATTTGGTATTAGTTGCTATATCATCATCATCATCATACCCAGTGTATCCCGCTCAAAGAAAACTATGATCAGGGTCTGGGGAGGGAGGAACGATGGCATGCTCATACCCATAAGGAGAGTGCGAACAAAGAGTCCCCCGGCTCGAGACCGGTCTTCTAGCAAGAGGAACCTGCAGTTGGAAAATAGAATAGAAGCACACACACAAAAACAAAGATAAGATCAAAGAAACAGGTAAAAAGCGACAAAAAGGCAAAGGATAAAGACGAACGAGGGGGTAAAGGGACAAGTTTACTAATCTAGGACTTGGATAAGGCGTCGCCAACTGGCCCTATCCCTGGTCAGGTCCTTGGAGAGATGAAGTTCATGCATATCACTTTTGATTTGTTCCTCCCACGTTCTCTTAGGTCGTCCTCGACTTCTCTTACCCTCCACTATGATGCATTCGATCCTTCTTACTGGGACGTCATGTGTCTTTCTCTGCACATGCCCAAACCATCTCAACCTGTTCTCCTGCATCTTTGCGGAGATAGGTGCAACCCTTAACGTCTCCCTGAACTCCTGGTTTCTTATCCTATCCAACATAGTCTTACCACACATCCACCTCAACATACGCATCTCCGTTACTTCCATCCTCTGTTCGAAAACCTTCTTTACGGGCCAAAATTCTGTCCCATATAACATCGCCGGCCTAATCGCAACGCGGTAAAATTTACCTTTTAATCGCCTCGGAAACTTTTTATCACAAAGCACCCCGGTTGCTGCTCGCCACTTAAGCCAGCCCGCTTGTATACGATTAGTAACGTCTCCATCAATCTCCCCGTCGCTCTGAATCACAGAACCCAAATATTTGAACTTGGACGTACACGCAACAACTTCACCTCCTATGGTTACCTCTGGCTCCCCTAGCGATTCTATCCCACTGAAATTGCATCGCAGGTATTCTGTCTTTGTACGGCTTATGCGCAGCCCCTTTCCCTCCAAGGCTTCTCTCCACTCTCCCAATTTACTATTAGCCTCTTCCTTGGTTTCTGCGGCCAAGACTATATCATCGGCGAAAAGCATGCACCATGGTACGGTCTCCCAGATGGAGTTAGAGAGCTCTTCCATAATGACCGTAAAAATAAAAGGACTTAATGCTGATCCCTGATGTAGTCCCACATTAATTGGGCAAGACTCAGTCATACCCGCCGGTGTATGTATGTTAGTCGCCACTCTGTCATACATGTCCTGTATTACCTCGATGTATCTTCGTGAAATACCTCTATTCTTAAGGCTATCCCAAACCAGGCTTCGTGGTATGCTGTCGTACGCTTTCTCCAGATCAATGAATACCAGATGCAAATCCTTCTTTCGCTCCCTATACTTTTCCATCAATCTCCGCAAAATATGGATTGCCTCGGTGGTTGATCTTCTCGGCATGAATCCAAATTGGTTCTCCCTAATTACCGCCTCTCGTCTAATTCTTTTCTCGATCACTCTTTCCCATAGTTTCATAGTGTGGCTTAGAAGTTTGATCCCTTTATAGTTCTCGCAACCTTGTGCGTCATGCTTCGGGCATCTTCCTGGTCCTTAGGATGACATTAAAGAAGTTAGTAAGCCACTGAATACCCTTCTCTCCTAAACTCATCCACACTTCAATCGGAATGTTATCCGGTCCGACTGCTTTTGATCTCCCCATTTTTTTGAGAGCTTCTCCTACTTCCGCCGTGGTAATATCGATAATCGACCCATGCTCCTGTGCTCTTTGGAGGTATGACGCTTGTTGAATTTCCTCCTCCCGACCCCTAGTCTCATTGAGTAGTTGGGAGAAATATTGATCCCATCTCAGCTTGATGTCCTCTTGTCTAAGCAGTACTCGTCCACCTTCATTTTTAATGAACTTCACTGTCCCCAGGTCCTTCTTTTGCCTAGATCTTGCTTTTGCCAACTTATAAATATACTTCTCCCCCTCTTTGGTCTTAAGCTTTTGATACAAGGCTTCAAACGCTTGATCTTTTGCCTCCGCTACTGCTTTCTTAGCCGCCCGTTTTGCTTCTTTATACCTCTCCTTCTTATGTGTCCTATCCTCCTCCTCCGTGCAAGCCATGAGCTCCTTGAAACTCTTGTTTTTCTCTTTTATTAGTTGTTATGTACTTGCTAATTTTTATCTCTGATGTAGATGTCGTATGACTCTTTATTAATGAATCAGGTATTATTCAAAAAAAAAAAAAAAAGTGCATACATTGTCATGGCCATATAATGATATGCATACTTACCTGTACAACCCAGCTTATGATCCACAAATCACAGTTCATAATCATCTAATTATCCTTAATTAATAATATATTTTTTACGTGCATACATTGTCGTGGGATACATGATAGATAGACAGCACTAATTATATTATTTACGTATATGCGTGCATCCCAGTTCGGAGTAAAAATTGAAAAAAAATTTTAAAGGTCCTGTGCATTATCAAAAATTATGTTATTTTTCTAATAACTTTGTATCTTTAACACTAAATATATACTATGTAACTTAATATTGAAACCTATGCGATATAACATATTGAAAATACTTGAAACCTGCCGGAGGTAGTATTATTTCACTTCAAATAACAAAGGTTGAAACATACATTATCAATCGCCATCGGTCGTTGGTCATAGTATGGACACCAATTAATATGTTAGTTTATTATTTTTGTTAATTAATTCATCCACATCAATCCAACTTTGCAAATACCCAACAACAACATACGATATTTCCAAATTTATTGTTTTTGTTGATTAATTATATTTAATATGAATCGTGCTACTTTGTGCTTCATTCGTACTTTTCACGATCAATGCCAATTAATTAGATGATCAACAACCCATCTTCAAAAAAAAAAATATATCAGCTAGCTTTTTGAAAGACCGTCGTCTCTTTGAGAAACGATCGTAAGCCCGGTCAGCTTATTTAAAAAACAAAAGAAATACTAACAGCAGGATGCAGGTTTCTTAGAAAAACTTTTAATTTCATATTCCAATGATTAAAACCGCAAATCGAATTAGACCAAACTGAATAACAAATATGGTTTAGTGATTTTTAAATTTGGTTTGGATTAGGTTAAAATTTCGTTCTCATAACAAATGATTCTTTTCCGACCTTTTTCTAAATAATTTAATTTTTTTCCATGTGTTAATTTTGTCAAAATTTTGTTGTCATAGCAAATGATATGAGGGAGAAGTAATTACGGTCAACGTAAAATTTTAAGGAAACATTTTTGCATGTTTAAGGAAGAAGTTAAACAACTAACTCTCCTTAAGAAAAGTCTTCGGTTTAGTACCAAAGTTAGCAACTGTCCAGCTAAGACCAAGGAATAATTTAATTGATAATATATTAAGCTTGCATATTTATATTCAAAAGAAATCAATTTATTCGTTCTTAAAAATTACAACTGGCATGTACGTTAAGATCATAACTAAATCAAATATTCTTTTAACAAATTTAAATAGTCAGGGTCGTCTTCAAAGAATATAATTAGGGCTCTGTATGAAAAATAAAATAAACCATTTACCCTCTCTTGTTGAATTTAGGTTGTTTATTAGGGTACGACTTAATATAAAATATGCGATAATAAAAACTATTTTTTTAACAATCCATCTACTTCAATTAGTGTTATCTATGAGTAATAAATAATTACTCCCTCTGCTTTCATTTGTTTTTTCGCATTCACTTTTTGGGCAATCCCCGATGCGGCGGACTTTGAACTCAAATAATTTTAATTGCGAGTTTTTAAAAATTCTAAAAAGTTGATTTTTAGAAAATATAAATTGAGATGAAACTATTAATATCCCTGATGAATATGTTTTTTCACATAGATGAATGAAAAATCATACTCAAATTTTGAAACTAAAATTCGTAAATTCTATTTGAGAAGAACATATGAAAATAGAGGGAGTACAAGTTATTAAATAATGATTAAAAACTACTACCATAATATCTCTAATATCTTTAATTGTGCATGTTTGAAGATTCTAAATAATATATTAATATTATTTACATGGAGACAAATTAAAGAGTAGTGAGTAAATATTATCCAAAATAAATAAGTCACATAAATTGGATAGAATGAAACATAATTTATCTCAAAAATAAAATAGAACTAAACTAAAAAGCATAATTTATCATTTTTTATGAGGACAAAACTTTAACAAATTTAAAAATGGAAAATAAAAATTACCTACTCTAGTTTTTAATACTTGCAAAAATATTGTTGAAAGCCCTATCAAATTAACGATTTTAATCTTTAGTATCTTCAATTTAATATCATAAAATAATAAAATAATGAAAATATGCATTAACACGAATCAAACAAGATCTAACTTGACTATTTTTACATTATACATGAAAAATTGTATACCAAAAAAATCAGTTGTCGAACAATAATTGCCACATGTTGGTATCACGGTTCTTTTAATAAGTGGTTATTCCTTTGTATAGCTCATCCCTTTGTATTGCATTTAATACTAGTATATAATGAGGTGTTAGCTCCTTATTTTGTAATAATGATGAATATCAAATAATATCTTTTTTCTTCTCATTTGCTCTTATTTCTTCAATCTATGTTCTTTAGTGAAGAATTGTTATTTCATCATTTGTAACACCCCATGAATTATAGCAATTAGCAATTACTTGAGGAAGTATTTGGAAAAGTACAAAACAATATATGAAAATTTCATAAATTGGAACAAAAATAATAATGTAGTATCTAGTTTTATGCAAAACCTAACTGTAGTAGCATTTTTTGTAAAATTCTTTTCAATTTCCGTTTAATTCACCACTTTCGCGTCCTACCCTTATTAAGTGTTGGTTGTTGTCTTTATAATTTTGACGTTTCCACATTAAATGTATCTTTTGAACTTTATCATTCCAGTTAAGTACATATGTAATTGAGATTAAGGCACTTTTAGTCAAAATGTTTGAATGAAGAGAAAACTGTTACAATATTTGAGAACGTTGATGAATTAAACGTCAAAATGGTGAATTAAACATTTGAGAGCAAAAAAAATATTTTAGGGAATATTTTGATGACAAAAACCAACACTGAATAAGGGTACAACTCAAAATGATCAATTTAACGAAAAATTGACAAGAATTTAGCAATCGGTAGTTAGAAAGTGCATAAACTGGATGCTATCATGTAGAAAAATGTAACAAAAGTGCTACTACTAGCTTTTCATGAAAACGCGATGCTACCATGTGGAATTTCCCTTAAAACAATAGGTCAAAGCTATTTGAAAGACACTTTTTCAAATTAACCTTAATATTTGACCATTAAGGATAATTGAGTACTTTCACCTTAATATTGTTAATCAATTCAAAATTAATCAATTATCTATTTTGTGTGATTTTTTAGGATTATTCTTTAATTTTATTTGGTCTAATCCTATAAGATTAAAAACACACTCTATATTATTCTCCAGCCAATAACATTACATATTAAATCTACAACTTATATCTATGTTAATATTATATGTACTTAGATTGATCAACGAACATTTTTAAGTGAAAAAGGCCCCAACATACTCATAGGTAATTCGGCCACTGTCATTTAAAAATAGTGTTTGATTTACTAATTTAAATTATTACAAGTTAATTTTTGATAATAATAAAATAACAATTTTATAAGATTTTTTTAGAAATTTTTATAAGTTATTAAATATTAAAGTGCTTTTTTAAATGTAGGAACATTTTATAATAAAAGTAACTTTTGTGATACACTAAAAAAAATGCAAACATTCGACCAAAACCCATCGACTACCCACTTTTAGTCGGAAAATTTCGACTACTTTTCCGACTAACACATGTTAGTCGGAAATTCCCACTAAATTGCGACTAAATGTGTTTTTGGTCGTAATTTCAAATAGAAAAAAAAAATTAAAAAATAACATTAATTATCACCGACCAACTACCGACCACTTTTTAGTCGGTAATTTTTCCGACCACTTTCGACCAAAAGTTGGTCGGTAATTGGTCGGTGATTTTTTTGATTTTTTTGATTTTTTTGGTTGACCAAATATAGATATAAGTTGAAAAAATTAAGAAGTAGTATATAAATGTTGTTGTGGTGTAGTGGTTACCACAGTGGTTTGCAAACCAAAGGTTCCTTGTTCAATTCAAGCCAACATATTTTGTTTTTTTTGTTAAAATTTTGTGTTATACTAATAGTTTTGCATTATTAATTTATTTTTTGTCTTACTAGATTAATTTGTCGGTACTCAAAAAGTTTAATTTGCATTATTAATATATTAATAATATACAACGACTAATAATAATAATAATAACAACGATATACTAATACGACTAATAATAACTAATACGACTAAATAACTAATAAAGTACTAATCATGCACTAATATGACTAATAATAACTAATTCGGCTAATAACTAATAAAATACTAATAATCTACTAATACGAGTAGTAATATACTTATACAACTAATATTATACTAATGAAACACTAATACGTACGACTAATAATGCATTAATACGACTAATACGACTAAATAATTAATAAAGTACTAATAATGCACTAATATGACTAATAATAACTAATACGGCTAAATAACTAATAAAGTACTAATAATCTACTAATACGAGTAGTAATAATAATAATATTATTATTATTATTATTATTATTATTATTATTACATTTTTCATAGACTAGCGTTTTGTATTCAAAAGGGTGTGGGGGCCCAACTTGTTGCTCGACTTCCCACCAACTTCTTGTAAAGTTTCTTTTGGTGAAATGAAATTCTTCTTATTGTTCTTCAAAAATAATAATAATAATAATAATAATAATAATAATAATAATAATAATAATAATAATAATAATAATAATAATAATAATAATAATAATAATAATAATAATAATAATAATAATAATAAGTAGAAGGAGTGTTATCATGTTATAAATTCAATAACATAGCTTTGAATATCAATTGAATATCAAATATATGCATACTGGGTTGATACATGCTATTCCATAAGGTCAAGGTCGATCCTTCGAGATTGGTTTGTTTGCAAGCTGATTGATGATGTGTGTCCACGTGGGCACTAGGTGGCCGCCACGTGGGTGTATGACGTGGCACTTGGATTTCATTTTTTTTCCGACCAACTAGCTTGTCTGGTCGGAAAATTTTATTTTATTTTATTTTATTCATTTTGGGTTGAATTCTTAAATAGTGTTTGGCGACTATATTTTGTAGCGATATTAAATAATTAGTTTGTAAAACATAATTGTTTTAGTTGATGATTTGACCCAAATTTATGTAAAAAGTTGTAGTGTTTTAATTGAACTTTCCATTTAAATAAAGTGTAAAATTTTGGTTTACAAAAATAGTAAAAGATAAATGTTTTACTTGTTTCATAACAAGAAATATTAGTTTGTTTCGAGATGAAATATATTGATTTTTTTTCTGATAATACAAGTTTGGTGAACTTATAAAGTATCACTTTTTTTATTATTAGACATATTGATTTTTTGAAATTAGAATATTTTATTTGTTTTACAATTAAGATATTGATTTTTGTGAAGTCCATAGTTTTCTGTAAGCGTGATACACTGGGTAGGATAATGATGATGATGATGATGGTGATGATATTGATTTTTGTGAACTTAATAAGTTTTATTTTTTTTCTAACTTAAAATAAAGTATTTTGGTGAATTCGTTAAATTTTGTAAATTTATCCAAAAAATACAGTTTACTTGATTCATAATTAGAAAATTTGTTTTGTGTAAAGAATAAAATATTTATCTGTTTTAACGTTAAAAATGTTGATAATTGAAACTTATTTCAAGAGAAATAAGTTTTTGTAGCTTTATGTGAAAATAATATTAAATTGGAGAATATTAATAGAATATTAAATTATTAGTATAAATTTATTTAACAAATGAACTATTTAAATTAGGAAAATTTGATTTTAAAGGTTTGAATTTTGCCTCATTTGCTTCTAAAGGTTCGAACTTTCGTTTATCCTAGAAAGGTTCGAACTTTGGGGGTCATCTTCATTTAAAGGTTTTTATGGGTTTTTTTGGGTTGATTTTGATTGATTATGGGTTTTTATGGGTTGATTCTTGGTTGATTATGGGTTTTTTACCCATAAAAACCCATAATAATTCCAAAATCAACCCAAAAAAACTCATAAAAACCTTTAAATGAAGATGACCCCCAAAGTTCGAACCTTTCTAGGATAAATGAAAGTTCGAACCTTTCTAGGATAAACGAAAGTTCGAACCTTTAGAAGCAAATGAGGCAAAGTTCGAACCTTTGAAATCAAATTTTCCAAAAAATTATAACTAAAGTTTACTGTGTAAATTTAGTAATGATCTTAAAAGGGCATAAATGTAAATTTAACGTTATGATTAAAATGTTATTAAATAAAGGAAGTTATCACCTAAGTTGGTCATAGTTAAAGTCGAAGTGTACGTGTAGTAATAAAGATATGATGTACTTGTGTTAAATTATTTGAGTATTGATAAAATGGCCCTGATAGTAAGGTAATGTCGAACCATGGATCGACGTGTAAAATCTCGGGGCCTGTATTAGTTGGCACATAAAATGAGGTGTGAAACACAGGGTTAGTTACCTATCCTATAGAAGCTCGAACATAATTGTTTAGGAGGGGTGACGACTCCCACCACAGTTAGATTGTTGTGTTAGTTGATCATTGAAAAGCTTGATTAGTGTTGATGTTATGATGCTTCGTACGATTATGAGCATTAACTAAATGAACTTGTTTAAGTATATTAAGATTACTGAATTGTATAAGTGGTAGTAATGTACTTCTAATGGGGTTAAGAATGGTACAGGGTCGTTTCGAAAATTTATGAAGGCCTTGAGCAAAATAAAAAACATAGGCCCTTTACAAATGACAAATTTTAAATTAAGTATTAACAAAAATAAGACAAATTTATAAACTAAAATAAACAAACAATATTGCGTTTTATAGTAAATCAATAAATTTAATAATAAAAGCAAATAAACAGGTAGCCTCTAATTGCAGTTTCTAATGTTAATATAGTTAGTAAAAGTTAGTGGTGAAAGTAATATAAATTAGCATAAAGGAGCTAAATTTGCTAATATTACTCTACTCCTGATGAGTAGCTAAACACAACAAAATTTAAGTTTAAAGTGCATTATGATCTTCTAATATAATGTAGGTGGTAAATCTTTGTTTCTCTACCGTTTTTATTGTTTTATAATCAATATGTCCCAATTAATATGTATAGAAATCGTAGCGCGCCTTCTATGACACAATTCGACCATTAGACGGATATATACATTCAGTTTACACTACAAAAAAATGCAAGTTTTCGACTACCTGAAATAGTCGGAGTTTAGTCGGTATAGAGCTATACCGACTAAATTCCGACTTTTCAGGGTTAGTTGGTTCAGATTGGTCGGTAAGTCATTTTAGTAGGAAAATAGTCGGAAATTTCCGATTAATTTCCGACTACCCATTTGGTCGGAAATTTCTGACTACCCATATAGTCGGAATTTAGTCGCCAAGCACTATTTAAGAATTCATCCCAAAATAACAAAAAATTTCCGACCAAATTACCGACCATTTTGCGACCAACTAGTTGGTTGGAAAAAAAAAAAAACTAAATGATAGTGCCACGTCATAACCACATGGCGGCCACCTGAAGCCCACGTGGACACACCATGCAAACAAACACCAATGTCGTTGGGAAGAATCGAAGCCCGGCCTCATGTATATGAGGTCAATGTTCCGACCAGCAGGTCAAGTGATAGTTATTAATAATCAAAGCTATGTTAATCAATTTATAACATAATAACACTCCTTCCACTTATTATTATTATTATTATTATTATTATTATTATTATTATTATTATTATTATTATTATTATTATTATTATTATTATTATTTTAGTTATTGTGACTTGTATTAGTGTTTCATTAGTATAATATTAGTTGTATAAGTATATTACTACTCGTATTCAGGGGCGGAACCAGAAAAATAGATGAGGGACGTCAATAATTGAAAAAAAAAAATTAAATCAATTGCGTTAAAAATTACACTAAACAATAGTTGATTTTTAAAATACCTATCCATTTGAACTGTAATAACATGATCAATCACAAATTCACGCTTGAACTTTTAAAATAAATTACTAAAATACTAAACCCTAATTTTTAATAATTTTACCTAATTTATCTAAGTAGATAAACATATAACTCATACACAAATTGATTAGAGATATAAATTATCAAACTAAAAACCCTAACTTATCTAAATTACAAATTACTAAAATACTAACATGATCAATCACAAATTCACGCTTGAACTTTTAAACTAAATTACTAAGATAATTATCAAACTAAAAACCCTAATTTATCTAAGTAGATAAACATATAAATTATAAAAGCCCTAATTTATAAAGAAATAGATAAATTCATTAACTAATAACTCATACACAAATTGATTAGAGATGAACAAATTACAAATAAAATTAAGAATTAAAAACATAAACTTGAAAGACCTATATTTACCTGCCGCCGGTGAGTGCTTGCCGCCGGTACAGATCCTGCGGGCAGGTACCGCCGTGCCAGTCTGCGGTCTACCATTGCTGTCTGCTGACGCCTGACTTACTTCTTCAATCACGTACGCAACAGAGTGTTCAAATGGGAGGGAGAGTGGTTAATTTGGGTTCTTTTAATTTTGAAATTGAAAGAGTAAAAGTGGGTGTGGGGAAATGGGAAAAAAAATTTTCTGAAATTGAATGCCAGCTAATCTATAGCTGCGTGGGGCCTACTTTAATAAATATTGTGAAAATCAGAAAAGGCCTAAAAAATTTACGTTAGAGGGGTTTGAACTTGTAATCTTATGATTGAAAGTCCATTTCTTTACCAACTTAGCCAATAGAATCCATCATATTATTTTTTTTTTCCAAAATTTAAGTGATGTCAGTTGACATCGTTAACCCCCCACTAGATCTGCCCCTGCTCGTATTAGTAGATTATTAGTATTTTATTAATTCTTTAGTCGTATTAGTTATTATTAGTCATATTAGTGCATTATTAGTACTTTATTAGTTATTTAGTCGTATTAGTCGTATTAATGCATTATTAGTCGTACGTATTAGTGTTTCATTAGTATAATATTAGTTGTATAAGTATATTACTACTCGTATTAGTAGATTATTAGTACTTTATTAGTTATTTAGCCGTATTAGTTATTATTAATCATATGAGTGCATTATTAGTACTTTATTAGTTATTTAGTCGTATTAGTTATTATTAGTCGTATTAGTATATCGTTGTTATTATTATTATTATTAGTCGTTGTATATTATTAATATATTAATAATGCAAATTAAACTTTTAGAGTACCGACAAAATAAACTAGTAAGACAAAAAATAAATTAATAATGCAAAACTATTAGTATAAGACAAAATTTTAATAAAAAAACAAAATATGTTGTTGGCTTGAATTGAACAAGAGACCTTTGGTTTGCAAACCGTTATGGTAACCACTACACCATAACAACTTTTATATTCTACATCTAAACTTTTTCAACTTATATCTATATTTGGTCAACCCAAAAAATCAAAAAAGGAAAATTACCACCGACCAACTACCGACCAACTTTTGGTCGGAAAGTGGTCGGAAAAATTACCGACTAAAAAGTGGTCGGTAGTTGGTCGGTGATAATTAATGCTATTTTTTATTTATTTTTTTTAAATTTGAAACTACGACCAAAAACACATTTAGTCGCAATTTAGTCGGAATTTCCGACTAACATGGGTTAGTCGGAAAAGTGGGTAGTCGGTGGATTTTGGTCGCAATTTTGCAATTTTTTTGTAGTGTTAATTAATGTCTTTTTTAATAAAATATTTAAGTAAATGAAAATTGTGTTTTTTAAAATAAATAAAATATTAAATTACTCATATTAAACAATCCTACAATAAGACGATTTTAATAAAGATTATTGACAAAAAAGAGTTTAATTTTATCATAGATCCATGAAAATAAACTAAAAAAATTAAACAAAACCCTCATTCTTTCTCTTTTCGGATCAATGGACTTCACTTTCTCAATCACCCTCCACTGTCACTCTCTTTCTTCCTCACTTATACTCCTTTCTTACTTTGTTCCTCAGTGTTAGTCTGCCATGGATTAAAGATCAAGCGAATAATCTTTCATTATCTTCCTTCTTCTTACTCACTGTTAAATTCCCTGAGCGGTTGCTCAAGGTGCTCCTCCTTATAGCCGGGCATGGGTATGGTATCTTAATGACATAAAAGTATGGAACAATAAAACAAAATAGTAAAAGTATACAATGGTGTCAATGAATTATAAATACGTACTTAAATTATTATTTTGTAAATGTAGTGTATAATTTTCTTATATTGTAGATTAAGTTTCAGGTTTTGATCCATGCCATAGCTACAATTTAATTTTAGTATCAAGGACTTGGCTCCATTTTATTATTTACTCGATGTTTGATGATCTTTATGTATTTAATTTTAATTATAATGTGTTTTTGGAATAAACGACATGTATTTAATTTACTTACTTTGATGTAAAATTTATTATTTGTCTGAAACAATTTTTAGTTTTAAAAGCTTTTTGCAAATCCACATTGTTACGGTAACATTTTGATTTATTTATTTAATTAATTATTATTGTGATATTACCCTGATAACCATTGACTATCCCTTGACCTTGACTCTAAGTTAAGGAGTTTTTAAGATGATCAATTCAGCATGCTTAATCCCCAAGTAAGTAACCTCCTTATAACCACCTTGTAACTCCCCACTTCCTGTGATAACCAACTCCAACTTCCCACTATCATACACTCCATTCAGAAATAACTACCATTGGATGACTTTAAATAGGGACAACCAGCATCATTGGCGCCCCAAGCCTTCCTTACTACGCCAAAACTCTGTCAAAATCACTATTCAATACTATTAATAGTTATCTCCCGCTTTACCACCATTACCAAATTCCGACCACCGTCACTACCACTCCTTATCATCTCTAATTTACATTTCAATGTGATTCCCTTTCATTCCCCGATCTAACTTAAGCATCGGAGGGTTTTCCGGGAGATAACCCCCGGGCAAGGCTAACGTGTTGTGGTGCAGGACAAACGAACCGCTTTGAGGAGGTGTCACTTCCCCAGTTGACCGACGTTTGACCGCTGTGCCACTTCCACTCCAGGTATCTCACGTGCCTTCCACACTCTCTCGTTTCATAACCGAAATAGACATAATTTTGAGACTTCCGCCATATTATTGTAAACATTATCATTAGTGTTAAATTTGTATCAAGACTGTCGTTCCTGCTACATTAAAGTCATAAAGTTGTTCTTAATTTATTTTTATTTGTCAACGATTATACATGTTCTTAATATTTTGAGATTAGATTAATTTTATTTTTTTTGCCTCAATGTATACGGTTCTTTTCAAAGTTTAGATTTAACTTGTATCATAAGTGAAATTATCGACCGTTTTTTAGGGGAAAACGGGGTGTGTGAGAAAAAAGTTAGATTTTGTTAGTGCTCTAGAATTCCATTAACAAAAGAGGTGGAATCCTAAGAGGTGGAAAGAACCCATAAGCGTAAAGTATGCTATTTGTAGCCGAACCTCGATAATAATCTATTGTATTTTAAATAATTTTATATAGACACTTAAATTTAAGTATTTAATTTTACATTGTTTATTTATACTAAAAAAATAGAAAAATATGTTTAAGAACATTTTCAAAAAAATAAATGTTTGAATCTACAATCAAGCCCTTAAAGCCCCATTCAAACACAAAATAAAAGCCATACTCTTTATTTATTTCCCCGTCTAGAGCGTTATAGACCACCTATCAACTTTCAATATATATTTAGCTTTTAGGGGCACATCGTTTTTATCATTTTTGAAATAACCGGAACTTTTAAATTGAGAGTACATTATTGATTTATTGGGTCCATTTTTTCCGAAATTGGTAATAATATATATAAAAAAACACAGAAACATGGGGATCTGGGATTCGGTATTTCTAGTGGCTTTGATTGTTCCTTGCTTCGAAGGCCATTTGCTCGAATGGCAGTTCCCCTTCGCCCGAATGGAGAGATTCGACCGAATGAGTTTTGATTCAGCATTTCCAGAGAGGTTTGAAGCTTAAACTTGGGAGCACATCCATCCATTCGACCGAATGGATCAAGGGTTCGGCCAAATGGGCTGCTTCTTGCCTATTTGCAACTTCAACCAAGCACCAAATGATCTCAGGACTTTGCGATGCTTTAGGAAATGACTCGGGATGCTCGAGAATGCCTCGATACGCGTGCCACTTCTTAGGTTATGATGTCTAAGCCTTGAACACGATCTATTTCACCTCAAAACCTCCGAAAATACCTGAAATAACCTCAAAATATCGCGAAGACAAGAGCAAGGTAAAATCGAGTGTAAAACGCATGAAACCAATAAACAACGAGACTAGACACTATAATAGGGACATATATGTGCTCTAAATCGAGCATATCAATTAACTTTTTAGAAGCTAAGCATGGGAAAACCGAAGGATTTTAGACGCTTATAAGCATTGGAAAAATTGTAGGGTTTCTAGATGCTTAAAAGCGTCGATATTATCAATATCTTCAGCGCTTTTCAGTGTCACAAAGCAATTAACTGTACTTGAAACATAATAATGCAAAGATGTTTCCAATGAGTAAAAGCGTTGAATAAGAGCAAATCTTTCCACACTGTAAACCGTCGAAAAAAAAATTTTCAAGCGTTAAAGCATCGTAACACTTCGTGTTTTTCTATCAAACATTCTCATGTTTTTTGTAGTGTCTTGAGGACAATGTGTCAATATCCACATGTTTTTCTATCGAAAAAATTCTATTGTATTTGTGTTCTTATTATCTCTTTTTTCTTTTTTCCTTTTTTTTTTGCAAAATTGTCACCTTTCAGATTTTTTAGAATGATAACTTGATTTAAATATTAAAGCACCTACACTGCTAGACACATAATCTACGGTGAAATTTGGTACTGATTTGTAATTGTATTATATTCTTAAGGTCATTTGCTACTACATAAATGTGCTTATTTGTGGCTCAATTTTGAATTGCGGCAAATAGAGGGGCAGCAAATAACCAAAAGCTTTTTGCTGTTAGTTAAAGAACCACAACAAATAAAAACTATTATATGCGAAGGGAATCAGAGTAAATAGAAAGCTAAATAACAGTGTAAGATTTTTCAACTAAGAGAAAAAAGGAGATTGAAGTGTATGACTTGTGTTATAGGTTTTTGCTATTATTCAATAAAAAACAACAATAAGATTTTTTTATTTGCTGCTAATGATAAAAATAGTAGCAAAAATTATTTTTTTGCTGTGAAATTGTTAAAACAGTAGCAATAATTACATTATTTGCTATGTTTGAGATTTAAGTAGGAAATAAATAGCAGCAAATTAGATTTATTCTATAGAAGAAGAATGATGTTGTAATGTTGAGCATGAAGAATCGAAGACTTTATCATTTATGTAATTTTTATGTTTGTTAATGTAATTTAGGGAACTAAGGACTATTTTGTTTATTGTAATTGCAGAACTAATATTTCTTATTAAAGTTGAATTTCAAGACTAATCTATATTAATTTTTTCGTATGTAGTATCGATAAAAATAAATCTTGATAATAATCCGAAGTCCACCGGATGTCCAGAGAGTCCGAGTCGGAGCAATGTTGGAGTATGCATAATCCGACTCCGAGTGGAGGTGGACTGAAAAATAGTCCGAGATTTATTCGGAGCAAAGTCGGAGGGTGGATAGTTCGAGCCGAGTCCGTCCCATTGCCATCCCTAGGTATTAAGTAGTAATGGAAATTTGTAAACAAAAAATATTTTTTTTATCAAAGTTTCATTACCATGAGAATGACATGAAACTTTTGATGAAATTTTACACTATAAATCATTTTCATTACCACCAATTAGTACCACTAATCAAACGGACCGTAAGGATATTCTATATGGTAGCAAACATAATGAAAAGCAAGTGGTAGCAAATCTCAGAAAAATTTAATCATGGTGACACACTAGGTAGGATGATGCTGCTGATGATGATGATGGTGGTGATGATATTGATTTTTGTGAACTTAATAAGTTTTACTTGTTTTTCTAACTTGAAATAAAGTATTTTGGTGAATTTGTTAAATTTTGTAAATTTATCCAAAAAACACAGTTTACTTGATTCATAATAAGAATATTTATTTTTGTGAAAAGAATAAAATATTTATCTGTTTTAACGTTAAAAATAATGTTGATAATTGAAACTTATTTCAAGAGAAATAAGTTTTTGTAGCTTTATGTGAAAATAATATTAAATTGGGACTACTATTAGAATATTAAGTTATTAGTTTAAATTTATTTAACAAATGAACTATTTAAAATAAAGTTATAACTAAAGTTTACTATGTAAAAATTTAGTAATGATCTTATAAGGGCATAAACGTAAATTTAACATTATGATTAAAATGTTATTAAATAAAGGAAGTTATCACCTAAGTTGGTCAAAGTCAAAGTCTACGTGTAGTAATAAAGATGTGATGTACTTGTGTTAAATTATTTGAGTATTGATTAAATTGCCCTGATAGTAAGGTAATGTCGAACCATGTGCCGACGTGTAAAATCTCGGGGCCTGTATTAGTTGGCACATAAAATGAGGTGTGAAACACGAGGTTAGTTACCTATCCTATAAAAGCTCGAACATAATTGTATAGGAGAGGCACTACAACAAATTTAGCTTTTTGTGACATTGGCTTTAATAATTATTGCCACTAATTGTCACTAATTATTTTATTTTTAGTGTAATAATTATTGCCTTTTATTTTAAGTTCCACCATAAAGTGATTCAGCGACACTTAATTTGGTCTTTAGTAGCATATGTAATTGTCACTATAGTCTATAGTGACATTTGTGAGAAATGTCACTAGATCCTATGTCGCTAAAAGCTTTAGTGTGACTTTTTATAATATGCTGCTAAAGAGTCTAATAAATGTCACTAAATCCTCTATATACACTATAAGAAATTTAAAATAGCGACATTTAAATTAAATGTCGCTAAATATATCCCACTAAAAGCAAATTATGTTGTAGTGAGGTGACAACTCCCACCACAGTTAGATATAGGGTGACCCTAATCTAGACAAACCCTTACATATATCAGTTGTCATATTGTTGTGTTAGTTGATCATTGAAAGGCTTGATTAGTGTTGATGTTATGATGCTTCGTACGATTTATGAGCATTAGCTAAATGAACTTGTTTAAGTATTAAGATTAATGAATTGTATAAGTGGTGGTAATGTACTTCTACTAGGGTTAAGAATGGTACAGGGTCATTTCGAAAATTTGAGAGGCCTTGAGCAAAATAAAAACATAGGCAAAAATAAGACAAATTTATAAACTAAAATAAAAAACCCCTCACTCGAACCCTGCCTTGTGCGGGATACCGGAAAGGTCCTTTACCTTTACCTTTATATACATTATTTGGGACCTCATTAGAAGAAAAGGTTACAGTTAAAATGGGATGGAAAAAGTATATTATTTTGAAATCTATTTATTTAATGTACAAACTAGTCATCAAAAAAAAAATATTTGTTATCTTATATTGTAGACTAGTCTCCTCATTATAAAAAAAATAGAATGATTGAAATTGGTAGAAAATATTAATGTATTAAACAAATATGTTGAAGGTTTGGGTTAAAAAAATTTGCTCCTTGCACCATTCGAACATGGAACCTCAACAAACTTAGGCAAACGCAATTTACATCTCCACTACTCACGTTTTGTTGCTTACCTAACGGATATTAATAACATATTTCATCTCTTGAAAGTTAACCTGGGCCAAGGCCCAGTCCAACCCAGGTTTGCATTCGCCCCTGCTTACTCTAAGTCCTAACACTTTTATAAAATTTTTAATGCATATGACATTGCTTTCTCAATTTACTTATACAATTCTAAAATAAATATATCATAATTTATAAAAATATATAATATAACATCATGAAATTACATAATTTATCTATACCATATTGTTATACTTACTTAAAATTTATCTATACCATATTGTTATACTTACTTGGAGATCAAGTTGCTAAACTTCAAATATTATTTCCATGATCAACACATCATTACTTACTTTCTTTTAGAAAGCTTAAACTTATATGATACTGTTTCTGCTAAGAAACCGTCAAATTTGTAAAAGGAACTTTAAGAAGGAAGTACCTTAGAATTTAAGGGAGTGAGATGATCTGACCGCCGCAAGTGGTGGACCTGCAACCACAAAGAAAGACTAAACTGGGGGTTGATGTCCCGGAAAAGCCCTCCGATGCCTAAGGCAGATCAAGGAGGAAGTAATATGAATATATGTGTGTTTCGAGAGTAAGATTGCGTAACCTGATTTCGGTGGTATAGTCTGATATTTAATGGAGTTGTCCCTATAGAAGTTACAACAGCTGGGTAGTTATTCCTGTATCATTGACTTCTGAAAACTGTAATGAAGGAAGTGGCATACTAGAGGTAGTTTTCCGGTAGAGTGGGCGGTTATCCATGGAAGAAACTAAACTACTTAACTGCTGCACAATTATCCTACCAGGGTGACAGCTTGATAAGGTAGGTGTTGACTCGTATATTTGACCTTTGACCCGTCGACTAAGGGTATCTTGATACCTCAAATAAAGAGGAATAATCCTTAACATTGGCCCCATGCGTATAGGGTAAGAGAGGAATCCACACCGAGGAAGTCGATCTTGGTCTATATGCGGAAAGATGGCGCCATGGTGTCAAAACGTTTATCAATCACCCTTGTGTTTTGAATTTCAATGTCTCGGACTCGGGATGTCTTGGGCATTCCAGAGTATACATTGATATACTTGGAAAAATTTGTCCCTAACACTCTGTAGGGCACAAAAGGGGGGTCCGAATCATGGATGTCTCGGACTTTCTATGGTAGACATTGGCATACTTAGACAAATTTTCCCCCAACAATCTGTAGGGCACAAAAATGGGGGTCCGAATCATGGATGTCTCGGACCTTCTAGATAGTACATAGGTATACTTAACTAGATTTGGCTCCAACACTCTGTAGGGCCAATAGGGTCCGACTTATAGAAGTCTCGGACCTTCTAGACTATACATAGGTATACTTACCTTGATTTGGCCCCATCACTCTGTAGGGCCAATAAGGGGTCCGACATATAGAAGTCTCGGACCTTCTACAGTATACATAGGTATACTTAGCTTGATTTGGCCCCAACACTCTGTAGGGCTAATAGAGGGTCCGACTTATAGAAGTCTCGGACCTTCTGGAGTATACATAGGTATACTTAGCTTGATTTGGCCCTAACACTCTATAGGGCACAAAAACGGGGGTCCGACTTTAAGAAGTCTCTGAACTTTTCGCACCGTCTGGAATTGTTGCGTCACATGGAGCTGTAGAGTTTTCCTTTGTGAATGATATTTTCCAAAACGTATTAATGAGGGTAATAAATACTCAACCACCCATTCCGTTGAACACTATTCCAAAAAATATCTAGAGAGATAAGTTTCAAAGCAATTCAACTCCAATTCTAGTGAGAAAAGTTATGACATTTGAAGTTTTCTAACAGCATTCATACTTGGGTATTTATTCAAACCAGTTATGCCCTAATTTGTATTTTTCTCATAGACTTCTTGATTTTTCCTTGAATAATAAATTAAAATTCAATTAATCATTCAGTTAAATCTTCAAATAATATTCATAGATCTTCAAAGTGTTCTTGAAGATATTCAACCTGTTCTTGAGTATATTGCATTTGATCTTGTATTTGCATTTTTGTTCATAATTTGTTGTTTGTAAAATGGAGACCCTATACTTAGACGATTTATGTAGAGAACTGCCCCAACTTAACTTAAATAAGGACTCGGAATCCCAAAGTACAAAGATAACAGTTGGTTCTGATGAGTCGGATGATGGTAGCCCCAGTTGCCAAGTGACTCCGCATTATGAACCTATTCCAAGTGATGGCGAGTCTGATACTTCTCCTTTTTTACCCACCGGAGACCATATTGCCTTACCCCTAGGAAGTGTCATTAGCATTTGCTCCCGGATACTTAAGTATTGAATTTAAACTTTTGGAAATGGTTCATGTAGATATGGAGAAGACAGTTGAAAAAGAATGTTCCCCAAGCCGGGATCAGGCACAGAAAGTTCCTCATCCATTCTAATTCCACAGGGAGGGCCCCTTAACTACTTTGTCGACAAGAAGACAATGGACCTTTTGGATTCCGATAGGCGCAGTATGTCTAGACGATGGGGTTTAATTGACGGTTATGATGTAGTAAAGCCAGCGTTATATGACACGGTCCGTTACCCTCCTGGTGGGTGTATAGCGGTGTTAGATAAGTCGTTTGATTTGGTTTGAGGTTTCCGCTACACCCTTTCGCCAAAGCGGTTTCGGAGTTGTTGAACATTACAGTGGCTGAATTCTACCCTAATGCTTGGGGGTGCATTACGACTTTTATTATAGTGAGCAAGGGGTTACAAGTAGAGCCCAGTATGACAGCTTTTCGGCATATCTTCCGAGCTAGATTGTGCAGCTCTAAGACGAATGGTGCCGGATGGGTGACACTGTCACACCGTCGAGGCCTTAAACTTGTAGGTGAATTACCTGATAGCAATAAATACTTTAGGACAAGATTCAGGTACCTGTATAATAGGCACGGTTGGGACATCAAGACTAGTTTTGACAAAGACCCTAAGTTAGCCGAGTTCAATAACAATGTTCCTATCTGCAACCATGAGGAGGCGATCATTGTCCAATACGCCACCATGTCCATGGAGTTAGATCGGAAACCTATCTTTGTACAGAGGAATTGGATACCCAAGTTAGGGGGTTTGAAAAGAGAACTAATCTTGATTAGTTTGAAGATAAATAAGAGTATGTATCTCGGACCTCCGCCTTTTTGTTCGTCTTTATGTAAATGCTTATATTTATCTCTTTTTGCAGGATTTGCTAGGAGCGAAGTTAGAGTCGAATATAAAGCACTAATGGCGAAATTCAATACGATGAGCGCATTTGCCGAAGCTTTAAGAGCGGCTGACCCTCAACCGCACGTCCCACGTCCTCCTAACGTGAGCTGCTGACCTAAACTTTTCCCTAAGAAACTGTCAAATTTGTAAAAGGGACTTTAAGAAGAAAGTACCTTGGAATTTAAGGGAGTGAGATAATTTGACCGCCGCAAGTGGTGGACCTGCAACCACAAAAAAAGACTAAACTGGGGGTTGATGTCCCGGAAAAGCCCTCCGATGCCTAAGGCAGATCAAGGAGGAAGTAATATGAATATATGTGTGTTTCAAGAGTAAGATTGCGTAACCTGATTTTGGTGCTATAGTGTGATATTTAAAGGAGTTGTCCCTATAGAAGTTACAACTACTGGGTAGTTATCCCTGTATCATTAACTTCTAAAAACTATAATGAAGGAAGTGGCATAGTGGAGGCAGTTTTTCGGGAGAGTGGGCGATTATCCATGGAAGTGTCTTCTGATGGGAAGAAACTACTTAACTACTGCACAATCATCCTACCAGGTTGACAGCTTGATAAGGTAGGTATTGACTCGTATATTTAACCTTTGACCCGTTGACTAAGGGTATCTTGGTATTTCAAATAAAGGGGACTTATAATCCTTAACAGATACTTAAGTATCAAAATAAATATTCATGGGTAAACCTTCATATTAGAATTATGAATACAATATTAAAACCTTTACGTTGAAAACTTTAAAAAAACCAAACTTCGTTAAAAACTTTCCTTAGTAAAATAAACTTATATTTTTCTCTTTTAGAAGTACATGCTTTATCAAAAGATTAGCAAGTCAATCTATTAAACATCAAAAAATGTCATAACCATTTGTACAAACTTGTAGGTATTTAAACCTATCTATCGTTGAAAATAAATTTTCAAATAAATATTGCATCACTTTATATTATAATCAAATATCATTGATATATAATATCCCTTGTTCTAATAAATAGAACTCATAGTAGATGTTATAAATAACATAATCTATATAGATCTATCCTTATTTTGAACCTTGAGATAATTCAAAATAGATTTCCTTTGTAGAAAAATAATTAAGACTTTTCTATAAAATCAAACTTTAATTTATACCAAGTAATTTATTCAATATCAACTTTAACTTAAACAGTTAAATTCTTCTTATAATTGTCACACCAAACTTATTTGGCGTTTATCCGACAACATAGAAAACCTTAACATACCCATTAAGCGGAATAAAACTTATTTAGTACTTATCTCCAAAATAATATTAGTATAAAACTTTACATATACTCATGCAAATTAAATAATGCACATCTTGAAAATAAAAACAATAACATATTATGGAATTTTAATTACCCTAATAAAAGTTAAAGCGTTGACATATACTCTAGATTGAAAATAACATATGAATTTCAATTAATACATTAATCAACGTAATAATAAATGAATTCATATCTTGCTTTACTTTAGCAAATCAACAATTATACTATATAAGATTAAACAATCATATATATCAAAATAAACTAAACAAACTTATCTTTAAGATTAATTGGATATATAAAATCACTTGTATAATCTTTAAACTTTTTTTATTTATTTAACATTATGGAACTTAACCTCCATAATAAAAATCTTTAATAAATAAAATTTCGAGTTTAAAATTATGTTGACAACTTACACTTATTTAGTAACATTATTAGATTTTCAAATTCTTATTTGACATCACCTTTACATTAAAATTTAATTTTAATGAATCTTTGATGATAAACCATTAAATTTATTCATGTCCTAAACTTTCTAATATTAATAAATTAATATACCCTTGGGTAAAAGTATACATATGACAAACCCATATAAAAAGAAAGAATATATCATAAACCAACATCGGTAATAAACCAATCATATAATATATCATAAAGACTAACTTGAATCATGTATAATACATAGAAATAATTCTACACATGAAACAAAATAATGCAACATAAACTTTTGTTAAGAACAACATTGCAATAATATACTTTATATTTTAATTAACTTTATTGTTAACTAAACATGGATCATACAACTTTTTAAATTAATTGACTCAAAAGGTGAAACATACATCAATAACAAATTCATTATTGAAATTGGTCAAAAGATAACCAACATAACTAACACATAATGCGTAACTTGCATAACAAACTTCATCTTGTCATGCATACAAAACATGCAAAGACCCAAATATACAACACATTTCCATTAATGAACTATTAATGTAATTATAATCAACTTGATAATAACACTTATTATCTTTCTATAATAAAACAAAACATGATACAAATAATAATTCAAGATAAACATGTCAAACATAACAATGAAACTTTTACCATCTTATCATGCATAAAACAATACTTGTAAACACAAAAGATAGCAAACATTATCCATCTTTGATAATAATTTTAATCATCATAAAAATCATGGTAAGTTACTTATACTTCCAACCATCAAATTTCTTTAATAAATAAAAATGGAGTATCATCATTTACACGCAAATGATAACCATAACCAAATAATCATGATCACTTACTTTACCAAATTCCATAGATATAAGAACTTGCTTAAACATGTAACATATTATACATCTCTATTATCATAAAAAAATAAACATATGAAATTAACATAGAGAACTTACATACTTGAGAAATATCATCTCTACCATGTAATTATATCTCTCTTACATAACTTGATCAAGAAAGAAACAAAGCAACACTTCATGAACCAACGTGTCTCTTCATCGAACCAACACATTCTTTTGTGAACCAACATGTCTTTTTAACAAACCAACACATTTTTTCAAAATTCTCTACGAATATCTCATCACCCGATCATGGTGTAACTTTCATATAAGCAAACTTTTAAAAACCTTCCCAACAAATTTGTCGATAATGACAAAGTTTGTGGTTAAACATTGAGACTTGCCATACTTACTTTAGAAAATGATTTTTTAGACTGTTAGATATTGTGACTTTAATTTTATAAGTCAAACATATAAAGTAAAGTACATAAACTTAGTAGGTTGCAAAAACATACGACAAGTTCAAACCTTTGCGTAACATACACCAAATGCAAACTTGATCATCGGGAATCACCATATATCGAACATAGTAACAAGAAGATTTTGTTTCACTACAACATAATTTGCTTTTGGTGGGATATATTTAGCGACATTTAATTTAAATGTCGCTACTTCTATTTTTTTATAGTGTATATAGAGGATTTAGTGATATTTATTTGAACCTTTAGCAGCACATTAAAAAGTCACACTAAAGCTTTTAGCGACATAGGATCTAGTGACATTTCTCACAAATGCCACTATAAACTACAGTGACAATTACACATGCCACTAAAGACCAAATTAAATGTCGCTAAATCACTTTATGGTGGAACTTAAAATAAAAATCAATAATTATTACACTAAAAATATGAATTAGTGGCATTTTTTTAATGCCACTAAATCCAATGTCACAAAAAACTAAATTTGTTGTAGTGTTTGATCTTGATATTAATTCTAGGTGAGATATTCTTTCCTAAAACATCATTTTCTCCCTACTATGGTGCTTGGGAATAAACCGAAAATATGTTTTGAGATACAAAGAATTACACTAAATTCCGAGCACACGGAAATTAGAATGATGTAAGTGAAACATGAATGGAAGAAGATACGAAAGATCACAACCGAGGATTTCAATCTCTCGATGTGAAATGCTAGAGAAGAGAAGAAAATCAGAAAATTATGTTATCTAAACAACACACAAGCATTCTATATATATAGAATAGCTCACACTACTTCACGAAGCAAAGTATCGCTTCATGAAACACGAGGTTGATTCACAAAATACGAGATTGATTCACGAACCAAAGTCGCCTTTCATCCAACCCGTTCATCCCAAAGAACATGGCTAAAAATCACCATATTAACTGTAGGAAGTTCTTTTATAACCATCAAAACAAAACAAGACGTCGCAAGGAGAATCCCCACAAAACAGGGCAAGTCGCAAGCCGCGTAAGGAGTCACGGGCCGCGACCTATTGCTCAACAAATTTCCAAAAACTTTTGTGAGCATTCTCGCGTGCCGCAAGTTTTTCCACGAGCCATGACTTTTATGTTTTAATTAAAACATATAATTTACAACCTTTGGGATAATATAAAATTAATTTAATTAAATTATTTATTTAATTTAATTAATTAATCATTCCGATAACCATTATACATCTCTAAATTCCATCAGTTACGACAAACTCAATCAAGACTTGTATAAAAGGGTTATATCCCTCATGCAATTATTCATTGAATAATGAGAAAGCACACAGTATTCTTTTCATTTCTGATTTTGTGAAGGAACCAACTCAACCAAAAGTTTAAGATAATGGTTGAGGCCCAAGAATATGTTACATACTCTAACAGATTTCGTATGCTGCAGTACATGTTCCTTCCCTCTCTCTTACAATTTTCAATTTTACCCCAAAAGAATTTGTGAAAATTCGGAAATCTCACAATTCACATACTTAAGAATAAAGGACAATTTCACAATTTTCAATTAGGATGGTTTTTCAAAGAAACGGTCTCTCAAAAGAATAAATGATTTTTATAAGCATAGTTAATTAATTTTCTTAATTAGCTGTCTAAATAATGACATAAAAATGTCAGCATCTAAGTTTGCAATGTTGATGTTTTGGGTTGTTGATCATCTAATTAAATGGTATTGATGATGAAAAGTACGAATGAAGCACGAAGTAGCACGATGCATATTAAATATTACTAATTAACAAAAATAATAAATTTTGAAATATGGTACGTTGTTGCTGGGCATTTGCAAAGTTTGATTGATGTGGATGAATTAATTACAATAATATAAACAAACTAATTATACTATGACGAATGACGGATGGCGATTGATGATGTATGTTTCAACCTTTGTTATTTGAAGTGAAATAATACTACCTCCTATTCATAGAGAATGAGACATTTGTTTTTTTGACACTATTTATTTATTACTCTTAATTTATATTTTATTCTTAATCTATAGATTAGAACATAGTCAAGTGAGATCTTATTTGATTCGTCTCAATCCAATGATTATTAATATTCACTTTTTATAATATTTCGTTATGTATAATCAGAAATATTAATCATTGAATAAGTGCATTATTGGATAGTGTAAAAGACAAATGTCTTATTCTCTATGAATAAGAGGGAGTATTAAAGATTAAAATCGTTGAGGATTGCATATAAGATATCATATATCCATCCACGCATTTAGCTCAAAGGAATACAATGTAAACTATAAAAGAGTGGCATATAGCACCGAATAACATGTTTTAAGGCTACAATTTCTATATAAGCTTTAGGTTGAATTATACTTCCTCCGTTCCATAATAATGACATTTTGTTATCAATCCATTATCTTGGATACTTGTGTCAACTTGCAATAGAGGTAGTAATTCCTTTACACATATTTAATTTAAAAATATTTTATTAATCAAGGATAATTAAAATGATGACTAATGTCTCCCGGCCCATTTATTATGAAATGTCGTTTGTAGATCATAATATAAGCTGGGTTGTACAGGCCACGCGTGGATGTATTAGGGGAAGTTCTGAGCATGTTCAACATGTTTTATCGCATAGGTCACAATATTAAGTTACGTGGTATATATTTAGTGTCGAAAAACGATACGAAATTGTTAGAAAAATATCATAACTTTTTATATTGCATAACACCTTTAAAAAAATTTTCAATTTCGTCACCGCTTATGGGATGCATATTAATATACTTATAAATAATATAATAAGTACTGCCTATGTATCATGTATCCCACGAAAATGTATGCAGGTAAAAACATATATTATTAATTGATTAAATATTTAGTATGAACTGTCATTTATGGATCATAAGCTGGGTTGTATGCATATACTTAAACAATACCATGACAATGTATGCACGTTAAATGCTAAATTAATTATTAATAATTAATGCGCAAGTAGCTAGGTTATAAATAGGGATCTTATAAAGTGGTGTTTTTTATAGAGCACCAAATTAAACTTGCATTGTAATCAAATTAAATACTAGAAAATAAAATGGGAAAAAAATGTGTTAATGTTGTGTTGGTTTTAAGCATAGTTATAATGTTGGTTAGTAGTGTGGCTAGTCAGGAATGCATAGCGAAAGGTGATGGGTGCTCTCCAAATACTCTTCCATGTTGTAAAGGATTATCGTGCAATCCTGTTCGTGAAGATAAAGGGATCGGTATTTCATATGCTTGCGGAAAATGGTGCCCAAGAAAGGGAGATTCATGTGGTCTATTTCATAAATGTTGTAATATATATAGTTGCAGCAGCTCCTTGAGTGGCACTTGCCAATGGGACTAAGAAATGATTATTGTTATTTAATTCAGTTGCATGATTTTACTTGGCTTATTCATTTTCGACTAAGTTAAGGTTTTGCATGTAACCAAAAATATGTTTTTTTTTTTCTGATATAATAAACTTCTTATAGTGTGTGTTTCCTTTCCTTTCTTTTAATTTTTTTACTAAAACTATGTTTTTAATATCATAAAACTAATTACACTAATTTAAAATAACTTTGCGTTGCCATTTCATCGCTAAAATGGAAAAGTAGTGAGCCAAATAAGCAACATTATATTATAGAAGCATCTTGTATTACAAACTACATTTTTGTGTAAATGAAAATTAACCAATATTATCACATTAAATGGGATAAATATCTCATTATATTGGAAAAAGGGGAGTATGAGTGTTCTATTAGTTCACACTACAAAAAAAATACTATAATTTTCCGACTAAAATATTATCGACTAACGGAAACAGTCGGAAATTACCGACTGATTTTCCGACTAACAGGCGTTTGTCGGAAATTTCAGACTAAATTAGCTTTTGCTTGCAACTTTAAATTGCAAAAAAAAAAAAGAAAAACTACAAAATTTAATATTTCCGACTAAGTTCCGACTAAATTTTATTTTAGTCGGTAAAATTTCCGACTAAAATTCAGTCGGAACGATTTTTTCAATAAGCTTTACTTAGTTTGGTTTCATGATTGTCTGACAATGTGCAAGGTTTTTAGAAATTTTAGTGGGAAATGGAATATTTATATATGAAATGAATAGTTTAATTATAATTATTTATGTTAATATTAGTGCAAAATGGGAATATTTATTTCGACTTAATTGTCTGACAATGCTTTACGTAGTTTGCTTTCACAAGCTTTAATCATTACTTGGGTTTACAAATTTTTTTTAAATGACTTGGTTTTACAACTTCATTAATTTTAGTTAGTAAATATTTATTTATATGTTTATTCAGTAGTATATTATTACGAGTAGTAATATATTAATACAACTAATAACATAACAATATATAATACACTAATACAACAAATACGTGTATAGTAATAATATATCAATACAACTAATAACAGACTAATACAACTAATAATACTAACACTAATACGGCTAATATTATGCTAATACATTGAGACAACTAATAAGTCGTAATACAATTAATAATAATACTAATACTCACAAGAGTAGTATTATGCTAATACAAATAATAATATATTAATACTATATTAATATGACTAATCCTAGGACTAATATTATTACGACTTATTATAAACTAATACAATTAATAAGATACTAGTACTACCCCTAATAAGATGATGATGATGCTATACTAATACGGCTAATAAGATATTAATAATATATTAATATGATTAATACTATGACTAATATAACTAATAAGAAATATGACCAATAGTATGACTAATATTATTACTACTTATTATAAACTAGCTTAGATTATGACTAATACATAGCGTGTGTGTTTTCTTTCCCTTCCTTTTAATTTTTTTTATTAAAAGCTAACTATCTTTTTAATAACATACAACTAATTACACTAAAAATAACATACAACTATCTTTATAATAACATACAACTATTTACACTAATTACAATAAATTACCGATTGATTTTCCGACTAACAGGCGTTAGTCGGAATTTCAGACTAAATTGCGATTAAATTTATTTTTGGTTGCAAATTTAAATTGAACAAAAAAAAAGAAAAACTACAAAATTTAATATTTTCGACTGAATTTTATTTTAGTCGGTAAAATTTCCAACTAAAATTCAGTCGGAACGATTATTTCACAAGCTTTACTTAGTTTGGTTTCATGATTGTCTGACAATGTTGCAGGTTTTGAGAAATTTTAGTGGGAAATGGGAATATTTATACCTACTCTGTTCCCTAATACTTGCTATTCTTTTTGCACGTAATTTAATGTCTATTTTGATATTAAATATTTTTATTTTTACAAAATGAATAATTATAAAAATTACATATTGAAAAATACATTTCAAGACGAGTAAAACAAAGTCTCATATGAGTATATTATTTCTTATGAATGAGTCGGAATTACCAAAATAAAATCGAGATGAATAGTACTACCATGCAAATGTAGCGAGTAATATGAAACGCAGGAAGTATATGAAATGAATAGTTTAGTTATAATTATTTATGTAAATATTAGTGCAAAATAGGAGTATTTATTTCGACTAAATTGTCTGACAACGCTTTACTCAGTTTGGTTTCACAAGCTTTAATCATTACTTTGTTTTACTAATTTTTTTTTTAATGACTTGGTTTAACAACTTCATTAATTTTAGTTAGTAAATATTTATTTATATGTTTATTGAGAAGTATATTAATACGAGTAGTAATATATTAATACAACTAATAACATAACAATGATACACTAATACAACAAATACGTGTAATAATATATTAATACAACTAATAACAAACTAATATAACTAATAATAATACTAATACTACACTAATACGACTAATATTATGCTAATACATTGAGACAACTAATAAGTCGTAATACAACTAATAATAATACTAATACTCACAAGAGTAGTATTATGCTAATTCAAATAATACTATATTAATACTATATTAATATGACTAATACTAGAAATAATATTATTACGACTTATTATAAACTATTACAACTAATAAGATATTAGTACTACCTCTAATAAGATGATGATGATATACTAATACGGCAAATAATTAAGTTATTAATACTATATTAATATGACGACTAATACTATGACTAATACAACTAATTAGATATTAATACTATATTAATATGACTAATAGTATGACTAGTATTATTACGACTATTATAAACTAGTTTAGAGTATGACTAATACATAGCTTAAGAGTATATAGTATGACTAATATTAATATGACTAATATTAGTATGACTAATATACATAGCTTAGAGTCACTACAAAAAAAATTGCATATACCTACATTTATTAACCCACGCTTAATT
>CM033456.1:7265065-7514107 GCA_019425755.1 Amaranthus cruentus
ATGCATAATAAACCATGTTTGAGAAACTTTATGCGCGAAAGTGTCGAAAACACTTCAAAACGCTTAAAATCGCAACTTAACACTTTAGAAGTTTCCTTCTTTAGAACTTCTCTCAAAACTTCATTAGAGAGACAAAGTTGTATGGCAGAAAGAGCCTTCACATCCATTTTTTCCCATCTCGCCCAACTTGTGCCTTCGGGCATCTTCTCCTTACCATCAAGTGCTTTATACACACCATTTTGTATCAATATTGCTTTCATTTTGACTTGCCATAAGCCAAAGTTCACGCTCCTATCAAACTTTTTAATATCGAGTTTCATTGTAGCCATGTTACACTAATACGACCTTTAAACAAGGATAATAACGACTTGGCTCTGATACCAATTGAAAACGATGACGTATTAGAGATAGAACGACGTGTTACAATCTCTAATATCACCAAGATCGAAAGTGTGAAGTCTTGTGTGAAATAAATTACGCAATCAAATGAAATCAATGTTTGTAGGAAATAGTAATGCAATAAACGACACAAAGATTTAACGAGGTTCACCCAATTAAGATTACGTGTTCCGATGTGAGTAACTCTTATATTTATTTTTTTTTGAAAATAACTCTTATATTATCAAAGAAGGAATTCAAAGAACTCTCAAGTATAGAGTATTACAATTAGAGAAGAGATTAAGGCTAGTGTTTGGCTTGGGTATTTTGTGGATGTGTTGTCGTAGGCTTTCCTAAGGTCCATCTTGATCATACACCTCGGGCTATTGTTTTTGCGAGAGTACCCTTTTATGAGCTCCGCAGCTAGTAAGATGTTATCTGCCATTTGTCTCCCTGGAATAAACCCTGATTGAGCATGATCAATAACTCTTCCCATCACCTTCTGCAACCTAGCCGCTAAGATTCTAGAGATGACTTTGTAAATAACAGTGCAACAAGCAATGGGTCTGAACTCTCCCACTTTAGTCGCATTCGCCACTTTAGGAATAAGGGTTATCGAAGTGCAATTGAGCGGGGGAAACATAATACTCTTGGGGAAGAACTCTTTGACGGCACTCAGAAGGTCCTCCTTAATGATTTGCCATGCCTTCTTGAAGAAGCACGCATTGAACCCATCAATCCCTGGGGCTTTGTTGTCATTCATACCAAAAACGGCATCTTTGATCTCCTCATTGCTCACATCATGAATCAGCATCAGGCTATTGTTGTTATCTATCTGGGGGCCATTTCTCATTGTAACCCTGTCGATCACCTCCAAGCATTTGGGTTCAGTGCCTTGGAGGTTTTGATAGAATTTTGTGATTTCGTCATGGATATCATGAGTGGTGTTGAGCCACTTGCCTTCTGTGTTCTGAAGCTCAAAGATACTGTTTGTAGCCCTTCTTTCCTTAATTGTTGCATGGAAGTACGCTGAGTTTTCATCCCCATTTTTCAGCCAATTTATTCAAGATTTCTGGAGCAGTGCTTTGTCTTCAATTTTCCTCCATTTTCTAAGCTGGTTGATAGCCTCTTTCTCCTGCTGGTGATACTCTACCTTTGTGGGGTTGACTTGCAACTTTGTTTGAACTGAGTCCAATGCGTTTTCCCAGTTTCTGATTTTATCCTCAATCCCAGCAAACTCATTTGAATGTAATTTTTTCAGGCCAATTTTCACATTTTTCAATTTTTACCACAGTTTCTGCAGCCCAGAGCCTTTAACTCTGATGTTCCAAGCCTCCTGCACAACAATCAAGAAATCTCTATGATCACACAGATAATTGAAAAATCGAAAGGGTTTAGCCTGGTTAAGCGCACGCCTTGAGAGATTCAGAATTAATGGGGTGTGGTCGGAAGTTTAGGGGTTAGCAAACAGAACACTAGCATGGCTGAAGGAGTTCATCCATTGAAGATTCCCAATTGCATGATCAATTTCAGTAAGAATGCGATTATCCCCATTTTCTTTGTTTGACCACGAGTATTTATGCCCGCGCTCACTGATTGGGTGGAGCTCTTTGTTGTCTAACCACTGCAGCATGTCATTCATCTCATAAGTAGTGACTAAGGATCCATTTTTCCGATGCTCTTCTTTGAAAATGGCATTATAATCACCAATGTATAAACATGGCGAGTTGTAGTCCATTTGATCTAGCTCTTGCCACAAATCTCTACGATCTCTCACATTATGTAACCCATAAATGAAAACAATGTAGAAGCTCTGATTCGAGTTAATTGGGGTGATTTTGGTGGCTATGAATTGTTGATGGCTAACACACGCCTCCAGTTTACACCGATCTTGTCTCCAACCAACCCACACCCTACCCTTCTCATGATGGTTTTAGTTCATATGCCAACTCTACTTATTGCCCAACTTCTTTTGAATTTTCTCCGCATTTTGAGACTTGATTTCGGTCTCCAACAAACCCATAACACTAATATCATTTTTTACAAGGAAGTTTCGCACCTCCTTGGTTTTTGCGGGGCCAATCATGCCCCTCACATTCCATGCGGCAATCATCATTGAACTAAGGGAATTGAAGGGTTCCCGTCCCTATGTTGTCCTGACTGTATTGTTGTTTGGTCAGAGATTGCTACCCGCCTTCATCAGTTTTGCTCTCTAAACCATCCGTGAGTAAGTTGCTGCCCTGTGTTCTTTTTTGGCCTCTTCTCGCCACCTTTCCTAGTGCTATAGGGGTCCACCCTTCATCTTCTACTTCTCCTAATGTATTTCCCACAATCACTGCCTCAACATTCCTTAACCCTGTATTCTGCCCACTGCTGCACTGTGTTCTGTCAACCTCACTCACGATTTTTGGATCCTGGGAGCTGTTGCTACCCGTGTTTTTTTCATGGACTGCCTTTGTCATTTCATGAGCCCCTGCAGCCCCTTTAGAAGTTGCAGTAGGCACTTCTCCTGTTGTGAGTTTGGTCCTAAGTTCATCCACATTGGACACACCTTGAATGAGTTTTGAAATTGATGTTGGGATCCACCTCTTTTTTCTCCCTTCGTGTTTCCCTCCTCATTTCCCTTACCCTGCTGCTGGGAGGAATTAGCACCACTCTCATCTTTGAATTCATGACTAATTTTATGACAAGTTCGATAATAGTATGGTCGCCATTCCGGGATGGGTTTTTGCACAAATTCCTTTCCCGTATCATCTCTAATTTTGATTGCATTCACAAAATCTTGAGTTATGTCCACTTCCACAAGAACTCTCGCATATGATACTTTCAGTTGTTTAGCCGTGCAATCATCCGCTAAAATCGGAACACCAACACCACTCACTATTCTACCCAACATTTCCTCCCCCCAACAATGGAGAGGGAGGCTTGGTAATCTAATCCACACTGGAATAACCCTCATAATTTCCTCCTTAAAGTCGAAATTACTACTCGACTTTTTAACTATCATAGGTGCCCTATTTAAGAAGTAAGGACCGCCATTTAGAATATCAAAACATTCGCTTTCGGAATTGAATTTCAATATGAAATAACCATCCTCATGAACATGTATAACAGGCAAACTCACATAAGACCAATGCTTACGAATAAAACCTCTAAGGATATCACTTGATATGTTTCCTCCTACAACATAAACCACAATAGCTCTTTCCCAAACACTAATCAAATCAACAGCATCATGTGACTCAACACTAGTGGAAAAAAAGTCATTGGCTGCGAGACATAGGCTGCGGTTGTTCAAAGACGCAGCTTAAAATAGAAGAAAAATATGGCGAAAAAAAAAATTATACATAGGCTGCGGTTTTTAGAAAAACCGCAGCAAATAACCCAAAAAGACATATAGGCTGCGATTTATCTCCTTGACCGCAGCCATTGATGATTAAAACAAAACCCTAATTGATGAGGCGCGCGCCTGGGTATATATTTCTTCTTTCTAAACCTAAAATCTTTCTTTCTAAAATCAGAAGGCGCCTCCTTCTTTATTCTAAAACCTAAAATCAGAAAATCTTCCCCTTCTTATTAAAATCAGAAAGAAGAAGGCACCTCCTTCTTCTTTCTAAAACCTAAAATCTTCATTGATTTCTCTTTTGTTAAGAATTCTGTAAATTTCTTTCTAAAACCTAAAATCTTCTCCTCAATTTCTTTCTAAAACCTACAGATGAAGTATATCCCAAGAAACAAAGATACATGATAATCAAAAACTATTTTGAGAATGACAAATTGTCATTATGATAACGTTAAAAGATCTCTCATATATGCCTTAAAAAGTATAAGAGCTTTAAATAATAATTAGGAAAATTTGCTCAAAGTAATCCCAACTATCACCCGTTGGGCAAAAATAATTCCAACTATTAATTATTTTTTAATAATTCCAACTATTCTCATAATTTGTTGAAAACATACCCACCTCCTTTTTACAACATGAAAGTTTTGCACTTTTTTCTCTCTGTTTTGATTAATAGATGAAGGGGAAGTGTTATTTTGAACAGTTGAGTAAAAAAGAAAAGAAAAAAAAGTGAAAAAGTTACTTGTTCCAGCCGGTAACAAGGCAGTGGGTATGTTTTCAACAAATTATGAGAATTGTTGGGATTATTAAAAAATAATTGATAGTTGGGATTATTTTTGGCCAACGGGTGATAGTTGGGATTATTTTGAGCAAATTTTCCAAATAATTATTAACAACCTTAGTTATTTTAACAAAAGCAATATATATTCTAAAATATTTTATCTATTTTATAAGATTTTAATAGTATTATAATACTTTTATATTGATAGCATGTAATTACATCTCTATTTAAAAATTATCTTTGTATATACTTTTATACTAATAACTTCGCAGATTCACAATTGAGTTTATATATAGTATTATATATATATATATATATATATATATATATATATATATATATATATATATATATATATTATATATATATATATATATATATATATTATATATATATATATATATATATATATATATATATATATATATAGTTATATAGTATATAATTATGTATATATATGATATATAATAATAATAAATATATATAGTTATATTATATATATATATGATATAAATATATATATATTATATATAATATATATATATATATATATATATATATATATATATATTTCGAAACACAACCCTATGCTTATGCACCGACGAGTAGGCACAATATAAGGTGATTATTTCGAAACACAACCCTATGCTTATGCAAAACAACAAGATGATATTTATCAATCGAGAGATAGGTTACTACAATTAATTCAAATTTGTTTTGCTATTTTAATTTCTAAAATTTTGTAACTTTCCTTTTTATTTGTGGCTTTTTGTTGAAGTACTCATGTATTCAATGTATTATTTCAAAGACGAGAAGCTATTACTTTAGAATCCTCATCCACTCTACAGTCTGGACTAGGACTCTATCTTGTGGCTTTCTTCTTGTGAGTAGTTTTTAAAAATGCACGCAAATCCTTTTGCTAAATATCAAATATTTAGGCACACCTTGTTTTTTCATGATGGTAAATGTGGCATAATATTAGTGAATCGGTAGGGATTTTCCTTACCATGAAATTGTTTTTTAAAAAAAAGCAATGGTGTATTATCTTTTTGTATGCACTTGCATGAAACCTATCTTAATAAGTACAAGGATTTTGGGTGTTGCTGGTTGCATTTCATTTGTTATCTGTTTTACTTCACCTCAAAACTCTACATTTTTTGGATTTTCAGTACCATTGAAGCATAGAATTGGAGCGTCAAGTCCACTACAAAAGTTGGTTTTGATTTTTTCAGACTATACTATAAGTTATTTCTATGGTGTGACCTTTAACGGTTTGGCGAAATTTTATGATTTTGTTATTTTGAAAACTATTGAATGTAGTCACTTGAATCTTCAGAGAACATAAATCTTTTTGAACGCATATGTTTACTGCTCTTCCAATTTTCATGAACGATTGTTGTCAAAATGGTATTTATTGGATTGATAGTACCTTATACTTTCAAATAGCCCGAGAGATTATTAGATGCCATTATAACCGGATGGAGTACAATATGATTAAGATTAATTAAACTAAATTTGAACTTTAAAAGTGTTTTTTGGGGGACCGGGTGTGAAGCACGTGGCCCCACAACTTGAATAGTCTAAAAATATAATCATATTTATTACAAAAAGTTTTATATGAGACAAAATCATTGACAAACATGCTCTATACATGTGTATTTCACATGCTATATGAGATAATAGCCATCTAAATATTTTATATTATGTGAACATAAGTTGTTTTAGAATATGTATCTTACATATCTAATTTACTACATCCTACACTAATTTTGATATCTCAAATGTTATGTTTGGGTATGATAATTTTATTAGAATTGAGTTAAATTTAGTGTTTGCCAAATTAATAAAAACCAAATTTGGATTAATATCAATTCCAACATCATGCTATATACTAAACCAATAACAGACTTGGACACGTGTCACTGCAATAACAAAAGTTTTCCCTCCTAATTCTACTACTTCAATTTTATTTTGGGTAATTTTTTATTTTTAATTTTATTAATTCATCATTTATCTATCTATCGATACATCACATTTGCAAATTCAAATATTGTTGTTAAATAAATAAGTTTTTATTGATAATTTTATTATTTATCTTATCTATTTATTTTAATTCTTATATTTTTTATTTTTTATATTAACAAGTAAACAATGATTTAAGAGTTATATGATGATACTATATTTAAACGCAACAGAAAATTTGAACATGTGTCACTGTAACAAGAGAAGTTTTTTCTTACAATGCTACTACATATCTTGAAGGTTTTTTTTTTTTTATTTTTTACATGACCAGGAATTGTACCAATGATATAAAACAATCATTTAAAAGTCATATAATAACTTAATTACATATATAAGATTAATACTTTTTTAATTGAAATAATTAAAAAATCGTACTTAGCACGGGAACCTATCTAGTAGCTTATAAAAGCGCTATCACTTTGATTTGCTTGACTAAACAGTGCAAAAGTTTCCTTAAAAATTTTGAAAAAACCTCAATTCACTCTTCCCTCCTCTATCATTTTCGACATTCTCGTTTTTCTCTCACCTCTATTGAATGATATTCTCTCTCCTCCATTAACATAGATTAGCGAACTCTCTCCTCCATTGAAATAAATTAGCGAACTCTCTCCCCTCCATCGAATTGTACTATAGATTCTCAATTGAATCAGCGACGCGTGTGAGTTTTCACCCCTCCATTTCAACGGCCTTTGAACTTTTTCGCCTCCATTTCAGAAGCTTTTGAGCTTTTTCCTCCAATGAATAAACTTTTGAGATAGAATTGTTTTAACTAATCGAATATCACATTCATAATCTAGGGTTATTTATAATTTAATTTCTAATTAAATTTCTGTAAAAAATAATCGATCTGAATCCCGTTAGTTGCACGAAACTCTAACAATTTTCATTTTTTGTTTTAGAAAATTATTACACGAAGCCCAATGAGATAAGAAAAATATCGGGGATTCCGACAAATTGTTAGAGCAATAATATTTCTTGATATCTCCAATTGTGAAGTTAAAAGGTCGAAATTTGTTGGTTCTTGACAATTCATTCTTTACATACCGACGAATTATGTCAAGCAACTCAACGTCACCTCTCACACGATCGTCAAAAGGATATTTTGTAAACTTTGTACCGGGAATTCGTCTGATTTTATTTTCCCATAACTCACTCCAGAAATTCTCAATCAGAGCAATCATACTATATAATGAAGCAATAAAAGACTTCAACACGTGTGATTAAAACAATAAAAGTTTTCCCTCCCAATCCTACTACATAAATTTTATTTTAGGTAACCTTTTATCTTTAATTTTATTAATTCATCATTTATCTATCTATCGATACTATACTGAAGGGCAACAGAAAATTTGAACATGTGTCACAGTAAAGAAAATTTTTCTTACAGTGCTACTACATATCTTGAAGGTTTTTTTTTTTATATTACCAGGAATTGTACCATTGATAAAAAACAATTGTTTAAAAGTCATATAATAACTTAATTACATATATAAGATTAATCGTGCTTGGCACGGAAACCCATCGAGTAGCTTATAAAAGCGCTATCATTTTGATTTGCTTGACTCTACAGTGCAAAATTTCCCTTCTAAATTTTGAAAAAACCTCAATTCACCATTCACCATCTATCATTCCCCACATTCTCGTTTTTCTTTCACCTCTATTGAATGATATTCTCTCTCCTCCATTGACATAGATTTGCGAACTCCCTCCTCCATTGAAATAAATTAGCGAACTCTCTCCCCTCCATCGAATTATACTATCGATTCTCAATTAAAGCAGCGACGCGTGTGAGCTTTCACCCCTCCATTCAACCGGCCTTTAAATTTTTTCTCCTCCATTCAAAAAGCTTTTGAGCTTTCGACTCTATTGAATCAACTTCTGAGGTAGAATTGTTTTAACTAATCGAATGACAATTTCATAATCTAGGGTTATTTATAATCTAAGTTCTGATTTAACTTCTGTCAAAAATAATCAATTTGACTCCTTTTAGTTGTACGAAACCCTAACAATTTTCATTTTATGTTTTAGAAAATTATTGCACGAAACCCAATGAGATAAGAAAAATATCGGGGACTCCGAGAATTTGTTAGAGCAATAATATTTCTTGAGATCTCCAATTTTGAATATTGATCATTTAAAAGGTCGAAATTTGTTGGTTCTTGACAATTCATTCTTTACATACCGACAAAGTTTGTCAAGCAACTCACCGTCACCTCTCACACGATCCTCAAAAGGATATTTCGTAAACTTTGTATCGGGAATTCGTCTGATTTTATTTTCCCATAACTCACCCGAGAAATTCCCAATCAGAGCCATCATCATTATATTAGGTAATTTTTTATCTTTGATTTTATTAATTTATCTATCTATCTATCGATACGTCATATTATGTATTGAAGCAATAGAAGATTTGTACACATGTCAATACATAAAGATTAATTACATATATAAGATTAATACTTTTTTATTGAAATAATTAATAAATCGTGTTTGGTACGGAAACCTATCTAGTAGCTTGTAAAATCACTATTACTTTGATATTTGCTTAAATATATAATGCTAAATTTCCATTAATGATTTTGAAAAACCCTCAATTCACCCTTCCCTCCTCTATCATTCCCGTTATTCTCGTTTTTCTCTCACCTCTACTGAGTGATATTCTCTCCCCTCCATCGAATTGTACTATCGATTCTCAATTGAAGCAGCGACGCATGTGAGCTTTCACCCCTCCATTTGAAGGGCCTTTGAACTTTTTCGCTTTCATTCAATAACCTTTTGAGCTTTCGCCTCCATTGAATCAACTGCTGAGGTAGAATTTTTTTAACTAATCGACTATCAATTTCATAATCTAGGGTTATTTATAATCTAATTTATGATTTAAATTCTGTCAAAAGTAATAAATCCGAGTCCTTTTAGTTGCACGAAACCCTAACAATTTTCATTTTTTGTTTTAAAAAATTATTGCACGAAACTCAATGAGATAAGAAGAATATCGGGGACTCCGACAAATTGTTAGAGCAATACTATTTCTTGATATCTCCAATTGTAAATCTCGTAAAGTTAAAAGGTCGAAATTTATTGGTTCTTGACAATTTATTCTTTAGTTACCGACGAAGTATGTCAAGCAACTCAACGTCACCTCTCACACGATCCTCAAAAGGATATTTTGTAAATTTTGTACCGGGAATTCGTCTGATTTTAATTTCCCATAACTCACCCCAAAAATTCCCAATCAGGGCCATCATACTATATACTAAATCAATAAAACACTTACACACGTGTGATTGCAACAATAAAAGTTTTCAATCTCAATCCTACTATTTAAATTTTATTTAGGTAATTTTTTATCTTTAATTTTATTAATTTATCATTTATATATCTATCAATACATCATATTATGTATTAAAACAATATAAGATTTGTACACATCTCAGTACATCAAAAAAAGTTTCTCACAAAAAATATTATTTAGATTATTTTAGTTAATTTTAATTTTAGATTATTCATACGCTATTAAACATAAAAACATTTGGAAATTCAAATATTGTTATTAAATAAATAAGTTTTATTGATAGTTTTATTATTTATTTTATCTATTTATTTTTTATTCTAATGTTTTTTATTTTTTTATTTTTTATATTACCGAAAGTTGTAATATTGCTATACACAATGATTTAAGAGTCATATGATGATACTATATTTAAGAGCAACAGATATTTTGAACATGTGTCACTGTAAGTTTTTTCTTTCAATGCTAATACATATCTGGAAGGTTTTTTTATTTTTTATTTTTATTTTTTATTTTTTATATTACCAGGAATTGTACCATTGATATAAAACAATCATTTAAAAGTCATATAATAAGTTAATTACATATATAAAATTAATAATTTTATTGAAATAATTAATAAATCGTGTTTGGCACGGAAACCTATCTAGTTGTATTATAATTTGTTAAAATTGAGAATTTGAGAATAACCTTTCACATCTTGTCATTCTCAAATTCTTAATTTATGATTTTATAATTAAAATGTACAATTTAAAATGAAAAATTTCATCCCAAACATAACCTAATATAAAAATTTAAGAGACTCAGACAACTACTCCATTTCTTCATTTTCTTTCATCCCCAAGTTCTCTCTCTACCTGATTCTACTTCCTATATATTTCTAATTCCAACAAAACTTATTTATAAACCAAGAGTATTATAGATTCATGATTATTTTGCTAACTCCATCAAAAAAAGCTACATTTTAATTACATCAAGCCAATATTATTTCGTTGATGCGTAACGATTGAAGAGTGATGTGTATATCGATTTACAAAAATCAATTTTATTCAAATTTTTCATATGAAGATGGCTTGTTTCTTTGTTTTTTGGAACGTTTTTATGTGAATAGCTTCATCATTGAGCAAATGCATAAGATGGATTATGCTTTGCAAAAACCTCAAATAAATTTTTAATCAGGTGCTCTATTGAGAGACCGTCTTTAGTAAAAATAGAGTTGTAACAATATATATTTAGAATTGGATTGGGCTTTTGAAAGCCTCTTTACAAAAGACGATCTCAAGTAAGAATTTGTGATTTTTAATTTATAGTGTTAGAAATTTAGAATATTGATTCTAGCATATTTTAAAATTTTAAATACGAAATATTAATTAATGAGCTACAATCACTTTTAATCATTTTTATTTATGCAACTACATTATTATACCTTATTAAAAAAATTAAAACTTAATTATTTTATTTTAATTAATACCTAAATTGTCATTGATTCTAACATATTGTAAAGATTTAAATTGGGTGTGTTTATATATGGGAAGCAATCATTTTTAAGCATTTCTATTTATACATAGTCATTATTATTTTGTTACTTAATTATGTTATATATTAATATTAATATTAATACGTCAGTTACTAAAATCAATTTTAATAAGATTGCATTTTAATTGGAATGACCGTTTTAAAATACACATCATTTGAGGAAGTATCTAGTCAGCAAAAGGAAACCAATAATGTCATTCCAAGTAACCAATACTTTGGAATTCTGTCGTTTGGAATTATGCAATTCTTTTAATAAGATGTATGATACAACATACCCAAATAGGGATGAACAAGGTTTGGTCTAAACCATAAATCAAACTGGACCAAACCGTAATTTGAATATTTGGTCTAATCTACGGTCTAAATGGTCTCGTCTGTTTTTTTTCAAAAAAAATACGGTTTACGGTCTGGTCCCGGTTTTTTAATTTTTCAGACCAGACTAGACCGTAAACCGTACTTTGAACAATAGCCATAATTTAAAAAAAAAAAATGGGTTTCTACCTAGATATTTTGAAGATATTATTATTTTTATATAGTAATATATACTTGAATAATGTTGATGGAATCAACTTATTACAAATTATAATTATTTAGTGTTTATAAGTGTGAAGTATTTTCATTGAACATATATTAATTTGGAAATAAATATAAAAAACAAAAAAAAAAACTAAATATAAAAAAGAAAAACCGTAAACCAGACCAAACCAAACCGTTGTAGAACGGTTTGGTACGGTCCGGTCTGACATTTTAAAAGGTCCGGTACGGTCTGAAAAATTTTCAGACCAGAATTTTTGGTTTGATCTAATGTTTGTGTCAAACCAGACCAAACCGGACCGTGTGCACCCCTATTACCCAAATTCGCATCAAAATATACTTATACATATTATGACTATAAGTTATAATATGCACTTCCATTTTCATGGTTTAAAATAGTCTATAACATATATAAACATGCAAAATGATAATATGCACTTCCATTTTCGTTGTTTCTCGCTTTCTTCTTGGAAGCTATTCATACCTTAAGAAAAGCTAACTATTTATGATTACCGGTAATGAGTTCATATAAACTCCCTGCTATTTTGTCTAATTGTGTCATTTACCTTTTCACACTTATGAAAATAATATTTTAACTTTTAATATTTATAATTTTACATAATTAAAAATTATGTAAAATTAATACTAATAATCTTTGCAATGAGACAAATAAAACAAACTTCCACTTGAATTTACTTTAACTTATAGATTAAAAACCCAATACAAAATAAGAGTAATTAGTGAATTATAATCAAAAAGTAAATAGAACAAATAAATAGGAGGGCGTATTATTCTTTCAATATAAAGTAGTTTAGATAACTAGTATGGTGAATAAATTATTTCACAAACGATACTCTCCTCTCTCCATGTGGAAAAATGTACTAACGAGAATGTGTTAGACAAGATACAACGGGGAATACCATTTACATCAAAAATAAAATGTAACCTTTTACTCTATACCCGTAAAATAAAAGAGAAAATTAATAAGTAAATAATATTAAAAGAGAATAGAAATATATGGATGAAGTTAAAAAATAATATCATTTATTTTTAAATAAGAAAATGTGTCAAAATGAATGGCACATTAATGATGGCGGGGATCAGGTCCTCCAGGACTAACCCTATTAGACACGTAATAACTTTTAATAACATCTTCCCTTTGCAATCTACCTTTGAACATTTCTTTAGCCTTTTGGATCATATCATGTTTATCCTTAGTCGATAATGTGTGTGAAACTCGTGTTGCCACTGGTGGAGACGGATAAGTTATAGGCCTTGGATCGTAAACTATATTCGTATTCTTAACCGATGACAATGTGGGTGGTATAGGTACTTGGATCGGACGAGCCATTGAGATTAGAAATGAAGTGTTAAGTACTAATAATATGTAGCACCAAAATTTGAATTTGAATGAAGCCATAGATGACATGAAATTTTAAACTATGACTAAAATTAAGTACCAAGAATACGTAAAATATTATAATTGAGTAATTTGGTGAGAAATTGTAGCCTGAAAATGGGATTTATATAGTGATTGAACCAAAGTTTAAAAATTGAATTGAAGGTCAAATAAGACAATGATGAAGAGCATGATTTCCACTAGAGAAGATGGAATTCATGGATAGTGCAGTTCTAGCTCAAAAGCATCAGCATTCGTACCAAAGTCGGCATAAAAATTAGACTTGATAACCATAAAAATTTGTGTCACCTAAATGATAATACTTTTTAAAAAATTTAATAGTAGTTTTAAGTAAAGGGGTTTATTCGCATCATCGTATTAATTTTGAATCACGGGTTTCAGTTCGGTTGGGTTTTGTTTCTAAATTGATTTTTTTAAGATTTTAAATTTATTTTATAGTCGGATCATGTCATGTTTAGTTACAAGATTAGTTTAATATCAAACCTTCAGATCTATTTTTAACATCTCTAGTACGTCAATTCTCAAATATATAAGGGCCCCTCTTTGACTTCTAAGTTTTAATTCCTTATTTTTATTAAGGCCATGAAATATGCAACACTTTGGGGTGGGTAAAGAGGTATAAACAACTAAATTAAAAAACATGAAGCATCCTACAACAATTGGTACGGAACTGAAGTAATTTTTTTGGAGCTTGATCTAGCTAGCATGTACTAGGAAGTTATCTATTAGTCAGAATCTTCACTTTAGATCAAATACTGATGTCATATCTTTGACACTCGAACATTGTTAATACGCATGAAAACTTCGATTGGATCAAAATATAGGGATTTTTCATAAAATAGTGAAGCTAGAGGTTTTGACATGTATTCGAGTCGGATATGAGTATACGAGTTTAGGTAATGTAGCTCGAAACCAGATAAAGCAATCAACAAACATATGCCCATCCTGTTCGGGTCGTCAAAGTAAAAATCCAATCCTTTTTGGAGGAATACACTTAAGAGAGTTAATCTCAAGGCAACCACTGACCTTCACCTAAGATGTTGTTCGTCCTGTGCGGGTCGTCAGAAGTTAAAGTATGCATACCCCCACGGTGACCGTAATGATCTAAAACTGTCATGGGAACAATAATTATATAATCCAATCCAAAAATATCAACCCCTTTGGGTAACCAACACATCAATCATCAATTTTCAAGTTTAACTTCTTTCTAATTATTTGAGGTATTTAATCCTTATGTTATTTACATTGCTATGATCAAGAATGAAACAACATTACTTGCACAACAACATAGACATTATGGTCTAACCGTGTACCTTTAAGCGCTGCAAAAATGATGTACAACACGACAAAAATTTCACCCTCTTATGAATCGAGGTCCTAAATAACACACACACACAAAACGATCACGTATTAGAACGTGTTTACACATTTAATCCATTCCATATCACTAAGATATGACTAAGACTTGATAATTTTACATGATTTCATTCAACTTCCAATAGTTCAAAGTTTTAATATTTTACCACACAATAAAATAGCCAATTCAGACAGTTTACAAAATTTAAATGAAAAATCTGACTTCACAATTGCGTCCGGAACGCATCAATTACCTTGGGTACCAAATTTTATAATTTCTAACATCCATTTACTATTTTTAATTATTTTAAGTGTTTTAACGAGTTTTAAACACATCGGGTAAATAAAACAACAACGAAACACGCCCAGCACTTGGAATTGTGGCGCCACTGCCGAGGTAGCAGCTGCTGTCCGAAAACTCCTATTATTTTATTTTTCTTATATTTATTATTCAAATTATTAAACCTTTTTAAATCTCATGACCAAAATAAATCTAAAAAGACCGAATTTACATCTACTAAAATAAAACAAACAAGACAAAATTTTCTATCACACAACCGCTTGATATTTCAACACAATTAATAATACACAAAAATCCCATCATCAAAGCATAAAGACATCAAACTAAAAACATACTCATCCACAAGATCCTTCAATAACATTTAAAATTTCATGAATTATGTAATTAAATTAAATACTTAATCCTCTAAACAAATTAAAATTTTGTAGAGAATCATAAAACCAAATCAACCTTTTGAATCAACACATATATATAAACACATTCCTTCAAACAAATCAAATTTTGCTAAAGGATTTATAAACTCATGGATACCTACATTACTTAATCCATACATTTAAATTTCTTCTAACAAATTGAAATCTTGTTAAAGAAAAATAGATCATAAAAGAAATTTATTTAAATATCAAAATAAACTTAATTCTCAAAACAATGTAAAATTTGTTAAAGAATATAAATCAAGGAAAATTTTATATAATAGAATTATGATTTAATCATTTTAACAAATTAAATTTTATTAAATGATTATTAGAGAAAAATTATATAAAATACTCAATCCTCCTGGAAAGTCATAGGATATCATCATAGATAAAATATAATCCATCATAGAAATCTTTATAAATACACTACCACAAATTTAGTTTTTTGCGACATTGGATTTAGTGGCATTAAAATAATGTCACTAATTCATAATTTTAGTGTAATAATTATTGATTTTTATTTTAAGTTCCACCATAAAGTGATTTAGCGACATTTAATTTGGTCTTTAGTGGCATATGTAATTGTCACTATAGTTTATAGTGGCATTTGTGAGAAATGTCACTAGATCTTAAAGAAGTGTGACTTGAGTCTTGGGTTAATTAGTCATGTGATTAGATGATAATTAATAAGTAGAAGAATCATGGCTTAAAGGTTAAATTAACTAACTAAGATTATTAGACCTTAAGCATGTTTGATAATGGTAAAGGACACATCATCTTTGTGATTGGTTCATTTGGAATCAAGCAAGTACCATTAGTACAATGTCCTAAGTGGTAGTGGGAACTTGGGTGTTTGATGTATGTCTTGGGCTCCAAGGCTACCATTTCAGATGCAAGGACTAAAGTACTAATTACAAGGAGTGAAGGGGACCAAGGGACAAGTGGCAGCACAAGAGAAAGCCACAACAGGAACCGGCTGCTCTTTGCTCGACCCACCCGCTCGATCGAGCAACTGGTCGAGCGAGGTCTCTGTCTCAATTTGTCGACCTCTGCCTGCTGCTGTCCTATTATTATTGCTGCCCCATATGTCCCTCCTTAGTCTATATATATGATGTGCCATATTCCTTGTATTGTAGAGCCAAGCTACAAGCTTGAGCCTCCCAATATTATCCTTACCATTCTCCTCTTTAATTCTCTACTCTAATGTATAGCTCACACATACACTCTCCATGGATATAATTCCTTCAACTTTGTAATGAGCTTTTAAGCTCCTATTATCCTTTAAACACATAATGATACACTAGCCTAGGATGGTGGATGTAGCCTAATTAATGGTGAACCACCTTAAATCTTGGTGTTATTGTTTTATTTACTTTTATTGCTTTAATCACCTTAATACTTGCATATAAACCATGTTTCATTAGTACACCTTCAAGCCATGGTCGTTAACCTTTCGTGCCACCTTTAGGCCCACGCTTCCGCATTCGTTAGCCTACTCTAACAAGATCCTATGTCGCTAAAAGTTTTAGTGAGACTTTTTAATATGCGGCTAAAGGGTTAAATAAATGCCACTAAATCCTCTATATACACTATAAGAAATTAGATCGCTAAATATATCCCACTAAAAGCAAATTATGTTGTAGTGATAAAATCTATAATTAACAACTCAACTTAACTTACCCTTGATTAAAAGATTGAATGAAACAACAATTTTTATTCTTCTTTGTGATGAACCGAAAATCAAAGAGCAAGAAGGGAGGAAATTTTTCTGATTTTACTTACTCAATTGCAAGGATAGAATGAGAGTTTGAATAAGAAAGACTTTAAGAAGTAATTTCTTTTAATTGTGCCATAATGCACGATTAAGAGAGGAGTTACAAACCCCTTTGCTTTCCTCCCATAACCGGCCATCCTTAATCCCACCTAATTAAAAAAAAATTTATTTATTAATTATGTATTTATTCCTTTTATTTTATTATTATTTATATATTTTTTGAAAGGTAAAGAAACATTATGTGATAACATCGTACGCGATAAATTTTTTTATTTATTAATTATGTCTTTATTCCTTTTATTTTATTATTATTTATATATATTTTTAAAGGTAAAGGTTAAAGTTCAAATAATCTAGTTTATGATCGAGTATTGTAGCCTAGGATGAAGTGATCATAAATAAATACTACTCCCTCCGTTCTTTTATGTTCTTCCACCTTACTATAACGGGTAGTTTCAAAAGTTCTTCCACTTTAGAATACTTTCTATTTTTGGAAAGTTTTCATCTCACTTTTACCCCTTCTCCACTTTTCTTACTCCACACTACTATTTAATTATTTTCTCTCTCATACTTCCAATACAATCATTGATTCACACTATTATTTAATTATTTTTTCTCTCATATTTCCAATACAATCATTACTTTCCACTACTATATAATTAAAATAATACTCACTACCACCAAAGATTCCTTTTTTCTTAATATTTGTAAAAAATCCAAAGTAAAAGATCTAAAAGGAACAGAGGGAATATTAAATTATATTATTTACATTTTAACCCACTTTATTTCTTATACTTATCTTAAGTAAATAATCTAATTTAATAATATTTATTTATCATTTATTTAGTTTATTTATTTGTATTGATCATTTTAAAACTCAATATAAATACGGGTGTTACAAAAACATTGCAAGAAATTTATGATCACTTCATCCTAGGCTACAATACTCGAACGCAAGAAGTAATATTTGACAGGGAGAGATGTCTAAGGTCTTGTTTAGTTCACATTAAAAAATAAGTATTTTGTAAAAATAAAATTTAATTTCTAAAAGTCAATCATATTTAATCAAGAAAAATGTGTTTAGAGCAATAATTTTTCTATCGCTTATTCCCGTATTTGATCAACATTTAATGACCTCTTTTTATAATAGAGAATTCATATTAATTCGGGTAACAAATTCGCTGAACAAGCTAAAAGATAAGAAACCGAAATCATTTCTTATGAATAAATAAAATATAATTAAAAGAAAAGAGACCAAAATAACAAAAAGACATCATAAAAGATATATTGAAGATTTTGAATCTACGTGAGTAATTTTATTTTTATCTGTTACAAGTTGGGCCGTAGAGCTTTCAACAACTCGACCTACATAAGGCATTTTCAAAAGTTCCTATGCTCCGAACCTTTCAAGTTGAGTCGTTAGATCTTCAACACCCAACTTGTGTAAAGTACATTCAAATACTTGCTCCAATTGCTTTAGTTCGTATCCATCATAAATTTGTTTGACCTTATATGTCAGTCTTTTTGAACCCACTAAGATTTTAATTTTCATTTTTCTGTTTTTTTGAACGAAAATGTCATTCTTTTCGAACACTCTAAATACGGGTGCACACAATCCATTTTGGTTTAGTCTGACACTAAAATCAGAATAAACCAAAAGTTCCGGTTTGGAAATTTCTCATCGCAGACTGGACCGCTAAATCACCAAAACCGAACCGGACTAAATTAATATATGTGTTTATACAAATATTTCGCACCTACAATAACCAAGTATAATAATTTGTAATTAGTTAATTGCATTTTCATTGTTCAAGTATATATGACTATATTAAAATAACTACATCTCGAAATATCCAAGGTAGTAACATAATTTTTCTAAAATAAATTATGATTTCTCGTCATAGTATGGTTTGCGGTCTAGTCTGATCTGAAAAATAAAATACAGAGACCAAACTAAAACCGTAATTTTTTGGAAAAAAAAGATCAAACAATTTAGACCGTAGACCAGACCAAACATTACAATTACGGTTTGGTCCGAATCAATTTGAGATATAGACCAAGTTATGTTCAGTCCTACCCATAAACATCATTTTTTATATTTGAATGAGAATGTTATTTTTCGAACTCACAATTCACAAAAATCAACCTTTTTACTCCCTCTGTCCCATCTAATTTGCATCATTTTCTATTTTGGTCCGTCCCACTTAATTTGCATTATTTGTATATTTGGACTATGGCCCACCACTTTCTTTTAATCTCATCCATACATTCTAACTCTCATTTAATTTCAACCACACAATTTCTTCTCTCTCTTTATTTCATTATTACCATTATCTAAATTTTTCTTAAAAAACAACTACTTTTTCTTTGCTTTAAACTCTATGGGACAGAGGAGTATGTTTTAATGAGAACGTTTTTACCAAGGGTATTATTAAACTTCTCCACCCTTTTCATTTTATCGCCACCCTTATATATTGAAATTCCAAAATTGCACCTGATTACTTTTCAAACCTTTAATCTCTAACATTTCTTTAAAAACATTCTCCGAACACTCATTGAACTAAACAAGCTAAAACTAAAAATTGAATTACAATGGCCAACGAAAATGAGCATCAATATGATTGCGGAATCGATATGATTGTGTTCAAATTTGAGACATATTCACTCTAATTGCTATAACTTTAAATAGAAAAATCGTATAATTATATTATTTGACACATTATAACCTAGACTTCAAGATCTTTCCAATGATATATTATATGCCCAATTCCGATAACCGAGCGAGGAATGACGATTGTTTGAAGTTTATTTGTGCTGAAATTTGATACATGTTAATTCTTTTGGTCATAACTTTTTATACAAAAATCGTATTAGTGCAAGGTTTGTGGCATTAGAAACTAGACGCATTAGAAACTAGACTTCAAGAGCTTTCCAATGACATATTATATGCCCAATTTTGACAATCGAGCGAGAAATAACGACCGTTCAAAGTTTGCAGTAATTTCTAACGACCAGGCCATGGTCCAATCGCACAAAATGTGCGATTCCACCATGGTCCAATCGCACAAAATGTGCGATTCCGCCATGGTTCAATCGCACATTTTGTGTGATTGGACCATGGTGAAATCGCACATTTTGTGCAATTGGACCTTGGCCTGGTCGTTAGAAATTACTGCAAACTTTAAACGATTGTCATTTCTAGACCAAAAGAATGAACATGTATCAAATTTCAGCACAAATAGACTTCAAACGATCGTCATTTCTCGCTCGGTTATTGGAATTGGGCATATAATATATCATTGGAAAGATCTTGAAGTCTAGGTTCTAATGCTACAAATATTGCCGTAATGTGATTTTCGTATCAAAAGTTTCGGCCAAAGGAGTGATTATGTATCAAATTTCAATACAAAACGTGTGATCAAGTTTATTTTTTCGATTTTAAAAATTATTTTCTTAACTAAAATTTATATTTTTTATTTTAATTTAATTATTATTAAGAAATTTAGTTTAGAAATAATAATGGTTGATTTTATAATTAAAATTGGATTTAAGGGCATTTTAGTAATTTTATTAAAAAAGGGGTGGCGATAAAATGAAAAGGATGGCGGTATTTAAAAATTGGGTTTACGAAACAACATCTACATAAGTACTTTTCGCCCTGATCGTCAAAAAATACTTTTCGCCCACGTCGGCAAACAATTAGTAGAGGCAACCCGCATGCGTGTATTTACATGGTCTGCAGCTTAAAAGCACTATACTTTTTTTTTTTTTTTTTTGTCTCCTTCGAGATTTTAAGGTCATTTTCTTGAGAATATTGGCCAAAAGTCATGCAGCTTTTTAAATTTACTCTAGAGTCATAACTCATAACTCTTAGTCACTTAACTAATACTTTTAAGGTGAAGGGTCATGATCTACATGGTACGAATATGACTTCTACTTATAATTTTATTTACAAATACAACCGATAATAGATAAACTCTAATTCATGAAAGGAATAAATTATTCATGTATGTTGACTGCGTCTTATAATTTTTATATTCAAGATACGAAACAATACTCCCTTCAATTCTCTTTAAGTGTCTACTTTCTTTGGGCACGGATTTTAAAAGCGTTGTAATTGAAATATTTTAAGTGATTATAATAATTATAAAGGTGGTAGTTGAAATATTTTAAGCGATTATAATAATGGTAAAGATCGCAGTTGGGGTATTTTAAGTAATGTAAATGGCGGTATTATAGTCTTTACTTGTGTGAACATAAGGTATTTAGGTAAACAATCTATGCCAAAAAAAAAGTGAACAAATAGGGTGAATTGACCCAAAAAGAAAAATGGACATTTATAGCGAGTTGGAGGGAGTATTGTTTAGTTCGTTAAAGATATACCTCATAGTCTGTGTCGATATTTGGCATAAAGTGTCTGCATTATCTCACTGCCAATATACACATGATTTAATGAGTCATTTCAATAGACGATGAACTAGATGATGGAGTGATTCAAATCATGTGTATATCGAATTCATTAAATCGTCTATTTTTCCTATACTATACCATATCACATTCCAAATGGGTTTTTGTCACTTTATATGAATAAGATATAAAAATAACTTAATGAGTCATTTCAATATACGATGAAAAGACAATTCAAAATGATAAATGTAGCAAACTTTTGAAATAAAAGCCAACACAAATCTATACTATTCTAAAACAAAACACAACTGACATACGCAACTCAAAACGTTGATAAGTTATCATCTTCTCATAAGATTTGTTCCCTCCTTTAAGCAAAGATAATGTCATTGAATAAGGATGATTATAGGAATCTTAAATGTTAACAAGTATGATTATAAGATGCTTAATTTTCAACATCATTAAAACTTTGGTTCCCTATAACATATACTATTAAAATTCAAAAACTGTGTAATAAATAATACTCCCTCCATTTCACTCAAGTTGTCCCATTTTTTTTTTAGCACTATTCACTTATGACTCTTAACTTGTATTTTACTCTTAATCTATAAGTTAAAACATAGTCATGTGGGATCTTTTTTGATTCGTCTCAATATAAAGATTATTAATATCAACTTTTTATAATTTTTAATTACCAATAGAAATATTAAGGGTTAAATGTTGTCTCGACAAGTGTGAAAAACTAAATGGAACAACTTGAGTGAATAGAAGGGAGTACTATATAATAAATATGCACAAATTAATATATTTTGTATTTAATTTAAAAACATCATTAATTGATCTATATTTATTAACAAAAATATTCATTCATTTACAAATTAATTATATTATTTTCAAATATACTTAAAAAATTCACTACAATGCTAATTATATCTTAGCTACAATTTACAATAGTCTACTGTTTTATCATTATTATAATGATAACTATAAAAAAGTTTGAATTTAATTTTTCATAAATGTAATATAAATGTGTATTAAGAAATAATTTAAATTAATGTAATATTACGCAGGACTTATCCAATTTATTTGTTTTTTACATCAAAACGAAAAAATTGTAAATAGACGAATTATCTAGTAGAATGATAATTCAAAACCCATTTGGAATGTTGGAAGTCAGAATTTATACTCACTCCTATCTAATTTAGTAGTACCATTTAATTTTTTTACACTTATTGAGACATCGCTTTTGATTCTCAATATCTACTATTACTTTCAATGGTCATCAAGAACATTTGAATTTACTAATTTTAGTATTTCTTTCTATAATTTAATTTTAACATACAGTTATGAGAGAATATTTAATCATAATATCTATTCAAGTGTATCATTATGATAACTTCATTAGCACTTTGAGTTTTATATATATTATGATTATGATTACATTTATTACAAATTTGCTAATGCTTAAATGAAAACTATCGAGCATATCCGAGAAATGGTAAAAGAATCTTTTAGGATCAATTACCAACAACAACCTTAAAGTTTACTCAATTTCAAATAAACAGTCTCAAACTTTATTTTTACCAACAACAGCCTTCAACTTGGAAAATACGACATCGATACAGCCACTTCACTAGATGACCTACTAATTGGTCGTTGACCATGCTCAATGACCTTTGACTTTCACTTAATTTCATTAATCAAGCCTAATTATCCAATTATCTCTAATAAAACCCTTCTTCCCCAACCTCTCTTTAACCCACCGCAATCACCTCAATTCTCCCACTTCATCAACACCACCACCACCACCATTCAAACCCCTCATTTAATAACAACCCCATTAAAAGCCCCTTCTTTCTTCTACATTTGACTAAACCCTTGTCTTCTTCAACTAACCATTCTAAAATACTCCTTCTTCAAAAACACCACAAACAACTTATTACTCACAAAATTCCATCTTTATTATCTAAAAAATACCCATCAATCCAAGAAAAATACCCATTAAAAAGGGGTTTTAATGAAGGTGATGGTGTTGGGAGAGAAAGAGTACCTTTTTGCATTTTAATTACAATAATCAGTTAAGGGAGAAACAGTACCAATTATACTAAACTTGCTTTATTCGATTAATATTCGTACTAATTTGCATAAGTTTCTGGATTTTGCTCATCCTTGTGGTGTTTCTGGGTTTAATCAACAAACTAGTTAAAAAAAATTTAGTTTTTTTGTGTTTAAGTTTTGGATTTTAATTTTCTGTCTACTGATGGGTATTTTTTAGATAATAAAGAAGAAATTTTGTGAGTAATAAATTGTTTTGTGGTGTTATTAAAGGAGGTGTTTTAATGGTGGTGGTGGTGTTGAGAGAGAAACGGTACCTTTTAATGGCGAGTTGAAGAAGACAAGGGTTTAGTCAAATCTAGAAGAAAGAAGGGGCTTTTAATGGGGTTGTTATTAAAGGAGGGGTTTTAATGGTGGTGGTGGTGGTGGTGGTGGTGGTGTTGATGAAGGGGGAGAATGTAGGTGATTGGGGTGGGTAAGAGAGAGCTTGGGGAAGAAGGGTTTAATTAAGGATAATTGGGTAATTAGGTTTAATTAATGAAATTAACTGAAAATCAAAGGTCATTGAGCATGGACAAGGGTCAATTAATAGGTTATCCGGTGAAGTGGCTGTATCAATGTCGTGTTTCCCAAATTGAAGGTTGTTGTTGGTAAAAAAAAAAGTTCAAAGCTGTTTATTTGAAATTGAGCAAACTTTAAGGCTGTTGTTGATAACTGATTCACTTTTTTATGTTGACTTTGCTAAATTTTGGTCAAAGATCCTACATGTTATGTACCCCTATAATCTGTAATAAACAAAAGTGTAAACCGTGCATAGCACGGGTATAATCCCAGTTTTAACTAAGAGAAAAACTATTACTACTATTAATACTTATAATTATCAAGAATCTATACATAATACTAAAGCAAAAAACGGGTCACATAAGCAACCTCAAAAATTGATGAGGTGTCAGCTTCTCATGCAACATTTTCCCTCCATTTAACAAAGATGTCATCATGAAAGAATGATGACATAAGAATCTTAAATGCTAAGTATAATTAAGACTAAGAATAATTCGAATGATTAATTTATGACCATTATTAAAGACTTTTAATTGGGACTATAACATATATATTAAATTTGAAAATACATTATTGTAGTAGTAAAAAGAATAATTATGAATAAGGAATATATATTGCACCATTACAAATTTAAAGGGCATCATTAACATTAGTTGAGCTACAACAAATGTTGTATTCAAAGAGATTTTTCAGAATTTATAATTACATGAAATATTTTTTTTTCGTCTTAATATTTCTTCTTCTGATGTAAATTGTTCTATATATTTTAAATACCTACGTTTTTTAATTCAACCTCAACAAACTACTTCCATAATTTATTTTTCAATGATGTCATAAATTCACTTGAATTTGATCTTGATCAAATACCCAAATACAACATAAAGAAATGGATTTTTATTTCTAGAGAAAAAATGGTGAATGAAATTATGATGAACAGAACAAAAATGAAAAATTGGATTTGCATTTGTAAGCAATTGTTTCATGTTGTATGTTGTTTGCTAAAGCATACATGTCGTTTTATTTAGACTATAAATTTCTCTTTATTTTTTCCTTTTTTAAAATAGATACAATTAGTTGTAATTAGTTAAATGTATTTTTAATTCACAAATTCTTAAGGGAGACGGACTTTGCACGGTGAAACATCATTTCTATTGCGTTGACTATTATACACTTACTATCTTAAAATGATAAATACTATTGTGAGAGACCGTCTCTCAGTGAGACTACCTCAAAAAATGAGTCCATATTGTGATTTTGTTATAAATTTGTATTAATTGGGTTACTCAGCACACATGTGAGACAATTTGATATTGAGACGGTCTCACACAATTATTTTTGTATTATCTTAAATTGACCACTTATATTTTTAAATTGATCACTTTTTAAAGTATTATAAAGTGATCACTTATAACCTTAAAGTATCACTAATTACAATCTTAAAGTGATCAATAAGATATAAATGAGTCCTTTTCAACATTGAGATAGTCTTATAGACATGACAAGGTGTTTTTCATTATATATTTGTATCATTATTTAAATAGTTTTTTAATATATGAATGCAATCATAATTTAAATTCCACATGGTAGTATCCAGTTTCTGCATTATCTAATTGCCGTAGCATTTCCGTTAAGTTCTTGTTAAATTCCGTTAAATTCATCATTTTGTAAGTTTTTTTCCACATGGTAGCATTCAGTTTTTGTTAATTTACCATTTCAACTTTTAATTCATCATTTTAATGTTTAATTCACCGTTTAATTCATTAACGCTCATAAATGTTTAATAGTTTTATTGAAAAATTATAAGAAACTATCTAATCGGGTCGAAACAAGTACTTATTCGATACCTAAACCGAAAAAGATATTTGACGTCATTTTTACCTATCATAACGATTTTTTTTTCAAAAAACGGTCGTTGTAATTATCCTTATTGGGTAACTCTTTTGAAAATCCTGTCGAAAGAAGTAATTATTCGCCTATTTTCCGATACGTAAACCGAAAATGATATTTGACGTCATTTTTACCCATCATAACGATTTTTTTTAAAAAAAACGGACGTTGCTACTATCCTTATGGGATACTCTTTCGAAAATTCGATAGAAACAAGTACTTATTCGAAAGAGTACTTGTTTTGACCAATGAATTAAATGTTAAAATTATTTTTCCGTAAAATTATATAACATTTATATTTTTTCCATAAAATTATTAAACATTTATGGACGTTAATGAATTAAACGGTGATTTAAACAATAAAATGGTGAATTAAACAAAAACTTGATGCTACCATGTGGAAAAAACTTACAAAATGATGAATTAAACGGAATTTAACAAGAACTTAACGGAAAATGCTACGGCAATTAGATAGTGCATAAACTGGATACTACCATGTGGAATTTTCTTAAAAAAGTGCTACTATTAGCATTTCATTAAAACTTGATGCTACCATGTGGAATTTCCCTTAATTTTATAATTTGTTTTCAAAACACTTTATTGGAACTAAAATTTTTATTTAACATAGTTTGTTATGCTTACGTGCTAAAAATTAAAATAATACTCTCTCCGTTCTTTTTTGTTCTTCCCATTTACTTTTTGCACAGTTTTTAAAGCAACTTTCGAACCTAAATATCTCTAAATATACATTATAAAAAATTATAAAAAATATATGATAAAAAAGTATACATTAAGACGAATCTAAGGAGATCTCATATGGATATATTTTATCATCTATAAATGTCTTAAAAATCTTAATCAATATTCTCTCTCCAAAATGGAATATTCTAAACGGGAAGAACAAAAAAGAACGGAGAGAGTATTAAATAATATTGTTTAACATTAGACGTCATACATAACTACTTATAAATAAGTGTTTTAAAAATAACAAAAAAAATTAAATATTAGCTATTGTTATTAATAATTCATTGAAAATCAATAACCAATAATTTAGAATTCATTTTCTTTGTTTTTTTAAATAATTAATGAAATAAAAAAAAACCGTGCATCGCACGGGGATTATCTTGTAAATTACTACACCAAAAAGCTTTGTTCATTATTACATAATAAATATAACATAAAGCATATTAAAAAATAATAAATAATGCAAATATGACATCAATAGAAATAACATAAATACTTGTATCATATTTTTGGAAAAAAAATTTAAATTTTTAGGTAGGAAGATATTAAATAGGATGGTAATTGGGAAATTGAAAATCTAAAATTCCGACTACGCAACCGACTGAATGCCGACCAAACCTCCTCTTCGTCCTAATATTCCAATTAAATAACGACTAAAAAGGCATTCGGTAATTCCCGACTATACGTTCAATCGGCATTCAGTTGGAATTTCCAACTAATCTTTGTTTGGTAGGAGTTTAGTCGGAAGTCCCAACTGAACACGGTTAGTCAAGAAGTTATTCGGAAAATTCTGACTATTTTGCGGTTAGTCGGTGGTGCTAGTCCATGTTTCACCGTTTTTTGTAGTATTAGGGATTCAACATAAGTGAATTAGAAATGAAATGAACAGAAAAAGGAATGACCGATTGTAGACGGTTCTTTGCTATAAAAGTCTATTCACAATAAAAAGTATGTAAAAGATTGAATTATTATAAAAAATTTTAAAAATTTGATTATTAACAAAAATGAAGGATAATTTTATAATATTTTCCACTAAAAATTATGACGAATGGAGTATATAGAAAATGACAGACCCACTATTATAGCAGTCTTTCACTTTCACCCACATATTTTAGCAATATCTATTTTCATGTGATTAATTAAGTATTTGACTCTAGAAAGTGGCGAGCATTTTAACATATGCAATCATTTTATACAAATATGATATTGCAAAACTAGAAGTCCAAAATTTACATATTATATTTATAAGACTGTAAGGACATAAGATGACTGGACTATACCAAATTAAAGTGGCATTTTCTGAAAAAAATATGAAACTAACAAGTACTCTAAGCAGGGGCGGATCTAGGAAAAATTTAAGTGATGTCGATAATTAAATATATAAAATATATTTAACGATGAAAAAAATTATATTCAACATCTGATAAAGACAATTGTCCATGACGAATTTTGATATTTTGAAAACAATAAATAATATATTCGATATTTTGAAAATTTTTTGAAGAACCAATATACTAAATATATTTTGATATTTTGAAAATTTTTTAAAACAAAATTATATTCGATATAAGTTATAACATTATCGTTCCAAATGACCAACTGATCAATATACTAAATATTTATGAAGAACCAATGTTAATCATTATTCTACAATCTACAAATAAATATAAAAAATCTACTATTAAAATAACATTATTTTACTATTATTTAATCATTTCAATTGTCATCATCTAATTTAAATAATAATACTAACAACATCAATTAACATAAAAGCACTAGTATTTTTTAATAAAATCCTTAAAAATTTAATCTCAATAAAGAAAAAAAAACAAAATCATGTTTAAACAATTGAATTAACAAAACAAAATAAGTGGATAAATGAAGTATTTCTTTTATTTATCTTTTCATAGAAAGCATTATATTTTTTTAACACTCGAATTTCCTCCTGTAAAAGACGGGAGAAAATTCGGGTTTTCCACTTTAATCAACCTCTTTGATTTTGTTTTTGTTTTCCACAGTGCTTCAAAAAAATATTATCATAATCTATGCCAAGGGCCGAAAGGCCTAAACATGGTGGCTGTAATTTGCAAAAGGCCTAAACATCGTAGCGAGTTTACAATTATATATATATATATATATATATATATATATATATATATATATATATATATATATATATATATATATATATATATATATATATATATATATATATATATATATATATATATATATATATATATATATATATATATATATATATATATATATATATATATATATATATATATATATATATATATATCTATAACTAATACTAAAACAAAACACTGCTGATATCATCACTGTTTAAAATTGCTTATGTGTCACAACTTCAATAAAAATTTTCCCACAAATACTCAATGATGATGTCATTGTTTAGGATTTTTTTTTCTTATTTATACAATCGGTTACTTAAATGCAATGCTTATATGATTAAGGTTGTGACTATTTTTACGTAAGTCAATAATATTTTTCATCACAAAAACTATTTTTTCATTTAAACTTTTATAAAATAATTGTACATATTTTTGTGTTAAATTTGATTTTGAAATGTGTTATTAATAGTTGTAATACTTTATATAAATAATGTAATTTATATTTAAAAATTCAAAAAAACCGTGCATCGCACGGGCACTATCTAGTGTAATACTATATTAAACACATGATATTACGTTCTTAGTAGGAAATGTTGTTCTTCTACAACTCCAATTGTATAATTTTTTATCTTGACAAATCAAATACACCCTCCTATTTATAGAGAATGTGACATTTGAGTTCTGCACCAAAACTAAGGAGGAATGGAGGACCACTCAAAGTGAGTGAAAAACTCGCTTTTTCCATAAAGGGTATTGATATTTATGTGTTGTTGTATTGTTGTAATAAGGGTAAAAGGGTAAAAAAGAATAACAAAAAATAGAAATGGGACATTTTCATTGAATTGAATTTACCCAATATGAAAATGTCCCATTTTCTGTGAATATGAGAGAATAATATTTTGATATTGATTTGTTAGTACTCTATCAATCTTATATTTTCTGAATTTTCATATGTAAATTTCATCCGCTTTTTATAGCCAAAATTCATTATTCGGAATTTTAATTTGCCTGTTGAAAGAGTTGGCAACCAGATGAGGATTTGGTTTTGGTTGCCAATAGGCGACTAGGTAGGGACAACACATATGAGTCGCAAATTAGCTTGTGTTGGCGACATGTATTGTTAGGTTATGATCTGATTGGCAGTTTTAACGACTTAATTTATAAAGTCGGCAACAGTAGTCGTCATCTAATGTGCAAATTTATTTAACCGCAAGCGCACGGTGTACGTGTAGCTTGGGGTCGAACACAAGGAAGCTTGGGACAATGAACTTTACGATTTTAATTGATTATATTGCTAAAGGGGTAAAAATGTTGGTTGATTTTGAACTAACAACTATAAATGCAATAATTAAAATGTGGTTTAACTATATGAAGAAAGCATTTAGGGTGTCGGGAATCCCCTAAAGTCTTGTATGATTCAATTCTCAATAGTGTCCATGAAGATTCGGATTAGATTCGTGGTTAAACATGATCTTGTTAATCTCAAATTCTCGCTATGTTGATTAACTATTAGATTTAGACCCTATTAATTCGATTCTCACACGCTAGTTTTATTAAACGAATTAATAAGAAATTAACTAAAATTTACCCTAAAGCAAACTCGTTCCCAATCTCACACGTTAGTTCTATTGACTAGTCCGACAAAGCATATTTAATTTAGGGTTAAGTAGCACAATTTAACCACCACTACAAGAAAATTAATCTTGGGCGTCAAGTTCATAAGCTTATGGCCGTCATATTCAAATATGTGGCACATGAGTATTTTTGGGCGTCACCTACTATTTATGAAGCAAAAAATATGGTTTAGGCGACAATATTTTATGACGTCGCCCAAAAATAGATTTATGGGCCATGCGTACGTAACCTGTGTCGCCCAAAACCTTAATTTCAGAACTAAATTTACTTGCCTCCCAAAATCTAAAACCTAATTCATATGCCGCGTTCTTGTGTCCATATCCCCGCCTTCTTCACTAACCCTAAAAGAATCTTCACCCCAAAACCTAGTTCATAACCCCAAAATCTTCACAGGCCGGCGCCATTCTTCACGAAAAACTCCATCTTCTCCGGCGCCTTTGTTCTTCATCTCAAGGTTTGTTCTTCTTCTCAATTCATGTAAATGTTTGTTCTTCTCTTACCCACGAAAATGGCTACCTGTGTTCATCCTTTGTTCTCCTAATTCCCTCTTATCTTTTTTTTTTTTTGATTTTCATTTATTTCATTGCTCTTCTCTTTCATGGTTGGTTTATTTCTTTAATTTTTTTAGAAACTAATTAAGATGATAAATGAATTACTACAAATTTAGATGATAAATTTCAGCATCAAGATCAAATGACAATAAATTGCAAATAAGAAAGAAAAAACAACCTTAAAGAAGAAGAGAAATAGTCCAATTCATGATAGAGATTGGAGAGAAGAGTAAAAGACCACCGTCCCCGGTGGCTCCTGGTGGCTGGTGCGGCAGTGCAGTAAGGCAGCAGGTGCAGCAGACAATGGGTTTGGGATTGTGGGATGACAGTTTAAGTCTTGTATGATTAGGGTCAAATGTAAAATAAACTCTATCAAGCCACAAACAACAAGCGCGTATACAGATTTGAGACTAAGTGTAGTGCTACAACCATTTCAATTGTGTTTTATTGATTTGTAATTGGAAATTTTGAGAAATGATAAGTTGAACCAACTAAATGAAAATACATTTTTGGAAAAAAAAACTAAATGAAAATTAAAATCAGTCTTAAACTTTGAATCAGATCATGTTTTATTAGCAACAGATCAGTGGCCTTCTAATCTAAGCAGCTCGAATAAGTACTAAGTGTGTATGCTGTCAGATTGCCTCTTTGTTCTGTTTTGTTGGGTTATTTAGCAATGTAGGTTTCATATTCTTAGCTCTCTTGTATTAGGTTGTTATGGAGTTTGTTGATCAGATTATGAAATTGCAATAGAAACAAACCGAATGACACCCGTTCAAAAATAAAAAATTACTACTTTCTAAAGTTCCATATTACTACCTACATTACAAGATAATACACTATTATTCATTATCTCTAATTTATGATTGATTTTTTAATCTTCCATGGCTGGTTTATTTCTTTAATTTTTTTTAGAAACTAATTTTTTTTCTATGATTTGGGTTCTTTAGAAACTTGATTTTGTCTATTAGAAATTTATTTTCTAATCTGAATTTTGGTTCTTTGAGTGATTTTTGTTTTCTTTAATTTTGTTTTTTTATGTATTAATTTATGTTGGTTTATGTTGGACTAGGTTTCATTTAAAATTTTGCTTTATCTAGTGTACAAGTCATGTTTTGGGGTATTTTGTTTATGTATTGATTTACAATCTGAATGTTGGAATAATTGATTTTGTATGAATGTCACCCTTGCTTTTGTATGATGCACGATATGTTTCATAGATCTCCCTGTTTGTTGAACATCATACCACTAGTTAGACTAGACTCACAAATTTATGATCGATTCCAAGCTTAGCTTATTTACGCCAAAGCTTTCCAACCAATTGAGATTTGAGAAAGAGTAAAGCTATGCAATAATCTTATACTCTTTGTGAAATGTGAAAGTTATTTTATAATTTATTTTTGACATGCTTCTATACGTTTTGATATATTTAGCGAGAAAGATTATAACTAACAAAACTTGTTAGAACCTATACTATAACAAGACACTTCCCTAACACATAAGTGAAGCACTACACAACACACAACCAACACAAAGGTATTTATAGGTATTTGTAAGTATTTATGTACTAACAAACTTTATATATTGCACGAGTTCTTCATATATTGCACGAGTTTCTATATCAATGATATTGTAATGCAGATGATTTAAAATTAAATTGGTAAGCTCAAGCGGTCATAATCTAAAGCGTCAATACCCAAATATTGGAGTTTTAAAGATTTAGCATGGGTAATTGGTGTAGCCAAAAATAAGAACGGAAAGTGGGTCGATGGTTGTAAATTGCTGACAAATAAGCTCACAAAATCAAAATTCTCTTCCATTTGTAATTGTAGCTGATAAATGGATCATGGATGCAATGATGAAATAACTATGATTAAGGTCTCTCATTCAACCGAAAGTTTAAAGACAAGACAAAGATGAACCAGTCAAAGTGGGTTGAACGTTTATTTTTATGGACTTGTTTGGATTGACAGTAAGTATATAAAGAGTAAATTAAAGTCAAAGTAGAAAAATAAGATTAGTTAGACATTGTATAAGCGAATCTAGTACTATAAGCTTTTTATGATCATACTTTTATTACCATAGAAACATATCATATATATCACAAATATTTCTATTACTTCATATATACTTCAACTTACCTTTATTTTATTAGTTTGACTTTTTTTACTTAAACATATATACTCAATTCAAACAAACCCGATATTTTATAACAGTTCTATATTATAAGGTTTTATAAATAATTCGTACTATAATTAAAATAGACTCGCGCCTACAATTTTATGAAGTATATAAAAGTTGACAGACAGTGGCGGAACCAGTGGGGATTCAATGATGTCAATTGACATCCCTTAAATTTTGGGAAAAAACTAAGTAGTTGCTAAAATTAGTCTAGCTCAGTTGGTAAAGAGTTGTGTATTTTAACCCGTTGGTCTTTACTTCGAAACCCACTCTCAACTCTTCTTTTTTTTTTTTTTTAAATGCTGCACCTTCCATTGAACAAAACCAATTGAAGACACTGGATGTACAACTCTCTTCGCTAATACTTTCACCATTTTCCATCCCTTCACCCTCATCATTTCCCATCTGGCCAAAACATCCCATACGCTGCATACTATCGCTGCCCATAACCGACTACTTACCATTGTCGTTGCCGATTCAATTTAATCTCTTATCTCCACAGATTTCACTCATTCTATGAACTTTTAAGGTATCTAATTTGAACATTCTTCTTAATTTATAAATGATTCATTACTAATTTATCATTTTATTCTTAATTTGTATATGGTTATTTTGAATATCTATACTTTTCATTCTGCTAATTGCGTAGGTTAGGTTTTTTTTACAAAATTTAGGGCTTTTGTTTGATTTAATTTGATGTCTAAATGGTATTATCTTAAATGTTGAAAGCTCAATTGGGTTCATGTTAGTTTGATGAACTTTTGACTTTCTTCATATAGATTGTCTACTCAAATAATTCATGATGAGAATAATTTAATCTTTTCTTGAATAAAATCTATTTTGTGGAAGCCATTGATATGAACTTTGATCAAATTGGTAAACTAGTGTTTTTCATTCATATTTTCTTGTTTATGAATTTTGATTTATTACAATGTATCAGATTAAGTAAATTCCTTCTTTAGCTTCGTTCAAGTTGTCATTCTCGTCTATTTGCAAACTTGTATTATGATCTAGTCTTTGGGAATGAGACTACTTTTTAAAATTTAGTATATATAAGTTATAACTAATTTAATATTTCAATTGTGATTAATGATTGAATGCAATTTGTTTTAAAATTTGTAAGTTGATGACGTTATGGGCTATTTTTATAATATAAAAACTCAACATAGAAATATTATGAAATTTTCTGTTTATAAGTTATTGACATCACTCTTCTCTTTTTCTGGTTCCGCCCCTGTTGACAGACCCACTATTATAGCAGTCTCTCACTTTCAGTCACATAATTTAGCATTAACTATTTTTATAGTGATTAATTAAGTATTTGACTCTAAAAAGTGATGAGCATTTTAACATATTCAATTATTCTTGTACAGTTATGATATTGCAAAAGTGGAATTCCAAAATGTACATAGTATAGACTTTATGCACATAAGATGACTGTACTAAAGTGGCATTTTCTGAATTAAAAATATGACACTAACAAGTACTCTAACCCGAGGTAGAGTACTTGTTAGTGCCATTTGAGAATCGATTTTTATTTTATCTGAAAGGTGGGATTAAAAGTATCTTTTATTTTCAAGAGCTAATGTCATTTGAGAATCGATTTTTTCAATTAATGAGTAAATATCATTTTTCTGGTAAGTTCTTGCATTTAATTTTCTCCTATTAATACTCACTTCTCTCGGCCTAACCATTTATTAAAAAGACTAGTTCCTTTCACTATACAAAAATTTCCATGATCATCTCGTATATTTTTAGGCCCTAGAGAGACATCTAAAAGAAGGGCCCTCACTAATAAGTAGCGTAAATTTGACAGTTTTGACTTAACAATTTGTATATTTTTTTTTTCCATCTGCCATTACCAACAATATTTCCAATGCCTATGGTTCTAGAAGGACGAGATGAAACATGTCAACCCTCGTCCAAAAAAAGAACCCTGTGGTTGATATTTTTTTGATCTAAGTAAAGTTAATAAATTCTTATATATCCATAAATTCGTGCATTTTAGAATTAATATTGGTGAAAATTTTAAAAATTTGATCACAAAAGTCTACATATTTACAACTAAATAGCATTGATAAAGTATTATAATTATTTTAAATAAATTAGATATAAATAATGAAATTAGAGGCCCTGAACATAGGAGGTTTTGAACACGTTCAACATGTTCGACCGCACAGGGCCCCGAAAAATTAGGGGCCTCAATATTAAATTACTTAGTATATGTTAGGTGTTTAAAGATACAAAATTATTAAAAAAAATATCATAATTTTTAAAATTGCACAGGGCCTTCGTAGAATTTGTCAATTTTGCTCCGCCCCTGGCCCTGAAAAACTAACACTAGTAGAATTAATTAAATTTGCTGCTATCTATTTGCTGCTTAAATTTCAAACATAGCAAAAAAATTAATCAATGCTACTGTTTTAACAAATTCACAGCAAATTAATTTCTTTTTGCTGTTTTTTTAAGTAACCACATCAAAAAATCTAATCCCTCACAAAATAAATTAATTATAGCCCTCACTCTTTTACACCTCACGGCTAAAGCAAAAACAAATATGGTATATAGTTTTTCTAATATAATATTAAAGCAAAATTAGAGAATTCTCAAAGAACATAAATCGCAACTGCTGTCGACCACCAGCTGTTTGCTTGACTGTTTGCTTGACCACCGGCTGTCGACCACCTGCTGCACGCCGTTCGACCACTGCTTCTGGCGGCCCTCAACTGCTGTCTGCCTGTTCGCAAGTTTGCAACTCGCAGCCTGCCTGTCCACTGCTGCTGCACTGGCCACCTGCTGCTGTCAAGACTGCAGACAACCTTCCGGCTGCGGGCTGTCGTGTTTCGGAAGGAGTTCTGAGGTACTTTTATTTCTTTTTTAATCTAATTTTTTTGTCTTAAATTGCTTCCAGATTCTAACCCTAGTTCATCATATAGTGCAATCTAGCTAAATTTAATTGAACGGTTCATTTTAATTTTCTTTTCTTCGAATTCTATTGGTCTGTATTCGAATTCTGCTGGACGTTGGTCTTCAATCTTTTTGCATTCGAATGGTGTTGGTTTTATTTTCTTGTTATTAAATTTCTGATTAATCGAATTCGTATTGTAATTCTGCTGTTATTTTTATTTCGAATTTGCTGGTTTTATTTGGTGTTGACATCATCATTATTTAAAAACTATGTTTTATTAACTTTGATCACTGTGCACTTTGACATCCATTTGATAAAATACTATGTTTTATTGACTTTTATATATTATAGATGGATCGAAGTTGGATGTATGGCAAACGTGATTCTATTGCATTCGTGAATGGAGTTAAGGAGTTTTGCCATTGTGCTTTACAACATCAACAAGAATCCAAAAATGATGATTTTTATTGTCCGTGTAGAGATTGTCAAAATATCGACATCGTGAATAATATTAAGACTTTAAGAGACCATATAATGACCCGGGGCTTTAGGAAACAATATTATGTATGGCTATGGCATGGGGAAAGTCCTGAATTGTGTCGTTATGATGTTGGACAAGCTGTGGAGGTGGAAAGTTCTTCTAGAATTAATGACAACTATATTGAGAGAGGAAATGAAGAGGAGGAGGAGGAGGAGGAGGAGGAGACAAGGGTGGAGATAGATAAGGGGGATGAAGGAGGGGAAGATAAGGTGGATGGAGAGGGTAGTGATGATGATGTTGCTGGTGATCATATTAATTATGACGACAATGAGGAAGAGGAGGAAGAAGAGGTTATACACGAAAACGATGATGATGACAATAACCTTGATGAAATGTTGGAAGGGGTGCAAGATGATTTGAGTGAAAGGCCTCGTTTATTCAAGAGGTTATCAGAAGCAGCTAAAACACAATTGTATGATGGATGCACTAAGCATACACAACTTTCAGCCGTGATGGGACTATTCAACCTCAAATCAAAACATTGTTGGACAGATGTTAGTTTCACGGAGTTGTTAGAATTTTTGCAAAGCTTGTTGCCCAATGGTCATGTATTGCCGAAGTCAACTTATTATGCAAAGAAATTGATGTGCCCTTTAGGCCTAGATTATAAGAAGATAGATGCATGTCCAAATGATTGTGTATTGTATCGAAATGAATATATGAATTTAGATGAATGTCCTCGTTGTGGTGAGTCCCGTTACAAGATTTCAAATGATTTCAAAAAAGGTCCATCTGTGAAGAATATGTGGTATCTTCCGGTAACACCGAGATTGAAGCGCTTGTTCTCCATGAATTTGTGATTTCTTATATCTTTTTATTTCTTTTAACAGGAGGAATTACAAAACTCAGGCTCACTCAAGGCACACACAAAAACAACAAGATTTGTTACATAACAAACAAGAACTGATTCTTGGCAGAAGGAAAAGGTGCACGGATTTGTCTTTGTTTGACAGCAAGTGTATGCGTACAGATTATTGATTTTTTTTTAAAATTTTTCTTCTGAATCTTATGTATGTTTAGACTATTGACATTTCCATAAAGCTCTCTTAGGTGATTCCGTTGACACATAATATAATTCTATTTACGGATGGATCGTGACGATGGTTTTGACAATGAGCTGCATTATAGTGATGAATTTGTGTCATATGGTTCTTTTGATGATGAAGACGAAGATGACCCTGCTTATGATGTGAATAGAGAAAGGGATAAAGGAGATTCTGAGGACGTTGATGGAGAGGCTCATGAAAAACGACAGATAGACGATGAACTAGATGATGGAGTGATTCAAATCATGTGTATATCGAATTCATTAAATCGTCTATTTTTCCTATACTATACCATATCACATTCCAAATGGGTTTTTGTCACTTTATATGAATAAGATATACACATAACTTAATGAGTCATTTCAATATACAATGAAAAGACAATTCAAAATGATAAATGTAGCAAACTTTTAAAATAAAAGCCAACACAAATCTATACTATTCTAAAACAAAACACAACTGACATACGCAACTCAAAACGTTGATAGGTTATCATCTTCTCATAAGATTTGTTCCCTCCTTTAAGCAAAGATGATGTCATTGAATAAGGATGATTATAGGAATCTTAAATGTTAATAAGTATGATTATAAGATGCTTAATTTTCAACATCATTAAAACTTTGGTTCCCTATAACATATACTATTAAAATTCAAAAACAATGTAATAAATAATACTCCCTCCTATTCACTCAAGTTGTCCCATTTGTTTTTGAGCACTATTCACTTATGACTCTTAACTTGTATTTTACTCTTAATCTATAAGTTAAAACATAGTCATGTGGGATCTTTTTTGATTCGTCTCAATATAAAGATTATTAATATCAACTTTTTATAATTTTTAATTACCAATAGAAATATTAAGGGTTAAAATGTTGTCTCGACAAGTGTGAAAAACTAAATGGAACAACTTGAGTGAATAGAAGGGAGTACTATATAATAAATATGCACAAATTAATATATTTTGTATTTAATTTATAAACATTATTAATTGATCTATATTTATTAACAAAAATATTCATTCATTTACAAATTAATTATATTATTTTCAAATATACTTAAAAAATTCACTACAATGCTAATTATATCTTAGCTACAATTTACAATAGTCTACTGTTTTATCATTATTATAATGATAACTATAAAAAAGTTTGAATTTAATTTTTCATAAATGTAATATAAATGTGTATTAAGAAATAATTTAAATTAATGTAATATTACGCAGGACTTATCCAATTTATTTGTTTTTTACATCAAAACGAAAAAATTGTAAATAGCACGGGGATTATCTAGTAGAATGATAATTCAAAACCCATTTGGAATGTTGGAAGTCAGAATTTATACTCTCTCCTATCTAATTTAGTAGTACCATTTAATTTTTTTTACACTTATTGAGACATCGTTTTGATTCTCAATATCTACTATTACTTTCAATGGTCATCAAGAACATTTGAGTTCACTAATTTATTATTTTTTTCTAAAATTTAATTTTAGCATCCAGTTATTAGGGAATATTTAATCATAATATCTATTCAAGTGAATCACTATGATAACATCATTAGCACTTTGAGTTTTATTATATATTATGATTATGATTACATTTAGTACAAATTTGCTAATGCTTAATTCATAATCATCAAGCATATCCGAGAAGTGGTAAAAGAATCTTTTAGGATCAATTACCAACAACAACCTTAAAGTTTACTCAATTTCAAATAAACAGTCTCAAACTTTATTTTTACCAACAACAGCCTTCAACTTGGAAAATACGACATCGATACAGCCACTTCACTAGATGACCTACTAATTGACCGTTGACCATGCTCAATGACCTTTGACTTTCACTTAATTTCATTAATCAAGCCTAATTATCCAATTATCTCTAATGAAACCCTTCTTCCCCAACCTCTCTCTAACCCACCGCAATCATTTTAACTTTCTTTTTCAGTTAAGTATGTTTCACAGAAATCTTTTGCCACAGTAATCCTAGAGGGTACATGAAACCTAGGCTCCATTAGACTACAAAAATACTTAAATCCTTGCCCTTCAACAAACTTAAAAGGCAACTCATCAACAATTATCATATATGACAAACCTTTCCTAAGCTTTCCTGCATCAAACTTATGAACAGCTAAGCCCACTGGAAGCACCCCCAGTTTCTTTAGCAACTTGAAATGAAAGCAAACTTGGTTTAGAGTCTTTAGGAACATTGTAAGGATACCTACGACACTTTGAAATGTGTGCCCACAAAGTGCTTGTTCCATTCCTCTTACTATTCTATTTATATTGCATTGCACAGTAATTTCATTTGGCTTGCTGTTAAGTTTCTGTTTCAATCTTTGAGAAGTGATCCCATACGCCGGAACGATCCTTCATCCGCTTTCTAACAGTGCCAGTGGATGGTTTAGAGGCCGTGGAGGTCTCTGTTCCAGCATTAACAGTTGCTGGGTTTGACATCTTCAAAAACAGAACACATACAATTATACATAAAGGCAGCAAAGCATAAAAACTAATAATTAAACAAAAACGTAAATGAAAAACAGAAAAACAGAACATATACAATTATACATAAACAAACGAACACAAACGAACATAAACAAACGAACACATAAAAATCAAACAGAAAAACAAACAGAAAAAATAAAAAACAAACAGAAAAGCAGAAAAACAAACAAACACAAACAGAAAAACAGAACATAAACAAACGAACACATAAACCCTAAACGAACCCTAAACAAAAATTAAACATAAAAATCAAAGATTAAACACAAAAAACTAAGATTAACCACAATCAAGAAAAAGAATAAGAGCTAGACAAAAATCAAACACAAAAAACGAAAGGGGAAGACTTACTTGGATGCGGGGGAGTCGACGGCCGGAAAATGGAAAGCAGGGGAGTCGACGGCTGACTCAGGGGAGTCGATGGCTGCCTGTAGAATGGAAGACTTAGGCTTTTGAATGTTGAAGCTTTTAGAGAGAGAATGGAACTATGGAAGGAAGACTCACTGTCTAAGAGAGAGAATGGAAATGAAGACTCACTGTCTAAGAATAGAAGCATAATAGAAATGAAAAGGGAGAGAGGGGGGAGTGTGACGGCAGTGGCGCATACTAGGGTTAGGGTTTTCTTTTTTAAGAATTAAAATCAACAAAATTTGGGCCTGGGCTAATAAAGTAATCTTAATTCTTAGTGGGCTATATGTAATTTTCTTAAATATTTCGGTTTGCGGTCTAAAAATTCGGTTTTCGGTTTTTGAAAACTTCAAACCTAATTCAAACCAAATTATTTCGGTTTTTGAATTTTCAAAACTAATCCAAACCAAATTTCAAAAACACCAAACTATATTTGTTATTCGATTTGGTCTGGTTCGATTTGCGGTTTTAATCCGAATAAGTTTCACCCCTATCCCCTACAATCTAAAAGAACAAAAACCTGCGGCAAAAATATCACTCAAAAAATCACTAAGCTACATTACAATTAGACCTGGGAAAACGATCGGTTGGTCAGGTTTTGGGTCGGATCAAATTCGGTCGGGTAATTTTCTGGTTGGATCATTCTCGAGTCGGGTTATTTTCGGGTCGGGTCACTCCAGGTTCCGAATCGGTTCGGATTGACCCAACGGGTCAAGACGGATAAAATATTTGAAAACCAATATTTTTCATATTTTGTTATTTTTGACAATACCCGTGCCCAAATCTGTATTTTTACCATAGGATTCGTACCCGGCCCGCCCCATATCCATAAAAACGGATCTGGTCCTCGGGTACAAGGTGGGTCCATTACCCATCTCCATCCCTAATCATGACATACGATTTTCAAATATAATTGTTATGATGTGTATAATAACATTAAATATCTTCTCAATTTTCATGGGAGTAAAATAGGTGAAGGAATACATATTTTAAAGGATTTCTAAGATGCGCGCTTTAGAGTAGGGATTGTGTCATCCTTTTTTCAGAAATATTCGTAACTATGGTAAAAATGATTTTAAATATGTTCTCAGTTTACGTGCTTGATAGATAGATGAATAACTAACAACTTATTCGACTTATGGGATACCATTTTTATAAGTGTAGAAGTTAAATATATATGGATTTGCATGCGAAAAATAGGTGATTACAACGTCATTTTTTCAAAGAGAAAATTACGATGTAAAAAAAGGGTTAATTTTTTTAATTATTTTTGAGATATTGTAACCAGTTTTAGGATTCAAGGGATATACTCAAAATGTTGATAAACTTTGAAAATTAAAATTAAACTTTGAAATTTTTGAAAATTGAGAATTTTATAATAAATTGATATTGGACCTGTCAAAACGGGTCGATCGGGTCGGTTGTGACCGATCAATTTCGGTCGGGTTATTATCTGGTCGGTCATTTTGCGGGTTAAGCCATTTTCAGGTCGGTCGGTTTTGGGTTTTTTTGGTTGATTTTCGGATTCATTTTCGGGTCGGATCAAATTTTCCAGGTCTAATTACAAGGTTGATTAGTCACGAAACTAGGTGCCTGTACTTAGGGCTGTAAAAAATTGACCCGACCCGTAATACCGCCCGAAATCGACCTGTATCCGACCCGTTGGTTGACCCGAGGTGCAGTGACCTGTAACCATCGAAACTCGACCTGATGTTGACCCGGAACCCGACATGTACCCGAATATTTTAGACCAATAATTGACCGGTACCAGACTCGAGAACAACCGACAAATGAGATTGACCCGACAATGAGATTGACCCGACAATGTGGTTAACCGAACTTGATTTGCACCCGACCTGTTACAACTCAAACCCGTCTTTAACCCGATAGGTACTCAACATAATCCCACCAAAAATGACCCGTAATCAACACTCGAGATTAACCCGATAATGTGATTAAGCGATATAATTTCATTTAACTGTATCAATTTTAATTCAGTTAATAATAATTTTGATTTAATTGAATCAAGTTTAGTTTAGTTAAAATTAAACGATAAATGCAGGCCCACAATTAACTTTTATCGACTTTTTCTTAGGCTCAACCAAATTTGTCTAGTAACCGACAACTTATTTAACCGAATACAACTCTTCGTTCTCCAATAACCGTAAATATCATTCAACAAAAAACTCAATTGAATTGGATTTTAATCGACCCGAATTCCGAGAAGAAGTAAATGCACAACTCAAAAATGATATAATTGATCAAAAGTCAACCCGAACCAAAATAATCTGAATTAACGTTAACCTAAACAAAAAATGACCCGCCCCATAGTCTAATCAAACTCGATTCGACCTGCAGCATCACCGATTTGGATCCAAATTGCATTAACCGAACCCGATATTGACCCGCACTTGATTGGACCCGTAACCGAATCGACACCCGATTCAAAGCGCTAAATCACCTAGGAAAAACCGAACCCGAGAATATCCGAACCCGATGAAATCCGACCCAAAATCCGACCGAGTAACCGAATTTACAGCCCTACTTGTTTTGTAGCATACCAAAATCACTTAAAATAAATGCTAATTAATTTCCTTTTATAGCCCTAAGTTGTTAGTAAATAATATTTTAAAAAATTTTTGATTTAGAGGAAAGAAAAAAAACATAATAAAATTTTTAATAGCTAATTCCTTTTATTATCTGTAATCAATTATTTAAAAGGAAAAATATTATGTATTCACTTTTTTGATGTTACTATTAGTGAACAAATTCAGACCTCACCTTCAGAACTAGATACAGTTTATAAGAAAATTACTTTTCGGCCAAGCTTACTTTAGCTATTTCGTAAAAAACACATTATTTAACTGTCGATCTCCTGAGAAACCGTCACTTTGAGAGACGTCTCTTAGGCCTCGCCCATTATAATATACTTATAATATCCTTAACGCCTACTCAGAATATACTTAAGACTCACTGATAAAGTACTTAAAATGCCTGCTTATAATATTCTTTATGCAAACAGAGAAACTTAGCCTGCTAGCCTAATTACAATATCTTTAATGCCTACTTACAATATACTTAATGCTCATCGAGTAAGTACATAGGTATTTACAATATTCTTAATGCCTACCGGATAACTTACAGCTTGTTTTTTTTTCGGGCCAGGCCAATTAGAAATGATCTCTCACAAAGACCGTGTTATTTATATTCAGTCGGTCTTGGCCGAGACCGACTCCGAATGAGACGATCCAGCCCATGTTCTTTATGTAATTAAAAAAAAAGAAAAAATATCAACATATATAAACTTTCAAAATTGAAATCAGAACAAATTAGGAAACTGTTTTAAAACCGTCAAACCCACGTGTGAAAATGACAGAAATTCAAACGCAATTTTCTCTCAATCTTTCGAAAAATCTCTGCAATTCTTTCTTTCTTTTAAGGAAAAAATTCAAAAATTTCTGCAATAGAAGATCTAATGACTGAATTTGACATGAAAATGACGTTACAAGCATCATGAACATATCATGAAGAAATTGAAGGTAAATTTAACGAAAAATGTATGTTTTAATGAGATTAATGATGAATGATTTATATATGTAATTGATAATCTTTTAATTTCAGATTTGACGCTTGATAAAGATCAAATGATGGTGATGTATGGTCAAGACAGAGAAGATAATGAAAATGTTAATATACTTAATACAGGTGTGATCAATTATGGCATTGAAATGTTCAGTTTCAAGATTAAAATATTCGATTCTCTATTGCGATTAGATTTTAAGCATAATTTATGCTAATATTCTGTTGTTCGATTCATATTTTTTGAAGTCATAATAAATTTTTCCCAAAATCTTGGATTATATATAATTTTTGGTAATCAATTATGTGATTTGATGATAAATAATGGAAGACAATCAACATAAAAAACTTATTAGAGTTCGTGAATCAGTATCAACAGAAAAACCGGAAAAGGAATGAGTATTGCTAAACTTGAAGAGAATAGGAAGCGATAAGAACAAATGCAAGCTTTTTTGATTCCAGACCTTAATGAGATTCTTACTAATGATACTTCTTCTCTGGTAATTAAATTCAATTGCTCAAACAATTATTTTTATTTCTTGTTTTGTACTAATTATTTTAATACTAATTTGGGTGTAATTGTTGTTATTTGCTCAAACCAAAGTTTCGATAGTAATTCATCATTAAGTGTTTCCAATAACGAAAGAGTATGACTATTCAATTTTTCTCTTTTTTCTTTTACTCTTGATTTCATCAATTATGTTAAAAGGATTATTTAGATTGGGAAACTTCAAGTGGTAATCCTTAGTTTTTCACTTTACTTGTTGTACTGCTGTACGTCCAACTCTTATATTGCATTAGTATATAATATGATAATTGTTTAAATAGATGAGTATATAAATAAAATGACGAATTAATAAATTTCAAAACGGGAAAAATAATCTACAATCATCAAATCTCTTAATTATTTTTCTAGCATAATCCCACCTATTAATTAACCCTGAATAATCCCAAATTTGAGGGGTATTTGTCTAGGGTAAATTTGGGTAACCCGATGACCTGCTATGGTAGGTAATTCACTAAAAAGTAAATTGAAAATTAATTTAAAATTAGAGAAAATTTTTAAAAATTTACTTAAATTTCAAAATAATGAAAAAAAAATCATACATATATATATATATATATATATATATATATATATATATATATATATATATATATATATATATATATATATATATATATATATATATATATATATATATATATATATATATATATATATATATATATATATATATATATATTTTTATCATTTTTTTCTAATTTATTTTTTTTTAAATAAAACTTGCTACAACAAGTTATCCTGTGACCGGGTTTACTCTAGAAAAATATCACTCAAAGTTAGGATTATTCATTGTTAATCAATAGGCTGAATTATTATATGAATTTCACAAATGAGTTGGAGTCTTTTAGGTCATTTCTCACAAAAAAATTACCTAAAATAACCTTAGTAATAAAATACAAGTAAATTTTTGTTGTTAGAGTGACATGTCCAAATATTCTATTGTTTTAATATATAATATGAGTTTTTAAAAATAAAACTTGTTACAGCAAGTCATCCGATTATTGGATTTACCCTAAGAAAATACTCCACTAACTTAGAATTAATCATGGTTAATAATAGGCTGGATTATTATAGGAAAATCACAAATAAATTGGATGCTTTAGGTAATTTTTCTCCACATAAATAGGAAATTAGTTAAAGATAAATGAATCTTACTATTTTTAGCCTAAAATAACCGATTAACATTGAGAAACCTCCAAGGCTTTTCTCCACTATTCCCACATCTTAGATTAAGGGAAATATGGTAGCAATGCACGGTTGATTACATATAAAAGAAAATAAACAACCGGCCAGCCGTGTGTGTGTGCCCAATTCAAGAATTCAAGAGAGATCACCAAAGGAAAGAAAAATATTCATTCTTTTAATTGCCAATTAATTCACAAATATTTTTCTTATGCAATCTTTAAATCTTTATCCATTCTAGGGAATTATTTTGTAAAGGGTTTTGAGAGATTGTAATTTAGACTTGGGAAAGTCTAAAGGGGAACCGTGAGAAAGAACGAGAGAAAGAAAAGAGAAGGAGAAGGAGAAGAAAAAGAGAAGTGGCCTAGTAGAGAAGAGAAAAGAACAAGTTTTATGTAATTGCTTTAATTGCTTAAAACATATTAAGAGAAGTTTAAAATCTGAAGTGGTCGTAGGTTTCTTTCTAAGAAGGCCTAGAAAGTTGCCACGTTAAATCTCTTGTCTCCTTTTTACATTCTTGCTTTTGCTTAAGTATTTTGTTAGATTTTAATTTCCGCAAAACTGGGCAAATATACTTGAAAAAGCAATACAACAATTCACCCCCCCTCTTGTGGCATTCATAATCTCTAAGTGTTTCTACAGATGAAAAGAGTAAGAAAGTTTTTATCGTAAGGAAAAACTTTTCCTTTTTTATTGATACATGTCCAAGTCTTTTATTGATTTAGTATGTAATATGATAATTGTATAAATAATAAATAGATAGATAAAATGATATAATTAAAAATAAAAAATTACTTAAATTAACTTAAGTAGTAAAATTAAGGGGGGAAATGTTTCTTATTGTAGTGACACATTAACATTCCTCTATTGTTTTAATATATAAACGACTTTAATGATTTAAAAAATGTGCTCACGATTTTTAATCCATCGATGTGGGAGGAAGAGTTAACTAATTTTAATCATTATTGGGCTGATCACATATTTATGTTTATTAGTGATATGGGTCAGAGTCATGGTGAGAAATAAGAGAAATAATCTAGTTTTATGGGTCTGTGTTATGATGAGAAATAAGAGAAGAATTAACAACTTTATTTTTAAATTGATCTAATAGAGAAATAAGCTAGTTATATGGGTCTGTGTCAGGGTGGGACAATCAACTTTAATTTTTTATAGTAAGTTGGGTGTAATTGTTGTTATTTGCTCAAACCAAAGTATCGATAGTAATTCATCATTAAGTAATAACGAAAGAGTATGACTATTCAATTTTTCTCTTTTTTTTTTACTCATGATCTCATCAATTATGTTAAAAGGATTATTTAGATTGAGATATTTCACGTGAGTTTTTTAATTTACTTGTTGTACTGCTATACGTCCAAGTCTTATATTACATTAGTATATAATATGATAATTGTTTAAATAGATGAATAGATAAATAAAATGACGAATTAATAAATTTCAAAAAGGGAAAAATAATCTACAATCATCAAATCTCTTAATTATTTTTCTAGCATAATCCGACCTATTAATAAACCCTGAATAATCCCAAATTTGAGGGGTATTTGTCTAGGGTAAATTTGGGTAACCCGATGACTTGCTATGGTAGGTAATTCACCAAAAAGTAAACCGAAAATTAATTTAAAATTAGAGAAAATTTTTAAAAATTTACATAAAAATTCAAAATAATGAAAAAAAATCATATACATATATTTTTATCATTTTTAATATTCTTTCGACATTTTTTTCTAATTTATTTTTTTTAAAAAAAAACTTGCTACAACAAGTTATCCTGTGACCGGGTTTACTCTAGAAAAATATCCCTCAAACTTAGGATTATTCATTGTTAATCAATAGCTGAATTATTATAGGAATATCACAAATGAGTTGGAGTCTTTTAGGTCATTTCTCAAAAAACAATTACCTAAAATAACCTTAGTAATAAAATACAAGTAAATTTTTGTTGTTAGAGTGACATGTCCAAATATTGTATTGTTTTAATATATAATATGATTTTTTAAAAACAAAACTTGTTATAGCAAGTCATCCGATTATTGGATTTACCCTAGGAAAATACTCTTCTAACTTAGAATTAATCATGGTTAATAATAGGCTGGATTATTGTAGGAAAATCATGAATAAGTTGGATGCTTTAGGTAATTTTTCAAAAAAACATTACCTGAACGAATTAGTAGTAAAATTGAAAGTAAAATTTTATTGTTGGGTGACATATGTCCAAATCTTCTATCGTTTTAATATATAATATGAATTTTTAAAAATAAAACTTGCTATAGCTAGGGGTGTGCAAAATGAGACTGGACCGGCTGTCCGGACCGGAACCGGGTGAGACCGGACTGGTTGCATCCGGTTTGGTCTCCGGGTCTTACAAATTCGACATTCCGGGTTTCCGGTCCGGTCCGGTCTAAACCCGGAAAAATCCGGGTTGGACCGGATGAGACCGGATGCACATAAAAGTGATTTCGAAAGTGAAAAATATTTACGATCATTATGCATATACTTATTTAAAGGGTTTTAAATATTTTATTTTCAACACAAAATAATTTTTTGATTCAATAGTTTAATTTTATAATAATTAATTTATTAAATTATTTTTTCCGGTCTAACCGGTCCAAACCCGGACCGGACCGGAAGGAATCCGGTCGGGTTAGACCGGGACCAGACCGGATGGAACCGGTCCGGTGTCCGGTCTTAGCATATTCATGATTCCGGTCTTCCGGTCCGGGTTTAGACCGGTGAACACTCCTAGCTATAGCAAGTTATCCGATTACAGGGTTTACACTAGAAAAATAATCCTCAAAGTTAGGATTATTCATGGTTAATAAATAGGCTGGATTATTGTAGGAAAAATCACAATTCTTTTATGATGCGTTTGGAAACACACATTTCATTTGAAATTATGGATTTCAATTATGAAATCATGATGGAGAATTTGAAATGACAAGGATTGGGGTGTCATTCTCAAATCCTCATTTTAATTAACTAATTTTATAACATTGGTGGATTTGTCCCAAATCTAAATTTAAATTCTTGTTATTGCCAAACACTAACTTTAAGTCAAATCCATATTTGCAAATAAAATCATCATTCCCAAACATACCATTAAGTAATTTTTAGAATAATATTACCTTAAATTACCTTAGTAGTAAAATTGGGAGTAAATTTTTCTTGTTGGAGTGTCATATGTCCAAATCTTCTATTGTTTTCACATATAATATGATTTTGTAAAAATAAAACTTGTTATAGCAAGTCATTCGACTATCGGGTTTAACATAGGAAAATACCCCTCTAAGTGAGGATTATTCATGGTTAATCAATAGGCTGAATTATTATAGGAAAATCACAAATAAAAGTTGGATTCTTTCAACTAATTTTTCAAAAAAGAGTATTACTCAAAGTAACCTGAATAGTAAAATTCACAGTAAATTTTTTCTTCTTAAAATGACATATATCCAAATCTTCCATTGTTTTTATATAATATGATTTTTTTTTAAAAAGAAAACTTGTTATGGTAAGTCATCTGGTTACCGCAATTTGTCTAGGAAAATACCCCTTAAACTTGTTAATGATAGTCAAATTAATCATCTTACAAACATCCTTAACACTTAATATTCCCATAGTCATCGTCAATGACATCATCAATTTCATGAGAACACGACAACTCATCAACTTTTTGAGTTGCTTATGTCAGGTGTGTTTTATTTTAGTATATAGTATAGAATAGATATATAATGATGTAATTATATAGATATATGGATCATATGATGTATTAAGAAAATATTACCCAAAATAACCTAAGTTGTTGAATCGTAAAAAATACTTTAGTTGTTATACTGATACATGTGTAAATCTTTTAAAAATACATCACTTGCTGTAGTAAAAAATATTTTAATTGTTTAGATATAGAATTATGAATTTATAACATTAAAAATAAAAATTAATTAAAATAACTCAATTCAAAAGCTACAATGTATAAACGTAATTGAATGATTTACTAGTTTAATCAAAATTGAAAAATATGAAGAAAAAAAATAAAATAAATTCAATAACACCACGTATACACGATTCAAATCTTAGACATGATCACTAACTACAAATTAAGATGATTAATGTCTTGTTTTGTAATAATTTTTAAATTAATCTTCGTTTAAACTTTGTTCACCATGCAGGTGTATCCAAAGCGCTCAATTGATCACTCAATAGAGTTTCTTCCGAATCAAAGCTTATACAACAATTTATCCTCAGCTTTGCTTCATAAAGGAAGGGTTTAATCTTTTTCTATTTGTTTTTTCTCTTTCATAATTTCATTAATTTTGTTAAATTCATCATATTATTTTAAATGCATTTTTATGAATATTTAACTGAATTTACTTATTATTGTTTATAAACACAAGATCTTAGGTTACATAAGTATCAATATTTTGCATAATTTATTCGTATAATACAACTTTAGTTATATATGTATCAAGATTTTAGGTTATATAAGGTTACGTACATCTAACTTAAATGCCCACCCCGAACGTAACTATTTTTAATTGAATGCGAAATTATAATTATTATTCAAGTTAAATAAGAGCATTTCTTCTACATATGTGAATTGATATTTTTAATTGAACGGAACTATTTTGTTTCTTCTCTTTCTTTATATATTCTAATTTATGTTTTCAGTTGCCACTGACCCGTATGTTTAATACAATCTCGGTGTTGATCAGGACACTTATGTACTCAATAAGTCGAATGAATCAAGATCGCATGGAATTGGGAAGGCACCATACGTGTATTATGATAACCAAATTTAAAGGTCAGATTAGTAAACTTTAAATGATTATTCGCTCTAGTAAATATTTTGGTAAAATGATGACTTTAATATGTTAATGTTTAGTTTCACCAGAGATTTCCACTACAAAAAAAATGCAATTTTCCGACTATCCAAAATAGTCGGAATTTGGTCGGTATAGAGCTTTACCGACCAAATTCCGACTATTTTGAGTTAGTCGGCTCAGATTGGTCGGTAAATCATTTTAGTAGGAAAACAGTCGGTATTTTCCTACTAACTAGTCTAGTCGGAAATTAGTCGGAAATTTCCGACTGCCCTTTAGTCGGAAATGGGTCGGTAAGCACTATTTCAGGATCAAACCAAAAATGACCAAAAAAAATTAATAAAATTTTTCCGACCATTTTTTCCGACCAGATTCCGACCAACCGGCCAGTCGGAAAAAAAAAAACCAAAAAAAAAGTTTTTTTTGAATAATGCGCCACGTCACACCCACGTGGCGCCCACATGGACCCCTCACATAATCAGCAGACCAATGTTGCTGGGGAGCTTTGAACACAGGACCTCATGTATATGAGCATATAAGCTTTGAACACAAGACCTCATGTATATGAAGCATATGCTCCAACCACCAAACCAAGAGTCGATTAGTGATACTCTTTGTTATGTTGAATTTATAACATAATATTACTCCTTCCATTTATTATTATTATTATTATTCTTCTTCTTCTTCTTCTTCTTCTTCTTCTTCTTCTTCTTCTTCTTCTTCTTCTTCTTCTTCTTCTTCTTCTTCTTCTTCTTATTATTATTATTATTATTATTATTATTATTATTATTATTATTATATATTGATTAGTATATTATTACTCGCATTAGTGCATTCTTCGTATATTATCACTCGTATTAGTATATTGTTACTCGTATTAGTTGTACAATAATTATTATATTATTAGTTGTATAAGTGCATTATTAGTACTTTAATAGTTGTATTTGCCAATATTAGTCGTATTAGTGCATTATTTGTACTTTATTAGTTATTTAGTCGTATTAGTTATTATTAGTCGTATTAGTCTATCATCATCATCATCATCATCATTAGTTGTACATTATTATTACTTTATTATTATAATTATTATTATATTGTTACTCGCATTAGTGCATTCTTCGTAAATTATTACTCGTATTAGTTGTTAGTATAATGTTACTCTCGTATTAGTCGTATTAGTGTACTATTAGTCGCATTAGTATAGTATTAGTCGTATTATTATTATTATTATTATTATGAGTGTATTAGTATATTAGTATATAAAGTATTAGTCATATTCATGTAGTAATATTAGTATTTTTATTAGTGTATTAGTATATTATTACTTGTATTAATATATTATTACTCGTATAATTTGTTTATTATTAATTGTATTAGTGTATTATAGTACATTAATTATTAGTTGGTTAGTTGATTAGTAAAAAAGAAGAAAACCAACAAAATGCTACCCATAGGATTCAAACACAAGACCTGCTGGACACAAGCAACATCACATACCAACTGAGACAACTACCTATACATGCTATGATACAACGCCTAACATTTATAAATTAGTCCTCCAGGCCAATATTAACATAAAATAATTCCTTAATACCACCGACCAAATACCGACCACATTTTAGTCGGAAAATGGTCTGAAAATTTTCTGACTAAAATTCAGTCGGAAGTTGGTCGGAAAATAATTAATTTTTTTTATTTTTTTTTAAATTGCGACCAAAACCAAATTTAGTAGCAAAATAGTCGGAATTTCCGACTAACACGTATTAGTCGGAAAATCAGTCGGAATTTCCGACTATTTCGGTTAGTCGGTAGTTTTTTGGTCGGTAAGTTGCATTTTTTTTGTAGTGTTCAATCCCAGCTCAAATGCTGAAACAAACTCGAATAAAATGAGTAAAACAGAATATGCCAATTTCGATAATGGAGAATATTTTCAACCGACACTATCTACAATTAGTACATAAATAACATCACTAGAATGGTACTTAGCTCACCAGGTAAGCCATCAGATAGAAGTTTGATTTGAAGTCACAAACTTAATCAATATGATATTCTAATTATTAGTATTATTTGTCTTATTTTTGTGCATTGTTATTTTTCTCAATTTTCAAGGTAATTATTAAAGATCCATCAAAGAACTCAAAACAAAAAAAAGTATCTCAAATAATTTAATTAATTACTTTGAAGCAGAGCCATCTATATCGAATCAAGGCAATAGTTATAATGATATTTCTATAAATCTCGAATTAAAATTGTGAACGAGGTTTTATTTTTTTTTTTTTTTTTGCATTTTGTTCATCATGTTTAGATTATTTTTTTGTTATATAAAATTTATAACGAATAGACGTGTGTTTCATAGTCCACACCAATATTTGTATGAAGTAACCAGCATTTTATGAGCTTTTTTTTTCAATGGTTTAACCTTTCTCTCTCCTGTGCCTTTTTTTATGCACGTGAGTCTTAGTTTACTCGTTTACAGCGTTTTTATCTATATATTTTCCAAACTTACAAATAAAATAAAAAGTATATATTTGCAACTGTTTTTTGTTGGGCTACATTTATTTTTATTTTATTTTATTCACAAACAATATATATTCATTTCCAAACTGGATCTTTCCCATTCCTGTTCAATAATATGCTAAAAAGATGCCTCAGATTGAAAATCTTTAGTTTTCAACTTCTCCACTTATGAACATTTTTTAAATTTGCATAGTGACCTCGAGCTTTTAATTTTTTTATGTGGTAAACAAAATGTTAAATTCTTTGGTAGTATTCATTTTGAACAAATTTTAATGTTTTGACTTATCCGGATAGATTTATAATAATTTTTTCCAAGTAATAGAATGAAATTAACGTTACCTCGTCTACATCAATAAATAATACAATTAACAATTTTGATTACAACATTTGGCAAATCTTTGTAAAAAAAATATTTAAAGTTTAAGATATTTAGTTTATTAAATATATCAATTAAAAAATTTGATTATTTCAAGTGGCATATTTTCTTAAGGATGCAAATATAATTTTCCAATTCTTTTAGTTGATCATAAGGTTGATCATTTTAATTTAAAAAACTTATCTAGAATAATCCAATTTTATTTATTTTCGTGTAATAATCATAATTTTTTATTAACCCTTTATAAACCCTATTATAGTATCACCTATCCAAGAACATTGTTACCCAAATGTTTGTAGGTTTTTATACAATAATTGCTACAAAACGAATTAACATACTAAAAAGAATATTAATTGTTATAATATTCTTTATATATATATATATATATATATATATATATATATATATATATATATATATATATATATATATATATATATATATATATATATATATATATATATATATATATATATGGGATTTAGATCTGCTGAAAACCAATTAAAATGGTGAAAACTGAAAATAGGGGTACATAAAAGCTCAAAGAGAGTACATATTTAGGTGACAGTTTTGTAGATAATTAGGCATTTCCTAAATAGTGTACATATATTGTAAATAATATGAACTTTTTTCTTCACAAGAAATATGTACACTCTATACGATAATATGTACCTCTTTTGCTATAATATGTATACCTTTGTCTCACTACAAAAAAAGTTACAGCTACCCGCGCTTAAAAATGCTTTTAGGCACGCTTATATGTGAGGCTGATGGATTTAGCCACACTTAAAAAAGCGAGGTATGTGCTTGTGTGGGTAAATTTTTGGCACGCTTAATAACCGTGGCTAGAATTACTCTTTGTCACACTTATAATAGTGGCTGGTAATACCTATAGCCACGCTTATAGCTGTTGTAAACTATCCTCACTTAATAAGCGAGGCTTAATTATTTCATAGTCAATTGTTTTACTCTTGTTTTCACACACATATAAGCGCGGCTAATGAGTAAAATTGAAATTTTAAATAATTTTGGCAGTAAATTATTATTATTATTATTTATTATTATTATTATTATTATTATTATTATTATTATTATTATTATTATTATTATTATTATTATTATTATTATTATTATTATTATTATTATTATTATTATTATTATTATTAAATAATTTTGGCGGTAAACCAGTCTCACCACCACCAACACATGTACCATCACCACCACCATCACACATACCCACTTCTCCACCAACATTTACTTCACACGTATCACCTACACACACCACCCCTGGTTTTGACACTAACCCCTCCACTGTTCCTCCTGCTAACCTTGATCTTATTCTCTCCAAGTTTGTTGATTTTCAGTCTCAACTCTACGCCTTTCAAGATGAAGTTCGTGTCTCACTTGCTTCCATCACTGATCAGCTGTCCCAGATGGAGAATCGTCTTGGAGCAATGCTAGATACGGTTGAAGTGCAGACTGAGTTCGTTGATGAGGAGACTGCCCACTGATCCCTTCTTCTGCCTACTTAATCATTTTTAGTTTGTTGGCCATATCGCATGTCTGTTTAACAATCAAACATTTTATTTTTTTTCCACAATTTTATTGTTTTCTACTTTAATTAACTTTTAATCTACTACTTTCATATGGTCTATGATGCATATATGCTGCATATCTTGTTAATGTTCTGGTATTTGCTAAGTTATTTGCTGCTTACTTTCTTAATTTCACTAATGCTTGCCTTAGTGCTGTGGTTTGATACATCCCGTCCTTTTTGATTGATGTCAAAAGGGGGAAGAAAGGCAACAAACTTATGCTGATGCTTATGCATGCTTATGCTCTGATATTTATCTATTACATATCTGTTGATACATGGGAGAATTATATGCTCTAGATTTCTAAATTTTTCAAATTTTTAATTGCTTTGTTTTTAAATGAAAATTATATTTCATGCTTTATTTTTCATCATGCTTTATTTTGATTATCATTATTACTGTTTTGAGTATTACTGTTTTGCTTCATTTAGAAAATAATCAAAACTTGTTAAGATTTTCGAAAATTCACATAGGTTGATACATTTACTATATTTTGATACTTAAGTTGTTATATTAATATTTTTTGGAATATGATTAATTTTTAAAGACATTAATTTTTGGAATATGATACTAATTGATATGTTTTAAAACTTAATCTTAGAGTAAACTGTTTTAAATGAATACTTGGTAAATTATAATTTGATTTGCTAAAGTTACTTAGACTTGCTCAAATCTCTTGCATGCTCTATTTTATTTATTTTACTCTAGTCCTAATTAAGTTTGTTTATAAAGTTTGCCATCATCAAAAAGGGGGAATTTGTTGGCCTAATTGAGTTTTGATGATGACTTAACAATTATAAACAAACAAACCATAGAGATTGTTTTGTAGGTCATATATCCGATTTGTAAAAATCGTCGATGGCACCTAAAGGCTTGCTTAAAGAATAATGTACGTGTCAAAGTCAATGTCAATGTCAAAGTCAAAGTCAAAGCAGTCAACCTTGGAGTCCAAGTAGAAAGTCAAAAGAAGGTTCAATTACTGCTGTTCCAAGTTTGATAAATTAAAAAGCAATCTGACGGAGACAGTGCAGTGTTCCTAGCGAAGCAGATCTGAGAAGAAAGTCAAAATGAAACATAGGAAAATAAGTTTTTCTTGCTTAAGTTATTTGTACGGGTAAAGTCTAAAATATATTGCATAAAGAAATTAATTGGCAAAATTAACTAACCTAAAAACGTGAGTTTAAGCTCCCTGAGTTTTCTCCACATAAATAGAAAATTAGTTAAAGATAAATGAATCTTACTATTTTTAGCCTAAAATAACCGATTAACATTGAGTAACCTCCAAGGCTTTTCTCCACTATTCCCACATCTTAGATTAAGGGAAATATGGTAGCAATGCACGGTTGATTACATATAAAAGAAAATAAACAACCGGCCAGCTGAGTGTGTGTGCCCAATTCAAGAATTCAAGAGAGATCACCAAAGGAAAGAAAAATATTCATTCTTTTAATTGCCAATTAATTCACAAATATTTTTCTTATGCAATCTTTAAGTCTTTATCCATTCTAGGAAATTATTTTGTAAAGGGTTTTTGAGAGATTGTAATTTAGACTTGGGAAAGTCTAAAGGGGAACCGTGAGAAAGAACGAGAGAAAGAAAAGAGAAGGAGAAGGAGAAGAAGAAGAGAAGTGGCCTAGTAGAGAAGCGAAAAGAACAAGTTTTATGTAATTGCTTTAATTGCTTAAAACATATTAAGAGAAGTTTAAAATCCGAAGTGATCGTGGGTTTCTTTCTAAGAAGGCCTAGAAAGTTGCCACGTTAAATCTCTTGTCTCCTTTTGATATTCTTGCTTTTGCTTAAGTATTTTGTTAGATTTTAATTTTCGCAAAACTGGACAAAAATACTTGAAAAAGCAATACAACAATTCACCCCCCCTCTTGTTGCATTCATAATCTCTAAGTGTTTCTACAGATGAAAAGAGTAAGAAAGTTTTTATCGTAAGGAAAAACTTTTCTTTTTTTATTGATACATGTCCAAGTCTTTTATTGATTTAGTATGTAATATGATAATTGTATAAATAATAAATAGATAGATAAAATGATATAATTAAAAATAAAAAATTACCTAAATTAACCTAAGTAGTAAAATTAAGGGGGAAATGTTTCTTATTGTAGTGACACATAACATTCCTCTATTGTTTTAATATATAAACGACTTTAATGATTTAAATACTGTGCTCACGATTTTTAATCCATCGATGTGGGAGGAAGAGTTAACTAATTTTAATCTTTATTGAGCTGATCACATATTTATATTTATTACTGATATGGGTTAGAGTCATGGTGAGAAATAAGAGAAATAAGCTAGTTTTATGGGTCTGTGTTATGATGAGAAATAAGAGAAGAATTAACAACTTTATTTTTAAATTGATCTATTAGAGAAATAAGCTAGTTATATGTGTCTGTGTCTAGGTGGGACAATCAACTTTAATTTTTTATAGTAAGTTGGGTGTAATTGTTGTTATTTGCTCAAACCAAAGTTTCGATAGTAATTCATCATTAAGTAATAACGAAAGAGTATGACTATTCAATTTTTCTCTCTTTTTAGTACTCTTGATTTCATCAATTATGTTAAAAGGATTATTTAGATTGGGAAACTTCAAGTGGTAATCCTTAGTTTTTCACTTTACTTGTTGTACTGTTGTACGTCCAAGTCTTATATTGCATTAGTATATAATATGATAATTGTTTAAATAGATGAATAGATAAATAAAATGACGAATTAATAAATTTCAAAAAGGGAAAAATAATCTAGAATCATCAAATCTCTTAATTATTTTTCTAGCATAATCCCACCTATTAATTAACCCTGAATAATCCCAAATTTGAGGGGTATTTGTCTAAGGTAAATTTGGATAACCCGGTGACCTACTATGGTAGGTAATTCACCAAAAAGTAAATCGAAAATTAATTTAAAATTAGAGAAATTTTTTAAAAATTTACATAAAAATTTCAAAATAATGAAAAAAAATCATATATATATATATATATATATATATATATATATATATATATATATATATATATATATATATATATATATATATATATATATATATATATATATATATATATATATATATATATATATTATCATTTTTAATATTCTTTCGACATTTTATTCTAATTTATTTTTTTTAAAATAACACTTGCTACAACAAGTTATCCAGTCACCGGATTTACTCTAGAAAAATTTCCCTCAAAGTTAGGATTATTCATTGTTAATCAATAGGCTGGATTATTATAGGAAAATCACAAATGAGTTGGAGTCTTTTAGGTCATTTCTCACAAAAAAGTTACCTAAAATAACCTTAGTAATAAAATACAAGTAAATTTTTGTTGTTAGAGTGACATGTCCAAATTTTCTATTGTTTAAAAATATAATATGATTTTTTAAAAATAAAACTTGTTATAGCAAGTCATCCGATTATTGGATTTACCCTAGGAAAATACCCCTCTAACTAAGAATTAATCATGGTTAATAATAGGCTGGATTATTGTAGGAAAATCACAAATAAGTTGGATGCTTTACGTAATTTTTCAAAAAACATTACCTAAACGAATTAGTAGTAAAATTGAAAGTAAAATTTTATTGTTGGGTGACATATGTTGTAAAATCCCGTAGTTTAACTCGGATCGGTTTAAAAGAGAAAACGACTTCTTGAAGAACCAAATACAGTTCGAGTCAAACCCGGGCGTTAAACGGATAGTTAAAACGGATTCATAACGAAACAAAACTTGCAGACCGAGTTCTAATAGTGTTATTATAATCTACCAGACATAAAGAAACTTAGCAGCGGATAAGTTCGTAGTATAGGTCTAATTATTACAACTCGAGAGCGTTCACGCCTCATAAAACCAATCATTTAAAAAGTACGAAAACTTAAGTCCATAATAAATTCTGGACTTTGACAATTTATTTCTCCCATAGTAATCCTCACTCCCCATACCTGCAATTAACTTACTGCTAGTCATTATCCAAGAAGGAAACGACATCATCGCAAAACCGTTAAGGTCAAAAGTACACGTCAGGAAGAAGTCGTAATTCATTTAATTCGAGTACAATAAATTTAAAGATGATAACTTTAATAATTTCGAGTTTCAGTTAGTCAGCCATACTGCTGTATCTTTTTCAGCCATACTGCTGTATCTTTTCCAGCCATACTGCCGGTACCACTCCAAACTCCATAGGCGAGACAATACGTTAGGGGGAGCTAACCCCTAAGCAAGTCTCTACCATAGACACATGTCCTACTTCGGTGCCTATGGTTAAGTATGCATACCCCCGCGGTGGCTCATAGGCTCCAAAGGCCGCGAGTAATTCATTCCACCAATTGACGTCATACTACGTCCACTTTCAAGTTAGTGAGGTCATACTACCTCTGCTTATTAATATGTTATAATAGAATAAATTATTCGGAAGCGCATCAATATTCATACTACATGCCCATACTTTACCTTTGTTACCATTATCATATGGTACGTAACATATACTATAATTCTATGCTGCATGTACGTACCTTGATCAAGCAAACAAAGCACAAGGTCCTAATCAATTTTCGGTCACGAATCGGCTTCCTACAAGGTATAACCGTATTCGGAAATAAGAACACATTCACATCTTCCTAAAGGCAAACCACATCACATACATACAACTACCATCACACATAGAACACATACACATATCAGGAGACATATACCACAATCCTAAATCACATTAAACACTTAGAATAACACAACATATGAATCTGTCCAGAAACTTGTCATAACACTGTCAAACTGGAAATCCGACTTCACCGTTGCGTCCGGAAGGCATTAAAACCCCCGGGTACCAATTTTCATGATTTATAACATAGTATAGATATTTTTAACCTAATTTCAAAGCCAAAATGCTCCAAAAACACCATTTTTCATAATTTTCCAATCCCACGGGATTTTATCAATTCTTGTTCAAAATTCATATAAATTCCAATTTCTACATTTCCTATTAAATCTTTATCATACAAATCATAAATTCATGCTCACATAAAAGAAATCATTTTCAAAATCCATAATTAATAAATTCTTAAACAAATCATTCCTCCATTTTAGATCTCATGCCATACCAAGACATCCTCTTATATTTCAATAAAACTTCTCCTTAAAAATTCTACTTTAAACATATATTTTATTATCATCATTATTATTATTATTTTTATGATTAATATGATTATTTTACACATCCTTCAACAACTTAGTTTAACATGCTCTTTTTCAAGACAATTCCCACAACACAACATCCAACACCACCAATTGACAATTATTTAATAATAACCATACTACTATAAAAATCATGGAAGAAATTATGCTAAAATTCATTCAACACCATACATTACATACTCTTTACAATTATATTTAAAATTTAATAAAAGATAAACACATAGAATTACTTACAATGAGATGGAAAACACCAAAATTCAAGAGTGACAATGCAAAGTGGCGTGTGGGCTTAGAGTTTTAGGGCTTGTTTTCTTGAAGTTTTAGGAATAATGAAGGTTACAGAGGATTCTTAGACTTTAGGCAATAAGAAATGTTTAAGGAAATGAATTGATTAAGAGATAATGGCAATTATTCTCTCAATAATCATGGGGGTTACAAATCCCATGAAGAACCCCCCATATGCCCGGCCCCTGTCATTTCCCTCTTAATATTTTTTTTTTGTTAATTTAAATTAAGAAGAGTTTAAAGTTTTTGGGCCCAAAAGGTTTTAAAGGTTTAAGAGTTACACAATGCATGTCCAAGCCCCATTTGAAAACATAAGCTACTAATTAATATGAAATACTAGTAATTTCTATTAAATATATCGAAATTTATCGTTTCAAAATATCGGAGTGTTACATATGTCCATTATTCTATCGTTTTAATATATAATATGAATTTTTAAAAATAAAACTTTCTATAGCAAGTCATCCGATTACAAGGTTCACTCTAGAAAAATAATGCGCAAAGTTAGGATTATTCATGGTTAATAAATAGGCTAGATTATTGTAGGAAAAATCACAATTCTTTTAAGTAATTTTTAGAATAATATTACCTTAAATTACCTTAATAGTAAAATTGGGAGTAAATTTTTCTTGTAGGAGTGACATATGTCCAAACTTCTATTGTTTTCACATATAATATGATTTTGTAAACATAAAACTTTTGATAGCAAGTCATTCGATTATCGGGTTTAACATAGGAAAATTCCCTTCTAAGTTAGGATTATTCATGGTTAATCAATAGGCTGAATTATTGTAGAAAAATCACAAATAAAAGTTGAATTCTTTCAACTAATTTTTCAAAAAAGAGTATTACTCAAAGTAACTGAATAGTAAAATTAAAAGTAAATTTTTTCTTATTGGAATTACATAATATGATTTTTTTTAAAAATAAAACTTGTCATGTTAAGTCATCTGGTTACCGCAATTTGTCTAGGAAAATACCCCTTAAAGTTAGGATTATTCATGGTTAATCAATAGGTTGAATTATTATTGGAATAAGTTGAAAGTAAATTTCTCTTGTTGGGGTGACATATGTCCAAATATTCTACTATTTTCTAATATATACAATAATTTTTAAAAAATATAAAACTTGAAATAGCAAGTAATCACCGGATTTAATTTAGGAAAATACCCCTATTAGGACTATTCATGGTTAATGAATAAATAGGTTGAATTATTGTAGGAAAATCACAACCAGGTTGGATGCTTTTAGGTAATTTTTCTCAAAAAAAAAAAACCTAAAAGAACGTAAAATTGAAAGTAATTTTTCTTGTTAGCTTGACCTATGACCAAATATTTGATTGTTTTAACATATAATATAATTTTTTCAAAAATTAAACTTGCTATTTATCCGATTACCGAGTTACCCCTCAAAGTTAAGATTATTTATAGTTAATCAACAGGCTGGATCATTATGGGGAAATCTAAAATAGGTAGGATTCTTTTATGTAATTTTCAAAAAAAAAAAAAATTATCTTAAATAACCTTAATATTAAAATTTTAAATAAATTTTTTCTTGTTGGACTGACATATGTCCAAATCTTTTATTATTTTAATATATAATATGATTTAAAATTTTTTTATAAAACTATAGCAAGTCATCCGATTACCGGGTTTACTCTAATAATAACCCTCAAAGATATGATTATTCATGGTTAATCAGTAGATTGGATTATGGTAGGAAAATCACAAATAAGTTGGATTCTAACCGGTAAATATTTACAAAAAAATATTACCTAAAATTAACTTTGCAGTAAAATTAAATGTAAATTTTTCTTGTTAAAGTGACATATGTCCAAATGTTCTATTATTTTAATATATAAAAAATTTATAAAACTATAGCAAGTCATCCGATTACCGGGTTTACTCTAATAATAACCCTCAAAGATAAGATTATTCGTGGTTAATCAATAGATTGGATTATGGTAGGAAAAAAACAATTAAGTTGGATTCTAACCGTTAAATATTTAGAAAAAAATATTACCTAAAATTAACTTTGCAGTAAAATTTAAAGTAAAATTAAATGTAAATTTTCCTTGTTTAGATATATAATTATGAATTTATAACATTAAAAATAAAAAATTACTTAAACTAACTCAATTCAACAGCTACAATGTATAAACGTAATTAAATGATTTACTAGTTTAATCAAAATTGAAAAATAAGAAGGAAAAAAGTAAAATAAATTCAATAACACCACGTATACACCATTCAAATCTTAGACATGATGACTAACTACACATTAAAATGATTAATGTCTTGTTTTGTAATAATTTTTATATTAATCTTCGTTTAATCTTTGTTCACCATGCAGGTGTATCCAAAGCGCTCAATTGATCACTCAATAGAGTTTCTTCCGAACCAAAGCTTATACAACAATTTATCCTCAGCTTTGCTCCATAACGAAAGGGTTTAATCTTTTTCTATTTGTTTTTTCTCTTTCATAATTTCATTAATTTTGTTAAATTCATCATATTATTTTAAATGCATTTTTATGAATATTTAACTGAATTTACTTATTATTTTTTATAAACATAAGATTTTAGGTTACATAAGTACCAATATTTTACATAATTTATTCGTATAATAAAACTTTAGTTATATATGTATCAAGATTTTAGGTTATATAAGGTTAGGTACATCTAACTTAAATTCCTACCCTGAACGAAACTATTTTTAATTGAATGCGAAATTATAATTATTATTCCTTCTACATATGTGAATTTATATTTTTGATTGAACGGAACTATTTTGTTTCCCCTCTTTCTTTATATATTCCTAATTTATGTTTTCAGTTGCCATTGACCCGTATGTTTAATACAATCTCGGTGTTGATCAGGACACTTATGCACTCAATAAGTCGGATGAATCAAGATCGCATGGAATTGGAAAGGCACCTTACGTGTATTATGATAACCAAATTTAAAGGTCAGATAATTAGTAAACTTTAAATGATTATTCGCTCTATTAAATATTTAGGTAAAATGATGACTTAAATATGTTAATGTTTAGTTTCACCATAGATTTCAATCCCAGCTCAAGTGCTGAAACAAGCTCGAATAAAATGAGTAAAACAAAATATGCCAATTTCGATAATGGAGAATATGTTCAACCGACACTACCTACAATTAATCCATATATAACATCACTGGAATGGTACTTAGCTCACCAGATAAGCCATCAGATAGAAGTTGGATTTGAAGTCACAAACTTAATCAATATGATATTATAATTATTAGTATTATTTATCTTATTTTTGTGGATTGTTATTTTTCTCAATTTTCAAGGTAATTATTGAAGATCCATCAAAAAACTCAACACAAGAAAGAAATATCTCAAATAATTTAATTAATTACTTTGAAGCAGAGCCATCCATATCAAATCAAGGCAATAGTTATAATGATATTTCTATAAATCTCGAATTAAAATTGTGAACGAGGTTTTATTTATTTATTTTTTTTTGCATTTTGTTCATCATGTTTAGATCATTTTTTCGTTATATAAAATTTATAACGAATAAACGTGTGTTTCATAGTCCACACCAATATTTGTATGAAGTAACCAGCATTTTATGAGTTTTTTTTTCAATGGCTTAAGCTTTCTCTGTGCTTTTTTTTATGCATGTGATTTTTAGTTTACTCGTTCAGCGTTTTTATCAATATATTTTCCAAACTTTCAAATAAAATAAAAATTATATATTTGCATTGACTCTTTTTTGTTGGGTTACATTCATTTCTATTTTATTTTATTCACAAAAATTGTACATTCATTTCCAAATTTTTCAAAAAGTTTCACCACTGGATCCTTCCCATTTCTGTTCAATAATATGCTAGAAAGATGCCTCAGATTGAAAATCTTTAGTTTTCAACTTCTCCACTTATAAACGTTTTTTAAATCTACATAGTGACCTCGAGCTTTTAATTTTTTATGTGGTAAACAAATTAAAATATTAAATTCTTTGTTAGTATTTATTTCGAACAAATTTTCAATATAATGCTCCCCGACATCCATAATGGTGATCAAGGAGCTTGTTTTTATGCTTATAATAAATTGATAATAAATAAATCTCTTTTTTTTTTCTTTTCCTTTACGGTATACTACATTCTAAAATTAGTGTTTTTTTTTAATGTTTTGACTTTTCGAGATAGATTTATATTAATTTTTTCCATGTAATAGAATGAAATTAACGTTACCTCTTCTAAATCAATAAATAATACAATTAACTATTTTGATTACAACATTTGGCAAATCTTTGTAAAAAAATATTTAAAGTTTAAGATATTTAGTTTATTAAATATATCAATTAAAAAATTTGATTATTCCAAGTGACATATTTTCTTAAGGATGCTAATATAATTTTTCAATTCTTTTAGTTGATTATAAGGTTGATCATTTTAATTTCGAAAACTTATCTAGAATAATCCAATTTTATTTATTTTCGTGTAATAATCATAATTTTTTATTAACCCTTTATAAACCCTATTATAGTATCACCTATCCAAGAACAGTGTTACCCAAATGTTTGTAGGTTTTTATTAATAAAAAAAAATTAAAAAAAGAGAGTACATATTTGGGTGACAATTTTGTAGATAATTAGACATTTGCTAAATAGTATACATATATTGTAAATAATATGAACTTTTTTCTTCACAAGAAATATATACACTCTATAAGATATACCTCTTTTGCTATAATATGTATACTTCTGTCTCACTACAAAAAAGTTACAGCTACCCACGCTTATATGTGAGGCTGATGGTTAGCCACGCTTAAAAAGGTGAGGTCTGTGCTTGTGTGGGTAAATTTTTGGCACGCTTAATAAGCGTGGCTAGAATTACTCATTGTCACACTTATAATAGTGGCTGGTAGTACCTATAGCCACGCTTATAGCTGTTGTAAACTATCCTCACCTAATAAGCGAGGCTTAATTATTTCATAGTCAATTGTTTTACTCTTATTTTCACACACATATAAGCGCGGCTAATGAGTAAATTTGACATTTTAAATAATTTTGGCGGTAAATTATTATTATTATTATTATTGTTATTATTTAATTATTATTATTATTATTATTATTATTAGTAGTAGTATTAATTATTATTATGATTTTGGCAAATACAAATTTTTTTCATTTACCTAAAAAAAACAAATTATTATTATTATTATTATTATTATTATTATTATTATTATTATTATTATTATCATTATTATTATTATTATTACAAAATTGCTAGCTAGCAGTGTCAAAAAACTATACAAAGCTAATAGAATCGCCCCTCACAAGAGCAATAAAAGAAGAGTAAAATGCCAAAAGCTGCTAGAAACAACATCAGATGCCAAAAACTGAATACCCAAGACAAAGAAATCCATCAATTCAACGAGTAGCTATCCACCAAGACAAAAATCTAGACAATGAACTTATATTTTGTGATCAGCTCACTCAATATAATACCATTCAAATACAAACCATAGAATTATATTAACATGTTAAGGCCTAGACAATGATCACACTTAAACTACCATTTATTGAAACATATTGAGCAAAAAGGATAAGTTGATCTTTTTCTTGCGTCTGGAAAGATTGTCTAAGCTAACATATAAGTGAAGAGGCGGTATTAATACAATGCATCTAACTACAGTGACCTACTTAACAACAGAAGCAACAAATCAGCAGCAACAAATTGAAGAATATATATGCAGCAGATCAGAATATACAACAACTAAACCACTATGAAGCAGCAACAAATCAGCAACTACAATTTAACAGCACAAATGTCTTAAGGATGGACTTGTACACATAAGCTCAGATCAAGTCTGATGGACTCACATATATGCCATAATGTTTTCGGTTCTCATCCCAATTATTACACCCAAATTGAGAGTTTCATTCATTCGTAAAACTGCACACCAAAAAACCACTAGTGTCGATTGTCGAACAATAAAAGAACACGCAACTATATATCTAAGATTTACATATACGTTCAGTTGTAGCTCCATGAACCTTTGATAAAAACTTTCAAAAGAACAATCAATATTAGTCTAGATTAAAGAGTACCACAGTTATCATGAAGAAACCAAGGAAGAATTAAACCAATTCAAATACGTTTAACTCAGGCAGTAACTTACTGTTGAATGACATGTTTTGTTTTTTCTTCATCATTTTGACCCGTAGGAGTTCTACACAAGAAACATATTAGTTAAAATTATGCTTCTGGTGACTGAGATGGCATCACTTTTCAAGCAAGAACTGATTTTAATATGCCAAAACCACGAAATTGAGTTTATCCTACACTTTACCTTGTGAGGAGGCAGGAAGCAATGTCATGACCCAACTAGGTCTCAGGATAAAATGAAAACCTATATTTAAACATCAAAAATATGAACTTATAACTCTCGTAGACATAGTACAAAAATGCGGTCACGGTCGCGATCGCGGATAACGAAAACGGAAAAAATGCGATTATCGCGGAACGGATCGCGATTAGGATATTGTTATCAATAATCTATTTCCTAAAAAGTATTTATTAATTTTTAAGTTATTTATTATAAATGTTGATTAGACTATGTACTACTCATAAGAACTAATACTCCCTCCGTTTTCATAGTTCTTCTCACTTTCCACATTTGGAAATTTTTAAAAGTTCTTCCCATTTATAATCTTTCTATTTTAGTAACCAATAGAATTCAAGAAAATTATTACACTTACACCCTAATCTATGAATAATTTACATGTTAATTCCCAATGCATTTACGTTACATACACCCAATGAAACATAATGATATTATTACACTTACACTTTAATCAATAAAATCTTTATTTTTTATATTATTTTACTCAACTCTCATAGTATCTATTTTGTAATTATAATTTATCTTGAGTTCTTCCCAGATTCCAAATGAGAAAATAAAAAAACAACGGAGGGAGTATAAAAAAACAGTAATCATAAAATCATAATCTATTAGTAGTAAATTAGTACTCAAATCAGAATTAAAAAATTAACTTCCATTATTGCAAATACATTAGTGAAAGTATTTAGCAAAGTAATAATTAAATGCACTCCTATACAAGTCTATACTATACATTATAGGTACTATAAAGTAAAGTTGTAATAGTACTTTTAATATGGCTACAGACTTTTTGAGTTCTACTCCTATTATTTTATTTTCTGGAAACAAATAAATAAAAAAAAAACAAATGCAAGTGGATTTCTATTTTCAAATACTACCGTTCTTCGTCTTCTACATTCTAACTTCTAACTAGGAGTGAACACCGGTTCAAACCCGGACCGGATCGGACCGGAACCGGTTGGACCGGAAGACCGGATTATGAAATTTTGAGACTCGGAGACTGGACCTGTTACATCCGGTCCGGTTTCGGTCCAACTCTGAAAAGTACCGGTTGGACCGGCTAACTCAATTTTTTTGAATATTGAAATTCTATGAAAATGTATTTTATGAACTAATATTGTCTTACCGATTACCATCCTTCATCATTTAAAAAATTTTATTTATAAATTTAAATTTCATGGTATTTTAATGAATTAATTAATATTAGCTAACTGAAATCTATAATTAAAGTTAAACTAATATTTTAAAGAAATAATAAAAAATATTAACCAAATACATATTTTAAAAGATATATAATCCAAAATTTCCAATAGCTTTCAAACATATTAGATGAAAAAACTTTAAGTATAGAAGAGGATGAAGTTCCAATAAGCATCAGTACAGAATGATGCAGCAGCCCCAGTACTGATCTTGAATACATATTAAGTGTTAACCGGTCCTATCCGGTCTGACCCTAAATTATCCGGGTTTGGACCGGACAGGACCGGAACCCGGATTTCATAATTTTTAAGGACCGGAGACCGGACCTGATGCTTCCGGTCCGGACCGGTTTCGGTCCGGGTTCAACCGGTTCCGGTCTGGACCGCCGGTCCGGTCTAATTTTGCACACCCCTACTTCTAACTACTACCTAAGTTCATCTCTCTTTCAACACTAGATCAAGGTAATTTCATGGTGATTGGGATTCAAAGTAAGTTTTTTCTAGGAAGATCAACTCTTCAAATCTTGCTTGAAAAATCAATGTTTTGCAAATGAAAACGGATAACGGCCGCCAGAATGCGGTCAAATCGTCCGATTCCCGAGTTGAAGTGGCGTTTTTCTACACTCCGTTCCAAATGGCGAGTTTTCGGAACGCAGGAACAAATTTCCGTTCTAACTCGACCGCATTTCGACACCATGCTTGTAGATGTTCAGATGTCAATTAGTCATTGGCTTAATTGTTCGAGGTTAAATGGAAAGATGATTCATGTTTCTATTCTCATGAACAATTATACATTGCAAGCAGGGGCGGATTTAATGGGGTATCCGGGTAGGCAGTGGACAGCACTTAAATTTTGAAAAAAAACAAGTATAGAACAAGAATATAAGGTATATCAGTTGGTAAGGTACTTTAACTAATATGCTGGACATCACAGGTTCAAAACCTTCTTACCACATTTTTGCATTTTTTTGTAATTTTCGAAAATTTAATAGTGGTAACCTTTCAAATGCCCATTTGCTTTCATCATTCTTTGAAAAAAAACCCTAACCTAATTTCCATTTGTAATTGCCATCTTTTCATCTGCACCACCGGCCGACGACCGTCGCTCTTGCCCACAGCCCGGCAGTTCATTTGATATCTCTGGACTCTTCTCGTCTTCTCCGGTTCCATCTCGTCTTCTCGTCTTCTCGTCTTCTCTATAGACTGTACCGCAGGTTCAGGTATGAATATGATTCCTTTTCCAGTTTCCTTGTTTTGTTTTAGTTGGTTTCATTTTTAGATAATTAGTGATTGACCTCCAGTAGTTGGTTCCATCTTATATGAATTTGATTAATCAAATTAGGCTTACTTTTACTTATTTTCTAAAGTTTATTGTTTTAGGTTGAAATTACTTGTTTGCATTAGGTTGAAATTTATAGTGGATTGATGATTAATTTTTTTCAAAGTTTGTCAAAGATATTATGCGTCGTTTTCAGAACATGAAAACTCGGCGTGGACAATTACCTTAATCAATTGTTGTTTAATGTAATTTTTTGAACACAATGTGAAATGAAAATTTGGCGTGGATAACCCTTGTTTATTTTTCTGGTTCCGCCCCTGATTGCAAGTCAAATTAATCAGAAGCCTCAAGCATAATATTTATAAAATCTTTATTTCGGCAGCAAATGATTTCGTATTCAGCACAAGTAAAGAGTATAACCTGAAGAGCTTGGTGTTGTGGCTGACGTTTGCAATCTCATGAAGTTTGAATTCTAGCTACTTATCTGGATTCAGTGTTGGAAAATAACAAATTTTTAGTAAAAAAATCAATAAATCAAAGAACTCACAACACCATCTCAACAATCCGGTGTAAACAAAAATACGAAGAAACAAATTTATGGTAAAATCAAAGAAAACAAAATATGATAATTGTATTGAAACATATCCCTAAAAATAGATACATAAAATTATTTAGTATGTAATATGATAATTGTATAAATAATAAATAGATACATAAAATGATAAAATTAAAAATAAAAAATTAATACCTAAAATAACCTAAGTAGTAAAATTAAGGGGGGAAATAATGTTTCTTATTGTAGTGACACATTAACATTCCTCTAATGTTTTAATATATAAACGACTTTAATGATTTAAAAAATGTGCACACGATTTTTAATTCATCGATGTGGGAGGAAGAGTTAACAAATTTTAATCTTTATTGGGATGACATATTTATATTTAGTGATGATATGGGTCTGAGTCATGGTGAAAAATAAGAGAAATAAGCAGTTATATGAGTCTTTGTCATGGTGAGAACTAAAAGAATAATTAACAGTTTTAATTTTAAATTGATCAATTAGAGAAATAAGCTAGTTATATGGGTTTGTGTGAGGGTGGGACATTTATACTAGACGAACTGCTTATTCTATCGTGGCTCCTAATAGGGGTCGCTTGGATTGAGAGTAAATATTTAAGGGGTAATAAAAGCCAAAGTAGGAATTTAAGGTTAGTTAGATAGGTGATTAAAGGAATTTGATTGTTGGACAGGTAAAAAAATGAATTAGAAGGTAATGAAAAAATAGAGAAAATAGCAATAAGTTCCCTTATTTTGGGGTATAAATTTACCCTAGGGGGAGGTGGAGGAATTCTTTACCTCCAAATGAGTGAAATCAAACTCTTTTTCTATTTATATTTTTTATTTTACTTCTATTCAACCTCTATCACAATTATTTCAATAACTTCATTTGCATATCTAATTACCTTTGTTACATTAGTTTGACTTTTTTTACTACCTTAAATATTTACTCTCAATCCAAGCGACCCTTAGTCTAACTTTTTATATTAGATCGTCCTCTTTAATTTGCATTTATTATTATTTTATTTGATTGTAATCCCATTATTTTTATCTATTTTCTTTCCCACATTATCATCTAGTCTCTTGAGAAATCGTCTATTTAAGAGACATTTCTCAAAACGAGCCCATTAAGGATTAATACCTACTTACTTTATTCTTAATGCCTACATACATTATCCTTAATGCTTAAATACCGTATCCTTAACGTCTACTTCCAATATATTAAATGTCTACTTACATCATTCTTATTGCCTACTTATAGTATTTTAAAAAATATATGATTTGTCGATCTAATTAAAGATAGTCTCTCAAAAATACCGTCTTTCATTAGAATATGTGTTTTTTTATTTATACAATTTAATTTCATTATATTTATTAAAAAATTTAATTAATTTTCTTTATTGGGAAAAATACTTATTCTAGTAAATCTTGTTCTAAATGACGGATTCATACTTTTAGGTAGCGTTTGGGAACCAAGAATTGAATTGAAAACTTAGAATTCAATTTTAAATTTCTAAATTTTGAATTTCAATTTCAAATTTATTGTTTGGAATATCTTAGAATTTACAATTCCATGATTACAAATCCTAAAATTTGTTTGGAATCAATAAGATTTTCAATTTCTAAGTTTCAAATTCTAACCTTGTTTGGCAAAAATAAAGAATTGCAATTCTTGAATTCAATAGTAACATTTAATCAAGCATAATAGTTCAAAATCTTTTTTGGAAAATTATAGTCAATACTACTCTAAACACATCCAAACTATCCATATAAACAAAAATAAAATCTAAAAATATTCACTCGAGAGTTAAGACATAGTAACACCCAATCTAATTTCTCATTTTCTGGTAGTCCCTTTAGCATATCAAACTCTTCTATATCCTTCAAAAGCGACTTTGTTGCCTTCAACACTTCATGTCGATCTAGTCAGGCAACCTTTGAAACAACGTCATAAACCTCTTTGGAATGGGCTTAGGTGGAGGTTTGTTTGATTGTAGATAGTTTTCAAGCGACTCGTAAATCTAGAAATAGCATCCCGATAGAATCTTTCTTGGACCTCTTGTTAGATGATGCGAGTTTGCCTCGGATGCACAACAAGTTTCATTTTCTTTCTCCATGCATGCTCTGATTCTTCATGTTGCTTTCGACTTCTTGACCGTAGCTCTATCCATGGCAAATAGCGTGCATATTTCATCCCGATGATCAATGTTCTTATTTCTATAGCGAGTACTGAAATTGACTGTTTAAAAAGTTACTAGATAAGTATCCAGCAAGCGACAATAATATAAAAGGCAAAGACAATCAAAGCGAAAATAAGGTGGAGAATTTTAATAGATGATAAATGAAATTTAAACTAATTAAGAACATTACTAACAAATATTTAAATGAAGTCAATTTATGAGATTGTACCTTACAATAGGCACTCCATTCCTCGTGGTCTTCAATTGGGATAACAAGCATCTTCTTATCATCATCCCACTTAAACTTGGTGTAAGTCGAAATATCTGTGATAAGCTGAATGATGTTTCTTCCATACCTTGATTCGATTCTTCACATGCTCAATGGTAGCCAATATACCCAATTGGTTCCTTAGGTTATCAGACAACAGACTTGATAAGCTTGTGGTTTGAATTCTCCATAGCCCTTATTTCCTTCAGATTTGCTCAAACAAAGTGGAGATGAGTATAGCATCCATTTGTTGGTTCCAAGTAAGATAAGCTCGTTTTGGTTGTTTTGTGGTACCATTGGCTCTTTTCGGATCTCTTCATGATGAATACTAAAAGGATGTCTCAACAAAGGCAATCAACATTAACAAGCATGTCCTCAACAATATGAAGACAAATTACAAATTACCAAATTATAAGATGAAACCAAATTACCAATACAAGTAGACTGCCACCACAATTAACAGTACAATAATTCACATTAATTACGTACTTTTTAATACTAAATAATATTTAAATAATCATATGACCTTACAATGAACTTTAAATGCATTAGCAAACCAGTGCAAATAAACTCAGAGATTGAAGATCTGAGATAACACCCGAACACTAAAAACTTTCCTAACTAAAATCTCAAGTAACATGTGTCCTTACTGTAATCATCTTCCGAAAAATGTAATCATCTTCCGCATCTTCTTCATCAATTGTCTCTCTATTTAGTAAATCTTCATCTACCTCATTAATAAGACTTGTTTCATCCATAATTTCTTCCCTCAAAAAGTTGTGGAGAATAAAACAAGCGTTAATAATTCTAATCTGAGTCTTTTTCTCAAAAAAACTTGGATCTCTAAGTATACTCCATCGCTTTTTCAATAACCCAAAAGCCCTTTCAATTGTGTTTCGGGCTGAAGAATGTCGTAAATTAAAAAGCTCTTTGTAGTTTGTTGGAGTGGTGCCTCTCCATAAATTCAAATGGTACCTCGTACCTCTATAAGGAGCTAGAAAACCTTCAGCGTTAGCAAATCCCAAATCCACAAGATAATACTTATCTGCATTATATAATTATTATACATAGATTAGCATTTCATTTTACATTTGGTGTAAATTACTAGGTTGTTGTTACACATATAAAGTCTTACTTCTAGGAATCTTCAAACCATTAGGCCTTTGAAGAGCGTCATGAAGAACACGTGGATCAGAAGCAGAACCTTCCCAACCAGGCAAAACGTAAGTAAAACGAAGATTTGAATCACATGCAGCTAAAACATTGGTGCTAATGTCCCCCTTCCTATCACGGTAGCGAGGTCGATCCTCAGTAGGCACAGTCATTTTAATATGAGTCCCATCGAGAGCTCCAACAACGCCCTAATATGATTTATGCTAGTTAATACTACAAATCATACCTCCTAAGAAAGTAAAGACATAAATTTATTTTTAATACTATGGCTTACCTCAAACCTATTCCACTTTGTATCCGTTGTGTAATTGCTCTGGTTATATGATTTTATATAATACTTTCCAAGCTTAAGTAGTGCTTGAAGGACTACGTGAAATTGTCGACTAATAGTCTCTCCGGAACGAGCAAAGGTGGCTTGCATTGTTCTATTCTTTAAATCATGTGCAAGAACATGAAGAAACATTGCTACTATTTCTGTAACTGTAACATATCTTGTAGTCACTAAACCACCCTTGGATTGTAAAATACTACACAATTTCTCAAAACAACGTTTGTCTAAACGTAATTGCTCCCTACATATTCTATCATTCATCAACGTGTCCATCCAAATGATTCGTCTATTCGCGCGTTCTTGTTGAGTCCATGTTATTTCCTTTACTTTATACCTCAAATCAAACCAAGCCACAACAATAGCCATGAAAAAACCTACAACCGTAATAACAACTTTTTTATCTTCATCAACATTCTCCCTTGCACGTTTTCTTGACTCTTGACTACTAAGTTGATCAGACATTTTATGCCTTCCCGTAAAAAAACAAATTCATTGAATTAGATCCAAATTGAGACGTACAAAACTAATAAGTTTATCAATACATCTAAAGTGTCACTTTTAAGTTAACATATAAAATGTCGTATTATTTAAATTGCATATTTTAAGTATGAAAGTTGAACAAATTAGTTCAATTTTGAATGTTTTAAATGAGAATTTTATTCATGAAGAAAGCAAATTATTATTTCAACCAATCATGAACTTATTCAATTATTAAATTGGTAACCACTAAATTAGAGTAAAAAATGAAAATATAATACTACTAAAAATGAAACTTATTGCATGCCTACTTACAGACTTTATACTAGTATATCTAGGCTTGATCATTTGACTTACTGAGAAACCAACAATTTCTAATAACAAGTTATAAAGTATTTAAATAATCTGGCCAAACTTATCTTCCGCCATTGCACCTGCTCATCTACCAAACCCAAGAAACTAATATCTACCAAACTAAAATAGGAGTATTTTAAGAATTTTAAATTAACTATGTTCATTCCTAGTGGTCATTACAAATTTTTGTGCTAATTAAAAGTATGACTTGCAGGCACAACAATGGCGTCTTCAGCAGCCATGAGCGACTTGCAGCGTGACCTTGAAACCAAAGCTGACGATCTCCGTAAACTTCATTTATTAAAACAATGACTAATAACAAATATACCGTAGACAATTAATTTATTAAAACAATTGATTAATCTTTCTAATTGTAGACTGTAGACAATCTCTCAAATTACTCTTACTCGATCATAATTGTAGAAACAATGACAATTGCAAGAAAATAGATGAAAGAAGAAAATACCTGAAAATCAATCCCGACGAACTTGGGAGCAGTGAACACCAATGACAATGAGGGATCGAGAGAGAACACAAAATATGGAAGCAGAGAAAGTAACAGATGAAAAATAGGGTTTTTGAAGCAATTGGAATTGAAATGACAGGGCTATGGCTGTCATTTCATAATGGACTATTTTTAAGAGCATGGGAATTGGGCTGGAATTGGGCCAAATTCTTAAATTTAATTCTATGATTCCCAAACAAGTGAATTGGGCCAATTCAAGATTTAAAAATCAAATACCCATTTCCAAACACACCATTAACTTATTCTCCACGTTCCCCAATTTACTCATCTGATTTTTTAACCTAATCCTATTATATAAATTTGAAGCACCAGTGCTTATCATTCTTTTAAATCATAATTAATTTTTCCCAAAATCTTTGATTATATATATTTTGTAATTAGCTTATGAACACACATGTATAATTAGACCTCCATACACTCATTTCTAGATAGATTCTTAACCCTAGCCTAAACACCACCCTTTCTTTCTCTCTTTTCTTCTTCTTCAAGTATAATACTCCATTGTAAGAGTTCTTGAGAACTCCATTGTTATTCACATAATACAAGCAAGCTAACCACCACCGAGGACACCGAGGACGTAGCCCACATTGGGGTGAACCTCGTAAATCTTGTGTCTTTGTTTATTGCTTTATTCTTATTGCTTTTCATTACTATTCATTGAAATGTTTGTTTATTTGCACTGAAGGGATAAAGTTTGAACTTTTAAGCCCTATTATATTGTTTATTTCAAACAGATTATATATCTTTCACAAGTGTGCCTTCGTTTGAATAAGATAGGTTGAATTTATATAAATTAAAACATTAAAAACTAAGTCCTATAATCTAGTATTTTGACGTTTTTTAGCTTATAAAAGCTGTCATCCATAATATTCTATTGATAGAACAAAATAATATTTATTGAATTACAAATGAGAAAAAGTATTAGACAAGTAAAAATAGTGTTTTCCATGTACAAGATGCTTACAAACTAATTATAGAGGACATGAGCAATACTTCCACTCTAGTGGTTACAATCCCATTTGAAGTTTTCTTTTAAAGCTTTTGGTAGAGGTGTTTAGCATACTTTTTTTGAATAATACCAGATTCATTAATAAAGAGTCATACGACATCTACATCAGAGATAAAAATTAACAAGTACTCCCTCCGTTCTTTTTTGATTGTCCACATTACTATAACGGGTAGTTTCAAATGTTTGTCCCATTTCCTAAAATGGAAAGTTTTGATTCCCTTTTTGGCACTCTCTCTCTTCTAATTTACGTGATTCTCTGAGTATCCTTCCTTCCCTCATTATGACAGCTCTCTTTTTTGGCGATTCTCTCTCCTTTCTCATTACTTCTCTCTCTCTCTCTTCTGAAACGCCATTTTCGTTTCATATTTCAAGCTTTGCCCCCTATTTTACCTTAATTTCGGTTCATTTTTTTTGGACTAAAATACAGATCGTCTTATTCTCTACATTTTGAGGTAAGTTTCGTGATTTTTGGTGGTTGGCTTCAAAAACGTCCCCTGTTGTTGAGCAATTTTTGACGGTTTTTCTGGGTTTATTTATGGATACTAAACCTTCTTCAAGTTCATCATCAATTCCTAGTCATTTGTATAATGGTCTTTGTGAATATGGTGAGTTATGTTCTTGTTCCATCCATGGCCTGTCACATTCTTACTCAAATGAGATACTAAGATGGTCAAAAAAAGAGCTTGAGGCTCGTCAAAAAGTTCTTGAAGACGATGCTTGTTCGAAAATGCGTGGTGAGCCACCTGTAAAAATTAAATTCGTGTTTGATTCTCCATCTAAAACGCCTCCTCAAACTCCTCCTGTTGAAGATGATGATGTTAAGCAAGTTCCTGACACTCCTGAAGAAGTACTGACTGCTAGGGCAAAAGGAAACCCTAAAAAACGCCGTCGTTGATTGTAAGACCCATTTGTTTAAGTTTAACTTAAATTTCGTTTTTTTTAGATGAGACTTAAAGAAACTTTTGGGATTTAGGTTGTAATTGCAAAATTTGGGTGACTTTTGGAATTGTTTGTTGTTGGAAATATTTTGTGATGTAAATGCTAATTCAAGACTTCCCAAATGAATTAAAGAAGATAAAGAACAAAGAAAGAAAGAAGAAACAATTTGGACAGAAAGTATGTTTGGGTGAAAATAGGACAGCCAAAGCACAAGAACAAACTCAATGCAATAGGATTTAGGCTAGAGACAAGACAAACTCAATCTCTCCTAGTTTAATACTCAAGAACACACTCAAAGTATTAAAGAACTCTTGTTAACTTTGGACAGACTCAAAGATAGGCAAGAAGAAAACACAAGGGTTTTGATTCATCAAACAAGTCTGCCCTTTTCATTCATGAATATCTCTCTTTAAATAGAGTTACAACAGCAAAAGGGAGCTACAAAGCAAGAGAAATAAAGGTGGGACGTCCAAGCATGGGGGACAAGCATTGGAACTCACAAAACAGCATTAAATAGCCTGCAAAGCATGCATTAGGCTGATTTAAGTTGTCCCTAAGCATGCAGCAGCTAATTAAACTGATTTAAGAGCTAAAATGACTTCAAAAAACATAAATAAACTTGGACCTATCAAAAGTGACGTTCAACAACCTTATGTAGCTTCACTTAATCTTCAACCCAAGTTAGACATGTAACAAATTCAGATTTAAAAGGATTAAAACCAAGTACTTCAAGAACTAAAGCAACCGACTCATGAGGTAATGTATTTGATCTTGGATCATTCTCTCCTTCTTTTGAAGAGTTTGTCCTCAAACTTGAATCATCTAAGTATGGTGACAAATCTCCCACATTGAAAGTAGCACTAACACCCATCAACTCATCCGGAAGTTCAATCTTGTATGCACTATCATTTACCCGCTCAAGTACTTTAAATGGACCATCAGAACGAGGCATAAGCTTGTTTTTGTGAAGCTTAGGAAATCTCTCTTTTCTCAAATGAAGCCAAACCAAATCCCTAGGGTTAAATATGGGTTGTTTTCTTTTTTTGTTTGTTCTCTCTTGGTATTTTTTATTCATCTCCTCAATTCTTTTCTTTACTTGCTCACAGGTTTTTTGAAAGGTTTTCACCCTCTTTTTTGCATCCTTTTCTACCATATTATTTTTTACCAAGGGAATCAAGTCAACAGGCACAAATGGATTCACTCCATAAACTACTTCAAAAGGAGAACGAGAAGTAGTTAAAGAATGAGCCCTATTGTAAGCAAACTCCGCATGGGCTAGTTTCACGTCCCAATCTTTCTGCGTTTTGCTCACAAGACCACGTAACAAAGTACCCAAAGTTCTATTTGTCACCTCGGTTTACCCATCAGTTTGGGGATGATGAGAGGTGCTAAATAGTAATTTGGTACCAACCAACTTCCATAGGGTCCTCCAAAAGTGACTTAAAAACTTGGAGTCCTTATCCGAAACTATACTTCTAGGAATGCCATGAAGTTTGACAATTTCCTTAAAGTACAATTCAGCCACTTTTACAGCATCATCTGTTTTATTACAAGCTACAAAATGAGCCATTTTAGAAAATCTATCTACCACCACCATAATGCTATCTCTACCCCTTTGAGTCCGCAGTAGCCCAACAATGAAATCCATGCTAACACTTTCCCAAGGAGAATCTGGAACAGGTAATGGAGTATAAAGCCCCTTTGTGAAATGCCCCTTTGATTTTTGACATGTAGCACATCTCTCCACAACTAAAGTAACATCCTTGATCATCCTTGGCCAATAGAAATGCTCCCCAAGAATATCAATAGTCTTTTTGTTGGCCCATTTGAGTTTTGATGATGACTTAACTTTTATAAACAAACATATTTGTGTTTTGAGATTGTCTTGACAGGTTATATATCCGATCCTTAAAAGATCGTCGATGGAACCTTAAAAAAGTTGTAAAAGAATATTGCTACTCTACGTCATATGCTAGAAGGTATGGGATAGTTCAAAGATTAGTCAAAATCGAAAAATGTCCAAACGGAGACAACGCAGTGTTCCCACAGCAACCGGTCAGAGAATTGGTCAACAAATAATTAAGAAAATAATTTTTAGTTTTACTTTTCTTTTATTTTGTTGTACGGTTGGATAAATTAAGGAAGCACAAGGAATTAACCGGTAATTAGTTTAATTAACTTCTAAATATTAATTCCTAAAATATCTCCTAAAAATTAGGATCTAGGCTATTTTTAGCTAAAAGACAAAAAGGACTTGGAGTAACCTCCAAGTACTCTTAACGGATAATGCCTACTAATCCCACATCATTAGATCATGGGTTTATGGCATAATCTAATCTTGGGGATATATAAATGTTGTTAACCGGCACATGAGAACTTGGAGAAGAATAATTACGTAAAATCTATTCGAGTGCCCACAAACATTTCGTGAGATCCAAGATCAAGAAAAGGGAAATATTGAGTGTTCTTAATTGCTAATTAATTCCGAAAATATTTCCTTGTGCTATTCCTTGTTTGTTCATCCAAATTTTAGAGAATTTCTTTTGTATGGTTTTATGAGTGTGTAATTTAGACTTTGGGAAGTCTAAAGGGGAAAAGTGAGAATTTTATGTAAAAGAGAGAAGAGAGAAACGAGAAGAGAGAACAAGAGAAGGAGAAGAGAAGTTTAGGCCTAGAAGGAGAATAGAAGTTTTATGTAATAGAGAATTGTAATTACATAAAATTAATAAGAGAAGTTGAAGTCCCTAGTGGGTTGTGGCTTTCTTTCTTTGGCCAAGAAAGTTTTTCACGTTAAATCTTGGTGTTCTTTTTAGTTTCTTTATATTGCTTTTTGAGTATTTTTATTGTTAAAAATTCCGCAAGAAAAACATTGGAAAAATACTCTCAAAAGCAACACAACAATTCACCCCCCCTCTTGTTGAGTTCATTATCTCTAAGTGTTTCTACAATTGGTATCAGAGCCCTGTTCCTCATTTGATCAGGAAACCCTGAGAGCCGCATCTTGGTGTATTAGAGATGATGAAAATGAATGAACGCATGGAAGAAGGTTACTCTACTCAGAGACCACCTATGTTCGATGGCAAATTCTACACATATTGGAAAAATAGGATGGAGATCTTCATCAAAGCCGAGAATCATCAAGTTTGGAGAGTCATCGAAGTTGGAGATTTTGAGGTAACAACTACCAACTCCAATAACGAGACTGTTCCCAAACCGATAACAGAATATGAGAAGGAAGATTTTCAAAAGATGAAGATGAATGCTCTTGCTATCAAATTACTACACTGCGGGCTTGGTCCAAACGAACACAATCGCATCATGGGTTGCAAACCAGCAAAACAAATCTGGGATCTGCTGGAAGTTACTCACGAAGGAACGAGTGAAGTAAAGCGTTCCAAGATTGACTTGCTCATGTCAAAATACGAAAGATTTGTAATGGAACCTAGAGAAAGCATTCAAGAAATGTTTACTAGATTCACGAACATCACAAATGAGCTTGTCTCTCTTGGAAGGCTAATTCCCTCCGATGAACAGGTACGAAAGATTCTAAGAAGTCTTCCTCAAGATGATCGCTGGAGAGCCAAGGTCACAGCCATACAAGAATCCAAAGATTTCACAAAGTTCAATCTGGAAGAGCTGGCTGGTTCCCTTATGACTCATGAATTACATCTGGGAACAGCTGACAGTTCCAGGAACAAAGGGCTGGCTCTGGCAGCGAATGAACAAGAAGAGTCAGATTCTGATGAGGAAGAGGCTGCAATGTTGGTCCGGAAATTTAAGAAGTTCTTCAGGAATAACCGATACAATAATCAAAGAAACAACAAAGAAAGAGGAACTCCAAATTCCAAAACCAACTATGAGTGCCATAAATGTGGAAGTACCGATCACTTCATCAAAGAATGCCCTCAATGGAAGAACGAGAAGGGTAAAGGGAAAGCAAGAGAAACAGGAAGACAACCAGCAAAAGGAAACTTCAATAAAGCGGACTTTCGCAAAGCCATGATAGCTGCATGGGGAGAATCCGAAAGCGAGGCCGAAACCGAAGTTCCCAATGAAGAAGAAACAACCAATCTCTGTCTCATGGCTACACACGACGAGAAGTCCAAAGGAAAGGAGGTATTGTCTTCTAATTCATTTCCTGATTACTTATTCAAATTGGATAAACATAAATTGATTAAAATGATTTTAGAAACTCACGAAAGCTTAGAAAAACAAACAGCCATCTGTCTCCAGACAGAAAAAGACCTTAAGGCTAGTAAAGACCAAATATCCTACCTTAATTCTTTTAGGTCCGATGTGCAAACTCGATTCTTTGATTTACTTGATAAAAACGTAATGTTAAAGGAAGCTTTAGATAAGGTTAAACAAGAAAACATCATGTTAAATATTGAATTAAATCAACATAAGTTGTTAAAAATAGAATTGAGTAATGAGTCTAATAAGGAGATTAAAAGCGTTTTTAATAAAATGAAATTAGACCTAGAATCCGCCATATTTGAAAATGAACGACTTAGGCTTGAATTAAATTCAAGAAAAAAAGGGAAAATCAAATAAATTTCCAAATGGATTCTTAATGCTAAAACCAAAGAAACTGAAGGTTTAGGATACAATAAATTTGATAAAAAGAAAAAGGTTTATGTCGATCTCCCAAGTAGTAAGATCTGTTCCTTTTGTGGCAAGACGGGGCACCTAAAACACCAATGTTTAAAAAAGGAACAGCATAACAAAATGAACCAGAAATATGTCGATAGAGTTTGGATTAAGAAGTATGATTCTTGTATAATCGACATGGAACCCAAGGATGGCTGGGTTCCACCCTCTAACAACTAAGTTCGTTTTGCAGGTTCTAGTGAGGGGGAACAACTCATGGTATCTCGACAGTGGCTGTTCCAAGCACATGACAGGCGATAGATCAAAATTTCTCTCACTGGAAGCCTATGATGGAGGAACTGTGACCTTTGGCGACAACATGAAAGAAGCAATAATTGCGAAAGGAAAGATAGGAAGGTCAAGTTCCCATGCTATAGATAATGTATTTTGGGTCGAGAATTTAAAACACAATCTTTCAAGTATTTCTCAGTTTTGCGACAAAGGTAACTCTGTAAACTTTACTTCTGAAAAATGCACGATTTCTAGGAACGACACAGGTGACACCATACTGGAAGGAATCAGAAAAGGGAACACCTACGTGGTGGACCTGCACACTGTTCCTAAAACCAGTCTAACGTGTCTGAGCGTTATAGAAGATGACCCTCTTCTTTGGCATAAACGATTAGGTCATGCTAGTTTTTCATTGCTTAATACTCTACGATCTAAAGACCTAGTAAGAGGATTACCGTCCCTTAAATTTCAAAAGGATGAGGTGTGTGATCCATGTGCCAAAGGAAAACATGCAAGGTCATCCTTCAAACCCAAAAATGTCGTGACCACAACAAGGCCACTTGAATTAATTCATATGGATCTTTGTGGACCAATGAGAATTAATTCAAACCTGTTGTTGAGGAATCTGTTCACATTATATTTGATGAAACTAACTTTATGACAAGTGAACAAGAAACAGGTGATTTTAAGATAGGTCTTGCAAATCTAAACGATGAAGAATATATACAAAAGGAGCAAGATCAACTAGAACAACAACAGGTTCAGAATGCTGAACCAAATCAAGTTCAGGAACAACAGGCGGATTTGGAACAGCCAGATGTTCCTAATCCAGAAATTCCCAGAGAAGTTCAAGAAGAAACAATTGAAGCAGAACCAAATGAGAGTCAAGTCAGTGAGCCTGCTTCCACATCAGTCTCCACAAGAGACTTTGTCCCAAAGCCGTGGAAACAACAAAAGTCACATCCACTAGACTTGATTCTAAGCGATATGGGAAAAGGCATACAAACAAGGTCCCAAATGAGAAACTTTTGTGCACACTTTGCTTTTCTCTCAACTTTGGAACCCAAGAATCATGAAGAAGCACTACAAGATTCAGATTGGGTTGTAGCTATGCAAGACGAATTGAATGAGTTCGAAAGAAACAAAGTGTGGCACTTGGAATCAAAACCCAAGAACAAAAAGATAATTGGTTTAAAATGGGTTTTTAGGAACAAGCTGGACGAGCATGGCACAATAGTCAGGAATAAAGCAAGGCTGGTGGTAAAAGGATACAATCAACAGGAAGGTATTGACTATACTGAAACTTTTGCTCCAGTTGCTAGATTAGAAGCTATTAGAATTCTTATTTCATTTGCTGCTTTTATGAATTTTAAATTATATCAAATGGACGTAAAATGTGCATTCTTAAATGGGTTTCTAGACGAAGAAGTATTTGTGGAACAGCCGCCTGGCTTTGAAAACCCAATTTCTCCGGATCACGTCTACAAGCTTGATAAAGCTCTTTATGGGCTAAAACAAGCACCTAGACAATGGTACGAGAGATTATCTAAATTTTTGATTGAGAACAAGTTTATAAGAGGTAAAATTGATAAAACCTTATTCTTTAAGAATAAAGGTTCGGATATTTTAGTTGTTCAAATATATGTTGATGATATCATTTTTGGTGCTACTCATGAATCGTTATGTAAAGAATTTGCTAACCTAATGAGTGCTGAATTTGAAATGAGTATGATGGGAGAATTAAATTTCTTCCTTGGTTTGCAAATTAAACAAACTGCTAACGGTATTTTTATACATCAACAAAAACATATAAAAGAACTTCTAAAGAAATATGGACTAGATAGTGCTAAAACAAACCATACACCCATGGCCACTAACATTAGATTAGATGAAGACTCTAACGGAATTAGTGTTGACCAAACAATGTATAGGGCTGGAACAGCACAAGGACTAAGACTTTCTCTCACATAGCCCCTTTCAATCAACTCACTCACTTGCCTCTCAAGCTCCTTACTCTCCTCGGGGTTACATCTATAAGCAGCTTTATTTGGCAAAGATGCTCCAGGAATCAAGTCAATGGCGTGCTCAATGCCTCTTATTGGTGGGAGGCCCTTGGGCAGGTCATTTGGAAAAACATCTTTGTACTCTTCTAATAACTCATTTAAGGAAGATGAGTTATCACAAGAAGTACTAATCTGATCTTTGGTCCTTAGAACCAAAGCATAACCACCACCACATTCATCCACTATTTTTTCAAACTCATTACATGTTACAAGATGGTTGTTTTTGTCTTTTTCTTTCTTAGCAACTTTAGGGGGTAAGGGAATTAATTTAACTTTTCTACCATCTTTTTTTGTTACAATATACTCATTACTTTTTCCTCTATGCTCTGAATTATGATCAAACTGCCATGGTCTTCCAAGCAGCAAGTGACAAGCATCCATGGGAATTACATCGCACCATATTTCATCTTCAAAGCCTCCAATAGAATAAGAAACTAAAGCTTGCTTCCTCACCCTTATTCCAGTGCTATCATTCAACCAATTCAACTTATAAGGTTCTTCATGATCTCTAGTAGCTAACTTCAACTTACTCACAACTTCAGATGATATTACATCGGTTTGTGCACCACTATCAACTATAACATTGCAAGTCTTCTCTCTAATCTTGCATCTAGTATGAAACAAATTATGGCGTTGCTTCAAATCAGCTTGTGGTTCACTAAATAGTACTTTTCGAACCACCATCATATTGTACTCATCTTCTGGTTGTATTTCCTCCTCATAATCATCCTCCAAATCTTCCACTTCATTAGCCACAAAATTATACATTTTTTCCTCTTCATCCATAATAGTACACTGAGTAGATGTTAAAACAGCCTTGCTAGGACATTCACTAGCAATATGTCCTCTTCCATGACATTTAAAACATTTCCTCCTTGTTGCAAGTTCACTAGGCGACACAACAGCCTTTTCTTTTGATTTTTCGTTTTTAAAACTGGATGGGAAAGACTTACTTTGAAAAGTACTCCCTTTTGAGTTAGAAGGAGTAAATTTCGAAGTACATTTGTAAGGAAACTTGGGCTTTTCCTTCTCTTTCTCTTCCTGGGATTGTGCTTCATATTTCAAGGCCAATTTACAAACATCACTAAAAGAAGCATAGTGAGTAACTTCCACTTTTCTACAAATATGTTTGGACAGCCCTTTAATGAAACGAGCAATTTTAAAGGCTTCCTTCTCTTGCAAATCACAAATCAAACACAGTTTCTCAAACTCTCTAATGTAATCTTCCACACTCATCTCAGTTTCTTGTGAAAGATGTGTAAGCTTCAAGTATTGCTCCTGCTCATACTCCTTACTCACCCATTTATCCCTCATCTTTTTTTTTAATTTTTCCCAAGAGTCCATTTTTTTCTTCCCTTCTCTTCTTCTATTTGCTTTAACATTTTCGTACCACAAGGCAGCAAGTTTAGTGAGTTTAAGAACAACAAGCTTAAACTTCTTTTTATCATCATACTCCTTATATTCAAACACCGTTTCAATTTGCCTTAGCCAATCAAGAAATGATTCGCTATCATGACCTCCATTAAATTCAGAAAGATCAATTTTAAGCCCCCTATCTTCATCAAAAGATTTATAATTATTTCCACTACTAGAATCCTCATTTTCAATCTCACCAATTTTTCTTGTAGCTTTTAAAAGCATATGGGCCATAGCATACATTCTTGTATCTTGCTTTTGTTTTTCAATCTCACTCTCTTCATTTTTTTTTTCCATTCTTTCTAACCTCAAATTGATGGATCTCAACAGCTCAACAAGGTTTTCTTCAACCATAGTTTTTTTTTTTTTTTTTTTTTTTTTAATCGAAAGCAACACAACAGCAGGTCTAATGTTTTGTGTTTATTTTGAATAAACTCACTTTGAAACTCTTTAAAATACCAAAGCTCTGATACCAAATGATGTAAATGCTAATTCAAGACTTCCCAAATGAATTAAAGAAGATAAAGAACAAAGAAAAGAAAGAAGAAACAATTTGGACAGAAAGTATGTTTGGGTGAAAATAGGACAGCCAAAGCACAAGAACAAACTCAATGCAATAGGATTTAGGCTAGAGACAAGACAAACTCAATCTCTCCTAGTTTAATACTCAAGAACACACTCAAAGTATTAAAGAACTCTTGTTAACTTTGGACAGACTCAAAGATAGGCAAGAAGAAAACACAAGAGTTTTGATTCATCAAACAAGTCTGCCCTTTTCATTCATGAATATCTCTCTTTAAATAGAGTTACAACAGCAAAAGGGAGCTACAAAGCAAGAGAAATAAAGGTGGGACGTCCAAGCATGGGGGACAAGCATTGGAACTCACAAAACAGCATTAAATAGCCTGCAAAGCATGCATTAGGCTGATTTAAGTTGTCCCTAAGCATGCAGCAGCTAATTAAACTGATTTAAGAGCTAAAATGACTTCAAAAAACATAAATAAACTTGGACCTATCAAAAGTGACGTCCAACAACCTTATGTAGCTTCACTTAATCTTCAACCCAAGTTAGACATGTAACAAATTCAGATTTAAAAGGATTAAAACCAAGTACTTCAAGAACTAAACCAACCGACTCATGAGGTAATGTATTTGATCTTGGATCATTTTGGGCATTTTTTTTTGTATGATGCTGTGTGTTAGTGGTGACGAAGATGATCTGTTCATATGTTGATGATGCTGTTTTTCATTGTTGATGATGACGATCTGTTGATATCTTTGGTATTTTGATAGTTTGGTTTAATTTTTAAGTTAGGGTTTTTTTCATGTCGTTTTTTGTTCATGTTCTGTTCATATTGTTCAAGTTTAGTTCATACTGACTGCTGTTTTTCATTGTTGATGATGACGATGTGTTTTGGTTTGTACATGTAACCGTTTCTGTTCATAATCTGATTTAGGGTTTCCTTCCTTTGAATAATGATACCCCAATGATGATTTTTAAATGTCTGAAAAATTGATTTTAACAGTGTAGTTGAGTAGCTTTTGAAAAAAAACATTTGAAATCTTTGTGTTTGTTGCATGGTAAATGGCTTTCATTTAAAGTGATAAACATACACATTCTGAGAGGCTTTTGAACCTCTATGATGAAACAGGGGGCATTTTTTACTTGATTTACTACCAAAATGAACCATACATTCTCATGTACATCAACCATTGATTTCATATCTTGTTTTTTTCAAAATGTTGCTTCTAACATAGTTAAATCAAAACATTTTAATGATGATTTGTAAAAACATAAACTGAGGGGTTGAGTTCAAAGTCTAAAAAAAATAATCACCCTTGTGTTTCTTCTAATCCTTGTTCATATGCTTCTTGCATTGCATTTGAAGATTGTGCCACATCTTCATTTTCTTGTTGTGTTTGGGATGCTTGAGGATTCATATTAGGATTAACAAACGCAACCGATTCCTTAACTAGTTGTGTTGGAATCCTAACTTGTATTCTTAGGCGCCCATTATCTTCTTCAACTTTCTTACCCAAATGCGGTTGTACATAGTCGTTACTTCCCTTGACTTTAAGAATTTCATTCAAGTGATGTTGCAATGAAATCCAGACATTTGTACATTGTATTGTTGCCAAACCGGATCGTCATTTGTTATGTGGACTCTTGCGTTGTCTTGTTGAATGAATATGACCGATGGACCTTCTCTTGGCCACTTTCTAAGTATGGTCGGAATGAGATTTTGTATGAGCATGTTTCTATATACCTCTTGTGTGACGGATTCGGTTGGCTTGATTTCTATCGCTCCCCTTGGCCTATTTTTTGAATCTCTTTGGGCTGCCACCCTATTAATACAGGGAAAAATCCCTATTTTCCCATCAAAAATGCATTGCCCATGTGTGTTCCATCTAGGCCTAGCAACTGCCCCTAAGAACATCGCCTTCGGTATGAACTTAGATGATTTTGCTACCCTATACGGGATCTTTTCTTTGTGTGCAAGGTAAACTCTTTGAGTTTTTTTGGTTAAGTAGAACCACTTTTCATCGATGTGAATAAAATCGAACATACCCTTGTAGATTGGATGCCTTTGAATTCTATCCTCTTGAATGAGACTCAATATCCACTCCACCCTTCTAACCTTATTGGCATCGGTTAGACAAGGGTGAAGAGGGTTTGAATGTGCTTTGATTTCTCCTCTCTTGATTATCCTCCACACGGTTGATGGTGCCAAGTCTAAACATTGTGCCACATCCCTTATACATGTTCTTTCGCCCATCGGTCTTGACTCAATAACGTTTGGAGGCACAACAACCCGTTTTCTTCCACAATTCTTGAATTTAGACTCCACCATGTATGGTTTGTTTGGTTCTTTTGATTGCATTGCCCTATGCCATAATCGCCTTATGGTCCTATGATGATAACCGTATTTTTGACCGATGATTTGGAATGTTCCATGAGGTAATTTGTCGTTTGTGTACATTTAAAGCAACTCTTGAAAAATAAGATGTCACATTTCATTAGTAAGCCTTGGATTATGGCGCGCTTCTTGTTCCCCCTGTTGCTCTACAATATTTTCTTGTGGTTCTTGCTCGGATTCTGAGCTTGATTGCGGATCATATTGATTTGATCCAAAGTACCATGCCCCCTCGATCTCGTCTTCACTTCCTGAGGCCATTTCTTAGCCAATGATGATGATTTATTTCGGGTGAAGCTACTGATTTTATATGTGATGGCTACTGTTTTGGTATGAGCTTCTGATTTTTCGATTGAGCTTGTGATTTTTAGGATTGAGCTTCTGAATTTGGTAAGGCTGTGATTGAGCTACTGATTTTTGTATTGAGCTACTGTTTTGGGGAAGGCTGTGAGCTACTGATATTCAAGGCTGTGAAGATACTGATCATACACAAGTATAGCTACTGTTCAGATGTTTTTTGGGATGAAATTTCCCATACTTTGCTGCTGTTTTTATACCTGGCTGTGATCATTTCACTTGCTGGTTTTGATCAGAATATGTAAAGTCAATTGAATTCCAATCCTTGATTAGAATTTGTTAGAGTACTAATCCATGTTTATTGTATATGCCCAATGGAAGTTAAGGGTTTTTAATTGTAATTTTAGAGATTTCCCTCCCAAAGTATGATTTACCTCCAAAACTTTCCTAAAATGGAAAGTCCCAATTGTAATAGATTTTTGGATTTGGTTTGTACATGTAACCGTTTCTCTCTCTATATTTAATGACAACATTATTTTTTTTGTTTTTCTTTTTCTTTACCTTTAATTAATTTATATTTTCTCTCTCATAATACCAATACAATCATTAAAACATTCCACTATTCTAATAAAATATTACCCACAATCAACAAAGATTTCCACTATCTTAATATGTGTGAAATCCTCAAATAAGACACACATATAAGAACGGAGGGAGTACATAGCAGCTAAAACCAAATATAGTTCAAAAATAACAAAACTACGATCGTTGTGTATGAGATCTGACAATTCTGAATATCCTCTTTCACATTGCTGTTTGATACAACATTCTACGAGGGGTCTTTTGATATGTTATAGTCTTGAGATAGAATTGAATTTGATGTAGTTGATGTAGGTGTTTAGCATACTTTGGTGTGGCAAATATGCGTAGCTCACACGAGATTGTTTTCGAGAAGATTCATACTCCAATTGATAAATAAACAAGCCCACTATCAACAAAGAGACGCACTATAAAGCTTCTTAGATCCCCGGCTGAAAGCAATCTCAAAATTTGTTAAATTGAGTTGGACTGTTGGACTTATTGTCAATATCTGCATATAATCGAGAAAATACGAAATGTATACACTAAATATGCAATGAGACATCATCCCAATACCGCGCTCACATGCAAAACCCATAAAGTACGCATGTGGGATTAATCAATTTAGGAAAGTCATCATTCTTCTCGGAACTACTATTTTAGGAGATACCATCCCAAAATCATATCGCATGGAAAGAACGACTTTAAAGATTTAAAAAATGTGCACACGATTTTTAATTCCACGATATGGGAGGAAGAGTTAACAAATTTTAATCTTTATTGGGCTGATCACATATTTATATTTAGTGATATGGGTCAGAGTCATGGTGAGAAATAAGAGAAATAAGCTAGTTATATGGGTCTGTGTTATGATGAGAAATAAGAGAAGAATTAACAACTATAATTTTAAATTGATCTATTAGAGAAATAAGCTAGTTATATGGATCTCTGTCAGGGTGGGACAATCATACTAGACGAATTGCTTATTCTATCGTAGCTCCTAATTAGTCTAATTTTTTATATTAGACCGTCTTCTTTAATTTGCATTTATTATTATGTAATATGATTGTAAGACCATTATTTTTATCTATTTTCTTTCCCACATTATCAGCTAGTCTCTTGAGAAATCGTTTATTTAAGAGACATTTTTCAAACCCATCCCAGTAAGGATTAATACCTACCTACTTTAATCTTAATGTCAACATACATTATCCTTAATTCTTAAATACGGTATCGTTAATGTCTACGCCTAATATCTTAAATGTCTATTTACATCATTCTTATTAGCTACTTAAAATATTTTAAAATATATATAATTGGTCGATCCAATTAGATATAGTCTCTCAAAAATACCGTCTTTCATAAGAATATGTGTAATATATTTATACAATTTAATTTCATTATATCTACTAAAAAATTAATTAATTTTCTTTATGGGGAAAAATAGTTATTCTAGTAAATCTTATTCTAAATGACCGATTCATACTCTTCACCTATTACCTTTCCATGTCTCCCTAATTTTTCTCATCTTAATTTCATTATATCAATTAAAAATTCTATTATATAAATTTCAAGCACTGCTTATGATCAGTAGGAATCTTATTCTAAATGACCGATTCATACTATTAGCAATGCTTATCATTCTTTGAAGTCTAATTAATTTTTCCCAAAATCTTGGATTATATATAATTTTTGGTAATCAATTATGTGATTTGATGATAAATAATGGAAGACAATCAACATAAAAAACGTATTAGAGTTCGTAAATCAGTATCAACAGAAAAACAGGGAAAGGAACCTCAAAGAGGAATGAGTATTGCTCAACTTGAGGAGAATAGGAAGCGAGAACAACAAATGCAAGCTTTTTTGATTCCAGACCTTAATGAGATTCCTACTGATCATACTTCTTCTCTGGTAATTAAATTCAATTCCTCAAACAATTATTTTTATTTCCCTGTTTTGTACTAATTATTTTTATACTAATTTGGGTGTAATTGTTATTCTTTATATAGGTGAATACAATGAATCCCTCTTCAAACCAAAGCTTCGATAGTAACTCATCATTAAGTGTTTCCAATAACGAAAGAGTATGACTATTCAATTTTTCTCTTTATTTTTTTTCTCTTATGATTTCATCAATTATGTTAAATGGATTATCTAGATTGGGGAAATTTTACGTGGTATTCCTGAGTTTTTCACTTCACTTGTTATACTGCTCTACGTCCAAGTTTTATATTGCATTATATGATATGATAATTGTATAAAGAAAAAATTACCTAAAATAATCCAAACTATTCATCATTTTCCTACAATAATCCCACCTATTGATTAACCCTGAATAATCCCAACTTTGACGGGCATTTTCCTAGAGTAAACCCCGTAACCGGACGACTTGCTATAGCAAGTTTTATTTAAAAAAAAGTAAATTAAAATAAAATGTCGAAAAAAATGTTAAAAAAATATTCATAAAATTTTTATGATTTATTTTATAATTTAGAATTTTTTATGTAAATTTTCAAAAATATTTTCTAATTTTAAATTAATATTTAATTTATTTTTGTGGTGAATTACCTATTATGGTAGGTTATCGGGTTACCCAAGTTTATTCTAGAAAAATACCCCTCAAAGTTGGGATTATTCATGGTTAATCAATAGGTGAGATTATTGTAGGAAAATCATGAATAGTTTGGATTGATCTAGGTAATTTTTCCTTGTATAAATAGATGAATAAATAAATAAAATGAGGAATTAATAAATTTCAAAAAGGGAAAAATAATCTACAATCATCAAATCTCTTAATTATTTTTCTAGCATAATCCCACCTATAAATAGATGAATAAATAAATAAAATGAGGAATTAATAAATTGGATGCTTTAGGTAATTTTTCAAAAAAACATTACCTAAGCGAATTAGTAGTAAAATTGAAAGTAAAATTTTATTGTTGGGTGACATATGTCCAAATCTTCTTTCGTATATAATATGAATTTTTAAAAATAAAACTTGTTATAGCAAGCCATCCCATTACAAGGTTTACTCTAGAAAAATAATCCTCAAAGTTAGGATTATACATGGTTAATAAATAGGCTGGATTATTATAGGAAAATCACAATTCTTTTAAGTAATTTTTAGAATAATATTACCTTAAATAACCTTAGTAGTAAAATTGTGAGTAAATTTTTCTTGTTGGAGTGACATGTCCAAATCTTCTATTCTTTTCATATATAATATGATTTTGTAAAAATAAAACTTATTATAGCATGTCATTCGATTTTCGGGTTTAACATAGGAAAATATCCCTCTAAGTTAGGATTCTTCATGGTTAATCAATAGGCTGGATTATTGTAGGAAAATCACAAATAAAAGTTGGATTTTTTCAACTAATTTTTCAAAAAAGAGTTACTCAAAGTAACCTGAATAGTAAAATTCAGAGTAAATTTTTTCTTATTGGAATGACATATATCCAAATCTTCCATTGTTTTTATATAATATGATTTTTTTAAAAAATAAAACTTGTTATGGTAAGTCATCTGGTTACCTTAATTTGTCTAGAAAAATACCCCTTAAAGTTAGGATTATTCATGATTAATCAATAGGTTGAATTATTATTGGAATAAGTTGAAAGTAAATTTCTCTTGTTAGGGTGACATATGTCCAAATATTCTACTATTTCCTAATATATAATATAATTTTTAAAAAATATAAAACTTGATATAGCAAGTAATCCAGTTACCGGATTTAATTTAGGAAAATATCCTTGTTAGGACTATTCATGGTTAATGAATGAATAGGTTTGATTATCGTAGAAAAAGAAAACTAAAAGAACGTAAAATTAAAAGTAATTTTTCTGGTTAGCTTGACCTATGACCAAATATTTTATTGTTTTAATATATAATATAATTGTTTTAATATATAATATAATTGTTTTCAAAATTAAACTTGCTATAGCAAGTTATCCGGTTATCGGATTCCCTAGTAAAAAATACTTTAATTGTTTAGATATAGAATAATGAATTTATAACATTAAAAATAAAAAATTACTTAAAATAACTCAATTCAAAAGCTACAATGTATAAACGTAATTAAATGATTTATTAGTTTAATCAAAATTGAAAAATATGAAGAAAATGATTAATATCTTGTTTTGTAATAATTTTTATATTAATCCTGGTTTAATATTTGTTCACCATGTAGGTGTATTCAATGACGTCAATTGGTCACTCAATAGAGTTCCCTCTGAACCAAAGCGTATACAACAATTTATCCTCAGCTTTGCTCCATAACGGAAGGGTTTAATCTTTTTCTATTTGTTTTTTCTCTTTCATAATTTTAATTGAATTTACTTATTGTTGTTTAACACAATATTTTAGGTTACATAAGTATCAATATTTTGCATAATTTATTCGTATAATAAAACTTTAGTTATATATGTATCAAGATTTTAGGTTATTTAAGGTTACGTACATCTAACTTAAGTCCCCACCCTGAACGGAACTATTTTTAATTGAATGCGAAATTATAATTATTATTCAAATTAAATAAGAGCATTTCTTGTACATATGTGAATTGATATTTCTTTCTTTGTTTAATTGATATTTTCTTATTTTGTTTAAAACCTTAGATGAAAACTTAATTTAGCGAATAAGTCTTGTCTTAATTGAAATGTCTTTGGTTTAATTCTTATCTAATTATCTCATACCCGCATTATATTATTTGATAAAAAATATAAAAATAAATATTAATGTACATAAAAAATATTTGATTTTTATGTAGTAAAGGATTAAATGATGTCATTTATAATACCATCCTGTAGTTTTTGTTGTGTAGATGTATGATCGGTTCTTTTGGTCTAAATTGGTGGTCTGTTTTCAAAATATGGTGTTTTGTTCTTGTAGGTGGTGTGTAAGGTATAGAATCTTTGATTTTTTTTGGTGTGTAAGGTGTTTTGTCTCTTTTCTTTTGGTGTTGCGTAGTCCATTCCTATGCTGATTTGAGTGGCCTGTCTCTTGGTCCCTAGTTTCCACTGGCTTTTTTCCCTCCCAAGGTTTTTTATGTCGACGGTTCTGAAGCTCCCAAGTTTCAGTGTTTTGTTTCTCCTCTTTCTTTATATATTCCTAATTTAGGTTTTCAGTTGCCACTGATCCGTATGTTTAATACAATCTCGGTGTTGATCAGTATGTTTAATACAATCTCGGTGTTGATCAGGACAATTATGCACTCAATAAGTCGGATGAATCAAGATCACATGGAATTGGAAAGGCACCTTATGTGTATTATGATAACCAAATTTTAAAGTCAGATTAGTAAACTTTAAATGATTATTCGCTCTAGTAAATATTTAGGTAAAATGATGACTTTAATATGTTAATCTTTAATTTCACCAGAGATTTCAATCCCAGCTCAAGTGCAGAAACAAACTCGAATAAAATGAGTAAAACAGAATATGCCAATTTCGATAATGGAGAATATATTCAACCGACACAACCTACAATTAGTCCATGTATAACATTACTGGAATGGTACTTAGCTCACCAGGTAAGCCATCAAATAGAAGTTGGATTTGAAGTTACAAACTTAATCAATATGATATTCTAATTATTAGTATTATTTATCTTACTTGTGTACATTGTTATTTTTATCAATTTTGAAGGTAATTATTGAAGATCCATCAAACAACTCAAGACAAGAAAGAAATATCTTAACTAATTTAATTAATTACTTTGAAGCAGAGCCATCCATATCGAATCAAGACAATTGTTATAATGATACTTCTATAAATCTCGAATTAAAATTGTGAACGAGGTTTCATTTTTTTTTCATTTTTTTCATCATGTTTAGATTATTTTTTCGTTATATAAAATTTATAACGAATAGATGTGTGTTTCCTAGTCCACACCAGTATTTGTAAGAAGTGACAACATTTTATGAGCTATTTTTCAATGACTTAATCTTTCTCTCTCCTGTGACTTTTTATGGTCGTGATTCTTAGTTTACTCGTCTACCATTTTTTATCTATATATTTTCCAAATTTTTTAAAAAAATATTTGCATTAACTTTTTTTCGTTGAGCTAAATTCATTTTTATTGTATTTTATTAACAAAAAAATATATGTTCATTCCCAAATATTAAAAAAGGTTCATTACTCGATCTTTGTCCCTTTCTGTTGTTTTTAAATTATTTTTAAAAGATGTTTTAGATTGGAAACCATGAGTTTTCGACTCCTCCACTTATGGACATTTTTTTTTAAATTCCCATGGTGACCCTAGGCTTCCAGTTTATTTCATTTGGTAAATATAATGTTAAATTCTTTGTTAATTTAAGTATTTATTTCGAACAAATTTTCAATAAAATGCTCCCTTAAGCCCATAATGGTGATCAACGCTCTTGTTTTTATGATAAAATATTATTATACACTAATATATTTCATTCTCAAGGCTCCTTAGGATGATATTGTTATTTTTCAGCATTTTTATTAGTTGTATGATTATATGATTATATGTACGATTATAGGTTTGATATATAGAATTGCTATAATAAATTTATGAATACTTTACCGAAATTAGCTTCAATCTTAAAAAAATATGATTTTAAAGTAAGTACATATTGTCATATAATTAAATAATATACACTAATATATTTCATTTGTCAGAGCTCTCTAAGGATAACATTTGTCATTTTTCAGCATTTTTATTAATATGTATGATGATATAATAATGTATGATTCTTGGTTTGATATATAGAACTGCTAGAATAAATATATGAATAATTTATCAAAATTAGCTTTAATTTTAAAATAATATAATTTTAAAGTAAGTAAATATTGTCAAATAATTATACACTAATATTTTTCATTTGTCAAAGCTCTTTAATGAAGACATTTGTCTTTTTTCAGCATTTTTATCAATATGTATGATTCAGCCTTAAATTTTAAAAGGACTGAAAATGGTAGCAATATTCAGTATGATCAGGAATATTGCTTAGAAAGCTTCATTGGCTAAACAGATGTGGCGACTTCATATGGCTCAAACCCTCTCGGTGCTAAAAGCTAGATACTTTAAAAATGATGGGGACTAGAAGGAGACGTGGCTACAACCCCAGTTACACATGGAGAAGCACTTGGGGAGCGAAATCTCTTCTTATGGAGGGTCTTTGCTGGAGAATTGGAAATGGGTGGTCTGTTGATGTTTGCTCGAAAAATTGGATTTCTTTACATGGAAAATTCACCAATATCCTATTCCCATTCATGACAACTTTGTGGAGTGTAAGGTTGGGGAGCTGATCTCTCATGAAGAAAAGGTGTGGAAGGTCTGCACAGGCTATACTGGCTATTTCTCTATCTCGCAATTGCAATGTGGATTCTCTCTATTGGGGACATAATAAAAATGGGATGTACACGGTTCGATCGGGATATCGATTTGGGATGTTGGGATTCACGATGATCAGAGGTCAACCCCTACAAATGATGGCGAAAAATTGTGGAAGCAGGTTTGGAAATTGAATAGGCCTCCGAAACTGAAACATTTTTTGTGGCGTGCGTGCAAAAACTCACTCCCAGTCAATGAGGTACGCTTCCATAGACACATGGCTCAATCCCCCTTATGTCTGAGATGTAATGTGTTCAATGAATCTATTTGCCATGCTATCTTCGACTGCCAACAATGTTATACAATTTGGCTCTCTCACCCTTCTGCGGGGATTATTGCAGCAGCCCCTCGTAGTTCTTTTGCTGAGTGCTTTCTTTGGTTATGTGAACATTCTGATCAAGCTACCTTTTCTATTATATGTGCTTCCATGTTGGCTTGTTGGTTTGGTAGGAATCAAATTATTATGGAGAACAAGCAATGTGATTTTGGTCAAATTTCAGCTTCTTTTGTTAATCTGCTGCACGAGTATGTTGGGTACTCTCAAAATGTCTTTATGGGTAATGCTCCAACCCATCTAGCTCCTAATAGCTGGCATCCCCCTCCTGTGGGCTGGATCAAAGCCAACTTTGACGCGTACGTTGGGGCCGATTGCATTAGAGGTTTGGGGGTGGCTTTCAGAAACCATGAGGGGTTGTTGAAGGTGGCTGCTGTGAGAAGATTGAAGTCCAGAATGGGCGTGGAAGAAACAGAACTTGCTGCTGCTTGCTTTGCCTTGGAAGTGGCCATTCGCATGGGGTATGATAACATCATGCTTGAAGGTGATGCTCAGGTGGTTGTGAACACCATTAAGAGAAAGGATGTAGGCCTATCTCCTATTTTTGCTATGTATGATGATTTCCATTTTCTTAGTTCTAGTTTTAGTGGCTTTTCTTGTAGTGCCATCCGTAGAAGTGGTAACACCGTCGCTCACTCGATTGCTCGTTGGGAGACGGGTTTGGCTAACGAAGAATTTGTATGGAACCGTTTCCGTCGGGCCTTTTGGCCTTGATTGATCTTGTTCTATTATAAGCGATATGTTAAAAGATGCAGGGTTCAGTTTCTATAATATATATTGGCAGTGACCCAAATTTTCTATATCATCAATAAATGATCAAAACATCAGAAACATAGTGCATATTTATGTTCAACAATATTCAGTATGAATAGTAAATGCAATAGAAAAAGAAAGGTTCAGTTTTTATAATTAATTTGAATAAATTCTGATGCAAATAATTGAATCTTAACATAGTTTATAGTAAACAATAAATTTACTTATTACTGAAGCCTATTTAAAATTTTCAAAGCCCATTTTAAATTTACAAAGGCTTGTTTTCAACCCATTGTAAGCCCTCTTACAACCCGCCCCATTTTAATAATATTAGAGTCCGTTTTCGGCATGGCCATTATTAAGCCCTTCTAAAAATGGGCTGGATAAGGGCTCTTAATAATACAAACCAGAGTAAAAGGACCAAAAACATGCCTAAATCACCTATAGCTTCATCAAAGAAGCATAAAAATAGACGCGATAAGTGCAAATAATTGCGCTTATCACACCGCAAGCGCACGAGTGTTGTAGTACGATTACTGGTCGATCCATGAGGAGGTTTTTGAAGCAACCCAAATCAGCATAAACAGTAATATGATACTGTCTACAAAGCCCGGCGGAAGACTTATAGAAGTCTGGGCTGAATCCGATATGTGGCTCGATAGCCACAACAAACCAATATCAGAGTATTTAAAACTTTTTACATTGAATAAGTGAATACTTTTTACAAAACGTTATAAAATATTACAATTTAATTTACAAATATCTAATTTACATTATGATTTTAAAAAAGAAGTCCTCGCTGCGCACTTAACACATAACACAAGTACGCATCGTCTCCACAGCAGAGCTAACCTGAAAATGGATCTACCCCCCGTAAGGGATATACCCCATCAAGGACTATCAACAATTGAATTGTTGAGTAATCAAATAAACTATTACATTCATATACAAGTCATTAACAAACATCTCCAATTTAATCTTTTGCTCATTTGGTAACTTCTTATAATACATTAATTTATCAAAACCCAAACTCTTTTAAAAGACCGTTTGGTATCGACATAAATACGGCTAAGAACCTTTAGTTCAAAGCGAATCAAAACACGACTAAAACTTTACAAGTTAATAGCGAAAAACATAATACGACTATTACTTAACAAGTAAATAGCGAAATGATACAACAAATGAAACAATATGATTTCATTTGTGAAACAAACAAAACTTCGTATACCAAACGTATTTATTCAAAACTCATATTAAAAAAATAATATAACAGCACTTTAAAATGTGGGAATATATGGACCGTCACGAAGTAGGCTTGATCTAAATCCTGAGAATACGGGTGATCGTCATCATCGAAATACGGTCTTACAAGAACGAAACGGGATTGGGGGCTCGAGACCGATCCGAAAAGCATTACCTATTATCAAGCTATAGGATTTCACAATAATCCGGATGCAAATATCCGTTGCCGATTCCCCAAAACGGACATATTTCAATGTCGAGCATTTCAATATAAAACGAATCAATAATTCACTTGATTTTCTTTGAAATCAACAATCATACTTCATTTCATAAAACCATTTTTCAAGACTTATATTTTAGCATACACAACATGCTTTTGATAAAGACTAGAAAATAAGGTCAAACAAAGTCAAAATCCAAAATTTCGAACACGAAAAATTATACGATTTTGCTCAGATATCATTAGCAGTAATACCACACCTCATAAAACATAACTTGAACTTTGAAATAATTTAATTAAATTTAAAAGATAATAGTATTTGTAGGATTACCTTTCTACGCCGTGAATATAAATCAATAATTAAAATACCAACAATTCATCATCAACCATCGGCATGTAAAAGCTAGAGTTACTATCAATGGAGTTTAATCAATTTTACATCAATCATAAATCCCAAATACCCAACTTCTACCATAACCAACTTATATTATACCCAAGGATCATTTACCAACTACAGCCTCTAAGGTTACTCAATTTCAAATAAACAGCCGCAAACTTTGTTTTTTACCAACTACAGCCTCCAACTTAACAAATATGACATCAAGACAGCCAAAACAACCAAAACAAAGGTAAAAAATGGGGTTAAAATGGGGTGTTATGGCTGTCTCGATGTCATGTTTGTTAAGTTGGAGGCTGTAGTTGGTAAAAAACAAAGTTTGCGGCTGTTTATTTGAAATTGAGTAAACTTAGAGGCTGTAGTTGGTAAATGATCGTATACCCAAATAATATCATCTAATCAAATACTCAATTGATACTTATGTTCTCAAATTCGATACTAGAACTAAATGCCCGTATTAATCAAATAAGAACTCGGAACTCAACCATACCAATCAATAAACCCAATTAAAGGATAAATACTAACCCAAAACACTTGATAAAAAGAGTACTCAATTTGAATCCCAACTTTAACTGTGAACAAGTAAATCAAAATGCTATTTTCGGATTTGATGGACACCCTGTTAGTATTTTGGACATAACTTCATCATACGAACTCGTATAGAGGCGATTCAAGTGTCTACGCGACCGCGACTCAGAGCTCTACAATTCTTATCCAGACTTTAGAACCCAGAAACAACCATAACGGTCTCGAAAATGGACAAAACAGAACATTTAGATTCTAGGAGTGAAATTTCAATATCCCAAAATACCAAACTTTATACTAGAAATCAAATAACCCAAATAACCAATACAAATCAACACTAACAATAACCCAATTACTAATTAAACCTATTTAGTTAACTTAAATTCAATCTATTGTTTAAATTAGACTTACCCAAAAAAACATACTAATATAAATAATCCTTGAATTTACCTAATATGACTCTCCCATAATCCAATTAAAGAAATGACCATTCAAACCCTTTATCAATAATGGATACCCAATAAAATAACATAATTAAAATTTAATACCCAAATTAACTTAATTAATTACTATTAAAGAAGTAGCTAATTAAAATAGGGGTTGTCTCAAACTCCCAATTTTGTTTCTAAAATGATTTAGTTATTTAATTGCAATAGAACAACTAAAAATCAAAGAGTTTGAGCTAAACTACCTTGCGATGAAATAAAATGAATTCATTCGATAAAGAGATAAAGAAAAGTCTAGGGCAATCGCAATCGCCACTAACATGCCTTGGACTAAACAACTATGTTCAATGTTGATCACATTATCTAAGTTTTAGGTGAAGAGTTGATTTTTCCTTTTCCATGATGATGATCAACTTTTCGTAGATTGAATAACGTTATATCTTAATCTCAACTTTCGTACTTTTGATTAATTTAACCATCAATGAGACCAGTTAACTACCAATTCTAACCTTTTGTGATTTTGAATGACAATAAATGGATTTTAATTCGTTTTGCACTTAAGACTTAACTTAAGTGGATTATAGCATATACTACAAGATAATTTGCTTATAGTGGGATCTATTAAAAACATTTGATTTAAATGCCATTACATTAAATTTTTAATAGTATATATAGTGGATTTAGTGACCTATAGTAGAACCTTTAGTAGCATAACAAAAAATCATACTAAAGTTTTTCGCAACATAGGATCTAGTGACACTTTTTATGAATGCCACTATAGACCATAGAAATAATTACATATGACATTAAAGGTCAAATAAAGTGTCACTAGATCACTTTATAGTGGAACATAAAATAAAAACCAATATTTATTACACTAAAAATATTAATTAGTGGTATTTTTTTAATCTCACTAGATTTAATATCGCAAAAAGTTAACTTTGTTGTAGTGATACTCCATCATCCCTTGACAACAACAAACAATAATTTCTTCAATAATCTAGTCCATATGCATATTAGGTTCATACAAAGCCCTAGAAAGGAAACTACTCCCTAATTACACTTGAAAGCGCTTAAATTAATTAAACTATCATAAACAACTAATAAAAATAATTAAAAAGATTAGAGGAGTAAAACTACCTTCACAATAGAACTTGATGAAGAACAAAACCATAAACATAATGAAGAACAAAATATAAGCTTCAAATTACATATACATAAAACCTTAATTAAAAATTAAGACACTCCAAAAAATGTTGCCTCTACTCACGCTTAAAAATGCATTTAGGCATGTTTATATGTGAGGCTGATGCACTTAGCCACACTTAATTATGCGTGCTTTCAGCTTGTGTGGGTATATTTCAGGCACGCTTAATAAGCGTGGCTAAATGCACCTGTTTGCCACACTTATAAGCGTGGCTGATATTACCTTTTGCCACGCTTATAAGTAATACAATATTTCCTCGATTAATAAGCGTGGCTAAACACTTCAGTAATCTATATTTAGTTCTTCATGTTTTCTACACTAAATAAGCGTCGCTAAACTTGTTATATATTAGTATTTTTATTATTATTATTATTATTATTATTATTATTATTATTATTATTATTATTATTATTATTATTATTAATTATTATTATTGTTATTATTATTACTTGCCCAACAACTTTTCTATTAATCAGAAAATGCAAAACAATAATGTACTATGTTGCACTTGAAATCGTAAAAACTAATGCATCATTAGTAAAATTTGTTTGCTTGTATTCGACAAAAACTTGATGTACTTGACAAAAATACATAAAAGTTAAAACCTGATGTACAACAATATGCATTGTTTTGATGTACTTGACAAAAACAGTAGCAGAAGCAATATCACAATGCTTCAATCTCAGCCTAGACTTAGCACCTTACAAAACAGACGAGCAGCAGTAGGTGACAAGAACAAAACCAACAGCAGCAGGGGGATCAGGCAACAACACCTTTTGATTAGACTAGCAACAACACGCAACATGGAGCAAAACAACAACAGGAAAACAATGGACGATCACAATAACCTGCAATAGCAACGAAAACAAATCACAACATCACGCAACATTAATTAAAACAGCGCAACAACTAATTGGCAACCTAATGTACACAACAGACAACAACATGCAACAACAACATCGCAATAGCAACAGCGTAACGGCAATACGCAATGAAATGCAACGAAACGCAACAATATACACAACAACATCAGTACACCAACCAAACACAACTTCCTTAGTTGAATGCTAAGAACAAGAACCCAGCAAATGCACATGCTAAAGTGCATATAAACATCATGAAGACGTGCACACTGACAGAATAAACCGTGCACATTTAAGAATCTTGCTGCCATCCATCTTGAAGACGTCACCAATAACACAAAGATGTTGCTTTTTTTTCGTGTTTTTAAGTGGCACAAAAATGTTGAACCATTGTCATTTCTATAAAAATTTAATAATTACATACAAAAATGATATTCTCATCTTCCACATCATTCTATGCTTGTATTTGACATTTGTGAATGTCGTACACACTCCTTGGTGGCCACCTAAACACATAAAAATTAGATTTTCTTAATTAGTACCAAACAAAGAACAAAACATAATATAAAGTTAGATATGAAGTTGAACATTTTCATCAATTGTACATGCCTTATTTAACTTGTCCCACAATAAATTGTCCAATATTTGTGTATTAGCTCGTTTCTTGGACATATACATTGCCTACAATTATCAAAATGATCGTTTAGATTTAAGTTTAAATGAATAGATCAAAAACATTATAAAGAAGACACATGATATTCATATACCATCCCAGCTAGATGACAATGTGACATTTCTCTTTTATGTTTGTCTCCGCGAATAATTTTTTTGACTATTTCAGGATTCTCCATGAGTATCTTATCAATCAACTTCTCCAATAGGTCAACTAAATATTGTTAAAGTTGATATGTTTAATTTTCATACTTTGTGACTTGGTTGTTGAATAGCATTTGGAAGAATTCTAGCTACTTTAGGAAGATGTGATGTAGTTGTAGCATTAAGAGACATTTCTTTAGAGAATACCGGAATACGAGTACCTTGAGGAGTTTTAGGAGGAACATGTTCAATCGGCATCCCTGTAGATTGATGTGAATTGTACTTATATAATTGTACTTGTAATAAATAATTATTAGTTTACTATACATAGAATTGTAATTGAAGCTCACTACCTTCAGTCACGGTATGTTCATCATCATCATTCAAATCGTCTTCTTCATTATCGTAGCTATAAGCATTTGGAGGTGCTCCCACTTCATTTTGCAAAGAGTTCATGTACTCTTCATACGTACGTCTAGACCTAAACATGGCTAAATATGCATAGGAAAATTGATATTTAAATAATACTCCCTCCGTTCCCTATTGATGTTCCATAGGGAATGTTCACGGGGATTAAGAAAAGTGGAATCTTTTAGATAGTGGAGATATTATTTTATTGAATAATAATATTTGATGGAGAAAAAGTAGGGACCACAAATACTAAAAAAATATTTAAAGAAAGTCAGTGGAAAAAATATGGGGACCACAACTAATTAAAAAATGTTTATATAAAGTTAGTGCGAAACATGTGGGGACCATAAGGAATATAAAAATGTTAAAATGAAGTTAGTGGAAGATATGTGGGCCCATAATCATTGTTAAAATATTAAAATGAGAATGGATGAGGTTATTTTTGTCCAAAATTTGTGATATAAATGGAAAGATTCCTTATGGGAACAACAATTGAAACCTCCCAAAATAGAAAGTGAGAACTTCTTTAAGGAACGGAGGGAGTATATTATAAAAAGTGAAAGCCAAACACAATAAAATTTCATATTGAACAACTTTAACCACAAATATTATCATTTTATTACATGACTATTCACCAATGGAAGGCATACACTGAGGGTACAACTCATCATCATCATCGCTTACTAATCCTAACTTATAGTGGTCTCTTGGTTTGACTCGAATGATATGCTCCCATTCTTTATCTTTCTCATCTTCAACATAAAAGACTTGTTGTGCCTGGGACGATAAAATAAATGGATCATCTTTTAAATGGGATCCTTCATGTATGCGCAAAATTTACAAGAGTAAAACCTCTTTTATCCTTCTTCAATCCCCTATAGTTCACATTCACTCAATCACAACGTAATAATACCACCTTATTATCAGAAAAATAATCCAGCTCAATTATATCATTTATTTTCCCATAATATGCCTTGCCTTCTACATCCACCTTCACACCAAAATTTTGAGTTGTCTTTAACTTGTCTCTCTTTTGAGTGTAAAAACGAAAACCATGATAAAGGCATTCATCTTCTTAACAATTGCATTAGGACCACGCCTTATAACCCTTAACATACATGTGTCAAATGTGTGATCATCAATCTTGGACACCTAAAATGTATATTACATATGGTGAGAAAAAATCATAACTTTAAAAAGAAATGGTTACCATTTGTTGTAACCATGTAGGAAATTCTTCAATCAACCATTTCTGCTTAACTCTATCACTCACATCTCGATCATAAAAAGCCATATGTTCATTTAAAAATGACCTAAATAGTTCACGTTAGACAAACTTGAGAAAAAGATTTAAAAAACTATATGAAGAGGCATGTTTCACACACCTATGATATTGGTTAATGTTATCAACGTGGAGAAGTACGTATCAATGAGCTTGTTGAAGGCTTAGCTCATCAATTTCAACCATTGATATCTTCCCTTTAGGTCGACTAGCAGTACCAAATAAATAGAGATAATCATCGATCGAAGTGTCATCATTTCTCTTAGGTCGGTTGAAGACAGTTTCCACTCCATCAAAATATCTTGAACAAAATGTTATACATTCTTGAGCAATATACCCTTCTGCCATTGATCCTTCAAGTTGTGCTCGATTACGCACTTTGGCTTTCAAAGATGCCAAATACCTATATTAACCATATAAGTCAACCTGAACTTAGTACGATTAGATAACATCAAAATATATTAAATATTGAAATAGATGTTAACCATTCAATTGGATACATCCATCTATATAAGATTGGCCCTCCAAGCTTAGCTTTTTCAGTTAAATGTACAATTAGATGAACCATAATGGTAAAGAAGCTCAGAAGAAATAGCTTCTCCATTTGACACAAAATAATCACCACATTATTTCCATGTTCATCTAGTTTCTCCATTGAAATTTCTCTTGCACATAACTCCTTAAAAAAACATGATAAACTAGATATAATATCTAGAATATCGGTATCTTTTGCAGCCCTTAACGCAATAGGAAGCAAATCATGCATTAAAATATGACAATCATGGGATTTCATATTGAACAACTTACGCTCCTTTAAGTTAACACAACGAGAGATATTACTTGCATACCCATCTGGAACCTTGATATGCTTCAACACTCTTAAAAATTGCATCTTCTCTTCAGATGACATTGTGTAAGGAGCATTAGGAAGTTGGAATTACCATTAAGCAATGTAATGAGATGAAGCTTTGGCCTAATTTTCACAACTTCAAGGTCTTTGCGTGCATTATAATTGTCTTTTGATTTTCCCTCTAGGTTCAATAAAGTTCCTATCATGTTATCACAAATGTTCTTCTCAATATGCATCACATCTAGATTATATCGAAGATTATTGTACTCCCATTATGGTAAATCAAAGAAAACACTTCTCTTTTTCCAAAATTGTTTCTCATCCTTATCATCAATCTCATTAGATGTGACACACTTTCCATATGTAAATGTTGATTTATTTAACGCAACAAGAATATTGCTACCACTAGTCTGTACTGGAGCACAACCTAGCTAAATGGTACCATCAAATCCAACATCATCGAAACGAAATGGATGGTCATAAGGAAGCCATCTTCTATGCCCCATATAGAAAAACTTATGCCCATTTTCCAACCACAGTGAATGCGTTTGCTCAGCACATGAAGGACATGCATGACGATCCTTTGAACTCCAACCAGACAAGTTTGCATAAGCAGGAAAGTCATTAATGGTGCAATGAAGAGTTACCCTTAACTTAAAGGTTGTCTTGTTGTATGCATCATATGCATCAACCCCTTCCCACACTTCTAGTAGCTCTTTAATCAGTGGTTGCAAGTACACATCAATATCATTACCAGGAGCTTTTTCCCCAGGAATTATGATTGATACTATGATCGATGATTGTTTCATACAAAGCCAAGGGGGTAAGTTAAAAGGAATCAATAACACTAGCCAAGTACTATGTGTCCTACTCATGACACGAAAAGGATTAAATCCATCACTTGCAAGCCCTAACCTAACATTTCGAGGTTCACATGCAAATTCAGGGTATCACTCATCAAAATCTTTCCATGCTTTACCATCTGCCGGATGCCTAAGAATTCCATCCTTAACTCCATCCTTATGGTGCCAAATCATATCCTCAGCTATTCTAGATGACTTGTACATTCTATGTAGCCTTGGTATGAGAGGGAAATAACGTAAGACTTTATTTGGTAATTTTCTATCATTATCCTTCCATCGTGAGGTCTGACACTTGTCACACTCATCTTGATTTTCTCTTCCATCCCAATATAAAATACAATCAATAGGACAACTATGGATTTTTTCATATTGAAATCCCAAATCCTTATTCAACTGCTTACGATTGTTCCATGATGAAGGAAACGGTATGATATTAGGGAATACGGTTACTAACAATGTCAGTAACATATCAAATGACTTATTAGACCAACCATACATGGATTTCAAATGAAAAAGGTATAAAATGAAAGATAATTTCGAATAACTTGACCCCAGATATAGTACTTCATCAGCTAGTTCTTTGACCCTTCTATATCCAGCATCCTTATAAGAATCATCATCAATATCATTGTCTTCCCCTTCTATAGGATCTCCCATATCAAAATCATTACTTACATCGTCATACTCGACATTTTCTTGTCCTACATTCTCAAAAATATCATTCAATAATTATGTAGTATCAACATGATTGGCAAACTGATGATGTACATTGATCGTGCTAGTTTTAGATGATTTAAGATCAGAAGATGTTGGGATGTGAATTGTTTCTCCGTGATAAACCCAATATTTATAACTACGCATAATTCCATTAAACATTAGATGATGGGTAACGATATCTCTACTAAACCAAGCATTCTTCCCAACTTGGCATTTAGTACATGGACAAATTATCACATTAGGATCTAAAGTGTTCGCAAAAGCAAAATCAAGAAATGACTTTATTCCCTCTATATATTGAGAAGAAGTCCTATTCATAGTAATCCAACTTTTATCCAATGTCTTTGATTAGTCGTAACCTAGAAGTTCATAAAATTATTATCATGTCATCAAATAATATAAGTCAAATGCTTCTTTTAAAACTTAAAATAATATAGTTGCTAAGAACCAACACAATATATAGTTATATACAACAAATTGTCTTATACTTTTAATAAATTTCAGCACAATATCATTCTTTGAAAAACTAAAACCATTCATCAACCAAATACAATTCAAAATTCAAAGATGAAAACGTTATAACTCTAATTAATAATAAAATCAACAAAATTAAAAAAAAAAGCCTTAAAACAATCAAAAGTAAACAAATAAAATAACAAGTAAAGACTAAAAGTGTTTAAAATTCAAACTCACAAGAACATGGAAGACAAAAACAATGAAACTCACAAGAACAACTTGACTCCCACCATGGATCAACTTTGGTCCCCATAAAATAACAATGACAACCCAATAAGTAACCTAAAATGATATCATCAAAAGGTTTTTTCAAATGAGATTTGTTCTTCAAAAGGTTTTTTTTAAGCCATAGTTAATTCAACTAATAATGGCTATAAAAGTTTTAAATGGAGGTGTACTGGTGTTAGAGAGAGTATCATCCATACTTCAATTTAAACCCTATAATTCAACTAATATAAAATTTTTAAGCCATTATTAACTAAAAATAGCAAAGATACCCAAAACCATGAAGATATCTCTAACTCCAATTATAGATCCCACATTCAACTTAAAGCCCAAATCTCTCACTATTATAAATCCCTTTTCGGCATGTCTTACTAAAATGCTCATAACCTCTAACTCCGAACTTCAGATCCAATGATTCAAGTGTCTAATTTCTCAAAACTCCAAGACCCGATTTATTAAGAACAAACTATAGTGCTAAATTGAGTAGAAATAGTTGAAAATTCACAAAATAGAAGGTGTTTGAAATTGGCTTACTCTTAGTTGTCCAACATGTTTGAGGGTAAAACACAACCTTTCATGCTCCAATTGATGTAATTCTTGGGACCAAAATGTGAGGATTTTTCACTTTAAGGTTTATTTGTACATGCATGAATAGAAAGATGGGTAAACACTTCAAATTGCGTTCATGTATACAACTGACCAAAAAAGAACAACAAATTGTGAATATTTGCTTGCAGATGAGGAACTTAGCTTGTATAAGTGCATGTGAGATATCAATGGAAAGCTTAGAATGTGTAAAATATTATAGTTAAAAAATTTTGAGGCACTTATTTGGAGAATTTGGGAGAAAAAGGATGATTAGTTGAAGGTATATAAGTTATTAGAAATTGTTGAGATGAAGGGGTAGAAAGATGGGGATGAATCTCTCATTTCTGGAAGGATATAAGGGCGTATAAGGTACCTATTGAAAGTTTGGATTGTTAGAAAACATTTTCAAGTGGTAGCACGCAATTATATAGGGTATAGCTAAGGTAAAATAGAGAATCTTTCAGACTATGCAAAACTATCATTCAACCTGACCTTTGTACAAATCTACACACTTATCTTTATTTATACCACAAGCTACCTCAATCTAATGGTTTGGTATCTTCAATAACATGCATGGGGATGATGTGGTAAAAGATGAGGTCAAAATATACCCATTTACTATTTTTAAAAAATTTTAGAAGTAAAATAATTTTTTTAAGAAAAATTCTAAAATACTTGTTTTTAAGAAATAGTATGTTTTTGTTTGCAAAACAATATAAAACCATAATCAAAACTTGTTTTTAAATTATCAAATAACTATAATATCATTTTATAAACCTTTTTTTCATAAAATATACTAATTAGATAAATATAATTTCTTTATATTCAAATATAACTACTTCTATTAAATCGCTTAAAATAAGCTTTTGTTAACAGTGTTTATGAAATTATTTGCAAATACTATAAAGTTTTATCACAAGAAACTAAATTAGTATGTTTATGAAATGGATCATTTACCAACTACAGCTTTGAAATTTAGTCATACAGCCTCAAAGTTTTTTTTTTTATAAACAACAGCCTTCAAGTTACCAAACACGACATCGATACAGCCACTTCACCGGATGACCTGGTAAATGACCGTTGACCATGCTAAATTACCTTTGACTTTCAATTAAATTTTTTAATCTAACCTAATTACCACCAATTGTCTTGATTTTCTCTCTCGAAATAGCTTCTTGTTTAACAATATAGCACGCCATTTTTAGGGTTTTGTTTCTCTAGATGCTGTGTAATTTAATCACAATTCGCTCTCATTTTTGACTTAATCTACCCCTTAATCAACCCTATCATTAGTTAACTTACTAAAGATTCCCGATATTTTATGATTTGATTTCTTCCTATATCAGTATTATTGATGATTTTTACTTCTTCCATGAGGTTTTTCTCTCTCGTTTTGTTCTTCTTATACCCCATGTAGCACTCAATCAAAATTGAATCCAGTATCATGTCTTCTAGTAGTTTAATTAGAGTATCATGTCTTCACAATCATGAAATCTAGTAGATTGTGGTTGGAAATAGACAAGTTAAGTGGTATCCAGATAGCTTCTTCCTTAACCCTTGTTGCTTTTGGATGATGAGCTTGATTATGAGCTTTGAACCAGAACAATCTATCCCCATGACACGTGGGCTTTCTTCCATGAGGGCTTTAAACTGGGTTTTGGTCATATTTGAAGATGGGTTTGTCAGAGATTTCAACACTGTGATCTTCAACGAATGTTGTTGGCATTAAAGTGGGTTTGGGTCAGATTTGAAGATGGCTTTAAAGTAGGTTTTGGTTAGATTTGAAGAAATATCCTTTTGTAAAGAGTATCGTTCTTACTAGAGGTGTTTTTTCGGATGATCGAGTCGGTTTCGAATGGGTGTCATTCGATTCGGTTGTTTTTCGGATCGATTATTTTTCGGATGCATATTTTGCCAGGTCACGCTCGGGTCGGGTCGGTTAGTCACGGTTCGGTTGAATATCGGTTATTCGAGATGTCGGGTTAGCATCAGTTCGGTGTCGGTTGAAGTTCGTGTCGAGATTCATCGGTCTTGGGTTGTCATCGGTTAATAATTGGTTTGGTTTTACCGGGTACAGATCGAGTTCGGGTATTTTTTCAACTAGAATTCGGCTACGAATTAGTAATTACTATATCGATCGAGTCAGTATCAGATTAAGTAGTCATTCTTTTATTGATGATAAGGCTTCCTTTACTTTAAGCAAACTAAAAATAATTCAAATACAAATCAATTAGTGATCATTATTACATTGTTACTTTCACTTGTTTGATCAAAAATTAAATATATGAAACCACGTATTTATAAAATTTATTTTATTAAAATATTTATCAAATATTTATCATTTTATTAGAATAAATAATAAGATGATTGAATATGAGTCGATCATACTTCTATGTTAAAAACTGGTTCTGGTTTACACAAGTTCGATCTAAACTCCTTCGGGTTAAGTCGGTTTTAGCCGGATCGAGTTCGGTTTCGAGCATGATTCGGGTCGGATATGACTCGGTTCGGTCATTATTAGGCTCGGGTAATCTCGGTTAATGATTATGTGTCGGTTGAAAAAATCGGTTATAGCTTGGGTTCGGTTTTCCCATTTTCGGTTGTAAACCGGTTCGGATATAACTTCGGGTCGGGTAATGTCGGTTCGATAAACCTGAAAAAGGAACACATTTTCGGGTCAGTTTACTTTCGGTTTCGGTTTGGGTTTTCGGGTCGGGTCACTTTTGAACAGCTCTAGTTCTTAGCATCTGAAGAAAAAACATCTGAAAAAAACCATCTAAAAAAATTAGTGGCAAGAAAAATTAGAAGAGGGGTTTTGATGATGCTGGTGGTGGTGTTGGTGGTGTTGGGGTGGGAGATTGGTGTTGACAGGAGAGGGATAAAGAGAGATTGGGGAACAGAGTTTAATTAGAGGTAATTGGGTAATAAAGTTAGATTAATAAATTTAATTGAAAGTCAAAGGTAATTTAGCGTGGTCAACGATCATTTAGCAGGTCATCCGGTGAAGTGGCTGTAACGATGTCGTGTTTGGTAATTTGAAGGTTGTTGTTTGTAAAAAAATAGTTTGAGGCTATTTATTCTAAAATGACTAAACTTTAAGGTTGTAGTTGATAAATGATCCTTATCAAATTAACCAAGTTTAAGTAAATTAATGTTATTTTAGTAAATCAACTAAACTTTAATAAAACTAAGTACGTTGAAAATTTTTACTTAAGTATAATAATAACATTAAACAAAACAAGAGTTGGTTTATTCAAATTTATAAGTTTAAAAAAACAAATTAAACTCTTATTATATTTGGCACTTAAGGATAAATAACTAGTTTGATTACTAGCACTAATTCATACTCAAAGCTATTTAATTTAAGATCAAAAGAGACTTAAAAATAGGGCCATTACAATAGTAATTCATGTGATGCATGTATTCAAGGTAAACAAGTGAGGAGTTATTTTAAGCCGAAAAAGATGGTAAGTACTACAAGAACGTGAACTTCTTAAAAAATGTCTTATTGGACCAATACTAATGAAATTTCCCTATGAGCTATTTAGAGCAAGGAAGCCAAATATCTCGTATTATACACCATTCGATTGTTAATGTATTATTGATAAAAATGCTAAAGAAAATCTTGGTAAATTTGATGTGAGAAGTGATGAAGGTATTTTTCTTGGATATTCATTTTGAACAACAAGGCTTATAGAGTGTTAAGCAAACGTATACATATTTTATTTGATGAAACGGGTGATGGTATATTAAGTGATTGACTCGTAGACTTAAATCTTAATAAACATTTCGATGATGAAAGTGAAAAAGAAGATGCTAACAAAAAAGCTACGGATCATCATCATACCCAGTGTATCCCGCTTATAGACAAACTATGGTCAGGGTATGGGGAGGAAAGATAGAAAGAAGCTCATACCCATATAGGAGTCCCTCGACTCTAAAGGGTCTTCAAAGATAGAGGATCCTGAAACTATCTAAAAGCCTACATCTTACACCCTCTTTGGCCATGCATAGTAATCAACTAACTAAAGATACACAACAAATTGAATAAGTACAAAAAACTAAAAAAAAAGGATAATGCAAAGAGGTGGTAAAAAGGGATAAGTGTTCAAGAAATGGATGATAAATTAATCAAGCACATTAAAGACTCTAAACCATATCAAGTGACAATAGCTCAAAACTTGGTGAAGCCACCTGAACGTACTACTATCACACGCCTACGTTGAGCTTGATTAAAAGGTTTTTAAGTGGTTCTTAATTTATTAACTCTCGATAATTGTAATTGTGTTGAATATTTTAGAGAGTTAGATTAATTTTCTTTTCAAGCCTCAACATTTCAAATACATTATAAAGTATCCAATTTTACTTTTCCGAGAGTTGTGGGATTTGTCTTTTATTATAAGGGAGCTTGTACATCATTCTTCAGAGAATCTGGTGTGAGAAGATATCGTGATCTTCTTATTGGTCTAGGTTATTTCTATTAGTAAAAGATGTTAAATCTTAAAAGTTGACAAGAATCCATAGGCTCTATTAATAAAAGATGTTGAATCTTTTATTATCACATTTTTTTTAGGCCCATAAGCCTTCTTTACTTTAACGTGATACGGTGAGATGGAAATGGGCTGAAAATGGTAGCTACTTTGCGTGCATTATGGTTGCATCTCTTAATCTTGGGTGGTACCTTTTTGTGACATCCTCTTATTTCCAAATTTATATGGCCGAGTCCGGCTCCCCCTCGAGCTCAGCTTTCGCTATGGCTAAGGTTGCTATGGGAGACTCAAAATTGGCGCTATTCTTTTTGGATTGGGTATTCTTCAATGTGATCATGTGTAACACACCTGAATTTTCGACCCCTTATACGAAACCAAAACCGTAAAGGACGGGAGAAAATTCGGGTGTTACATAAAAGAAAAGGAAAAGAATTTTTAAATAAACGTTAAAGATTAACTTAAAAGAGGTGAATAGAAATTTTGGCAGCATCTCTGCTAAAACTCGAACATGTGGTAAAGCAATCAGCACAATAAAAACAGTAAACTAATTTAAGGAATCGTTGCCATTAAATCTCACACCATGGCGGAATGATTCATCGACGGTTTCTCAAATCGACATGCCACGCATGGATCGTGGTTCCAATGTCAACGCTTGCGTTAAAAGAAAGGACTTGACTCCTCTAAGACATACAAGTTATAAACTACGCAGCGGAAATACAATTATACAAAGGAGAACACAAGGCCTCATCACAAAACGTATACAACCAAAGCTTACAAACGATAAATAAGAACTACAGGACCAAATTAACGGTATAACACAGGTTATGCTTCGCCCTCGTCACTCTCCCCAATGCAATGCAATACAAAGAGAAGCTTCAAAACCTGCTACGACTGTCCATGATCCTCCTGCTGCTCGACATCAGACCAAGGCCAATGTGTCATAGCAGGACGATCATAGAAAGTCATCAAACAATCAAACATAAACACAAACACGTACACGTCAGTAACTAGCATCAAATATAATAAGACCAACTTATAGATAATATTATGTTATACAACAAAGGATGATTTCATAGGACACCAGCACAAATAGTAACCGTTTACCGTCCACCTATGCTTCTTGGATAGAATGCGGGTCTTCACATTCCTCTTCTCAAAATATACTCTTGCAAAACACGCGTAGTATCAACTCAACCAAGGCATTATCAGACTATCTAACACGTGATCGTATAGAGCTTGTCTATCTTAGAGTAAGCGTATTCATAGCCCATCTTTTGGACTGGTAAATCCTTTGAGGTAAGTTAGCTTAGGCGCACTTCTCACTAGCATAAACTACTCTATCATTGAATAATCAATGAGTAAACGTTCTATTAATGTGTAAGCTTTCTATGAATGAATAAGCATTCTATCAATGAGTAACATTATATCAGTAAATCTTTTCTCCACTTCATGGCATAGTGACACGGCCATGGACGTTATCGGCCACCCGGCACCCATGACAAAGTATGAGCTCATACCCCCTCCAGCTGACCCTCTCGGGTCCTACCTTCGGGAAACTAACATTGGGGGTACTAATCTAGTGGAGAGGCAACCATATTGGGGTTTGCAAGGCCCGCATGGTGACACCTTGGTCAAGGGGCGTATTGGCCACCTGGCGCCCAATTGACAAAGTATTCTCATACCCCCCTTACGGTGGTCCCGTCGAACCTCACCTAGGGGACTACTAAATCAATCGGATATAATCCAGTTGAGTCACGCCAACTAATCATAATTTAGTACTTTATCAAAGGGGAATAACTCTCGCTTTTGACTACTAATGAATGCCCTGGGATAGTAGAACGCCGAAACCCACTGAGCAACTCAATAAAATATGAAATTCACCTATAAAGGAGTCATTCTAACTCCAAGTAAGGCATATTCCAATACTTAAATAAATGAGGGGGATGGTCCCCGCCTTCTACTAATACTCTCATTCTCTAAACTATTTTATGCTCAAGGATTTTGTAATCAATATCTCTTCATACAAGGCTTACTCGCTAATATTTTATAGTTTTGATACAATGCATATATCACAATAACAATGAACAATAATGTCTTAAAGGAAAATTGCATATAAGAATTAGTTACTGCGTAGACGTACCTGTAAGCGTCACTGCATGACCAAAAGTCACAAAAGGCACCCAACTCAGGTTCTACCTTCCTTATATGAAATGGGAAACCTATACAAATTTGAAGTAGAACTAGTAAGACTATTCGTCTCTACTTAAGGGCATCTAAGTACTGGAACACGCTACCATTCACCCATTCATGGTAACCTCCACTTATTCTTTCGCATATTTAACCAATTCACATTACTCGATTTATACTTGTTCATGAGTTATAACATTAACTCAAGAATCAAATAAGCTTTTACATCTACTAAACCAAGGATCGAATAAGCTCTCACAACAACAAAATGTACTTTATGACCATTTCTTTAACCCTATGAGACTCAAGTTATAAAACCGCCTCATCATGTAATGTTATAAACTAATAACACTTGTACAACAACGTTAATACTATTAACTTATAATGATGTTGATATTAGTGATAATTTCAAGTTGTGGTATAATTTAAAACATACAAAATTACTCATGATGACAAAGGGGCATGAAAAGAAACAGCTCCTCTAATAATTTGCAACAATGATAACAATGGTTTCTTTCCACTTCAACAATGATAATATTCACTCTAAACTACGACCACACCCAATTAACTAACAATAATATCCAATAACATTGCCAACATCCACCATCACCTTAATAGATTAAGTGACAATCAACTCCCACTTTAGTGACTAATATTCTTAATTATAAGAACTATTATAACTCATTCACAATGAATTGCATTTTTAAAGCTTCCACAAATCTATTAAATTATAAGGCACCCCGAAACACTAAAAGTGGTAAAACTACCACCATTTTCATTCATACTTTAAACCCTAACTCATAATTATATTTAAATCATAAATCAAACTCTCACCCATGATAAGATTAAATAAAACTGATACACAATCAACACACAACCCATGATTTCTCATCACACTTAAAACCCTAAATCATAAATATGTTCAATTCATCAATTAAATTCTAACCCACAAAAGATTTAATGAAAATGACACAAAAATGAACATCACACTCATAAACTTTATACAACTTTTAATTGAAAACAAGAAGAATCAAATGAAAGAAGTGGCGTTCTTACAAAGATAAAACTAGCAAAAGATGAAGGGGTAAGTGAAGGTTGTGGTGGTGGTGGCACGGGACCAAATCGATAGGAGAAACGACCCCAAAATCGGCCACCAAGCCTACTAGCACGCACGAAAACTGTAGCACACTAGGCTGCTATTGCCGCTGGGTGTTTGGAGGGGGGAGGAGCAGTTGCGTCACAGGTTGAAGAGGAGGGAACACCGGTGGTGCTGTGAGGCCGTCAGCTGCCACGGTTGGGCTGCTGGTCGGCTATTTTCGTGGGCCTGCCGTGAGGGAGAAGGGAGGAAGGGAAAGGGGATGTGTGCGGCTGGTTTTTTTTTTTTTTTTTTAATTTGCAAAGGCTATGGATGGTCTTACTTCAAACCCTAGCCCATCTCTTTATAAGGTGAATCTTCTAATAAAGCCTTATTAAGACAACCCACTTTCATGTGCTCATAATGTAAATAAAAAATATTAATTATAATTCGAATCTCTTTATTTTAAATAATCACAACTCTGTTTTTAATACAAATATGTTAATATTTAATGTTCGTGTGAGACACGAATCTATTAAAACTAATTCGAAAATAATTTAATTAAATTCTAAAATCTTCCAAAACTATTGTAATAATAAAATAATGACGTAATAAAATGGTGGGGTGTTACATCATGACTTGTGTCCGTTTTACTATTCTGAGTTGTAAACTAATGAACATAGTAATTTAGTGTGTGTTTATTCTTGGATGAAAGGGGTTTATGAGATGGAAATAGTGACTTGCTTGTGGAACTCAATCCTTGTTCATGTCACGTGGAGTCTATGGTACAAGCGAAATAGGATTAAGTTTGAATACGTGTTACCAAATTTTCAGCACACGATTCATTGTTTGAAAGTGCATTTGTGTATTTAAGCTAAAGATGTTATAATGTTGGAACATTATATGTGTTAGGACTTTCTTTGTAATATGCGGGCTTATTTAGCGCGTCTTTCGGCTATTAATTTTAAGTTTTGTCCTTTTTGATTTTGGTGTGTGTTTGGGTCTTAAAACTTGGATACTGTTGTGTTGTATGGTTTATTCTATTAGTATTTCTTGTGTTTGGTGTGCGATTTGTTGTTAGGGTATCGATAGTTGGCATTGGGGGTGCTGTCTGTGTTTTGTGCTTCTTTTTGTTAGTGCTACTCAATGGTTGTGTGGTTGGTAGCGTTTTTTATGGCTACTTTTGGTACTTTTGGTTTTGGTGGTGATGTTTGTGTGTTGTGCATAAAGGATCATTTAATGTTGTTTCTGCAGCTTATTGTTTTTCTACTCTGTGGTCTTGCTGATAGTGGTGACTGCTTGTTCTGCTGGTGGTCTGCGGTTTTCATGTGCCAATGGCTTTTATTTGATTCGTAGTGTTAGTAAGGAATTTTTGTTTTTGTTTACTGCTAACTACTGCTATTTTGTTGGGTGTTGTTTTCCATCTACTTTTACACACTAACATTTACGTACTTTACTTTATATTGTTTAATTATTCTCAAAATTACAAAAATGTGTTAAAAGAATAGTTTTCGAAACACTATTTGAACTCCATAGTCAAGCCCTTGAAACGTCATTCAAGCCAAAAAACAAAAATCCTTTACACTCTCTTTTCATCACCCTTTTGTCTCTATAGAGAGTTATAGACCTCCTATCAACCTTCAGAAGCATTCAACAACGATTCAATTATTTGTGTTTAAATAATAGTAAGATGAGAATTTACCAACATCAAATGTCATGAGAGAAATAGTTTATGTATCCATATACCAAAAAACAATTCAGTAGATACGCCCAAAAGTGCGACTCTGTAGGGCAACCCACTCTTTCAAAAATAGTAGCAACTTTAAAATATAGTAAACATTAAAGTCTTAGTCTTTTATGAAAACTTAACGTCGTTTTTTATTTAACTACAAGAACTACAACATTCCAGCAACCCAACGGTATAAAATAGCTCCAAACTAAGTAAGTTTTGGAGGTTCGGATGGACGCAATCCTACCTTTGTTTAAGATAACAAGAAATACTTTTGGATTGACCCTTGATGGTAAACATTGAATGTAATGTAAAAATCATACTTTTAATTTATACAAATAAAAAAAATGCAGACTCATACGTCTAAAATCACAGATAAATGAAGGTACAAGTATGTATATTAGAATAAATTGAGAAACCTTTTTTCCCATATTTGCTCATTTTAAGTGAGAAATGACAATAATGAAGGCTAACTATTGTCAAAAAATATATTTTGGACAGAGGTCAAATAGCCAATTGGTTCTTCATAAATTGGCAAAAGCATATATTAAATACAAAAGCAAGAAAAAAGGGGTAGGACTTAGGACAGAAGATCATGTTTGGGAATTGTGACAAAGCAAAACCAAGCTCTACTGTTAAGATAAATGTAAAGAACTATGACCACCCAAAGACGTAGTCGAGGACATAAACGAGCACCAGCGATAATGGGTAGAGAACAAACGCCAGAAATGCCGTCCAGAGAGGGAATGTAGTACGGAAGCTTCCCAGACCACCCATTATAACGCAAACAAGAAAAATGACAAGCACTTCAGAAGAAAAATTCCATGTCAATCCTCTCGAGTAAACTAAGCCCAAAAACACTGAGAGACATAATACGTTGTTCATTGTCACCGCTCCATATAACTGTAAAAAAAGTAGTACAAATGTTTTTAGTGTCTGCTTAGCCAATCACACTGGTACCGTAGAACTAAGCAATAAAAGAAATGAACCTCGGAAAACGTGAGCGATGCAGATCTCCTCTTCTTCCTGGAGGCAAAAATGATAGCTGACACAGCTTCACTAGAGTTGGTTGCCAAGGGTAAAGCAATAAACGAGATGAAGAAGGAAGGAATACTAGTAGCATTCGAGAAATTATCCACAGCATCTACTAGTGGATCTGCAAATACGGCGGCTATAACAGTCCCAAGCACAAGGAACGTTATTGCCTTTATGGTTATTGCTTTAGGATTTTTGATTTCTTCTCCTGCCTCTTGATTAGAATCACCTAATAAGAAATGCTCAATTTCTGCTTCCTACACATAAAAAATTTTGATCATAAATAAACAAACCAAACACACTGTATACCGGCTCTTGTTGTACAATTATATCACCTCATCGTATTTTTCCAAGGGTTTAATAGTGTCAGCATGACGGGAAGTCTTATCTCCTGTTAGGACATGAAGCAGTTTTGAGATCCCCTCGGTAAACTCATCTAAATCAATTTGTTGATTTGGACGTTCCCTGTCTAATTCCTTCATTAATTTTTGCACAATATCATTTGTGCCCATACCGATCCCTTCTAACTGCATCCCAACAATGAAAGCTGCAAATTCCTCTTCCGAGAGTTGGCCATCACCGTCTAGATCAATTTCCCTAAAAATCCTATAACACCAGATCAATAATGAAGTCAGCACTCTCGACCTCCTTACATGTCTCGTGCATTATCATGATAAAATACGAAAGACATAAAACTTACTTCGATAGTACATCTGTGTTAGGAGTACCATCTTGAGTGAAAAGCCTTCCAAGAGCATGTTTTTTCAAATGTTTAAGAAATCTCGTTACGACACGCTTATGCTTCACATACTCCAGCTTCCTCTCTTGTATCCAAGGTTGAAATATCTGTCTTAATAAAAGGTTGTAAGCTAATGATACTAGGAGTGAATAAGGAAATTATCGGAACATAAACGGAAATAGAAGGAAGTCTAAGAATAGATTGAAGTTGTGACATGTAAGTTGAGACAAGTGTCCAAAATAGGGGAAAATCTAGCACTTCATTGTATTTTTAACTCGCCCCCTTATTACAATAGTGAATTCTTATGTCAATTCTTGACATCCCAACAACATATTTACTATGTACAGTACTTTGACTTTTAATTTTAAACCAATATCCCAAGTGAAACAATTGAAAGACATCCATGAGTGCTTAACAAAGAGAGCAATAATCCATCGTAAACATGATAGTACAAGAAAATTTAAACCAAAACATCCTCAAATATTTGTGTAATGATGTTTTCTTGGTATAATTACCTGATAAACACAATAACTAATCAACATAAGAAGAGAAATTATGAGGGCAATCAACACAACCAAGTGCCTCCCCGAACTTGAATCGAGAGCTTGTGGCAATTGCACAACAAGAAAAGGTACTACCGAGATAACCATTATCCTTGCAGCATAACTTGTCCATATGTCAATAGATACACCAGAGCCTGAACAAGTAAATCGGAAGAAAATACCATTATGTAAGTGTACTTACAGAATAATGTTGTACAAACAAACGAAAAAAAATCCACATATCATAATACACGTTATTTACTTTTTGAATCAAAGGTTTTTGATTAACAACAAAAATGAAAACGAGAATACTAGCAATAGGTTCTTACCTACTAAACTCAATCCTTTAGTGTCAATTTCATCAACTGCTCGTGAACTCTCAAGATCACACTTTCCAATCAAAACGCAAGTTCCCCATATTATTGTAAGAAGCATGACTGTCGAACCAGCTAGTAATCCCATTCCAACAGAGACCTGCTCTTGAGCAATTGCAGTACTTCCAAAAAGACCAGATACTGCACCAGATGATCAAAATATGTAACTAAAAATTCTAAAGAGTGACATAAATGATAATGATATTCGATAAAGAACAAACAAAACTAATAAGCAGTCCACTAACATGAGTTAGCTCAAGGTTGCTATAAACAGACAATTTTCTTAGAACAAAAACCCTGAACATAAAGGAGGGCACAGCACAACTCAACAATTGGGGACATTTAGTATATAAGAAGTGTTTGTCTCACAAACTATTTTAATAATATGGTTGATTTATGGTACCCTACTCAACGACGCGCTGCATTTCTTATGCCTAGGTGTAGTGAAAAGTATAATAAGTTTGATTGGTCAGCATCCAGAAGCAACGCACCACTTTGTCCGAGTGTGGTATTAAATGAGCAAGAAGATGTTACCTATACTAGGACGTCGTCTAGAAACAAAGCGCCATATGACCCGAGTGTTGTTTCAAATGACAAAGAGCACATATAGTTTAAGTGAGGTTAAGAAAAATCAACGGTTTGAGGTTAAGAATGAAATGTTGGAACATTTGTAACTTAATCGGTAGGTTTTTAGTGTTGTGTATGGTAAATTGATTTTGAACGTCATTAATGCCTATGCACCGCATGTGGAAATAGAGGAATTGATTGAAAGGAATTTTTGAGATGATCTCGATGATACGATGCAATTGAATGAGAAGTTGTATATGAGAGGTGATTTGAATGGACACGTAGGGGTATCTTGCACTGGCTACAAAACGTCCATCGAGATTTTGCTATGGAACTGGAAATAAAGAAAAAAGGTATATTTTGGATTTTGTACTCGCATACGATTTGTTGGTTGTTAACACCTGGTTTAAGAAGAGAGAGAGTCACTTTTAAAACTAGAGTAAACGTGATCTAAACTAACTACATTTTGATAAGGATGATATGTAAAGATATAGTTGCCTAAACTATAAGATTATCCTTGGAGAGTGTGTATCCACCCAACACAAAATCCTTATTATATATGTTCACCTTCAAGTAATACCAAAGTAAAGAAAGCAAAAGAAGCACATTGATTAAATGGTGGAGATTAAAAGGGAATAATGCAAATGTTATCACCAAGAAAAATGATAAAGAATCTTATTAGGAGATGACTTCGAATACAGAGGATACTTGGACAAGATCAAAACTTGCATCATTCGAATAACAAAGGATATTTACATAGCATCAGGGATAGATTCATGGTGAAGGATACAACTGTAATGAGGAGATCATGATAGTTATCAAAGAAAAGACAAAAATCATATCTTGCATTAGGGAAATGCAAGATTAAGGAATAAAACTCATGAGCCATACTATGAAGTTAAGGAAAATAGTGATACTAATATGTATGAGTTGATGAACCTCCATATTTGAAAACAAATTTGAATTTATGCTATGGAGATCTATAATGGAAGCTATTAATCTTGTTAGAAAAATGATGTATTATTATAGGGCTAGAAAAGAGTGTTGCACCTGTTTCTTATTGAATTGAAAAAAAAACATACGACAAGGAGCCAAGAAAAGTACTTTTGTAGGAAATGACAAGGGTATTTCGTAGAAATACATTAGTATAGTGCAAGATATGTATCAAAAGTAACGACGTATTTTAGAATATGCAGAGGGGCTATAAAGGATTTTTCTATCACAATTGGCCTACTTCTAGGCTATGCACTAAGCGCATTAGTGGTCCTAGTGCTCAATCACAAAGTACTTAGCATTGATCGATACAAGGAGACGTGCTTTGGTGTATCTTATTTGCTAATATATTGTTTTGGCACAACAACAAATTTAGCCTTTCGCGACATTGGATTTAGTGTCATTAAAAAAATGCCACTGATTCATATTTTTAGTGTAGTAATTATTAGTTTTTATTTTAATTTCCACCATAAGGTGATTTAGCAACACTTAATTTGGTCTTTAGTGGCATATGTCATTGTCACTATAGTCTATAGTGACATTTGTGAGAAATGTCATTAGATCCTATGTCGCTAAAAGCTTTAGTGTTACTTTTTAATATGCTCCTAAATAGTCTAATAAATGTCACTAAATCCTCTATATACATTATAAAAAATTTGAAATAGTGACATTTAAATTAAATGTCACTAAATATATCCCACTATAAGCAAATTATGTTGTAGTGTGGTAGAGGAGACCATAAAGAGGGTAAATGCTAAGTTAGAACGATGGAAGTAAGAGTTGGAGTCACGAGATTTTAAATTAAGTAAGAGCAATACACCGTACATGGAGTAACTTTAGCAGAAACGAGATAACGAGAGACACTATAAAAATTGTGGGTAGAAAAAATAGAGAGCGACTATTGTGATCGATGTATGTAAAGGGAAAGTTTTATCGAACAAACATTAGACCATTACTATTATATGGATCATAATGTTGCAGCTACTCTTGTGAGAGATCGTCTCTCAAAGAGACGACCTCAAAACAAGAAGCTCACGTTCTTATTTCTCTTTAATTTGTGTTAATTGAGATATTTAGCAATGCGTCTCTTGGAGAGACTGTCTCTCACAAAGGGATCATTGTAATAAGATGAGAGCAACGAAAATGCTAATAATTTGATCGATAAGTAGGCATAAGACATGATTAAAAATGATATGAAGGATCTATACTTAAACTAATTAAAATGGTAAAAAATCAGAAAAATAGTGACGAAGAATCCATGTGAACAATAATTAGAACTAATACAATTATGTTCTAGAATACAAACTATGACATTGTTATTCTTATTATGTTTACGTTACCATACCTCTCACTTTAGTTGTCAATAAAATATAAATGCTCAAATACTTTAAAATTTTGACAATTTTCTTTCTCCTCTCACCTAGATTTTAATTTCACTTCTACCATAACATTAATAGATATGCAAAATTGAGATTTATAATTTTAAACAATCAAGTTATTGCAACACTGTTTTAAAAGGAGATTACAAAAACTAACCCTAAAAATACTCATCATTAATACATCTATATAATAACTTAATCCTATATGAAAAATTCTATCACAAAAATTCTTCAACATGACCACATTAGTTCACAGAACAAAATCAATACCTAAGTATGACATTTCTCCATTTTCAAAAAAAAAAAAAAAAAATCAATTCCTTATTGTGACATGAGCATTTCAATAGCCCAAGGCTCCTACTTATAAATTTTTGGGCCTAACATACTCCAACATAATCTGATTAGTGATAAAAAGAAGTTGTTTTTAATTGAATCTTGCTAACAATCATTATCTATCACTTTATTGTTAAGGTCTAGAATTACAGAATTCCAACAAACCATGTGGTGACATGACAATCATTTTGAAGAGAAAATATCGGTTCTTTGTGAGGTTAATAAATCATCCTCATGTAATAGGATGTGATAGGGTGAGAAATTTGTTGTTTTCATTTATCTTTTTTAATTTTGTTTATTTTAATATTATTATTTTTGTCTTCTTGTGGTTGATTACAAGTCACCGTTATTGATTAGGAATTTTTGAATTTTGAAAATCCCAAACTCAAAAGAAAATATATAAAAAAAAATTTAAAAAAAAATTGCAAATTACCCAAAATAAGCATGGAATCAGGTAGAGCACCAAGGATAGGAAGGAAGAGACCACCAACAATACCAGGACCCAAAATCTCCAACAAAAGCTCACTTCCATTAGACAAATAAGTAGCACCCATATACATCAAATACCCATAAACTATAATCAAGAAACAATTTCCCAACACAGTTGTAGTACATGGTAAAAACCCATAAGTTTGCTCACAACTCTCAGCAGCAGAAAACAATGGACCCACTTCATCATGGGTTGCACATACAACAGAGATGAACAGAATGAGTGAGCAGAATATGGAGAAATGGGTTGTCCTAATCTGCTGTCTTCTGCTACCATTGTTCACACTCATTTTAATGGTAGTTTTTGAGACTAGACTCTAAATATAATACTTAAATTGATCTGAACACTCGAATGTATAATGTGAAAATTCTTAAATGAGATAAGAGTAGTTCTAAAGAAAAGTGGCAAACCTACATAATTTTTAATAGACACTTAGTAATTTGTTATATAAATACAAAGGCTAAATAAGTAAGACAAAATCAAGGAAAGTAATGGTTCAAATCTTTATACAACATGTCAATTATTGAAGTTCTAAATACGTTTTTTAACGATAGTTATTTAAATTTATTTTATATAATGTGGTTAATGTGTAAGAAAAAATATAATTAAGTCGGATCCTGTTTGAATTGTCCTAGTGTGATTTTATATATATATTTTTTTTTAATGATTTTTAGTATTGTACTCAATTCAAACAATAGATAATCAAAATAATGATTGCATAATAAAGTGAAATATAAACAAGTAATTATCCATTCGAAAATGTTCGTTATATTCGGAAATGCTCTTTATATAAACAAGTTTATTTTATACGCTTTCATTATATTAATTTTTTATAATTTTTACAGGTGTATAGTTTAATATATAAATGATCAAAATATTCTATTGTATAGCATTAAAAATCAAATATAGGTAATGTTTGGTGAATTAGTTTGTTAAAAGTTAAAACAGTTTATTGATACGAATAAGCTGTTTTTGAACAAACTGCTTATAACAGTGGTCAGCGGGTTTAAAATCAATTGGTCAAATCACCTAATAAAATCAATTAGTGAAATCAGACATTAAAATTAATTATCATCTATTTGCCAAACACTCTCGTATAAGAGACTAGATATAATTGGTAAGAATCTTCAAAAAAGAAAAAGATATATAGTAATTGGTAAGAGACCGTGTTGGGAGCGTGTGTCTATTAGAAAAACACGGTGAAAGATGTAAGAATGTGAGAAAAAGTGAATTGAGTAGGAGTACGGCCCGTGTGATTGGGATAACTCACAAAGAAGGATATACAAGTGGATCAACAAAATACAGATTTAGAGTCGTTTATAGTTTAGATTTTTTCAGATACATGACAAGTGTTCAATAACGATCACTAAATTGTAGTTAGAAAAAGTTAGAGTTTGAAAATGTAATATTTAAAAATAGGGACCATCTATCTTTTAAGTACAATCTATTTATCTTCTATAATCTATCTATAACTATTACTAAAACAAAACACACTTATATCATCACCTCTCGAAATCTATAACCGTTACTAAAACAAAACACACTTACACCATCACCTTTCAAAATTGCTTACGTGTCGCTTCAACATTAAAATTTTTCCCTCCTAAATTAAATGATGATGTCATTGTTATTATGATCTCACTTGACTATGTTTTAACTTATAGATTTAGAATAAAATACAAATTAAGAGTGATAAGTGAATAGTCTCCCAAAAGTAAATGGGACTAATAAGAAGAATAGGAGGTAGTATTATTTAGTGTATTAGATTTTTTGAGATAGTTAAAACATACTCCCTCCGTTCTTTTTTGATTGTCCTATTTGAAGATTTCACACAAATTAAGAAAGGTGGAATCTTTGTAGATAGTGGGTATTATTTTATTAGAATAGTGGTGTGAATTAATGATTGTATTGGTTTTATGAGAGATAAATGGGGGTTAAATGAGGGATAAAGAGAGTATATGGAAGATAAAAACTTTCTAAAATAGGAAAGTATTCTAAATAGGACAAACTTTTGAAACTACCCGTTATAGTAATGTGAACAAACTTAAAAGAACGGAGGGAGTAATATACTTTTACTAGGATTTGTTTTTGTTATTTATACTCAAAAAATTTGATAAAACCGTACATCGCACGGGCACTATCTATTATTACTAAAACAAAACACGCTTACATCATCACCTTTCAAAATCGCTTACGTGCGCTTCCTCGTTAAAAATTTTCCCCCTACACTAAATGATGATGTCATTGTTATTATGATCTTTAACTTTCTATTTTAATATTTTGACTATGTTATTTTTCTTATTAATTATTTTTTTTTTTGGTCAAATCATATTTAATGTAGTAGTAAACTATATAATATTTCATTTATTTTAATTATTTATAAAACGTTATTGGATATTTTAAGATAGTTAGGATGTAATATACTCTTATTAGGATTTGTTTTTGTTATTTATACTCTTGGCTCCTTAAATGCAATGATTAATTCTAATATGATTTTGGTTGTGACTATCTTTATATATTTTTATGGGAAAAATTATCTTTGTCGTTTAAACTAATAAAATAATTTTACATATTTCTATGTATTTATATTTGGTTTTAAAGTGTGTTATTAATAGTAATAATATTTAATAATTCTACAAATTGATGTGATGTTTATTTTTGTTAGCAAAAATTAATAAGTTATTTTCCATTAAAGTATAAATATACTCAGGGTACGAAGCATTTGATCTTTTATTAAAAATAAAAAAATAATAAAAGTATAAATATAATTATATTGCGCACAATGCAAAATATGTTAGAAAATTTGATAAAACCGTGCATCGCACGGGCACTATCTAGTAACTAATACTAAAACAAAACACCACTGATGTCATTATTTTTTAAAATTGCTTACGTGTCACAATATCAATAAAAATTTTCCCTCTAAAAAACACAATGATGATGTCATTGCATTTATTACTGATATTTATAGCTTTGAATTTTTTATTTCACTAATGTTATCAATATTGATTGATTTTTTTACTTTCTAGGTTATATTATTTTAATATATGATAAAATCATATATTTTATTTTATTTTCTATCAATTACTTATAAAATCTTTAATGAGTATAGGATATTTTGAGAATGTTATCAATATTGATTGATTTTTTTATTTTTTAAGTTATATCATTTTAATATATGATAAAATCATATATTTTATTTTATTTTCTTTCAATTACTTATAAAATCTTTATAATGTTATTTATTGAATGAGTATAGGATATTTTGAGATAGTTAAAACATAAATCCATCAATTTTTAATTTTTTTATTTAAATAAACATATCAAAAATTTTAATAAACTCGTGAATCGCATGGGCATTATCTAGTGACCAAACAAAACAAACACAAGATGAACAAAGGAAAATATAAAACGTTAGTGATCAGTTCACGCCTACTCGCAAAGGAGTCGGTAGCCACCAAGTATAATTTGGACAAAATCAAGAAAAGTACTTCTTTTGTTCCAAAATACATGTAACGTTTACTTTTATACGCAGTTCAATTTACTAAGTCGATTTTTAAAATATGAAATTATATTATATATCATAAAATATTATCAAAATTTGGTACTAATAATCTTTGCATTGAGATGAATAAGGAGGAATGACAATGGGTCGGACTTGGCTCAAATTATACATACTCCAACTTTCATCCATATAATTGTCGGACTTTTTTTAGTCACCTCCATTCGGAGTCGAATTATGCATACTCCAAGTTTGCCCTAACTTGGACTCTCGGACCTTCAACAGAGTCAGATGTGGAGTCGGATACTATCAAATTTTAACGGTGTGATATTATACTAATGATTTTAAAGCATACAAAACTAACAAAATATTTTTTCTCAAATACAAGAAATATATACTTTGATTCAAGTTTAACAAGAGAACACATAACAAATTTTTCTCGCATTTTGGTTTGTCGTACTTTATTTCTCTTGATCTGATTTGTCGTATTTTGATTGATTAATCTAAATAACGATACAAAGTTTATTCTAATTACAATTAGCATTAGAAAAGGCTTGAATTAGTCACTTGTAGTGTTTTGAAGGAAACAAAGTATTAGGGGGAAAGTCAAATTCAAAGTCAGATTTCCTTCGGAGTTGAACTCGAGTCGGAGTGTCGGATTTTTAATAAGGTCCAACTCCGGTCTGTCTCTAGCTCGGACTCGGATCGATAAGTCGGGTTCGGAGTCGGATAAATTTTTAATTATGCTTTCCTTGTCTTTCGTCTACAAACCAGTTCGCTCCAAGTTAGGATCTTGGCTCACATTGATCTTCCTTCTCTGGGGTTAGCTTTTGAACGGGCCCACGAAGTCTTCTGTGCTCTTTGTAGCAGCAACGTAGTTTCTCTCAATGATGAATCCGCTGCCCCCCAAATGATGAAAAAGTTGGCAGGGGCTTATTTTAATATAGTTGAGAACAGCCTTGTGTCTAGCTACATGCTCACACCAAGACAAATTACCATCCTTTGTTCTACTCGGGGATCACATGCACAAGATTTTCTATTAACAATCCCTATTGATGGCCTCGAACAGAAAATGAATCCCTGACAGTATCGATCGGTTTTATGTTATCGGCTCACCATTCCTTTGTTCCCCGAAGGTAGTCTATGCCCGAGCTGCAATACTGCCAGGATGGATATATGGGGGGATCACGCAGTTCATTGCTCCAGTGATGTTGGTGTGAAGTTTCGACATAATTTGGTTCGAGACATGCTTGTAGAAATTTGTTGTAAAGCTGGGATCTCGGTTCGCAATGAGGCACCGATGGGGTTCTCTTTAGAGACGGGTATAGATCTTAGGCCAGCAGATCTTCTACTGTTTAACTGGGTTCATGGTAAAGACGCATGTGTAGATGTAACAGGAAGTTCGCCCTTTGCTGGCACGGGAGCCTCCACATGGGCCCCAGGTGTTGCTATAGCCAATGCCGCAGAAAGAAAGAGGAAGAAGTACACGGCTAAGTGCGAGGAGAACGGTTACAAATTCATCCATTTTTCTTTCTCCACCTTTGGAGAGCTAGGTGAAGACGCCCTCGACCAGCTATCAAGGATTGCATCGGTTGTTGTGAGCAACTCGAGCATCACCAGGTCTAGAGCGTACATTTTTCATAGACTAGCCTTTTGTATTCAAAAAGGTGTGGGTGCTCAGCTTGTTGCTCGGCTCCATACCAATTTCTTGTAAAATCTTTTTTTTATGATATGAAACACCATTATTATAAAAAAATAATAATAAAAATAAAAATAATAATAATAATAATAATAATAATAATAATAATAATAATAATAATAATAATAATAATAATAATAATACATTAATACAATTACTAAAAAACTAACACGATTAATATTATGCTAATACAACTAATACTATACTAATGATACACTAAAACGGGTTATACTAATGATATAATAATACAACTAAACTTATACTAATAATGCACAATAATAATAATACTAATAATAATAATAATAATAATAATAATAATAATAATAATAATAATAATAATAATAATTAATTGCTAGATCCACACGTAACTAGAGCAATCTAGGAGTTCTTTGATAGTGGGGTCCTCCCGGAGGCCTGGAACGTGACGACAATCACTCCAATCCCAAAGACATAGTGTCCAAAAGGCCCAGGGACCATCGACCTATATCCTGCTGTAACGTCATCTATAAATGCATCACCAAGCTCATATGCAGTAGGCTGAAGCTAGTCCTAGGGGCCATCATCAGCCCTAATCAAGGCGCATTTGTGGAAGGTTGCAACATTCTTCACAATATCCTCTTGTGCCAAGATGTAGTAAAGCAATATGGAAGACGAAGCTGAATGCCTAGTTACCTCGTTAAAATGAATCTTCGGAAAGCTTATGATACTCTGAACTGGGACTTCCTAAAGGACATGATGATTGCGCTCAATTTCCCTACCTTGTTTGTAAAGAGAGTTATGACCTGTGTTTCTTCCTCCCAATACTCCCTAATCATGAATGTTAACCCCTTGGATCCCTTCAAGGCTAAACGTGGAGTTAGGCAAGGTGATCCCATGTCTCCCCTACCATTTTTCATAGGCATAGAATACCTCTCGAGGATTCTCAAAGTAGCAGGTGAAGTTGATGACTTCAAGTTCCACCCTAGATGCTCCAAATTGAAACTAAACCACCTAGTGTTCGCAGATGACTTGATGTTGTTTTGTAAAGGAGATATGCAATCGATTCAGACTCTCTGCCAAGGGGTGCAACTTTTCTCTTCAAGCTCAGGCCTTAAAGCCAACTACTCTAAATCAGGTGTCTACCTTGCAGGGGTCAGTGATCACTTTAGGATGCATGCAGCCTACACCTTAGATTTTACATTTGAGAGCTTCCCTGTAAAATACCTAGGCATGCCCCTCACTTCCAAGTGATATACAACTGCTGATTTTGAATACTTCGTGGATAAAATGACTAGTCGGATTCGTTCATGGATTGCCAAGAACCTCTCCTATATAGCAAGACTTCAGCTGATGATGCGTACCAACTAATCTTAGTACCCTAATTAGTGGTCTCTTGGGTTGAGTGTTAGTTTTCATAAACCCTACTTCATCTTATACGCCTCCGTTAAAGGTCTTTGAAGCAAAATTTGAGGTATCTCTCCTCTATTTTTTTCCTTGTATTGAACCGACCCCCCATCCCTAGATCTAGGTTTGATGTGCAAACTGATAACGGTCGGTGTTTCTGGTCTGAAATTGTGTGTTTTATATGAAAGAGCTTCGTTTTTTTGGGGAAATTCGAGATTTATTACTCGTTTTTTCAGTGTTCTCTTGTTTCAAGGTATAAGAATCTTCATGGGGTTCTGCATAAGAAGTAATGCCTATATGTGACTCTTCTTGAAGATTATTAAGGGTTCCTGGGTAGATCTAATAAAGTTGTTGTCCTCAATCCATAAAGCAAGCTTTGCTGCCAGTTTTAATGGAGGAAAGCATCATGCTAGCTTCTTGGATATCTACCCAGCAGATCTTGGATCTGCAAATCGAAGTCATATGGCAATTGTATTTCAACACATTTGTTGTAATGGATTGATCCTGTCTTTAGTTTTGAGAATCGAAGCTTCATCTTCAAATTATTTGACCCCAAATCGGAATGGGATGATAAAATCTAGGCATCCTTGAGTCAAAAACTTGCGAACCCTAATTTTCATAGATCATCCCGAAATCCCTTGGCTTTTGGGTTGGTTGATGTCTGGTTTGTGCTAGTTCGATCTCATAAGAAATCGATGGTATGTTGTTTTGAGGGTGGAGTGAAAGCTTACCTACCATTAATCTCTTGGCTATAATGCTAGTTGTGTATCGTTCTTCGAGGGTTTAGGGAGGCAGTCCAGCTCATAAGGTTGGTTTTCATAGGGTCCTTATTGTTGGTGGAGGTCGTATTGAAGGCTTACAACTGTGATGTGAGTAAGTAAAGTGGGTTCCTAGTTGCTGTTGGTTCCCACTCCCCTAACGCGTAGGTTAACCTGTGACTCTGGTACCATTGATACTTGCCCTGCTATTTCCCTTCAAAGCCTCAAGGACACTAGAACCTACCTGGTATGATTTGTTGCTGCTGCTGGTATTGTCTCAATAAAAGTGACAAAGTCATGATTGATGGTTTGGCTACTATTGAGGTGGTGGCTCATGTTGGGTAGGAAGTTGGTCTGCTTGCTGAGATGGTATCCCAAATCACGGTCTACTGACTGCACATGATGGTTTCATGCCGCTCTGATGCTTCCTGGCCGTGGCTTTGGGTGGTATGATGCCAATTTGGCTCATATAAGGAGATGTTTATGGCTTGTTTTGCTCTACGACTTATATCTGTGATTGCAAGACCATTGTTTTTGGACTACTGTTGCACGTGGCTTTACTTTGCATTATTTTGAACGATCTAGATGTCTCGTTTGTAATAGAACATTGTATAGGATTGTTAACATATTTGTATAGATTAGATGATAGTTATACCTTTTGAGGCGCTACTTCCCTCCTGGCAAATGATGAGGGGCTTGTTTTGGCCCTTAGGAGCTAAGGTAGAGGTGTGACGCTTAAGTCTTTGAACCTAGGATGTAATGCTTCGTCTTTTTTCTGACATTTTATAAAATTTACTTTGCCAAAAAAAGAAGACGCATAATCCACAGCATGATCGGCAACAGTATCATCAATCCTTCACAACTTAATTAACATTCATCCAATGATTGACATTACACATTCATTTAGTAAGAAAAAAAAAAGCCCAATAAACCCTAACTTCACAACTTAATTAACATTGCATAACATAATTTTTAATGAGAAGAACAAGTATTAAAAGACCAACAATCATCATAATCTCATCATCTTTTCTAATTGCTAGAATTGGTTCCTTAGAACCATAATTTTCATTTCAATAGTTTCTACATTTGTCCTCCATATGCTTCACTCATAAACCCATATCTGGTCAAATCTTTTTCTTTCACGCAACTAAAGAAAGGGCAAGCTTTACATTTGTAGTAAAGCCTCATTGAATTTGCACTCGAATCAAAAACCTTAATTTCAACAATCCATTGTTTTTAGCTGTTACTACACCTATATCCAACAACAGTGATATCTTTGATATCCACATCTATTATCGTGACTGATTGGATTGCCTTGAAGAGCTCTTTGGGTGTGCACATGAATTTTGTGACAATATGGTTGAAGGACATTAGTATAGAGAATGAAAATGAAGAGGATAAATGAGAATGATGAAGAAGAGCAATGTAGTAATTTAATATAGTAAAATGTTACCAATTAGTTCTAAGGGTACCTTAATAATTTAAAATTTCTTTTTTAATCGAATTAAACAGAAAAACATTTAATTCTAAATATTAATGTTATTGAAAAAAATAATAACATTTACGTATCTTTTTTTTTTGTTGGGAACATTTACGTATCTTAAAAAAAAAAGAAGTGATACCAATTACAATATCCAAAAATTAAAAAGCCAAAGCAAACTTTTACATCCTATTTATGGTTTAGCCTTATATCGAAGAAGTATAGACGAAGCAAAGTGAACAGACGAAAATGGCGACCACAACGCGGCAGAGGCGGCCGCAGCTATCAGATCAACCATCATCATCTTCATACTCTAAGCTCGACAAGCCTTCTCATCGTGCTGGAAAAGGAGAGGGCAGCAATGATGGAGGTTTAGGCTGGGGATTGCCATTGTTTGCACTTGGAATACTCAGATACATGAGTGCTACATCCAACATTATTCATGATTGCGATGAAGTTTTCAATTATTGGGAACCTTTACACTTTCTTCTTTACAAGTCTGGTTTTCAGACTTGGGAATACAGGTTCAATTAAATCTCTCCTGATTAAGCTTATAACTCTCATTTTGTTATTTGTATATAATCTCATCATAGTTGTTGATGTTGATAAATTTATTTATGTTTCATCAATATTCTTTGTTTAATGAATTCATGCTATGTTTTAGTAATTTAATTTGAGTTGTTGATTTAAAAGAGTTTGAGGGAGGTAATGATGGTTTGGATGCATAGAGTTATAAATTATTTGAACAAATTGGGTTTTAGGAGTAATGGTAACATAGGGTTAGGTTTTAATGGCAGAATAGGATATTTATTGTTGAAACTAACCTGGATGGAGTTGAAGCTTTCGCGTTCTACTAACTGCGCTACCAAATTCTGTGAACTAAACGCCCCCTAATAACCCCAAAGATCAAAGGTATGATCTCAAGAACACGTCTCACACAAGCACTCAAAACAAAACCGGAAATCGTAACAATGCAACAACAATGAGAATAATAAGAACACAAGTAAAACACACACCAAGATTTGAGTGGTTCACCCCTAATTGGGCTACGTCCACTATACTAGCCTAGATGTCTTTATTGCTTCTTCAAAGATTCTCCAATGGAGCAATACACAATGATGATGATTACAATTGAGGAAGAGAGAAAATAAGGAGAGTGATTTTAATCTTTGTAGAGAGAGATGTAGGAAATGAAAGCATGCTATGATCTCTATGTGTTAGGCCCTATTTATAGATTATAGGGTCTAACACTTACAATACATCCTAAGGCAATCCAAGAAAACTGAAGAAAAGAACCAAACACCATTTCAGCCTGGACCGCCGAGTCGGCTCCTCGAGGGACAAGGAGGACAGCCGACTCGGCTGCAGCGTCTGCCTCCAAATGGCATATTGTTCCAATTACCGCCGAGTCGGCTCCTCGAGGGTCAAGGAGGACAGCCGACTCGACTTTTGCTTCTGTCCAGAATCAGTGTTTCTTCTATTGCTCTTTTATAACTTCATCAGAATTACCATTTTGCCCTTGAAACCAACCAATTAAACCCATGATTAAGGACTTTAAGTCACCCTAATCACCACATTTTGTGTTATTCAATATAATTGAATTTTATTCATATGACCTAGACAAGTTTTGGCAAGAATCTTGTAGGAATTGTTTTTCATGGTTCTGATTTGAAGTAAATTTAAAAAGTAATATTTTTGCGGGAAAGGAATGAGAGGGAAATGGAGGGATTGTATTTTTTTTCATTTGGTTACCAAATGGTAGGGGAGAAAAATGAAGGAAAGAAAATCAGAGGAGAGAAATCCTTCACATTTTGTACAAAATAATCATCCCAACAGAAAAAAATTTGAAAGAAAACACACCAATCTTCCCTCCCCCTCCCTTTTCTGTTTAAAATATTATCCAAACATCATGTTAGAGGTAAAAGCGTACGTTATGGAGATTAGCGATCACTATAGAACAGTGTTGGATACAGAGACTATTTAGTCATCTTTGAGGTGGCCTAAAGTAGCGAATTTGTCTATTCATGTGATCTTGGTGTTTGGATTGAGCAGCTTGATCAAATTGTAAAAGTGAATCGTTTTGCTTTCCTGCTAATTTTCATCGGGTATGCGATTTGCAGTGCTCAATATGCTCTCAGATCTTATTTGTATATAATTTTCCATGCTATTGTGGGAGGACCAGCTTCTATTTTGTTCGAAGACAAGGTAGCTTATGTTCTGTCTGTTGTTGTTGATGTAGATATGTTACCTTGCCGCTTTGCTAACATGCGGAAACATTTCCTTTCAGGTGAGAGTATTTTATGTGGTAAGGCTCTTTCTAGGGCTTATCTCAGTGGTCACAGATGCATTTCTTGTTGTAGCAATTTCTCGAAAGTATGGAAAACGTCTTGCCTGTTACACCCTTGCAATGCTATGCTTAACTAGTGGATGTTTCTTTGCTAGTACAAGTATGTAAGCTTTGAATATTTTCTTTGTTCTTTATGACCTTATGTTATTCTTTATTTTTCTTGTAGTAGAGAGAATTACGCTACCAAAATTTTACGAAGCTTAAGTTTTTACCTCTGCAAAGTGTGTTTTGTAATTTGGAAACTGTATTCTCAGGTTTCTTGCCAAGTTCATTCTCTATGTATGCTATGTCGCTTGCATCCGCATTGGCTCTTCTGGAAAAACCTGCTTTAGCAGTTGCTGTTTCTGCAAGTGGGGTTATTATTGGCTGGCCCTTCTCAGTTTTAGCTTTCCTCCCTGTCACAATATTCTCTTTGCGTAAGAGCTTCAAACAAGCATTTGTGGCAGGAACCATCATATCTATTGCTGTGCTGGTATGTTCAGCTTAATTGGTTTTGCAATCCTTTACCTTTTAGAACTTTCATACGATGTCTTATTTGGGTTTTGCTTTTCAAAGATTACATTACTACCATACGCTAACTATGTATACTTGATGCATGACTGTCCCAGGCTCTCTCGGTCTTTGTTGACTACTACTACTACAAAAGATGGACATCTTCTGTGCTGAATCTGCTATTGTATAATGTGTTAGGAGGTGGTGAGAGCCACTTATATGGGATTGAAGGACCACTGTTTTATTTACGCAACGGATTCAATAACTTCAATTTCTGCTTTGTTCTTGCTATGCTGTTTCCTGTAACGTTGCTTGTGCATATTGTGCGGAAGAAGTATGTTCCAGAGTTGGTGGTGATCGTCTTACCAGTATATATTTGGCTTGGATTTATGTCCTTGCAGCCACACAAGGAAGAAAGGTCTGATAACTACAGCCTTTGCTGCATTTTGATATTGATCTATGAGTTTGTCTTAATTTGGCTTGTTGTTTCTCATTTCCTGATTTGTCGCATTCCATGATTTTCTGTTTGTTATTATTTTGAAAATTTGAAAAGTGCTATTTATTGAAATCAAGACCCAATGTCAATAGAGTTAGTGCTTAGGATAGGTCATGGAGATTAACACTTCATGGATGCTTGTTTACATTGAATGTCATATCATTTAGCTGGAAAGATAGGCTGTATTTTGGTGAGGTGGATGTGTATCAGCTTAGTGGCCTTCACTCCTCACATATTTAATTGAGGGACAATCCACCATTAAATTTAGCTGTGTTATGTTACAGGAAACCCCATTCTTTGACTGAATCAGCACTGCAGACAAACATATGATGAGTGTTGGTGCATGCAAAGAGTGAGATAGAATATTGCCATGTGATGGGTGATGGGTCTCATCTATGAGAATAGTTGTGGTGTCAAAGACAAATTATATCACATTGGGGATGGGTGGGTTTTCTGTCTGATCTGTGTTGCAATGTTGAAACGAACTCTTTGAACTCATTTCTCTGATTTTTATTAACATGCAAGAATTTATTCACATGCAAGAAGATAAGATTTACTAATATAGGATATGAAAGGCTAAAATCTTTTTTCATGATTATTGACTTGTGTTCTAATGCTTGTCTGTCTTTAGACAACTGCAAATCATGCAATATAACTCTCATTCTTCTTTTCTGGTATTTACATGGTTATCTTCCCTTTTTTCCTGAATGTGGGTAATGCATTTTTGTAATGTTGGATCATGTTTCAAAGCTTCACTTAAGAATTCATATTTCATAGCATTGATTGACATTCCTGTAGTGACATTATTATCAGATTAAGCACTGATTTCTGTTTGATATTATCATAGGCAGTCGCACTTGGTGGTTTTTGTCTTGCGTTGTTTGCCTGACTGTCAAGTGCCATGGTTTATTTCCCTTTCTTTTTCGTCTACTGCTGTCTGTTATGATTTATTTTATGTTGGGCCATCACTTTATATCTAACAAAATTTTTTAATTATAGCAATGACTATATATACCTGTAGTGACGTAGGTCAATTTCCAGACTAAACAGCTATTATTGTTTGGCAATAATTCATAGGCAGCTGGACTTGCTGGTGCTTGTTGTATGCTGTTTGTCTGGCTGTCAATATTTAAATGGAAGTTTGGGGAATTGTTAATTGATGTTTACGCTTTACACCCATGTATAGCTTTTGTTTGGTAAAGCAGATTGTAGATTTGTTTGGTGAGGTAGCCTTAGGCACTAAGCGGAATATTTTGTGTTTTTGCAGGTTTCTTTATCCAATCTATCCACTTATATGTGTGGCTGCATCAGCATTTATTGAAAGTATGCCTGATCTTTTCCGTGATAGGTTTGACCCTAATGATAAGTCCCTGCTTGTTTTGGTGAGCTTTTCAGAAACCTCATGATTATTTATTTGTTTGTCGATTTAATAATTATATCTCACATAAAGCTGTTTCTTTTTAATGAGCAGATAGCAAAATTTTTCAGGCCAATTATCCTTGGCTTTATATTATGTGTGTCCCATTCACGCACATTCTCCTTAATTCATGGGTACTCAGCTCCTCTTGAGATCTATAAGCATTTGCAGTACCATGAAGATGCTGGAGATGGTGAGCTCTGGAAATCAATTTATGTTTTGCCAAAATTTTACGTCCTCTGCTTGTTGTTTTACTTGCAACTCATTTTTTAGGCATGCATATTGAGGAAGATATTATTGTAAATGGAAAACTTAACCAGAATAAATTTAACCATAATAACCTAATATCTTTTTCTAATTGGTCAGTTTTTTGGTTAATATTTCCATTCACTTCTGTAAAGTGTGTGCCATGAAGGTGGGTTGCAAGTAAAGAAAAAGAGGAAGCATTACTTTTTCATCTTCATTGTAATGGACTTATTCATTGTCCGAGAAAGTTAGGGTATGAACATTGCAAGTCTTGGCGACAGTCTTGCAAGTGAGTATCTGACAAAGACTTGCTTTGGTGAAGTAGAGAAGTGTTAATAGTCTTGAAGTGGAGGAGTGTTATGATTTTTTTCTTGGTTCAATAGTAACATGACAAATCATAATTCAATTTTTTTTTTGTTTGACTTTAAGTGAGTTCGGAATAAAATGTAAAATTAGAGTCTTATATGAGTCTGAATAATAAAAAAGTAGATAAAAGTTAGTAACAGTCTGATGTGGGTCATGTGGTGGAGTCTGAAGGTTGGTAATCACACCCTAAATATGAATGATTGCTGGATGTGACTATTCATTTGACTCTGCCAAAGAACTGCCTTGTTTCTTGGTCACCAAAAGTGGTCCGTACTTCTGTTATAATGGTATGACAACATACAATTATATATCACGCCATTTAATACTTATTCCCTCTGCTGATGGTGTTGTGAAAGTGTTGATTTGGTTTTATTAATTACACTACCCAGATATCTCATTAGTTGCTTGCTATGCTTTGAAACTATTGAAAATCTGGAATACATTTATTTTCTCTCGGCCTTCATCCCCTTGGCACAATACTTTTTCCTGTCAAAACTTGGATGTTTTTAAATCGTCAACTCATGTAAGTTTTGAGCTCTCGCTCCTTCCAAATATCAGACGATAAAATTTGTATGGGGTTACTACCCTGAAATACTGGACATTCCCATGAAATTTTGATTTACCTGTATGTAATCTCCGAGGTTTAACAATTGTGTGAAGTGGAGTTATCATACCTGGAAGCAGTAATTTTCTTACTTGTATATAACTTCCATGTTCCTTTTATTCTTGTGGCATATTAGGTTCAACTCTGTGCGTTGGTAGTGAATGGCACAGATTTCCTTCTTCATTCTTTATCCCTGACTATGTGTCCCATGTGCGCTGGATTGATGATGGATTCCGGGGCCTTCTTCCTTTTCCGTTTAATGCAACACTCGGTGGAACTTCAGCTGCTCCTCCTTATTTCAACAACAAGAACAAAGCAGCTGATCAACAATATGTACAAACATTAATTTACTCGTGAAAATTCCCCCTGTTTTTAGTTCTGGCCTTACAGCACAAATCAGCTATCACTTGTTCATTTATCCTTGTTGATGTGCAGCTCCAGGATCTTGAAGCCTGTACGTTGCTTGTTGAACTGCACTTGAAACGTCCTTTTGCTTACCGCGGTAGTGATTTGTCAACATGGGAGGTCCGATTCGTAATTTCGCTAGCATCTCATTCAAATCTTATCGTAATTTCATTGTCTGACCATCCTGTTATTACTTGTGTTTGTATCATAAGCAGGTTGTTGCTGCTTTACCTTACTTAGATAGAGAATTCTCACCACCCTTGCACCGGTCCTTCTTTATCCCATACTTTTGGCAGGAGAGAAATGTTTTTGGCTTGTACAAGCTTCTTAGACGAATACCAAGATGAGCTGCATGATGCATTAGATTTGATTGAACAAAAGCATATGTACTTCTAACTAACTTTCAACATGGATTGATCCATTTATGGATGAGGCTTTGAATTTTTCTTAGAACTTCGATAGAGCAACTTCAGGTTAGTCAATAACTTTTCGTTTTGCTTTTTAGTCTCTTTGTTAAGATCCGGCACTTGTTCTTTCTAATTTAGAAGTTTTGGGACAAAGACTTGTTTTTTCTGGCCGAGTTACTCTCTATGTACCGTAGAATTTGTTATAAGGATAAAATTTGAGTAAATCAAGAAAAATATACTATGGGTTAAAAAAAGTGTGATTTGTATGGTAGTGGAAGAAGTATGTGAATGGTGTGAAAAAGATAAATTAAATGTGAATGAGAATTAAAGAAAGAGCGTAGACTATTTATGAATTGGGATCATGAAAACTTGTTATAATTTTCAATTATGCGAAATTAAAAATATTAAGGATTAAAATAGAATATTAAATAGCATGAAAACTAAAAGTGTAGCAACTAATTTAAATAGGAGGAAATATTATTTTTGCATATCTTAGTTTAGTATAAACTTTTTTTAAATTAAGTGTAATGGACTCAAGGAATGAAGAGGGCCCAAATCAGCCAGCCCTACAATTTACATACAACAGGATGAATAAAAAGAGTTAAAGGCAGGGATGACAATTCAGTCCGAATCCAACCCTAGTCCGACTCAATCCAAGGAAATTAATCCGATTTGAATCCGGCTTTACGATCCGAGTTCGAGTTAGAGATGGACCGGATTGGACCTTATCAAAAATCCGACACTTCGACCCGACTCCGACGCTAAAGAAATCCTACTTTGAATTTGACTGTTACACCAATTTTTTGTTTCCTTTAAAACTCTAGACGTGACTAATTAAAGCTTTCTCTCATAAAAATTGTAATTTTCGATTTTGAAAAACTACTTGGTATTTATATTTAGATTAATCGATCAGAAATTCAGAATACGGCAAATCTTATCAAGAGAAATAAAATACGCCATATCAAAATGCGAGAAAATTTTGTTAAATTGTAGTAGTAGGACTATTTCTCTTGTTAAACTTGAAGTACATAATTTTTTGTTAAATTGTATTTGAAAAATATATTTGGTTAATTTTGTATGTTTTAAAATCATTAGTACAATATCACAACGATACTGTTTGATGATAATCCGACTCTGTTGGAGGTCCGTGAGTCCGAGTCGGGGCGAACTTGGATTGTGCATAATCTGACTCCAAGTGGAGGTGGACTGAAAAAAAATCCTACTATTATCCGGAACAAAGTCGGAGTATGTATAATCTGAGCCGATTCCGACCCATTGCCATCCCTAAGTTAAGAGGGTTTTGGCTGATTTTAGAATGAGCATCAAAGCTGTTAGAAGTTTGTTACACAGCTGCACAATTTGTTAGCAAACTGTTATTATTGCCTTATTACTGTATATAAAATTATAAATAGAGGGTTAAGGAAATATTATTTTCATGCTTCTGATTAGAGAAATTGGTGTTTACACCTAGGGAGTTACTCAACCACTCTAAGAATTGAGGCTGAGCACACTGCTTTGCTAATACAATAATATACAAGCATTCCCTCATTTCTTTCTCTCTTCTTGCTTTTCTGTATTCTGCTTTCTCTCTTTGGAATTATGCCTTAGCATTACACTGTTCATCCCTGGTGGAAATGGCTCCTTCTCAAGCCAGCCGGTTGGATATTGTGGAAGAAAATCTGCAAAACTTTCGAGATGCTAAACTGGCATCACGCTAGGCCCTGGAGGACCATATCAATGACATAGTGGCTTCACCGGAGGAATCTCAATGGAAGAATTAGGAGGAGAATGCTCGTAATCATGATGAATTGAGATCATCTATTTTGCTCTTGAGTCTTGAGTCTTGAGTCTTGACGCGGAAGTAAAAGCCATGGCTGCCATAAACAACCCTCGTAAAGACCCAATGCACATTGATTCCCCAAACACGACCCTTCCCCTCACAACAACCTATTTATTTCTGGTGGTGGATTTGAGATTCCCCAATCAAAGCCTATTACACCAGACCCAAAATGATATTACAGTACTTAGTCACCTAGTTGGAGATTTAAGAAACTCGAACTTCCCCTTTTTCCAATGGCAATCCCAGTGGCTGGATCTCTAAGATGCTTTGTTATTTCAAGTTTCACAATTTGGATAAAAGAGACTTAGTAGATGCCCCCGTAGATGGCAATGCTCTGCTGTGGCAGCAGTGGAAAGCACCGAGGAAGAGCTGGGCACAGTTAAAGGGAATGATGTTACACCATTTTCGTGGGAAGGCTAGTGGCTCTCAGTGAACAATGGCTTTCCATTTACCAAGACGGTTCCATTGGAGATTACTGTAAGAACTTTATCTCCTTTGCAGCTCAATCATCTCATATATCTGAGGAAGTCATGCTTTCAAATTTCATTAGGGGTCTAGAACCTACCTAATATACGGGCAAAATTAAGGGTTGAGGGGCCCTAAGGATATGGATACTGTTATTGAATGGGCTGAAGAATACAAAAAAGCAAGAGAGAATAGAGAAGAGAGAAAGAAATGAGGTAATGCTTGTATATTATTGTATTAGCAAAAGCAGTTTGCTCAGCCTCAACTCTTTGGGTGATTGAGTAATTACCTCGATGTAAACACCAATGTCTGTAATTACAAGCATTAAAATAATAATCCCTTAACTTTCTATTTACATACAGTAATAAGACAGTAGTAACAACTTGCTAGCAAATTGTCTAGCTGTGTAACAAACTTCTAACAGCTTTGGTGCTCATTCTAGAATCAGCTAAAACCCTCTTAATTCTTCTTCTTCCTCTTTCTGTATGTAAACTCTAGGGCTGGCTGATTTGGGCTTTCTTCATTCCTCGAGTCCATTACATTAAAATATGCCAAACTCATAAACCTTTATGTAGTGGTGTATAGAAAACTACACATAGTTGCAATTGTGCAGTGAGAATGGAAATTAATTATTTTTATTTGGTTTACAGAAAAGTACTAAGCTAGGAAGTTAATGAAGGTAATCGAATAGAATTTGGTGTAAAAAAAACTGATTGAATTGCTATTTGGTGGTTGTGTTTGATTTTAGTAGAAGTGTTCATTCTCATAAGTGATTCGGATCAGTTCAAAATAGGGTTTTATGTTCACATTAATTTTTATACTCCCTCCTATTCATAGAAAATAGGACATTTGTTTTTTCACAATATACAATGCACTTATTCAATGCTTAATATCTCTTATTATACAAAACGAAATATTATAAAAAGTGGATATTAATAATCTTTGCATTGAGACGAATCAAACAAGATCTCACTTGACCATGTTCTAATTTATAGATTAAGAATAAAATACAATTAAAAGTAATAAGTGAATAGTGTCAAAAAACAAATGTCTCATTCTCTATGAATAGAAGGTAGTATAATTTAAAATTCTTGTTGACGTTGGGTCAATTTGGGTTCGTTTAAAAGGTCGGATAATTATCGGGTTATCGGGTTTATTTTAAACACCTCGAGATTTTAGAGTTTAGTTTATAGTACTTGGTTTCTAATTTATCTATTCTGGTGTGTCTGTACATCTACCTTAAGATTTGCGTCTCTACTACATTCATCTTATGCTGATATAGTGATATATCTTCTTAAATGGTCAACAGTTTGTCCCATACAATATTATACAACTAGACGGGTCAAACTGCAACTTGATTGAATTTACCTTTTAAATCTAGTCGACAAGTTCCTATCACATAATATCCTTGCGTATGCTTTCCATTTAAAATCTAGTCGACAAGTTCCTATCACATAATATCCTTGCGTATGCTTTCCATTTAAGCCATCCAACATAAATGCGATGCATTATCCTTAGTTAGTTAAACAGAAATAATAGTACTTAGGAAAAATTCTCCCAAATAATATCAATTTATTTTTCTACATATATTCAACTTTCAAAAAATTGAATAAAATTATATAAAGGAAAAAGAAAAATAATATAACTTTACACCATTGTTGTACACCACATGGTGTTTCAAAATTTTTCGTCTTAATACATTAAAACCTTATTGGCTCCATTCTCCAAATTTTCATTCTTTTTCATTGTTTTTAATAAAAAACTAAAACTAAAATTGAGCTAACGAGAGTGTTAACATTGGAAGAATTGTTCAGAAGTAGAAAGAAACTGACGAGAGTAGAACATTGCTGTAGAGTTTCAATAGAAATGAGATCCGCTTGAACATGTTTTTTCTTATATATAAGTATACAATAGACATCTCAGGTTTTGGGCTGAGTAATTTATAAATTTTAAAAAAAACTGATTGGTGGTTTTGTAAGTTAAAAGGAGATATGGGCTGGGCTCTTAAGAGGCGTCTATACTATAAACGGTCTCTCCAGAGAGGGCTTGAAGTAAGTAATAGTAAGTAAAACATATTGCTTGCTACTATGCAATTACAAATTTACAATACCTAATAAGAACTAGAAGTAGTGGAAGCCAATCTCTAGAAAAAAAATATGGATCACAATTGTTCTTGTTAGTAAGAAATTCTATAAATAGTTCACCATTTTTACATACATTATAATTATATTATATAAATGTTACAATTAAATGATTGAGGACTAACAGAATAGTTACCAAACTTTTCTTGGACCCATCAGCCCAAGAATATCTTCCCACATCCCTCCAGTATTCACATTATCTAGCCCAATAACACTTGGGCTGCATGCTGCTACAGTCCAATATCCAGCCCGAATCTCTTCCTGCAGCTGCTCACTTTCCCATCCACAATACCCATCAAAGAACCTAATATCATCTACTCTAATTACATTCCTCTTCACCATCTCTGCTGCACAACCCACACTCTCCTTTGTCCCATAATACAAACCTTTCATCACCTCATCAAACACACCACTTTTGCCCACACTGTCGTCTCCTTTTGGCCCGTTTATAAGGAACAATCCCTCTTCCAGTGGGCCTCCAAAGTACAAGGGCCGATCCAAAAACGTACGTGATGCATCCAACACTGTGGACTTGGTTTCCTTGATGGACATCAGTGATGGCCGGTTTAGTATGAGTCCAGTTGGGCCTATAGGCCCAGTTGCTAAGATGAGGATCACAGTCCTCTCAAAGATGTGCACCCCATCAAGCTTCTCTGTGGCTATGAGTAGGCATCCCTTTTCGGGCCTGTGGATCGTGTGGGCCCATTTGTCACCAATTATCTGCATCTGTGTATCAGCATCAGCTGTGTCTGCTGCTGATGTAGAGAGATTTTCAGGGTTGGAGAGTTTCTCAGCTGCTACAAGTTTTGCTCTGAATGATCTCCAATCACCACTAAGTGTGGGATTTGTGTCTTCATCTTTGGATGATGAGGATCCCAATTGGCAACCTACATAAAATATGTGACTTAGAAATCCTATACAAATACTTATTCTTCGTTTTGTAATATAAAATTAGATAGAACTTTGAAACAAGATTTTAACTTATTTTAACACAAATAGACGGTATGATAGTCAAACCATCTAATTGTAATGTTTGGCAGATTACCAGTTTGAAACAACTTATTATTATGAATAAGTTAATTTTGAATAAGATGCTTTTAGTAGTGCGTTCTAAATCAGTTATTCAAACGAGCTCATAATGGTCAAATCAGTTACTATCTATTAGCTATCAGTCAATTGTCAAACACTCTCCACATGATTAATAATAAGAACTTTGTTACCATGAAAATCACATCATAAGGCATATTTCATGAAAATTAAATGTTAAAAAATAGGAAAAAGGATCTTAAAAGGAGAAACTTACATGATATGGAAGATGAATTGGCACGCTTATAATTGTGGAGTAGAGAAGTGTTGTTTGGAAGGGTAAAGAGTTTAGATTTTGGCAATGGATTAAAATCAGTGATTTTAGTTAAGGAATTTGAGCTCAGGTTCAGAAAACAAGCTTCCATCTTTGTATTTTCTGTTCTGAAAATAGAAACTTATGGTTGAAGATGAAGTGGTAATGGCTAATAAATAATAATATGGCCAAGTGGTAGTGTTGTTTGAAGACAATGAGATTGTTATTTGTTAGCCACACAATGCAAGCTCGTCACCATTTAAAGTTGGATAGGGTGGCTTTTTTTTGCACTTTTTGTGGGCCATATAGAAAGTGGATATGATATGATGTGGTCAATAACTATTGGCTTAGATTATTCATATTCATCAACAAACTTAGCATTCTATTCTCATTTTTTTTAATTGATTTTTACCGAGAGACCGTCTATAAGAGCTCTTACATAATGGTAAATGATTATTTGAACGAAATTTGATAATTAAATGTTTCCGGAATTCTTGGTATAGCTCAATTTGTTTAGTTATGTAATTACACTTGTTCAAATTTGCTTCAATTAATAGAAATGAGTGATTCGACACGAAAGAACTCATTTTGGGGCCCTAGACGAGATATTAAGTTAGAGCCCTCTTAAATATTTTTCATGTCTACATAAATAATTTTAGGCAATTTATGCGAAATTAAATTAAACACTCATATAGTTTTACTATAATTAATAACAATTAACAAAACAATATCACTCGATGGTCGATTTGAGTGATCTAGATTTGTATTATGTCTCGTATTTTTTCGTTTTAGTTTTTTGAATTATAGTATCCTTCTTAAATTAAATGAGTACACTTAATAGCTTTTCATTAAAAATTATTTGTTAACTGTTTATTAGAGAATAAATATGTCAAAAAATTTTGGCTTCAAAAACTTTACCATACACTTTTAAATGTTTAACTAAATAATCATTTGCCATGTACTGTATATAATCATAATGGTCAAATCAGTTATTATTATATTTTTTATATTAACAGTTTGTGTTGTATCAGATCGTCTCATAGTGAAATGACCTCAAAACAAGGAGATCATAAGTTGAAAGTTTCTATTATTGACCTCAAATATAAGACACTTCGTACTGTGAAACCGTCTCATAAAAATTTGTGATATATTAATTGATAGAGTTACTCTTGTGAAAGGCCAATATTAATAATTTATATTAGTTGGACTATTCAACACTATTATAAAACAGGTTCACGATGAATTTACCATGAATAATACAATATTTTGCTTATTTCCCTACAATAATATTAATTTTTGATTAACCATGAATAATACCAACTTTAAGGGGTGTTTTCCTAGAATATATCCAACATGTTAAAAATCAAACTATAGGAGATTATATGACAAAAAAAAATTGTAAATTAGTTAATAAACTAAAGTTGGTATTATTCTAGGAAAAAAAACCCCTCTAAGTTGGTATTATTGATGGTTAATCAATAGTTGGTATTATTGTAGGAAAATTAACAAAAAGTTATATTATTCACGGTAATGTTTCCTAGTTTATTTTTAATTTATGTCAAATTATTATATATTTTTTTATGTTTTATTATACTATTCGATATAGTTTACTCCCTTCTATTCATAAAGAATAAGACATTTGAGTTTTGCACCAAAACCAAGGAGGGGTGGGGGACCACTTAAAAGTAAGTGGAAAACTCTCTTTTTTCCATAAAGGGTATTCATATTAATGTGTTGTTATGTTGTATTAAGGGTAAAAGGGTAAAAAAGAATGACAAAAATAGAACTGAGACATTTTCAATGAATTAACTCAATAAGGAAATGTCTCATTCTCTATGAATAAGATGTAGTACGTTTTACGCAATTTAATATGTAGATGAGATATGATCATATGTATCCTAATCTATCCATAACATAACTAAAAAATTATATAAATTTGATCTTATGAAAGTATGTGAGTACACGATTCAAACAACATCTCATAACTATATATTTTCGGACACATTAGCCGCAATAGTAAAATAAACTCAAAAAATAAATAGTAAAATAAATCTAATGTTATGAGTATTTCACATTGGAAGAAGTATCATAGAATTTTTTTATGGGTACAAAACCTTACAAATTGATATTGTTCTGGGGCTTTGGGTGGATAGTGGACCCACCATGCTAAAAAAAAGTTTGTTGGTGGACTCAAATTTTCGAAAGTTTATAGGCCTTTGCAGACCTAATTTTAATGTAGCTAACTTGCTATTCACTCTTTTCTTAGCGGATGGGACCCACGGATAAATTGGCATGTGACCTATATAAAAATTTTAGAATAAAATTCAAAAACATAATCAAACAATCCACACTAAAAATATAATGATGATACAAAGTATAAAGTTAAGTCTTAACATCAATGAAAACAATTCAACGCATTGTTCAAAACACACTAAATAACGGAATCAGCCGATCATTTGAAAGATCGTCTCTCTGAGAGACGTCTTTCAAACCTAGTCCAAGCTTAATGCCTACCAATTGTATCATTAATGCTTACTTAAATCATCCTTAATGCCTATTTAATGTATTTGTAATGCTTACATACAATATCATTAAATGCCTTCTTACAGCTACTTATGTTATTCTAAATGCCTACTTACATCATCATTGATGCCTCTTACCGTATCCTTAATGCCTACTTAAAATATCTTTATGCTAGATCACCGAATAATTGTGCAGTACTTACAATGTCTTAAATATCTATCGAGTAACTTACTCTATATTTTCTTTATTAGGCGGCCCATTTAGAGATGGTCTTTTAAAATTATATAATTTTTAAAAGAAAAAAGAAAAATTATATATTTATAAATCACAAATTGTTGTGAGAGATCGTCTTTAATTGTGCCAACCTAAATTTTAAAAAAGAAAAAAATTGATAAATACATATGAATAATTGATTTGTATAACTACATGCTTACTCGATAGAATTTTGGGATATGTCAAGTAAATATTTAGGATGAGTTAAAGAGAGGTTTACAATATGTTAAACAGGCATTTAGTATGCCATAAGTAAGCATTAAAAAATACATCAAATATGTATTTAGAATTTCTCTGGTACGGTGTTAGGGGAAAGGGAAAGAGTAACACTGTGAATGGGAAAGGAGAGAGATTGATTTTAGGGTGGTGACCCTCAGTTTTTGGCTTTTTCACAAATGTTTTTTGAATTCACGTGGTAACTCTAAGCTTCCAACCTTTCCATGTAGTAGACAAAATATTAAGTTTTGGTTAAATTTCAACAGAATTTTGAGATATGTGGTCAGTTAGGGCGATGACAACGTTTGTGTTTTGACAAAAAAGTCATTTTGTTGCGTAAATAGCATAAAGTTAACAAAAAAAACTTCCCTAGTGTTTACCACGTAGAAAATTTGTGAAGATTACCACGTGGAATTAAAAAAAAGGTTTGTCTACCACATGAAAAAGTCGAAAATTCAACGTTGATTTTTTTACTTTCTCGTTTAATCTATTTTTTGATGAAGCAATCTAGAAGTGTTTATGCAGATCATCAGATTGATTTCGGATGAAGCATTTCGGGTAGGTTTAAAATTAAATTTTGTGTCAATATTGTTTTTTATATCATTTTTGAAGTTGAATCAAATCGGGTTCGATTACCAGATCGGATGAATTTTGGATCATTAGATCTGTCACCTCTAAAGCAATTTGTTTAACATGTTAAAGTTCATTTTTAAACATAAAGAAGAATAACACGTAAAGTTCAAACCTTTGTAAGTTGAATAAATAATCGAACCTTCAAAAGACAATCACCAAAAATTCGTATTTCTAAAATTAAATTTTCCTTCATTTTATTCAAGCTCTCAAATAATGTAATTCCTCATGTTCAATTAGTCCAAGTAATTTTATTCAAGCTCTCAAATAACATCAAGTGTAATTCCTCATGTTCAATTAGGCCAAGAACCTTAAAATTCCTTATTCGTGGCCAGTGACAGTGAATATTGATCAGCTGTTCCTCCGCAAAAGAAAGAAAACTTAAGCATCCGGCATCTACAAACTGTGTAATATCGGCGACCTAACACAAGCACGCCTTTGTATCGCGGTTATAGTCTTATAAACATGAGTAGATTTCTGAAGGGTATCTCACTACCCAACAGCAGTAAAAGAGTAACCATATGAATCGATTTACAAAATGGTGAATCGGTCTCTGAACCATTGCATGCTCACCATCAACTTCCCAGCCACAACCCAAGCATCCTACCTCTTTCATTAGTATCGGGAATATATACGACATAATTGATGTTAACATGATAAGAAAACGGACCTATGTTACTTTTGGGTCTTATTGGTTACAAAAATGTCGGGTAGTTCGACTACCCAAAGCTGTTGAGAAAATGCAACGAAGAAGTTGGTCACGGGGCCATGATTCCTTCAATAGTATATGCAAGGGATTCGGCCAAGTTAGCTTTGAATAACAATGTCTGAAGTGTTTGCATCATATCGTACCCAGGATCAAGCTTCCGTTGCCAACCCTACAACAAAACAATGCAATTACGAAAATTACTACGAAAAAAAAACTCCATATTCACACCCCTCTTGCAGGGACAATAATCACATATTTTGCGACTTCACCAAATAATTGGGATCGTTTTCAGATCATGTAGCGAAATCAAGAAAATGGGACACGATGATAAACTTTCCAGAATCAAGACCGGAGTTGTAAAACCCCGAGAGAGATTTAACCAATACTACAAATATGAATGTAGTTATTATGAAATATTCAGTAATGTTGTCTTATCACAAATATGCAGGAAAATGGATTACCTCAAGGACCAGGGTCGTAACAATCACAGTGCAAATGTTTCCATCAATATTAACTCTATGACGCCTGACTTTCTCAAGTAAATGATGCATGCAATCAGCAGGATGAATGAGATCGCCTTCCGGAGTACCCCAGAAATCAAAAGACGCTTTGACCTCCTGGCAAAATAAAATGCCATAAAGGCGAAAATAAGGACATCAGCCACATGTAACCAAGCAACTTTACTAGTTTTGCAAGCAGCAATGTACATTAAAGTGAGAGATTAAGAGTCTTCTGGAAAGAAACAGTACGGCATTTAAATATGCATCGGTTACATTGAACCGACATAAAACTAAAAGAGAAAGGGCAGCGCCAAGGAATTCAACGCGTTACAACATACAGCCACAGCAGCAAAAAGTAAAGAGATTGGGAAGTGCAAACAGTAAAAATGAACTTTTAAGTTTCAACCATTAAATTATGTAGTTCGTCACCCCAAAGTGGGAAGATGAAAAAAAAAAAGATAAAAAATGAAGGACCATAGATAGAAATTCAAATGGCATTAAGCACAAGCATAGCATCACAGATGCAGGAAAAGCAGGAAATGCAAGCAGAAGAATGCGACAAACAAGTATTAACTTTCAAATAATAGCATGATAATATCTCCATTGTCACCAAGAGCCTACTTACATCAACAAAGGCCTGTGGATTCGGACAACTCTGTTGCTTCGAAAATTGCAAAGAGCACTCAGCAGCAGTGCGCCCATCGCGACGTGCAACCGCTTTAAAGAATTCCAACAAATTTACCTGATCATTTTTAGAAAGTTCCGCAGTCATGCCTACATCAAGGAAAATGACATGGGGTTTTGACTTGATAAGCCGCTTTCGAGGGGACTTGTTCTGAGCTACCCTTACAAGGATATTGCCTGGATGCATGTCTGCGTGAATGAAATTGTCCACCTGAAGAAAAGAAAAAGAATTACAAAAATTACAATCCATAAGTTTCTTGTCAAAACATTCCATGGGTTATGAACTTATGTCATTGGATTTGTAATTTTAGAACATGTTATTCTAAAAAAATATCCTTAGTTGTAATAACTTGCATGAAATTGACAGCATGATGTAGTGCAGTAATAGAGACCATCATGAACCTCACAGTATGATTTAAAATGAACTAGGTGATGATTTACCAATGGACAACTATTACAGCAAATATCCGATGGACAGAACATCAGAACTTCAGTATTATTTCAAACTTCAACACATTAGAAGGCACCAAGCCACACAGATAATCATTGAATAAGTGAATACAATAATTCTTACCAACATCATTTTCAGAAGAGCGTTAGTGCCAATGTCAGCAAGGGCAGCTTTGATACGGTTATGACCACCAAGTTCATCAACAAAATGAGACACACTCTCACCTTGCTCAAATGTCTCCACTAACACAGCAGGATGAACAAGTGGATAAACCGGTTTCGGGAAGGATACATTCTTCCATCTGCGAAAATTGTAAATGAAGCGGTTTAAATGTGCAGCTTCTCTTGCCAAGTCAACTTGAGATATCATGAAAACAGAAAATTGCTGCACACTCTCGTCTAGTCTCAGCCACTTCAACGCGGGTATGACATTAGATATTTTAGCCACTGCATTTATTAAAACAAAATCTCTCCTGATTGACTCACTCACCCCAGGGTGCCTGACTTTGACAGCTACTTCAATCGGCTGCTTAACCTTTCGACCAGAATGTTGTAACTTCAAAGTTGCACGATGCACTTGAGCTATACTGCCTGATGCAACAGGTATAGCCTCAAAACTTTCGAAAATGTCAGATATCTTCCGGCCAAATGCTTTCTCAACCATTATTCTAGTATATTCAAAGCTATGTTCTGGAGCTTTGCTTTGGAGCTCTGCTAGCTCAGAACATAAATCGACAGGAAAAAGATCAGGTCGTGTGGATGCCCACTGACCCCATTTTATAAATGCTGGACCCGCTTGTCTTAAAGTTTGTTGAACAACATGTAACCAAACTTTTCTGAAACCAGGTCCAAAACTATCTGCAAATGGAGCCATTATTATGCTTGGTGAGAATAAAATAGCTAAATAAAGAGCTCTGATTAATAAAATTGGAACTTCTAGTAAGGTTGAACATAAAATAGACATGTAGGACCATCTATCTTCACCAGACACAGATACTGAATTTCTAGAAAGCAAACAGCCTGCGTCTGCACATGTTGTATGTGCCATTGTCAGTCCTCCAAGCATAATCCCAAGAGCACCATGAGTCATAACATGATACCTCATTGATACTAAACTGAAAGCTTTAGCAAGATTATTGACTATGGTCGAGGCTGAGTAACTGTAAAGTTGTTTCTGAGAATATCTCCACCATACCAACTGAGCATGTCGTGTCACATTATTACTTGCGTACAAATGAGAATTATTCTTGATAATAGATTGCAGTTCCTTGTACTTCGAACATACCAAGTATTTAGTATAGTAATTTTTAAATAGCTTGGGTACACGTAACTCATGCATGTCATACAGGCCATCTTCTAAGTATCTGTTCATATGGGGTTTTTGAGAACATGTATTTCTCCGAATGCTCCCAAATATCAAATTCCTGCATTCAAGAACAGTATCAAATGTTTCATTAGCAATGCTTGGATACTATGTTCAAATAAAATTTATAACACAAACATAGCTATTTGTCAAAATAGCAACGATAAAGTGCAAGTAAAAAACTTATGTCATATTAATCATGGAAAATAGCAGTAACACATGACCATATAAAAAGCTACAAATAAACTAAATTGAAAGCATAGTAACTTAAATCCAAGTAGAAGATATAAGTATAACTAATAACATAAAACTCCACACCATAGTGTAAAAATGCGATAGAGGCTGCAAATGCAAGTGATGCGGCAACGAGAGTGATGTGGTTATCGTAACACCAAAATATCGGTCGATTACATAAGAGATCTCTTAATACGACCAAAAATGTGAATTTTTTACACCTTTACAACCCAGGAAATGTAGGTTCGTTTATTTCGAAAACCTTCACAATGCGATGCGATGTGGGCTTGGTTTTACTGTATGGTTCACACCCTAAAAACTATTCGCAAGAATGCTTTTTGTTTGCCCACTTCACTATAGCTCCAAATATCAAAGTGACTAACATCAACAAGCTCGACCATATCCTTCTAACACATTCATCTACAAATCACACACGTCCAAGAATAGATATAATCAATGCCTTGGGGGCGTTTGAAATATAGATAGATGTCACAGATACATCAATATTTACATCTTTATGTTTAAAATTAGCAAGATATGAATTATCATTTATTTTTGAAAAAAATAAGAATCGAAATCAAAATTTTTATATATAAATATTTTATTTTGAAACATGAAAGGAACATAGTCGAACCATAGCAAGTGGTTGATCCTTTTACATTAAATCATAAGGCAAAAGATAAATATGACAAAATAGTCATGTTTGACTACACCTCGTCTGGTCCAGTCCAATACGTGACACGTGCCCTATTTTTGTGTCATATCGATTGACATGGGTACAATGGTCAAATACGTCATGTTCGAGTAGCATAGCATCAAACCCATCAACTTCACCACCACCCTTAAAAGCCACCATGCAACAACAATGCCCAAACCTTAATCCCAAAAGATTGGGGCTAAAATGCCACCAAGAATATCGAATGTTCACATTTCCAATCCTCGATCACCAACCTTCATAGCTATAATCACAAAAACAAAAGAACAACAACGGGAGGAAATTAAAGCCCATTACCATCCCTAAAGAACCATCTGAACTAGCCACTAATCATAGCTCCACTACCAATATATATGAAATCTAATACTTCAAAAATGAAATCTTGTTGTAACTAGTAAGTGGTAACTATCCCCATCACCGTCATTACTATTTGTAACTACAAATGGGAATCACAATCATCGAATGCTTGAATAGAACATTAAAGTTCCACATATGGAAGTTTAGAGGTCAAATATGATCGCCTTGAGGAGGTTTCTCAAAGGGAGGATTTTGGCCGTGATTTTCTCCTCCATAACAGAACCTAATTATTAGATAGGGAATTCCATGTTGATCCCTTGGGTGTCTTTCACTTATAGGGTAAATATTGTTCAACTATCTATAAAACGAAACATAAACATAAACAGAAACAGAAGCGAAAGTAGTAACTTTCCCCTGTATTCTTTGTTTCCCCACCTTCTTCAATGAATTGTTATTTTCTTAAAAGGCCTGTAAGCTTTAAATAACAATTATCATTCTTGATCATTTTTTTCATTGTGAGTTTTATTCCCCAAGAACTCAATTGAAGAGACAAATCAATTATTTTGTTTTTTAATATTGATTTTTGGATTCACAAATATGATACACCTATCACTTAAACGGATTCTAATTGTTTATCTCGCCCTAAACGACTAAAATCTTAAAAACGGGCATGTATGAGACATTAATTCAAATTTGATTAGAGTACTCCAATATTATCGTTGTCTTTGCTTCGTGACATTTATCTTAAATAGGGTCAGTAGAAGTAAAATTTTAGTTTAAACCTTTATCCTTTGAGGTCAAACGGATCACATTAGACTTTTTTGTGTCACTCTATTTTCTCATACTTTATCTTTTGTCTCTACCCACTTTTGACTTTTAGAATAGAAACTTCTTAAATTCATATTCCTTCTTTGTAAAAACGCCTACCACATTCTATATCACAAAGTTTATTTTACCCCAACAATTGTACCAATACTTATCATAAAATATTGACGGAAAAAGCAACTCATGAAATAAAACACATCATGATTTTAAAAAACATTCACTGTAAATAAATGGAAGTACAATCTTGTCACAACTTAGAAATGTAAATAGAATAAATATAGAATAGTTGACTCGCTTATGTAAATTGAATTCACGAAACGTTGCTAGAACCAATTTGACAAAGGTCTATTGGGAAAAAACAAATTCGCATGGCATTGCATTAGTTGCGTTGTAAAGGTTTTCAGGAAAAACGAACCGATATTACCCGTGTTGTAATCATAGTTACATGGAACGTGGAACGTACTCAAGTTCTGCGATCCGTGATCGTCCGTCCCCAATCACCACGAAACGCGACCCAAATCGCTCAAGGTAACATCCCGGTGTAGAAGACCTTATTTAGAAGGTATTTTGGCTTTCATTTAAAGAGAAAAAAGGAGAAAAAAACGAGATAAAACCAAGAAATCTAAAAAAGTTCCATTTGAATATAATTTGTTAAAGCAAAATAATCATTTTAATATAATTTAGTTATCAAATATATAAATTATATATTCATAATGTATCTTGTACCCAATCGTTCCCGAGTCAATCTAGGTAGCGTTTCGTGTTCTCGTTCCCATTCCCAGTTTCAAATCGAATGTTGTTCCACGTAACAATGGTTGTAATAGTGTGAATCGTGTTATAAGATGTATTAAGTAAGATCTCATGTGATCACGACCATGGAATAAAAATTCCCCAGTTAAGTTAAGGCGCGAAGCGCATTGAAGCGCCGAAAGCGCATGCCTTTTATAGTGGACTTTGCTTACCTAGCTGCGGCGTTTTCATTTGAGTCTGAGCTCGAGGCACACAAGGCGGTAAGTAATGTGCGCGTTTTAAAACTAAGATTTTAACTTATAATTTCAATTGTTAAACCAACTAAAAAGTTGATTGATTAAACACCAAAAGTACCTCATATAGTGCAATTACAATAGCTATGGGCGTACTATTACATTAGAATAGTACTTAGACAACAAAAATGCAATTATAAGTTCAAAACTCCCCTTATGTGATTTCTTTTCAAAAATTCATATTGCACGTCTGCACCGGCTGCAATCTGCGAGCCTTTCCACAAACGCATCTGCGACTACGCTTTTTTCCATGATAGACTGGGATTGCATTTTTGCACTATGGTTCCATGTTCAATATTTGACAAGATTAGGCTACTTAACCAAAAACTACAATATCATGCTATACCCTACCAACAACAACAAAAACATTCCAATACTCTAATGCCGTTAAATGGATCCCATCTAGGGGAACTGAGGGTTGGGTGCACATAACATGACCCTTATCAGTGGTAACAAAGAGGTTAATTCTGATCTAGATTTTAGAACGGTGCACATGAGTGGTGTGGAGCATGCATCTAATACAAAATACAAGATGAAAATCACATTAGTGGTTCTAAACATATGTTGCAAATGAGCTTGAACCTGAACTTCAATAAGTTCAGTTAGCTGCAACTACTGATTTAATTCATACCATGCCCAATTATGCCTAAGTTATCCTAATTTAATCAATAATTTATAAACAAGCATCATGAAAATCACTATCACAGAGAACCTACAAGTCAACAACAAAGAGAAGTTCGTTTCAAAATTATGTTATCTTTCTCAAACAAGATTTGGATCGAGCCAGGAATTGAATTCTAAGACAACTCAACCCCATGGGAAAGGCAGATGTTGAGCTATTGACAGTAATTACTCTCTGAATAACAACTTCAAGAATCAAGGATATATTTTGATTGATCAATTCATACCAATGGCAAGCATTCCAATTTAAAACACCATTATTTCGAAGTTAATACTAATATATTCATGAACATTGGTACAAAATATGTTGCAAATTCTTTCTTACATCCAAAAGGTAACAAGTCCTAGATTCGATTTCTGATTACCACCATTCATACCACTTTCATAGCAGATAACAGAATCATAACTGCAAACCTATTTCAACACTAAATCTAATCTTACTAAAAATGATCTAAAATTTTGAATACGCAGAAATGTTTATCCCAACCCTTTAACTGAAACCCTAGTATCTTACAAGTTACTGCTACTCCCATTCTCCAACTTTCTGGGAGATTCTATTAACTGCTCTAACTGTTTTATACTATCTACACCTTGGTAATGGTTTTTCAGAAAACCCACCAAATCAAAAAAACCCCACAATAAAGCAAAATAATACAGATAGATTCCTATAAAGGAGTAGCTACCCAAAAAAAACATAAATTGCAACAACAGGTGCGGAAAACTTTGAAATTCGAAGAGAAATAAGAAAGACAAACCTGAACATGGCTGATATAAAGAAGGAATCAGCCAATCAGGAAGTAAATGATATAATTGTAAACACAAGACGCATAGTTTATGAATCAGAAATTATTGAAAGTCTCGCAAATGTTTAGCGAATGACGTAGTTGACTTAGTTATGCAGCCCAAAAAAGCGGCGGCGAGGCAAAAGGTAGGGAGTGATTGAGGAGTCAGGACATGGATTCAGTCGCCCGTCTCCACAGCGCCTCTAAGGAAACTCAGACAGTCATATAATATTAGGAATTTTTACTTAAATAAATCAATAACCACAAATTCTCAACTGTTATGCGACTGAAATGCAAAAGCCCATTCAACGGTCCACGTAAGATTTGATCATGGACCTGTTTTTCTATTATTATTGTTATATAAATTCTTATTTGAGACCGTCTATATAATAAACTTTTCCAGTTTTGAGGCTAACAATTTATAATAAAAAAAAATAATTTGAGGTTTTACAAGTTAAAAGGGAGATATAGGTTGGGCTCTTGAGAGACGTCTATACTATAGACGGTCTCTCAAGAGAGGGTCTGTTACACAAAAACTTAGACGAGACCGTCCTACTCTAAGACGAGATCTAGGTTGGCCCATTGTTAGGCGCGTATACTACACGCGTACGCTTTGCCCTTTAAATTTTGTTTTTTTGTTTTTTTCATTTTTCTGAAAAATTTTCAATTTGGACCTTAAAGGTATCAATTTTGACCTTAAAAATATCAATTTTACTCAATTATGCTCTTACTTTGCTCAGTTTTGCATTCAAGTTTAGAATATGTATATTGAATTACATTAATGTAGTTCATACAAAGTGTAATCAATTTTTCCATTAAATTGTTCAGTTTCATTATTAAAATTGTTCAATTCTCCATTGCACAAGATTTTAAGCATAATTCATGTTATTCTGATCTACATGCATGATTAAATTTTTCATTAAATTGTTTAGTTTCATGATTAATGTAGTTCATACAGGCATTCAGTTTTTATAGTATTCAGTTTCATTGTTAATTTATTCAATTCTAATTTTATACTATTCAGTTTCATGATTAATGTAGTTCATACAGGTATTCAGTTTTTATAGTATTCAGTTTCATTGTTAATTTATCCAATTTTCATTTTATAGTATTCAGTTTCATGATTAATGTAGTTCATAAGGTATGATTAAATTGAAATTGATATCTTTAAGGTCAAAACTGATACATTTATGATTAGAATTGAAAAATGTCCAGAAGATGGAATCAAAGAGAGAAAGCATGTAATTAGATCGGCCCACTCTTGTCTCAACTTAAGACGGTCTCGCCCAAGACCAGCTGGGTCTGTTATTGTTATTATAATAATTATAATATCCCGATCAAAACCGATCACAATGTGAGGGCTCTATTCAAAGTAGGGATGGCATGGGTCGGACTCGACTCGGATTATACACACTTCCACTTTGTTTCGGATAATAGTCGAACTTTTGTTTTCAGTCCACCTCCACTCGGAGTCGGATTATGCATACTCTAAGTTTACCCTGACTCGGACTCTCGGATCTCCAACGGAGTCGGATGTAGAGTCGGATTATTATTAAACAATATCGTTGTGATATTGTACTAATGATTTTAAAGCATATATTTTTCATATACAATTTAACAAATAAATATGTACTTTAATTTGAATTCAATTTTACAACAGAAATAATTCTACTACTAAAATTTAACAAATTTTTCTCGTATTTTGATTTGGCGTATTTTATTTCTCTTGATTTCATTTGTCTTATCTTGATTCATTAATCTAAATAAAAATACCAAGTACTTTTTCAAAATCGAAAATACCAAGTCAAATTCAAAGTCGGATGTCCTTCAGGGTCGAAGTCTCGGATTTTTAATAAGGTCCAACTCCGGTCCGTCTCTAACTCGAACTTGGATCGTAAAGTCGGAGTCGGAGTCGGATGACTTTTTCCTCGGACTCGAATCGGATTATTTTCCTCGGATCGAGTCGGAATAGGGTCGGATTCTGACTGAATTGCCATCTCTAATTCAAAGCTATGTCATAATCACAAATTGTAGAAAAAAGGGTGAAAACACTTAAAGCGATGAAAATTGATAACAAGATAGAGGTATATATATTGTAGTAAAAGGGTACATATTTTGTTATAGGGTGTACATATTTTTGTGAAGAAAAAAGTTCATATTATTTACAAAAATGATGTGTGAATATATACCCCTTTTAAGCATATGTTCAATATTTATCAAATGTCTAATTATTTATAAAATTGTCACATAAATATGTACTCCATTTGAGCTTTTATGTACACCTATTTTCAGTTTCCACCATTTATATTGATTTTCACATGATCCAAATCATATATAGGGGCAGGATCAGGTAAAACCACTAAAGTGGTGAAAACTGAAACCAGACTGAAATATACATATTGTAGCAAAAGATGTACTTACAGTAACCGCCCCGAATTATGAAGGCAAAGACCTACTGGAATTTAGTATTAATCAAGCGGAAGCTCACTTTTGCCAGCACAATTAAAGGGGTTACTTAAACGTTAAACGAATGTCCAAGTAGAATATTTCAACCAAAATCAAAGCAATATAACAGAAGTCTTAACTGTCTAAAATTAAAGAAAATTACAACTAAATCGAAATAAGTCCAAAGTTCAAATTTTATCCTTAAAATAGCTCAAACATAAACAAATTAATTAATAGTCCCACAAATACAATAAAGAGAACTAAACAAAATGGGAGTTATACTCAAGCTCGGGTTCATCTTCCGCTCGCATACCCAATTTTCGTCGAGGTGCCATAGGGGTTTACTCAAAAAACAAAATCATTGGAAAACATATAAAGCATAACATGAGCAAAAATGTTGAATATAAACACACTAGTGTCCGTCAAACAACTTATTAAAACGTTTTTGATTTGAGTAGTTCATTTTGAAATATCTTTTTCATTTGATAAATCACATTATCATTCAAACCTAGTTCAATGGTTCTATAGTCATTTCAAATTCTCATTTTTCATCATAAATAATAAGATCTAAATGGATCCAAATCAATTTCAAACTTATAACATAAGTTTGCATGGATACTCTGTGAGTCATTCCGTGACTCATTTGGTAGTCGGTCTACTGTCCACGACATGTCCGGCAAGTGTAACACAATGGTATTGTATGTAATATATATCTAATAATTAGTGTATGTAATAATAATAATATATATCTAATAATTTCAATAGCATTTGAAAAGTCAAAATACTAACTTTTTCATATGATAAACATCACTAGCATGTCCGTTTAATTATGCACATAACATTTGATGTGGTATATGTACCTGCCATTTAGACTAAAAATTAGTGTATGTAATATATATCTAATAATTTCAATAGCATTTGAAACGCCAAAATACTATCTTTTTCCACATGATAAACATCTTTTATTTGCAATATACCAAAACATACTTTATTTGCAACATAGCAAAATCAAATCGTAATATTTCGCACATGGGTAAAACATGCTTAAGATAATCATATAATCAAATATAACCTTGTATTATATTGGGGCATCACTAGCATGTATGAAAATGTATCGTAACAAAAAGTGATTAAAATTTAATATAATTTTTGAAGGAAACCACTAAAATGTTTCGTTTCAATCCTTATTAAAGTAAATATAACTTAAAAGAGTTTGGAAACTCATTAAAAACAACTAGAATATAATTCATAAGTCTATAAAATCATTATAACAAAAGATTTCATAAAACACTATTTTTTTTAAATACGAGATAGTTTTGCCGGTAAAAAAAGAGATAATTGGTTTACAAAATACATATTAATTTTCTGATAAGGCTCAAATTAATCAAGTCATTATAATACCTTATTTAAAATGAATTTAAGGTTGTCCAATCAGATTATAACTGATTATGCCAATTTATAACGATTTTACGATTATTTTCGACAATTTAGGTATTTACTGTTTTTCATATGATGTCTTAAATCCTTAAAATTTCTAAACCATCTAACTTAAAACTATTTTATACTATGTGGCAGTAGGTTATTGATACAATTATAATTTTTTTATATAGGTCTATTTTTACTCATATTTAATTATCAATATTACACCTTTTAATAATCAAACAAGTTTAAATTAAACTATACCAAAAATCTAGAAGTCATATAATAATTTTATTATCCCATTTAAACTTACAAATGTCATGTATGATATTTTCTTATTTTATATACGCATTTTATCGATAAATAAAATAAAAACAATTTAAAATTATTTAAGTCCGAATACAATAATATAAAAATTTTATGATGTTCCTGTAACTATTTTAAGAAATATAAATCTTAGATAACTATTAAAAATAATTTGGGGTATTTGTAATAATTAATATCCATATTTTAGCGATAAACCGAATAAATTTATTTAAGTCCATATATGGTCATGAAAATCCATATAAATTTTTAAACATGTGACTACTGTTTTTAAAAGTATCTCTTAAAATTTTCTTGTCCAAAAGACATCATTTATTATTTATTTAGTATTTTACCATTTTCTAACTTATCAATTTTTTTTTTGGCAAATAAAAAACTTTTTCATTCACCTGAAAAAACAAATTACATCAAGGCAAAGAGAAACTCATCTTCTCTTATTTGCATCAGTGTGGGAACGAGACCCACCTTCTATGAAAGGTTTCTTCGTCTCACTCTTCATGTGTATACGAGAGAAAAGAGGCCAAAAACGTCAACACAAAATGTCAGCTAGACATCTGTAGCTACACAGAGAAGATAAAAACTATACCAATAGAACAGCAAAACAGCTGCATAAAGAAAACAAGGAAACCAAAACAACAAGAGCTGTATCAAACTGTTGGAACTATAGGAGAAAAGAACAGCAGTTGAGCAGCACAACAAGTGCAGCCCGCAGACTCAGCCAAAATCAGCAATAAACACCAGAAACTATTGCGCAACATAACAACAACTCATCAGAACAGAACCACCAACCCAACTGCAACAAACCAACAGCAGCAGGTTACTATCCATATGAGTATGCAAAATATTTCAAGTCCATATGTCTTTATTTGGTAATTATTTTATATTCACAATTTTACAATTTACCGATAAACAATTTAACGATTACTTAAAAATTAAGAAAAAATCCAAACTAAATATATTCTTGCATATATTCTTGCCTAATATTATTGAAGACATTATTATATGGTTTTATTAATTATTTATTATGATCAAAAGTTTATCTAATACCATGTTCTATAATAGGAGTATATAACACCTTAAAATCCATTAAAATATCGTTTTAACGGATAAATTTCAACAAAAATATCCAACATATTTTCTTAACATATAGCTACTGGAAATTACTTTTGAAATGCATTTTAAATATTTTCCAAGTCCATATAACCATTTCCATGACAATTATTTTCACAAAGTAGTGTAATACAACAATTTTATTTTTAAACATACAAGAATTCATAAAATTAACTTTCATGATACCCACAATAATAATACATGAAATAAATCATTCCATACTCAAAATTATCATTTTGATATCATTTTTCAAGATTTAAGAACTTCTCTTTCGGAATTTTATTTTTAAAAACAAGTTTATACAAAACTTTGCCAACTTGTTCTTAAATCCTTTCAAAATCACCTCATTTGACATACCTCGACTCCAAGCCTATATACGTATTTCGTAAGTTCCTAAGTAAGCTCATATGTGTTCTTAGAAGTGGTTCCAACTTCGGGTCCTTGCCCTTCAAGTGTCAACTCCAACTCTTTAACTAAACATATTGCATTCATCCAAAAATAATCAATAATAATTTTAGATTTCTAAAATGCACTTAATTTTATTTAGTTAGGGTTGTTAAACTAATACTTGTGATGATTTTAACATATTTGGGATATACTTATTATGTTGAGCAACATACTTAATCAAGTCCCATAATTTTACTTAAATCCTTATCCTTAAAGTAAGAAAATTTATATGTTTGTTGAAATACATCTTATTTTCTATTATAGCCGATTTTTATAGATTTATAAGTGATGATTTTCGTGTTAGAGATAAAATATCCATATTAAAATGATCTTAGTTTATAGAAAGATTCATGTAAAAATGTTTAACATGAACAAATTTTAACAAAAAACTAATGGAATAAGGAAATGAACATAACTTCCTCTATGTCTGGTGGATTTATTCAAGTTTGGTGTCTATGGAAAGCTCTTGAAATGAAGATTATTTTTAAGGAATATTTGATTTTATGTACATAAATTTTCAGAAGTTGTAGATGGGTTTTTGAAGAAGATTTGATGAGAAAAGAAGGTGTTTAAGTAGTTGAAACTTTATAGGATTCTAGTGTTTGTTCATGGATGAACTTGGGGGCAATATGTTGGGATTTATGGCTGAATAATTGCTCAGAGAATATAGTGTTTTTGCATCAAATATTTGCCTCTTGTATGCTTGTATTAATGATGCACAATTTAGATTAGAACAAAAGGGGATTTTGGGTATAGTGTTTAGGTTGTGTACGTAAGTGAACAAAGAGCTAAAAAAGGGGCATGGGACAGCCATATAGGATTGTTTTTTGGGGCTGAATTGGGGTGCCTTCTGTCCTCAATTTGGTCTATTATAGTATAGGAAAAGTTTATCTAATATAGTTAAAAGTTTGGGTAAAACTTATTGTACATGTAACAAGTTATGTATTTTATATTTCATATTTAAAATCACTTGTATACATGTATGATATATTTAATTCACTCCCATCATGGTTAAATAATATGATCGGGTAATAATCAAAATTTTCTCAAACTGTTATCGGTAGTTGTTTAATTTTAAGTTTTACCTCCAAAGTTTACGGTTCTTGTTACGAATCATAACCACGTTACGAATTAACAAGTTTCTAATCTAATTTTTCAAAATACTACCATTACTAATTAAAGTATAATTAGTAACGAACAAATATATATAAAAAATTAGGCGCTAAAAATAACTGATGAAATCTCATTAATAATGCGACTGTTTTAGTCTTCCTTTCTTACAAGAGTTTCGTCCTCGAAACTAACTCAAACTAATGGTTAAAAATACATCACTCAAATAAGTAAGGGTATCTAATTAACATGTTGTCCTCTTTTTCCCAAGTTGCATTGTCGTCATCCTGTCCACTCCATAGCACTTTTACAAGTGGAATCGTGCGGCTACGGAGTTTTCTAACCTCTCGACCTAGGATCGTTACGGGCTTCTCCTCATATTGCAAGCTCTCAACATGTTGACTTGGCTCATGCATACCAGCGCAATTGTTATACATGGAACACATTGTGAACCTTAGCTAAATGTGGTGGTGGTGCTAACTCATTACCTACTTCCCTACCTCTGCGCAAAATCTCATAGGGTCCAATGTAACGAGGATTAAGCTGCCCCTGTATTCTAAACCTCTTGAATCCCTTTGTTGTTGAGACTTTAAGGAACCCCTTCTCACTGACTTGGAACTCAAGTTTCCTCCTCCTATGGTCCGTGTAGGATGTTTGTCTATCTTGGGATGCCTTCATCCGATATCTAATGATTCTGATTTGTTCTGGTCCAACGACCACGTTGGGCCTCCCGGTATCCCAATAAAGCAGTGTCCTAAGCCTTTTCTATACAAGGCCTCATACGGAGCCATACCAATACTACTCTCGTAAGTATTTTTGTAGGAGAATTCTACCAATGTTAACATATCCTCCCACGAATACTAAAAATCAAGGGACATGCCCGAGGCATATCCTCTAGAGTCCGGATGGTGTTCTCTGTCTGCCCATCTGTAGCTGGGTGAAACGCGGTGCTGTAATTAAGGGTCGTGTCGAATGCCCTTTGTAGCTCATTCCATAAACGATTAACAAATTTTGTATCTCGATCTGAAATTATATTATTGTCTGTGGCACACCATGTAGCCTAAGTATTTCTTTCACATAAGCATCGACCAATTATTTTGCTTTCCAAGTTACTTTATCGGGAATAAATCTGGTAGTCTTACTGAGTAGATCAACAATCACCCGAATAGAATCATTATCCCTTCTCGAACGGGGCAATCCAACAACCAAGTCCATACTAGCTGACTTCTACTCTGGCACGGGAAGTGGTTGCAATTCCCCTAGAGTGCGCTGAGGGTTAATCTTCACTAGTTGGCATACTAGACATCGAGCTATAAAATCCTCGACATCCTTCTTTATGTTCATCCACCAAAAGTATTGTTTCAAATCTGCTAGCATTTTATCGTCCTGGGTGGACATAATACATAGTCAAATGTTCCTCCTTGAGTATTTTCTCTATCAATTTATGATCTCGAGGCACACATAACCTTCCCTCTAGATACATACTCCCATCTTTGGCAATACTGAAGTCTTTAACCGCACACTTTTCAATACCATTCTTCAACTCTGACAAGAAGTCATCATATTGTTGTAGCTCACATATCTCCTCGTGTAGACTTGGCATTCTACTCATAGCATTGAGAACATTGTTATATGATCCCTTCTTAACTACAATCAATTCTAGCTCCTTTATCTCCTTATAAATCGCACAGGGCACTAAAATTGATCCATAAATGACCATTCTCAGTTTTTGGCTTAAGGCATCTGCTACATAATTTGCCTTTTCGAGATGATACTCCAAAATGAGGTCATAATCTTTCATCAATTCTAGCCACCTTCTCTGCCCCATGTTAGGCTCCTTCTGTATAAACAGATAAGTTAGAATCTTATGATCGGTGTACATCTTGCAAGTAGTGTCGTGGAGATAATGCCTAAAAATTTTTTAAGGCAAATATAACTCCGGTTGATTCTAAATCGTGCACTGGATAGTTCTACTCATTTGGCCTCAATTGTCTTAATGCGTAGGCAATCACTTTGCCTTCTTGCATGAGTACACAACCCAAGCCCTCTAACGATGCATCACTTTATAACGTGAACTCTTTACCATCCTCGAGTAATACAAGCATTGAAGTCGTTGTCAACCTCTTCTTCAATTCTTAGAAAGCGTCTTCATTTGTGACCACACAAACTTGGTATTTTTACGAACCAAACTGGTGATCGGTAGTGCGATCATAGAAAACCCATCAACATATCTTCAGTAGTATCCTGTTAAACCCATAAAGCTTCTTAACTCAATTACACTAGTCGGTGTTGGCCAATCAATGATAGTCTTTATCTTCCCAAGGTCCACCGTTATGCCATCGTTTGAGATTACATGACCTAGGAAGACAACTCGATCCAACCAGAATTCACTCTTGCTCAACATATATCCCATAAAAACTTCTTTCCCTCAATCGTTTCAATACCAATCTTAAGTGCTCCTCATGCTCTTTCTCGCTCTTAGAGTACACCAAGATATCATCAATGAAAACTGCTACAAACTTATCAAGATAGTCGTGCAATATTCGATTCATCAAGTCCATGAATGCTGCAGGGGCATTGGTTAACCCAAACGGCGTTACTCTAAACTGATATTGCCCATACTTAGTGCGAAAAGCAGTTTTAGGGATGTCTTCCTCCACTATCCTCAACTGATGGTAACCGGATGTGAGGTCAATTTTAGAGAAAACTATGGCTCCTTATGGTCAAATAAATCATCAATTCTAGGAAGTGGGTACTTGTTCTTGATGGTGATTTTATTCAGCTCTTGATAGTCAATACATAACCTCAAAGACCCATCTTTCTTCTTGACAAACAACACTGGAGCTTCCCATTGTGATACACTTGGTCTGATAAACCCTTATATCTTGAAACTCCTCGAGTTGGATTTTTAATTCAATCAACTCAAGTGGTGTCATTCTATATGGTGCCTTTGAAATCGGGCTTGAATCTGGAACTAGGTTAATGTGAAAATCAATCTCACTCTTTGGAGGTAACCCAGGTAGATCATCGAGGAATACGTTAGTAAATGCTCGCACTATCAAGATCTGGCTTAAGTCGACTTCCTTGTATGTTGACTCGCTCAGGTGGTAGACATGGGCTTCCCCACCTCTCTTTGGAAAGGTGGTAAGCCTTTCAATCATTTCTGGCTCAATATTAGGTATGGTCCCATCACTAAAAGCTACTCGATCCCCTAGATTGTTCCTAATCTTTACATTCCTCTCATATCACTCAATCACTGCCTTGTGTTTACCTAGCCAGTCCATTACCAGAATAACATCAAACCCTCTTAAGTCAAATGCAATCAGGTCCACATGAAACTCCTTACCCTGGATTACTAATGGGCAATCAATCAACTTCGTATTATATTATATCGTTGATCCATCGGGTATGTCAACTCTTTGCATTATAGGGCATACATTAAGAGAACAGTTCAAGGATCTCACAAATGACTTTAAAAAATAGGACTTATCGGCCCCAGAATCAAATAAGACTCAGACGGACTTACCAAGCAATAACAGTAATCTGGAAATGACTTTACCTCCTGTTTTAGGAATCAAGGTGCTAGTTTCCCCCGCTGTAGTAATGGCGAAGAATTTTCCTCCTCCCGATCGCTGGTTCCCTTAGCCTCCAGAAGGCGAGGCTTTATTACCACCTTTACGATAAAAGAACCATGATTTAATACCATATAATCCAAAATAAATCATGGAATTATGAAAGAACATCAAAACAAACCAATAAGTATGTGTTTTATATTATCTTATTTAATTTTGTAACAAATTTCATTTTTAAGAATGCAATTTCACAAAATCAAATTGTTTTAGAGGTATTTGATTGCATTCCAATTCCTACAAGAAAAAAGATATAATATAAAAAAGCTAATAATAACTAACACATAAATTAAAATTGTACTAAATTGCAATTTATTAATCTCAATCTAACAATTAGTGTATCGAAATAAGAAGAATAAAGTAAATTAAAAAAGTACCACTTATATATAACAAAAAAATAAAATAACAAAACTTATTACTCCTTTATTATGTAAACACCAAAACCAAATCTAGTAAGCGATATATGTATTAAAATTCTCAGGATACAAATAACAATATGACATAAATAAAATACAACATTTTTGGAATAAAGTTGAGGTGTGAAAAAACTGATGTTCTTTCTTCTTGTCTTGGAACTTGATAAATATAGTAGAGTGTATAGAATTAATAATCTAAGTTTTTCACATTATTAATAATAATCATACACTATACTTTACAAAGAATTTACCGGAGGTAATCAAGGAACTTGTTATTTAAATTTTGTGGGAATACCCTTGATCAATTGTTAATTTAGAAGTATCTTAAACTTTAAATAGTAACTATATTTAGTAAAAATCAATGCTTTTAAATAATAGCTACAATTAGTGAAAACCATGCAAATATTATTAAGCCTATTAAGCTAATCAAGAGTCATATCATAAATTAAAAAAATAAAGTTCTATCATTCATATGAAAATGAAAAGTCTTTTATTTATTATAGATATAGATATTATTATTATTATTATTATTATTATTATTATGACAATTAAATTTGAAAATTCAACACAATAATGACAATGAAGCAAAACATAAAATGAGCATTAGAGGGCCAAAACACTCTATCATAGTGTGACATGTGGACAAAGATGCGTCTTCATCAAAACCACCAAAAAGGATCAAGCAAGCTGACCCCGATAGCGCTGAAGAAGTGGCGAAGGAAATGTCAGTTGGGTTCGGGTTAGACAAATATTGGTATGGCTCTACTTCTTTTCCCCAATTTCATGCTATTCTACAAAATTAGGGGTGGGAAAAATTGATGTACGATCACTCATGCAACCCTATTTACCCCAATTTGATGCGTGAATTTATTCACAATTTTACTATTGAAAATGGAGTCTGCTCAAGCACTGTTAAAGAAATAAAAATTGAATTTAATAGCTTGATGATTGGCGAATGGTTTGATGTTCCTACCGTGGGGTTTGATACTTACTATGTGGGGTCTAAAATTGTATTTTCGGGGATAACGGAGAAAACTGTTCTAAAATTTCTTGGTCAAGAAGATAAGAAGCGTTTCAGTCACATGTCTTTGTCTCCGCTTCACAAATTACTTTACAATCTTGCTCGTCGATTCATTTTACCCCGCAATTCCAAGCGGAGTGAAGTCAATCTACGCGATGCAACTTTAATCTATTGCATGGCCAATCACATAAAAATTAATTTTCCGTTGTTGATGGTGTCTCATCTGTCTGAATGTGTTGAGAAGGGTCTTATGGTTGGGTATGGTGGGCTGTTGACAAGTATTTTTAAGAAGTTTGGTGTACCGTTAGAGGGTCTTCAATTTCCCATGAGCGCCAATAATCAAATAGGCGCAAAGTGTCTTAAAAACCTACACTTACATTTAAATGAAAAGGGAATTTTGGAGGACCTCTTTGATGTTGAAGAAGAGAATTCTGATGTAGGGGAGATAGAAAAGGAAATTAAGGAAGAGGAGAAAGAAAGAAAAACAGAAGAAGAAAAAGAGGATCAAAGAGCTGTACCCTCTGCCAGCGATGAGGCAGAAGTGAATGAGGAAGAGGTGCAAGCACCATTTGAGGGGGAAACAGTTAGTAAGGGGGAACAAGTTGAGGGAGAAAAGAATGTAGAACTGGATGATGAACAATCAAGTTCAGAGGATGAGGATATGCATATGCCTCTTAAGAATATCAAGAAACCATCCGCCTCACTCCAAGAAAGAGCAGGAGGTTAGCATCCAAGAGTTCTTCGTGCCTAAATGATGTTACTTCTCAAACCCCTACATCACCAAAACCAGACTCACCCACACCATGCCATATTCCATCACAATCACCACCACCTATTCCCACATCACCACACCCAACTGATTTTGATGATGATCACTCTACTGTCCCTCCACCTCCTACTACCCTTGCTCATGTCCTATCCAAAGTTCTTGATATGCAGTCCCAACTTTGTGCTTTTCAGAGTGAAGTTCGTGTCTCACTCACCCTCTTCTTGGCGTGACCCTAATGGAGTCACGTCTTACGGCAAAGCTCGACACTGTGGAAGTGCAGACGGAATATGTTGAGGAAGAGACTGCTGCCTGATCCCTCCTTTCTCTGTTTCTGTTTTAAAATTTCAATTTAATGTTTGTTGGCCACATCGTCTGTTTTTTTTTTTTACGGGGAAAATGCTTCATGCTTATGCTACTAACCCACAACTTTTAATCCTTCATATCATCGTTTACTCTTTATCCCTAATGGTCTATGATGTTTGCTTGCATGCTTTCTCGATTTATGTTTGGCATTTGCTTTCTTAGTTTGCTACTTACTATCTTAATTTGTCTAACGCTTGCCTTAGAGCTGTGGATTGATTTATACCCCTACTTTTTGATTGATGTCAAAAGGGGGAAGAAGGCAAACAAACTTAATTGATGCTTGTGAATGCTTGTGCTATTAACTTATTCTTTGGCTTAATTGGTTCTCTGTTAAGACGTTAGTTTATGATATAAGTTTCTCCTTTATAATGCTTAGCATATGACTTACTGGTTGACATACTTAATATACTTATTAGGCTTTGTATGCTTATTATAATTATGGTTTAGTTTACTACATTTTTATGGGATAAATTGACTAATTGTTGCTTGATACGAATTATTGGATATCACTCTTGTTTACCTTTGATTCTTACAACTCATAATATTTTGAATTACTTAGACTGTTGTTTTTGTGTTTCTTAATTTTATGGTGTTTCTTAATTTTATGTTTTTATGTTTCTTAGTTTATATGTTATTAATTTATAAGTTTTTATTTATTATTATATTTATGTTTATGTTTTGTCTTGTTTTAAATTTTTGAAAACTTAAGTCATGTTTAACCACATATTTTTATGATTGCTTTAGAATTTAGTAAATTACTCGTGACGATTTAATTTACTAGATAAGGTTGAATGTGTGTTAGTCTCAAGCATGTTCATATTATATGATTTACTCTATTGTTATTAAGTTTGTTTATAAAGTTTGTCATCATCAAAAAGGGGGAATTTGTTGGCCCATTTGGTTTTGATGATAACGTAACTTTTATAAACAAACATATTACGTTTTTGAGATTATTGTGATAGGTCAAATATCCGATCTTTAAAAGGGTCGTTGATGGGACCATTAGAAGTTGAAAAGGGATTACTACTTTACTGTTTCAAGATCAAGTCAAAGTTCGAAGATTGGTCAAATCAAGAAAATAATTTTAATTTTATTTTTCTTTTTTAGTTTTGTTGTACGGATGAATAAACCTAGGATGCACAAGGGAATTAATTAAGGAATTAAGATAAATAACTCCTAAAATAACTCCTCCTAAAAAGACTCCTTAAAATTAGGATCTTGGCTATTTTTAGCCAGAAGACAAAGATAAACTTGGAGTAACCACCAAGCTTTCTATCCACTTCACTCCGTCATTTAGCCACAATTCCCACATCCTTAGATCATGGGATTATGGCTAAACTAGATCTAAAATGTATTTAAACCATCTTTCTTAGAGCAAAAATTGGTGATCAATAGAGAGAAAAATATTTTTCCGAAATTATTTGTGCCCAAAAATTTTCGTGAGTTTTCTAAATCAAGAAAAGGAGATCTTGTAAGTTTTTAAATTGCTCATTAAGTCCAAAAACCTTAATTCTTGTTTTTTCATCCTTTTATAAATCTTGTACGGGTTTATTTGAGAGAATTTGTAATTAGACTTGGGTAAGTCTAAAGGGGAATTGAGAGAAGAGAAAGAGAAAGAGAAGAGAGAAGGACGAGAAGGAGAAACGAGAAGAGAAAGAGAAGAGAAGAGAATAGAGAAAGAGAAGGAGAAATTATTTTGTGTAATAGAGAATTGATTTACATAAAATAATAGAGAAGAGAAATCCCTAGAGGGTCGTGGTTCTTTTTTCCACGTTAAATCTTGGTGTTTCTTCTTAGTTTTCTTTATTTGCTTTGAGTATTTTTCATTATTCAAATTCCGCAAGAAAATAGGGCAAAAATACTCTAAAGGCAACAAGTAACAATTCACCCCCCCTCTTGTTACAGTTCATTGTCTCTACGTGTTTCTACAATTGGTATCAGAGCCCTGTTCCTCATTTGATCAGGAAACCCTGAGAGCCGTATCTTGGTGTATTAGAGATGATGAAAATGAACGAGCGCATGGAAGAAGGTTATTCTACTCAAAGACCACCTATGTTCGATGGCAAATTCTACACTTATTGGAAGAATAGGATGGAGATCTTCATTAAAGCTGCGAATTACCAAGTTTGGAGAGTCATCGAAGTTGGAGATTTCGAGGTAACAACTACCAACTCCAACAACGAGACTGTTCCCAAACCAATAACAGAATATGAGAAGGAAGATTTTCAAAAGATGGAGATGAATGCTCTTGCCATCAAATTACTTCATTGTGGGCTTGGTCCAAACGAACACAATCGCATTATGGGTTGCAAATCAGCAAAACATATTTGGGATCTGCTGGAAGTTACCCACGAAGGAACGAGTGAAGTAAAGCGTTCCAAGATTGACTTGCTCATGTCAAAATACGAACGATTTGTTATGGAACCTAGAGAAAGCATTCAAGAAATGTTTACTAGATTCCGATGAACAGGTACGAAAGATTCTAAGAAGCCTTCCTCAAGACGATCGCTGGAGAGCCAAGGTCACAGCCATACAAGAATCCAAGGATTTTACAAAGTTCAATCTGGAAGAGCTGGCTGGTTCCCTTATGACTCATGAATTACATTTGGGAACAGCTGACAGTTCCAGGAACAAGGGTCTGGCTCTGACAGCAAACGATCAAGAAGATTCAGAAACTGATGAGGAAGAGGCAGCTATGCTGGTACGTAGATTTAAGAAGTTCTTCAGGAACAACAAGTATAAAAATCAAAGAAACAACAAAGAAAGAGGAACTTCAAATTCCAAAACATATGAATGCCATAAATGTGGAAGTGCCGAGCATTTCATCAAGGATTGCCCACTATGGAAGAATGAGAAAGCTAAATGGAAAGCAAGAGAAACAGGAAGACAACCAACAAAAGGAAACTTCAACAAAACCGATTTTCGCAAAGCCATGATAGCTGCATGGGGAGAGTCCGAAAGCGAAACCGAAACCGAAACTCCCATTGAAGAAGAAGAAGTAGCTAATCTCTGTCTCATGGCCACGCATGATGAAAAATCTAAAAGAAAAGAGGTACTATCTTCTGATCCATTTTCTGATTATTTATTTAAATTGGATAAACATAGATTAATTAAAATGATTTTAGAATCTCACGAAAATTTAGAAAAACAAACAGCCATCTGTCTCAAAACTGAAAAAGACCTTAAAGCGTGCAAAGACCAAATATCCTACCTTAATTCTTTTAGGTCCGATGTGCAAACTCGATTCTTTGAATTACTTGATAATAATGTGATGTTAAAAGAATCCATAAAAAAGGTTAAAGAAGAAAACATCATGTTAAACATTGAATTAAATCAACTTAAGTATCAAGAAATGGAATTAAGTTATGAGTCTAATAAAGAAATTAAATGTGTCCCTCTTCAAATGAAATTAGACCTAGAATCCGCCTTAAAAGAAAATGATCGACTTAAGCTTGAATTAAATTCAAGAGATAAAGGGAAAATTAGAGAAGATCCCAAATGGATTGTTAATGCTAAAACTAAAGGAACCGAAGGTCTAGGATATAGCAAACATGATAAAAAGAAAAAGGTCTACGTTGATCTCCCAAGTAAAAAGGTCTGTTCCTTTTGTGGCAAAACTGGGCACCTGATACATCAATGCTTAAAAAAGGAACAGCACAACAAAACGAACCAGATATATGTCGATAGAGTTTGGATTAAGAAATTTGATTCTTGTATAATCGACATGGAACCCAAGGATGGCTGGGTTCCACCCTCTAACAACTAAATTCGTTTTGCAGGTTCTAGTGAGGGGGAACAACTCATGGTATCTCGACAGTGGCTGTTCCAAGCACATGACAGGCGATAGATCAAAATTTCTCTCACTGGAAGCCTATGATGGAGGAACTGTGACCTTTGGCGACAACATGAAAGGAGAAATCATTGCAAAAGGCAAGATAGGAAGGTCAAGTTCCCATGCTATAGATAATGTATTTTTGGTCGAGAATTTAAAACACAATCTTTTAAGTATTTCACAATTTTGCGACAAAGGTAACTCTGTAATCTTTACTTCTGAAAAGTGCATCATTTCTAGGAACGACACAGGTGACACCATTCTGGAAGGAATCAGAAAAGGGAACACCTACGTGGTGGACCTACACACTGTTCCTAAAACCAGTTTAACATGTCTGAGTATTATAGAAGATGACCCTCTTCTTTGGCATAAACGATTAGGTCATGCTAGCTTTTCATTGCTTAATACTTTACGATCTAAAGACCTAGTAAAAGGATTACCATCCCTTAAATTTCAAAAGAATGAAGTATGTGATCCTTGTGCTAAAGGAAAACAAGTAAGGTCATCCTTCAAACCTAAAAATGTCGTGACCACCTCAAAGCCACTTGAATTAATTCATATGGATCTTTGTGGACCAATGAGAATCCAAAGTCGCAGCAGTAAGCGATATGTATTTGTTATAGTTGATGATTTTAGTAGATTCACATGGACTTTATTTTTATGTAGCAAAGATGAAGCATTTGATGAATTTGTTGCATTTGCCACTAAAATTCAAAAATCTAGTAATAATCAACTTGTCCACATAAGATCGGATCATGGTAAAGAATTTGAAAATTCAAAGTTTATGGATTATTGTAATTTGCATGGGTTAAGTCATAATTTTTCCGCACCAAGAACACCACAACAAAATGGTGTGGTTGAACGTAAAAATAGAACCTTAGAGGAAATGGCTAGAACCATGTTAATAGCTAGTGGTTTACCTAGAAATTTTTGGGCCGAAGCCGTTAATACTGCATGCTATATATTAAATCGTGTGCTAATTAGACCGATCACTTCCAAAACCCCCTACGAATTATTTAAAGGAATTAAACCTAACATTTCATATTTTCGAGTCTTTGGATGTCGATGTTTTGTGCATGTTAATGGAAAACGAAATTTAGGTAAATTCGATGAAAGAAGTGATGAAGCGGTATTTCTTGGCTATTCATCCCATAGTAAAGCATATAGAGTTTATAATAAGAAAACTATGTGTGTTGAAGAATCTGTTCACATTATATTCGATGAAACAAATTTTATGACAAGTGAACAAGAAACAGGTGATTTTAAGATAGGTCTTGCAAATCTGGATGATGAAAATAATACACAAAAAGAGCAAGATCAAGTAGAGCAACAACAGGTTCAGAATGCTGAAGCAAATCAAGAACAGGAACCACAGGCAGATCAGGAACAGCCTGCAGTTCCTAATCCAGAAATTCCAACAGAAGCTCAAGAAGAAATAATTGAAGCTGAACCAAATCAGAACCAAGTCAATGAGCCAGCTTCCACATCAGTCTCCACAAGAGACTTTGTCCCAAAGCCGTGGAAACAACAAAAGTCACATCCACTAGACTTGATTCTAAGCGATATGGAAAAAGGCATACAAACAAGGTCCCAAATGAGAAACTTCTGTGCACACTTTGCATTTCTATCAACCATGGAACCCAAGAACCATGAAGAAGCATTACGAGATTCAGATTGGGTTGTAGCTATGCAAGATGAATTAAATGAGTTTGAAAGAAATAAAGTGTGGCACTTGGAAACAAAACCGAAGAACAAGAAGATAATTGGGCTGAAATGGGTATTCAGGAACAAGTTGAACGAGCATGGCACAATTGTCAGGAACAAAGCAAGGTTGGTGGTAAAAGGATATAATCAACAAGAGGGTATTGACTATACTGAAACTTTTGCTCCAGTTGCTAGATTAGAAGCTATTAGAATTCTTATTTCATTTGCTGCTTTTATGAATTTTAAATTATATCAAATGGACGTAAAATGTGCATTCTTAAATGGGTTTCTAGACGAAGAAGTATTTGTGGAACAGCCACCTGGCTTTGAAAACCCAACTTCTCCGGATCACGTCTACAAGCTTGATAAGGCTCTTTATGGGCTAAAACAAGCTCCTAGACAATGGTACGAGAGATTATCTAAGTTTTTGATTGAAAATAAGTTCATAAGAGGTAAAATTGATAAAACCTTATTCTTTAAGAATAAAGGTTCGGATATTTTAGTTGTTCAAATATATGTTGATGATATTATTTTTGGTGCTACCCATGAATCGTTATGTAAGGAATTTGCTGACCTAATGAGTAATGAATTTGAGATGAGTATGATGGGAGAATTGAATTTCTTCCTTGGTTTGCAAATTAAACAAACTGCTAACGGTATTTTTATACATCAACAAAAATATATAAAAGAACTTCTAAAGAAATATGGACTAGATAGTGCTAAGACAAACCATACACCCATGGCCACTAACATAAGATTAGATGAAGACTCTAACGGAATTAATGTTGACCAAACTATGTATAGAGGCATGATAGGATCTCTACTATACTTAACTGCTAGTAGACCCGATATATCCTTCAGTGTTGGTTTGTGTGCTAGATTTCAATCAAATCCTAAAGAATCACATCATACGGCTGTGAAAAGAATTCTAAGATATTTAAGGGGAACTGATGACTTGTCCCTATTTTATCCGAAAAGTGATGTCTATGACTTGAAAGGGTACAGTGATGCAGATTATGCAGGTGATCTTGTGAATAGAAAAAGTACATCTGGAATGGTACAGTTTCTTGGCTCTTGCTTAGTATCTTGGTGTTCCAAGAAACAGAACACAGTTGCCTTATCCACCGCAGAAGCTGAATATGTGGCAGCAGCAGCGTGCTGTTCCCAAATACTGTGGATTAAACAACAGCTAAGAGACTTTGGTATTAAAATTGAATGTGTTCCTATTTATTGTGATAATACCAGTGCCATTTGCATTTCTAAAGATCCGGTGCATCATTCTAGAGTTAAACATATTCATATTAGGCATCATTTTCTTAAGGACAATGTCGAGCATAAAAATATTATTGTTAAACATGTCAATACTAGTGATCAAGTTGCAGATATTATGACCAAACCACTTCCAAGGGAACAATTCGAAAAGATGAGGTTGGAGCTAGGTATGATCAAGCTTCACTAAAGTTTAATGCTAGTATTCCTCCTCAAAACATCTTGAAAAATCGGAAGGGTTCAATCAACCACAACAACCAAGATTGATTATTCAATCATTGCGAGATTTGGGTATGCTTCTATTTAAGTATATGTCTTAAACTTTATCTTGATTGCTTGCATGAACTGATTAGACCAAGTAGCATAAATTATTTTATATTAATATATTTTCCATATATTATAAATTATTTTTCAAAAAAATCACAAAAATCACAAAAATATTTTATTCACAAATTCCAGCATTTTCTTTATTTTAATTTATTTTCGGTGAGCCAACATTATTTATGAAATGGAAGACGGATCATCGAGGTGTTTCGGAAAGTAGTTATCTTAATCAACATATTCAACGAACTAAGCTTAATTAATAACTACCCTTACACCTCCTAAACCGTCCAAATGAGAAGTAGTACAAACTCCTCACTTACCATCCCTTCACACCTTTATAGCCCTTACACTCAAACGTCCCATCCATCATTCATAACCTACTCTACTAGTACTACACTTTGCAAACCGTCAATTCCATTCAAAGACTACCTCTTCTAATCCCTAATTCTTCTCCTCTCCACACCATGAAAACATCAAAATCCTCTTCATCTAGCAAGAAAATGCCGAAATCCTCTCCACAACCCAAACCGTTACAAGTTCTTTATCCAGACATACCACCCACATCATCTCAAGAACCACCGAAAACGAACACCCCAAAACAGCCAATGCATGCCGGAGTTAAAAGAACTCGTGGTACCCCAAAGGATGCGTCTTCATCAAAACCACCAAAAAGGATCAAGCAAGCTGACCCCGATAGCGCTGAAGAAGTGGCGAAGGAAATGTCAGTTGGGTTCGGGTTAGACAAATATTGGTATGACTCTACTTCTTTTCCCCAATTTCATGCTATTCTACAAAATCAGGGGTGGGAAAAGTTGATGTACGATCACTCATGCAACCCTATTTACCCCAATTTGATGCGTGAATTTATTCACAATTTTACTATTGAAAATGGAGTCTGCTCAAGCACTGTTAAAGAAATAAAAATTGAATTTAATAGCTTGATGATTGGCGAATGGTTTGATGTTCCTACCGTGGGGTTTGATACTTACTATGTGGGGTCTAAAATTGTATTTTCGGGGATAATGGAGAAAACTGTTCTAAAATTTCTTGGTCAAGAAGATAAGAAGCGTTTCAGTCACATGTCTTTGTCTCCGCTTCACAAATTACTTTACAATCTAGCTCGTCGATTCATTTTACCCCGCAATTCCAAGCGGAGTGAAGTCAATCTACGCGATGCAACTTTAATCTATTGCATGGCCAATCACATAAAAATCAATTTTCCGTCGTTGATGGTGTCTCATCTGTCTGAATGTGTTGAGAAGGGTCTTATGGTTGGGTATGGTGGGCTGTTGACAAGTATTTTTAAGATGTTTGGCGTACCGTTAGAGGGTCTTCAATTTCCCATGAGCGCCAATAATCAAATAGGCGCAAAGTGTCTTAAAAACCTATACTTACATTTAAATGAAAAGGGAATTTTGGAGGACCTCTTTGATGTTGAAGAAGAGAATTCTGATGTAGGGGAGATAGAAAAGGAAATTAAGGAAGAGGAGAAAGAAAGAAAAACAGAAGAAGAAAAAGAGGATCAAAGAGCTGTACCCTCTGCCAGCGATGAGGCAGAAGTGAATGAGGAAGAGGTGCAAGCACCATTTGAGGGGGAAACAGTTAGTAAGGGGGAACAAGTTGAGGGAGAAAAGAATGTAGAACTGGATGATGAACAATCAAGTTCAGAGGATGAGGATATGCATATGCCTCTTAAGAATATCAAGAAACCATCCGCGCTCACTCCAAGAAAGAGCAGGAGGTTAGCATCCAAGAGTTCTTCGTGCCTAAATGATGTTACTTCTCAAACCCCTACATCACCAAAACCAGACTCACCCACACCATGCCATATTCCATCAAAATCACCACCACCTATTCCCACATCACCACACCCAACTGATTTTGATGATGATCACTCTACTGTCCCTCCACCTCCTACTACCCTTGCTCATGTCCTATCCAAAGTTCTTGATATGCAGTCCCAACTTTGTGCTTTTCAGAGTGAAGTTCGTGTCTCACTCACCACTCTTGCTGAGCAGCTGACCCTAATGGAGTCACGTCTTACGGCAAAGCTCGACACTGTGGAAGTGCAGACGGAATATGTTGAGGAAGAGACTGCTGCCTGATCCCTCCTTTCTCTGTTTCTGTTTTAAAATTTCAATTTAATGTTTGTTGGCCACATCGTCTGTACTCACTAAACAATGTTTTTTTTTTTTTTTTTTTTGCTTCTTTTCAATGTACCTGCTGGGGTACAAACAAATGCTTCATGCTTATGCTACTAACCCACAACTTTTAATCCTTCATATCATCGTTTACTCTTTATCCCTAATGGTCTATGATGTTTGCTTGCATGCTTTCTCGATTTATGTTTGGCATTTGCTTTCTTAGTTTGCTACTTACTATCTTAATTTGTCTAACGCTTGCCTTAGAGCTGTGGATTGATTTATACCCCTACTTTTTGATTGATGTCAAAAGGGGGAAGAAGGCAAACAAACTTAATTGATGCTTGTGAATGCTTGTGCTATTAACTTATTCTTTGGCTTAATTGGTTCTCTGTTAAGACGTTAGTTTATGATATAAGTTTCTCCTTTATAATGCTTAGCATATGACTTACTGGTTGACATACTTAATATACTTATTAGGCTTTGTATGCTTATTATAATTATGGTTTAGTTTACTACATTTTTATGGGATAAATTGACTAATTGTTGCTTGATACGAATTATTGGATATCACTCTTGTTTACCTTTGATTCTTACAACTCATAATATTTTGAATTACTTAGACTGTTGTGTTTCTTAATTTTATGGTGTTTCTTAATTTTATGTTTTTATGTTTCTTAGTTTATATGTTATTAATTTATAAGTTTTTATTTATTATTATATTTATGTTTATGTTTTGTCTTGTTTTAAATTTTTGAAAACTTAAGTCATGTTTAACCACATGATTTTCAAAAAAGTTTCAAAATTTAATTTATTAGAGTAATATGATTGCTTTAGAATTTAGTAAATTACTCGTGACGATTTAATTTACTAGATAAGGTTGAATGTGTGTTAGTCTCAAGCATGTTCATATTATATGATTTACTCTATTGTTATTAAGTTTGTTTATAAAGTTTGTCATCATCAAAAAGGGGGAATTTGTTGGCCCATTTGGTTTTGATGATAACGTAACTTTTATAAACAAACATATTACGTTTTTGAGATTATTGTGATAGGTCAAATATCCGATCTTTAAAAGGGTCGTTGATGGGACCATTAGAAGTTGAAAAGGGATTACTACTTTACTGTTTCAAGATCAAGTCAAAGTTCGAAGATTGGTCAAATCAGAGACAGCGCGGTGTTCCCAGTTCAACGGTCAGAGAAGAAGTCAACGGAGTTAATTAAGAAAATAATTTTAATTTTATTTTTCTTTTTTAGTTTTGTTGTACGGATGAATAAACCTAGGATGCACAAGGGAATTAATTAAGGAATTAAGATAAATAACTCCTAAAATAACTCCTCCTAAAAAGACTCCTTAAAATTAGGATCTTGGCTATTTTTAGCCAGAAGACAAAGATAAACTTGGAGTAACCACCAAGCTTTCTATCCACTTCACTCACGTCATTAGCCCACAATTCCCACATCCTTAGATCATGGGATTATGGCTAAACTAGATCTAAAATGTATTTAAACCATCTTTCTTAACCGGCACAAAATTGGTGATCAATAGAGAGAAAAATATTTTTCCGAAATTATTTGTGCCCAAAAATTTCGTGAGTTTTCTAAATCAAGAAAAGGAGATCTTGAATGTTTTTAAATTGCTCATTAATTCCAAGATCAAATCCTTGTGCAATTCTTGTTTTGTTCATCCATTTTAGATAAATCTTGTACGGGTTTATTTGAGAGAATTTGTAATTAGACTTGGGTAAGTCTAAAGGGGAATTGAGAATAGAGAAGAGAGAAAGAGAAAGAGAATAGAGAAAGGGAACGAGAAGGAGAAACCGAGAGAAGAGAAAGAGAAGGAGAAGAGAATAGAGAAAGAGAAGGAGAAATTATTTTGTGTAATAGAGAATTGATTTACATAAAATAATAGAGAAGAGAAATCCCTAGAGGGTCGTGGTTCTTTTTCCCACGTTAAATCTTGGTGTTTCTTCTTAGTTTTCTTTATTTGCTTTGAGTATTTTTCATTATTCAAATTCCACAAGAAAATAGGGCAAAAATACTCTAAAGGCAACAAGTAACAATTCACCCCCCTCTTGTTACAGTTCATTGTCTCTACGTGTTTCTACAAATTTATTTCAATTAGTTCATATATATATATATATATATATATATATATATATATATATATATATATATATATATATATATATATATATATATATATATATATATATGATATATATATATATTGTGTGTATATATATATATGTTGTATATATATATATATGTGTATATATATAATAGTTATATATATATATTATATATATATATATATATATAATATATATATATATATATATATATATATATATTATATATATATATATATATATATATATATATATATATATATATATATATATATATATATATATAAAAGACTATAAGACTTGGATAAATTAAAAGACTATAAGACTAAGACTAATCTAAACTATCTTATAGAATATAGACTATTAGCCTATTACATACTTAGACTTATAAGTGTTATTAACTTATTGAGTACTCTAACCTAATAGTCTCTCCAATTCAGAGTAATTGTCTCGATTTATTTTTAGGCTAGTAATTAAAATATATTAAATAGAGGGATATTTATGAAAATTCCAAATGAGACATTTGTTCTTAATTGAAGGGAGCATAAGCTATTCGAATATACATTACTCTATTACACTAATTAGCGATCGTATTTCAAAGTTTAAGAATTGAAACTTATTCTAATAAAGTGAATTAGATTAATCAAGAAATCATAACTACCTGATATGATATTATGTATTTATACTTATTAGTGACCTTGAATACTTTAAACTAATAAATCTATTACATTAATAATAATCGTATGTAATTTAAAGCTTAATAATGTTCGAAACTAGATCTATTTGGAGTTAATGAAACTAATACAAACTATCTTATAGTTATAGACTATCATTGACAGTTAACTCAACTTAATATTAATAGTGATCTTAAATACTCATACTCTAAAGTAATTATGTTGATAAAATTCATAATAAAAATATTTAATATTTGATAATACAATATTACTCAAATAAATTATTTTAGATAACTAATTGTCCAATTTGATAATACATTACTCAATTGATACATCAATTATTCTAAGTCGTTGGATCTTTGTATATAGACGTGTGAGATCTTACCATATCAGCAATCCATGAGTTGTAGTTGCACAAAAGGTTATTGGTTATTAAGAATAGCACACGGATCAATTATTTTAAGGCGTTGGATTTTTAATGCAGATCAACGGCCAAGAACTAACACTCACTCACTAACACTATCACAACACAAACCCTAAAAAATTTCTGTCATGGCCTTCTTCCCCGTTGCTGCTGCTGCTCTTCCTTAATTCCAAAACTGCTGCTCTTCCTTAATTCCAAAACTGCTGCTCTTCCCCGCGCCAATTCGCCTTCTTCTCCGGTTGCTACTGGACTCCATCTTCTCCTGCGCCTTCTTCTTCTCAAGGTTTGTTTCTTTCACTTCTTCTCCCATGTTGCTTTGATTTATGTTTCGTTAATTTGGCTTTGGGTTCTTTGATTTATGGTTATTACGATTGCTGCATCGTTAGGGTTTTTCATTTAGGAATTGCTCTTTCAATTGTGTCTTTTCCTTCTTTTCATTCTTACATTCATACAAGAATTGGAGTAGAGAATTCCAGGTATTTATGATTTATACCGACATGGTTTTATGTAGTTATAGGCTTCAAGGCCGGCTAATCCCCTGTGCAACCTGTGCACTTGCACAGGGCCCCGAGCTTCACCTTTCGACAATGGGGCCTCATTATTTTGTGCTATATGTTGAATAGAAAATAATGCCACAAAGCATATTTATCTCAACTGTAATGGCCTAACTTATGTGCTATAGGTATTATTATGGTGTTTGGTTCAATTCCTATCAAAGGCTAATCCAACTAATTTGATAGTGGGATGTTAACATTTTGTTTTGTTTTTAGGCAAGTTACAATTCTAAAGAAAAAAATATAAATCATAAATAAAATCAAATGAATTGGCTTCATTGTTTTAAAAAAATAGTTTTCATCAAGATTTATTTTATTTATTTTTATGTTAATTATTACCCTTTAGAACACATATATCTTTTTTTATAGTCCACTTTAATAAACTTTTGTGAGCGAGAGACTAGACTTGAAATTTTTATCTGTAAGAATTGAGATTGTTTTTTGATTACAATTAGTGTTGTTAGATTGTACTCCCCAAGTTTTAAGGATTGTGGTTCAGCTCAACCGGTAATTAACTGAGCACTACCTAAGTAGAAAAGTGATGGGATAAACTTATTAATTGTTACTAATTAGAGTTAGTTAATTATCATTTTTTAGTTAATTATCTGGTACGTATTTTATTTTTTAAATTAAGGTTAGTTAATTATCATTTTTTATTATAACTCGTGTTTCGTGTACTTTATGTACTCAGTTATGGATTGTTCACTTGATTGTTGCCATGCAAGTGATGTTGGTTCTTAGTCTTATAGGCAACTTTCTAATAGCCTTATTTACTTGGGATTAGGCAATTAGATATGTTTCCTTTGCTATGATTCATGTTGGTAGCTTTGCCTGAGTCTTTCGTAACGTTTTCTTGCTGAACATGCGACGATTGTTGACCTTGAGAGGCATTACAATGATCTCACTGGAGTGGAAACTTGATATTCTGGTAGCAAAAGTTTAGGCATTTATTTTTTTTATCTTTCTTATAAGATTTAATTATCTTCTTTTAATACTTTTTTTGTTTGTTTTTGTTCAAGATTGAAATGTTGTACCACAAGCAAAGCAGCAGTACGTGAGAGATTTTTGTGCTCGTTGTCGAGTTTTATGTTTCGTTTTGGAGAAAGTGTTTCACGGTGGACATACTCACGTACATTTGATGGATGATACTTTTGTGGTGGATATATAACTATTTATAGTTGTTGATTGAATGTTAATTTTTGGGGTTAAAACTTGATATTTGTATATTTAAATTTGGTGGATGTATAAGTGATGGATGTAAATTTTTGGGGTTAAAAACTTAATATTTGTATATTTAAATTAGGTGGATGTATAAGTGATGGATGTAAATTTTCGGGGTTTAATGCTTGAACAATTGGTGGATTACTAACATGAAATATATAATTAGCAATAGAAACCAAGAAAAGTCTATCGAAGTGTTGAAGAATTGTAATGTGCTTATTGTAAACAAGAAATATAGTTTTGACTTTAAAAATACTTTTATAAGTTGCCTATAAGACTCAGGCAAGAAAACTTATGTAATGTGCTTATTGTAAATTATTGTAAACAAGAAATAATTTAAGTTTTTGTATTGTTCCACTTCAATATGTTTCTAAGGTTATTGTAATGTGCTTATTGGTTTATAGTGGATATCAATATCATGAGAAAACTTATTTATATATAGATAATCTTGTTTACAATGCTAAAATAAGGTGAAAAATTGATTCGGATTTATAACAGTTCGATTAATATTCGGTTCGGGTTTGTATCAGTTCGGGTTAAAAACAGTTCGATCTTAATCGGTTTTAGTCGGGTTGCATTCGGTATCGTGCATAATTCAGGTCGGATTTGACTCAGGTCGATCACAGTTGCGTTCGGGTAACATCGGTTAATGTTTATATGTCGGTTATAAAATTCGGTTGCAGTTCGAGTTCGATTTTGTCCTTTTCGGTTATCAAACGGTTCGAGTGCAGTATCGGTTCGTATTATGTCGGTTCGATAAACCTAGAAAAATAACATATTTTCGGGTCGGATAATTTTCAGTTCCGGGTCGGATTTTCGGGTCGGGTTAGATTTGAACAGCTCTAGTGACATAGTAGGAGAGTTAGTGAAGACAAAGTACTACAAGTCCTGAGGCTTGGCGTTTTATTGTTCTTCATCGAGAAATATGTTTATTTTAAGAAAGTTAGGTACTAAAATGAAAAATTGTTAACTTTTTTATGTTTTGAAATGAGAAATAAAAGAAAAAAAATGATTTTTGATGATTTTGGACGGAAAAAATAAAAAATGTTACGGTTATAGGACGCTCAATACTACGAGAGTACCATTGATAATAAAAAACTTAGCGGTACTATTGATAAAGTGCCAAAACTCAGGGGTAACATTGATAGTCTCCCATAATTTATTAAGAACTTTAATTATTAGTGAAAACATTTGATAAAGCCTAACATGTAACAACTATGATTTCATTTGGAACAGAAAACAAAATAAAACTGAAAACGATGACGTAATAGAGATCGAACGTTGTGTTACAATCTCTAATATCACCAAGATCGAAAATGTGAAGTCTTGTGTGAAACAAATTACGCTAACAATAAGAAACCGAAGTTTATAGGAAATAAGATGCAATAAATTGACACAAAGATTTAACGAGGTTCACCCAATTAAGGCTACGTCCTCCGGTGTGTAGTAACTCTTATATTATCAAAGAAGGAGTGTAACACCCCAGAATTTCCGACCCCTTAAACGAAATCAAAATCGTAAAGGACGGAAGGAAATTTGGGACCCCTTAAAAGAATAGGAAAAAGAATTTAGATAAACGTCAAAGATTAACTTTAAATTTAAAGTGAGTAGAAATTTCGGCAGCATTTGCCCTAAAACTATGCGTCTTTGTAGAAAAACAGAGGTTATTTAGAATCTAATAAAGCAAAGGCATCAACGGTCTATCAGAACTATATCACGGCGGAATGATTCATCGCCAGCTTCTCAAATCGACATGCTAAGCATGGATCGTGGTTCCGATGTCAACGCTTGCGTTTTAAAAAGATTTGACTCCTTTAAACCGTACAAGTTATAAACTACGCAGCGGAAATACAATTATACAAAAGGAGAATACAAGGCCTCATAACAAAACCTATGTAACCAAAGCTTACAAACGATAAATAAGAACTACAGAATCAAATTAACGGTATGACACAAGTTATGCTTCGCCCTCGTCACTCTCCCCCAATGCAATGCAATGCAAAATAAGCTCCAATACCTGCTACCATGGTTGTTAAAATCGCGATTCTGATCTACGATTCTACGATTTTACGATCCAAAAACAAGCGAGCGATTTGAATCGCAGGTAGAATCTTAAAGTTGTAGAATCTTACGATTCTAGTTGGAATAAAATTTTTAGAGGTAGAATCATAACACGATTCTACGATTCTACGATTTAACGATTCGATTCTACTAATTTAATAAGAATTATTTTTAAATTTTCTTATGTACCATCTTTTACTAATCTCTTTCACATATACACATAATTTTCAAATTTTCCATCATGAAAACTTTTAAAGAACAAATTTCTTAATCGGTATGAAGATTTTAAACTAATAATTAAAAATTTTTCATTATGTTCTTAAAAATAAAGTCAAAGAAACATTAATTCATTTATTTAAACTTTTAAATTTGACAATAATGATAAGAAACTAGATATTTTATATATATTTATGTTTATTTGTAGAATCGTACGATTCTACGATTCGATTCTACCGATTCGATTCTACCTCTCAAAACGATTCTAAGTAGAATCGCGATTTTAACAACTTTGCTTGCTACGACTGCCCATGATACTCCTGCTGCTCAACATCAGACCAAGGCCAATGTGTCATAGCAGGACAATTATAGAAAGTCATCAAACAATCAAACATAAACACAAACGCGTACACGTCAGTAACTACCATCAAATATAATAAGACCAACTAATAGATAACATTATGCAATGCAATAACATAAGATGATTTCATAAGACACAAGTACAAATAGTAACCGTTTGTCGTCCACCTATGCTTCTTGGATAGAATGTGGGTCTTCACACTTCTCTTCTCAAGACATAAACTCTTGTAGAACACACGTAGCATCAACTCTACCAAGGCACTAACAGACTATCTAACACATGACTTTATAGAGCTTGTCTATCTTAAAGTAAGCGTAGTCATAGCCCATCTTTGGGACTGGTAACTCCTTTGGGGTAAATTAGCTTAAGCGCACTTCTCACTAGCATAAACTACTCTATCATTGAATAATCAAGGTATAAACGTCCTATCAATGTGTACGCTTTCTATGAATGAATAAACTTTCTATTAATGAGTAACGTTCTATCAATGGATCTTTTTTTCCACTTCATGGCATAGTGACACGGCCATGGGCGTTATCGGTCACCCGACGCCCATGGCAAAGTATGAGCTCATACCCCCTTCAGCTGACCCTCTCGGGTCCTACCTTCGGGAAACTAACACTGGGGTACCAATCCATGGAGAGGCAACCATATTGGGGTTTGCAAGGCCCGCATGGTGACACCTCGGTCAAGGGGCGTTATCGGCCACCCGGCGCCCAATTGACAAAGTATGCTCATACCCCCCTTACGGTGGTCCCGTCGAACCTCACCTAGGGGACTACTAAATCAACCGGATATAATCCGGTTGAGTCACGCCAACTAATCATAATTTAGTACTTTATCAAAAGGGAATAACTCCCGCTTTTGACTATTAATGAATGCCCCGGGATAGCAGAACGCCGAAACCCACTGAGCAACTCAAATAAAATATGAAATTCACCTATAAAGGAGTCATTCTAACTCCAAGTAAGGCATAATCCAATTCTTAAATAAATGAGGGGGTGGTCCCCGCCTTTTACTAATACTCTCATTCTCTAAACTATTCTATGCTCAAGGATTTCGTAATCGATATCTCTTCATACAAGGCTTACTCGCTAATATTTCATAGTTTCGATACAATGCATATATCACAATAAACAATGAACAATAATGTCTTAAAGGAAAATTGCATATAAGAAGTAGTTACTGCGTATACGTACCTGTGAGCGTCACTGCATGACCAAAAGTCACAAAGTCATCCAAATAAAGTTCTACCTTTCTCTTATGAAAGGGACACCTATAGAGTTAGGAATGGAACTAATAAGTCTCCTTAACTACCTTGTCATACCAACTAAATACCAAAGTAACCGCTATCACGCATACAACATGAGTTTCCGAATACTCCAGCACGCACACAAATCATTCAATACAAGTCAAAATCATTAACTCAATACAACATAAGTCCTTCCATCAATTTAAAAGTAAAAGTATATGTGAATCGTTTCTTTACATTAACCAATTTTGTATAAATCGGCTCGCGTTACCTAAAAATAACCCATCACAACTAAGACTTACAATTTTTAACACAACACTTATACAACGATAAGCCAATTCTTAGAGTTATCGAATCGCGATATCATTTGTTACATTCTACAAGGCTAGAAAGAACTATAATCAAAACAAGTCAAGTAACTTAAGCAACCATCGACGAAGAGTAGACATCATGCTCTTAGCTTTCTAACATCATGCATTATGACTTGAATAACATCCTAATAAGGGTATTTGTAATTTACAACAATCAACCCAAAACAACTAGCAACTATTATTCTCAATTTAGACCAAAAATCTACCTAACAATTCATACCATCCATAATAACCAAATAAAGAAACATAAGATAATCGTAAATACTTGATTGAAGGAATAGCCAATTGAAATCCCCATTTGAACAATTAAACTCATAATTGACTATTTTCGATTTTCATGACAGTCTGCTAGTATTTTGGGCATAACTCTCTCATACGAAAACATTTTGGGGCGATTCAAGTGCCCACGCGACCGCGACTTTGAGCTCTACAAATCTTATGAAGAAACCAGAACCTAAAAATGTCCTGAAGATGCTCGAAATCAACCAAGAACAGGAAGAACAGAATCTGAATTGTTTTTCTTTCCAAAACATTGCTTTTAAACTTTGAAGGTGAATCAAAACCCCAAATTGTAATAACTAATCAAATACTACCACATGAATTAGAAATTAAAGATAACCCAAATGAATCTAACTTCAATACTTGAACTAATTACCCAATTTATGTATATTAAAGTTAATATTCAACTACACTTGATTTCTATTACACACACAAAGATTCAATGAAATTAACACACAACTAACACCAAGCTCATAAACTTAAATAAAATCCCAATTAAAACAATAAGATTAATTAAAGAATACAAGAGATGGCTTACCATTATAGAGCTAGAAAAGGGGAAGGAGACAAGACACTTGTGGCAGTGGTCTGCACGGCCGGGGCGTGTACAGAGGCGGCCAAAACTGTGCGGTGGTGGTGTTGCTGCGTGTGCGGGTAAGAGGAGCCAAGTGCGGCCTGTTGCTGGTCGTGGGAGGGGGAAAGGTGGTGGCTTCCATGGAGGCACGGTGGTGCAGTCATGAGGGAGAAGAAGAGTAAGGTGAGTTGCTTTTTACATTGAAAATGAGGGAGTCTCAAATCTCAAACCCTAACTCATCTTTTCATTCTATTTATTTGATTAATTTCCTTGTAAAACCCAACTAAAGAAAACCCACCTTTGATGTGCTCACAAGATTATAAAAATAATAATTTTTATTCAAACCTCCTTATTTTAGTAACGCAACTCTATTTTTTAATATAATCATATTGACTTTTAAATTTGTATGTGAAAGTAATCTTCCAAAATTATCCTAAAATAATTTAATATAGTTATAAAATCTCCAAATGTTATAAAATGATGAATAATAACGTTGTAAAATAACGGGGTGTTACAAGGAGTTCAAAGAACTCTCAAGTATATAGTATTACAATTAGAGAAGAGATTAAGACTAGTGTTTGGCTTGGGTATTTTGTGGATGTGTTTGGATGACCACACTAGGTCTCTATTTGGTTACACATGATTATTATAGTGAGTAAATCGCATAATAAACACCATTGATCAGCTGAGTTAAATGAGTTGTAACTTCCCCAAGCATTTGATCCGTCGAAAAACAGCATCCGATGCTGTTAGAGGGTCTGCTTGACCAGGTTGAGCGAAACAGGTGGTCGAGCGGCTGGGTCGAGCGGAAAAACAGAAGCTACTGGATACATTCTGACTTGTTGCTCGACCATACAGAACATTTTGCTCAGGTCGGGCGGAGGTCGAGCGACCACCAGATCCCTCCTGGACAGTTTATGCTCGACTTTCATAGTAGACCATCTTGCATTAAACCATTACACTTCTAAATTAAGTCCCATTAATTCAGCTTTAACCATCACATTCAACACCTACATTAAGTTATCAACTTAAACCCATTCATGACCTCCATAGGATTCCATCCCATGAGTCACCCATTAATGCACCTATTAATTTGTGTACTCAAGTCACACTTAATCACAACAAAAACAAATTTTATTTCCATCCTTCGCAAGATTCTAACCTCAGACCTAGGGATGGTCATGGGGCGGGTCTGGAGCGGGTCCAATCAGACCCGGACCCGGACCCTTTTAATTTTTTGAGATTGAGACCTGGATCCGGATCCTAAGGGTCCAAAATTTTCAGACCCAGACCCGAATCCTCCGAATCTTATTGGTCTAGGGTCCTTAGTGGGTCTAACAAAAGTCTCTTTGATTTGTTAAATTTGAACCATTTGTAAGTTATTATTATCGTATTTTACAAATATTTAATACTAATTCAAAATCTAAAGTCACATAGCGTCATCTATTTACGCTTAAATTCAATTATAAATACTAGTTCGAGTCCATGAAATCAGGGTAAGTGGTTTAGCACTTAGCAAGTAGCATATATATTAGGAAAAATTGTTTCTAAAAAGCCAACCTTTTGGCCATCTGCAAATAAAGAGTCAACGTTTCATTTATTCAATAAAAAGACAACCTTTGTCTCATTTTTGCAAATAAAGAGTCAACGTTTCATTTATTCAATAAATTTAGAGTTGAAAACCTACCTGCTATCCCTTTATTTGCCAAAATGAGACAAATGTTGTCTTTTTATTGAATAAATGAGACGTTGACTCTTTATTTGCAGATGTCCAAAACGTTGGCTTTTTAGAAACAATTTTTCCTATATATTATTTATATATATTATGATTACATGAAAAGAAAATAAGTGTTGGGAGTAGAATTTATAAGTACAAGACAAATAGAAATGGGCAATTTAATATTTATAACGGTTCGTGGGGCGGGTCCAAAGTCTAAATCTCGGACCCGGACCCTAACCCGCCAATTATTTTTTAGATCCAGATCCGACCCGAATTCGATGGGTCTAAAAATATAAGACCCGAACCCTTAAAAAGGGGCGGATCCAACAGGGTCCTGGACTCGTGACCATCCCTACTCAGACCTTACGCGCCACTTTCATGATTTAAGAAGAGGCTTATCGTTGCGCCACAACTAAATTGTTAAAACATCAGCACAATAATATAATATATATATATATATATATATATATATATATATATATATATATATATATATATATATATATATAATACTATTTGACGCCCTATTTACATGAATGTTAGCCGAGGCCCTGTATAGCTGCACAACCTGCACAGGTTTTAAATTGTTATTTGTATTTTAATTCTTTTTAAAATTTAAGTAATCTACATTGTTGTTTGTCTAACCAAAAACATTTTCATTCTTGATGATTTATTATTTTTCATCTTTTAATATTGTCTAACCAAAAACATTTTCATTCTTGATGATTTATTATTTTTCATCTTGTAATGATTTATATGTATTTCAATTATTCAAAGTATGAACCAAGTTGGTTAGTTCCTAAGACCTAGCATATTTATTTTATTTAAACTTTAAAGACCAAATAAGCAAAATTGGCCATCTTATAAACGAATAACACACCTTATACAGCTGGTCTCTTGAGAGACCATCTCTATGAAATATATCAAGCCCAGTGTATTAATGATTAATGCTTACTTATCGTGTTCTCTTATGTCTATTTACATTATACTTAATACTTAATTACATATCGTGTCCTAAATGCTTATTTTTAATATTTCAAATGTCTATTTATATTATTTTTATGCCTACTTATACCTACTAAAGAAACCGTCTCTCACAAGAATTTGTCCGGCCTGTGAATTGTAATATTGTTGGTCAAATTTGGAAGGTGCATTTATGTCAATATTGGATGGCGACTATCAACCGATTATGAAGATAAGGCTTCTACCAGTTTCCGATGGGCCATGATTATTAGGAGTATTATTATTGTATTAATGAATGGCGGAACACATTTTGACCATATCCAGATGGACCTCTAGATTTGGCCTTTCTTTTTTATAAATATAATTAAGCGATTAATGTTTGACTAATTTGGTTCTAAGCAATTAATATGTATTTGAAACCACCGTACAATAGCATCAACAATTTGTCTTAATCCAATTTTTATGGTTAATTGTTTTATTACTCCCCCGTCTTTTATGTTTCTCCACCTTATTATAACGGGTAGTTTCAAATATTTGTCCATTTTAGAATACTTTCCATTTTTAGAAATCTTTTTTTCCAAATATACCCTCATAATCTCTTTAATTTTCCACAAATATAGCCTTTCTACATTAATGACAATGATAATTTCTTTTTTTTCTTTATTTTATCTTTAATTTAAACATTTTTTCTCTCATAATACCAATACAATCATTACTTCACACTATTATTTATATTAAAATAATACCCACTTACTGTAAAGATTCCATTTTTCATAATGTATGTGAAAAATCCAAATAGGACAAACTTTTAAGAATGGAGGGAGTAGCTTTATTATTATTATTATTATTATTATTATTATTATTATTAGTATATACCATATCATAAATAGGGATTTTACAAGAAGTTGGTGGTGAGTCGCGCCCACACCCTATATTATTATTATTATTATTATTATTATTATTGTTGTTGTTGTTGTTGTTCCTGCTGAGAAGAACAATCAACACTCTCTTCGAAAGGGAAAAGAATGTCTTATAGGATTCACAATAGATATGAATCACTGGGGAGGCACGAGATGCGTTCTAGCTTGCTTTTCCACGATATCTGCACAGGGTAACAAACGAGAGCCGGAGAGGGGACTTTCGGGGGTCCTCCTCCGATGGTAAAGTCAGTAAGGGATTATGAATAAGGCTTGAGAAGCTTAGCAAGAAGTTATTTTATGCTCAATATAGTATAAGGCTTTTTTTAGTATTAGGAGTCACGTTTTTCATTGGTAGTGCATGCCACTGTATATTTATAGTAGGGGATATGGGACAGAGATTCCCAGACCCTAAGGGTTGTTTTAGCTTTTACCTTGAGTGGTATCCTTTGGTGTCGGCAACAAAGGAGACAGGAGTATCTTTTCGGCTGTCGTGGCTTCTATTGATTGGTGGACCTTCGTATGGTGGTCCTCTTTTATGGTTTCTGGTACGTAATAGTACAGTAACGTACGAGGTAGGTGTGGTGCCTTGCCTTGTGCGAGTTGCGAAGGTACTTGAACAGTACTTTTACAGCTGTCTCATTGCCATGTCATCATATCCGTTGTTATCGTTCTGCAGGATGAATTATCCTGCAGGCGTCTCGATTCTTATTTCTTTTTGCAAGGTCTATGGACCTGCAGGCATCCGGTTTCTGTATTCTTTCCACAGGGTGAGCTGTCTTGAGGGAATGGCGATTATCTCCTTTCCACAGGACTGGGAGTCCTGTAAGTGTTTTGTTCTAATCGTTTCCTTAATCTCGGGGTTAGGATCTCGTAATTAAGGGCATGTGTTTCGGCACATACAATTATTGTATACATTGTTGTAAAAAAGTTATTTTGAATAGCTTTTGCTATTATATTTTTGGCCTTTTGCGTCATAAATTATTATAATAGATGATCATCAAATAGTTAATTTTTATCAAATATACATTTTCATTATTAAACTACAAATATGAGTGTTATCATGAACTACTATAAAACCCCGTGCAATGCACAAAATTCTTAGCACGAAGATGTATATAAATATATTTTTAAAAAACATGCAGTAATAATTTATAATTAAATATACTATATAAAGATGAAATAATAAATAATAATTGTTAAAACAGGGTAATATGAAATTTTTATATGTGTTATAAATTGAAATAGTTTGTAGATGAATAAATAAATAACTGGTTGATTAATTAATTTTATTAGTCACTTAAGCCAATATCAACAAATAAAATTCTTTAATCTAGGGTGGCTCCAAAAGAATGAACGTGTGATTTTGAGTCTTTTTATTAAATTGTATGATGATTAGTTGAAATAATTTCTATAACTAAATCAGTCTAAATTTTAATAAATTATTTATAGTTATCTAAATACTTCTTACTTGTTTTAAAATTTCTCTAGTAGTAATTTATTAAGATATATATGATTAATATTTTATTTCCTAATTTGTAATTTTAACTTTGTTAATATCATCTTAATTAATGATTCTTAATTTAATGTTTTCATTCTCTTATTCAATCTATAGATTAGAGTATTAATTGATTATCAAATCTTTGATTGAAGTAGATTGGTCAACTATTTAATTCATTTAATTTAAATACTCCAATAGAAAAATTACATGTGGCAAGTATTCTAGAAATTTGACACTTGGCTTTTTACAGCTTTTTTAATAGATATTATGATTATGATTATGATATGATATGATTATGATTATGATTATGATGATCATGATGATTCGTCACATCTATACATGAAGTACATGAAGGAATTGTGTAATAAGACATTTAAATAATTATTAAATATAATTAGGAGTATATTAAATTGATTATAATTTTGTTGCTTTAGTAGCAAAATATTTACTTGTTATATAAATATTATACCATCTGTTCTTATTTGCTCATTTTATTTTCTTTATAAATCATTTCTTTTGAGGTATTTTTTTATTAAAATAACCTCATTAGTCTTATACATTTTATTAAAATGACGGCATATATTTATAAAATTTACCCCGAATCCGAAAGTAACATAATATACTCTACTAATATGTATTGCTCTCTTAATAAATGCCAACAAACTTGTTCAATCACTTTCTCTCTCCTATAATTGAAATTAGGAAAAATTACCTAGAATAATCCAAACTATTTATGATTTTTCTACAATAATCCCACCCATTGATTAACCATGAATAATCCCAACTTTGAGGGGCATTTTCCTAGGGTGAACCCGGTAACCGGATGACTTCCTATAGCAAGTTTTATTTTTTTTAAAAAAAGATATATTAAAATAAAATATTGAAAAAATGTAAAAAATATATTCATAAAAAATTTTGAATTTTTTTTCATTATTTAGAATTTTTTATGTAAATTTTCAAAAATATTTTCTAATTTTAAATTAATATTTAATTTATTTTTTTGGTGAATTACCTACTATAGCAGGTCATCGGGTTATCCAAGTTTACTATAGGAAAATACCCCTCAAAGTTGGGATTATTCATGGTTAATCAATAGGTGGGATTATTGTGGGAAAATCATGAATAGTTTGGATTATTATAGATAATTTTTCCTTGAAATTATGATTTTAAAATATCTATTTTAGAATCATTTCTATTCTATCCATAAATGGGCAAATCTATCTATATAATAACTATTACTAAAACAAAACACAGCTGACATCATCATTTTAAAAAGTTGCTTAAGTGTCACCTCCTCAATAAAAGTTTTCCCTCTACAATTGAATGATGATGTCATTGTTATGGCTCCCATAAATTATTTTCACATCTTTGACTTACTACAATCTAATTATTATTTTTTGTATCATTTAATGTATTAGAGAATCATATATTTTATTTATTTTTTCAATTATTTATAAAATCTTTTCAATTTTATTTATTGACTGAGTTTTATTTGATATATTGGATATTTTGAAATGATTAAAGCATAATACTTTTTATCTTTTGTTTTGGTTTATTTGTTATCAACAAAATTTTCATAATCACTTGCGCACACAATACAAAATATCATGCAATGTACAGAATATACACAACTGTTCAGAGTGAAATGAAATATAACTTTAATGTAAAATTTGTTTCTTAAATTTTTGATTTTATAGTTTATGGGTAATGATATTTACGGCCCTTAGGGCTGTACATAAAAATTAACAAATTTATTTTATTATTATTAATTTTAAGTTTTCAAGAGAATCTAATCTAAAAATTTGAAAACAATTAATATTTTATATAATGATTTTTAAGTTCCTAAGAAATACTAAATGATAAAATAATAAAGTATAATTAATTGCTTATGTTTCCAAAGCAAAAATAATATTAAATTAAATAAATTAAATGCAAGATTCCTTTTTATATATACCGCCCTGAGGGTTAGTTTTATATATCATTTTCCTATAAATATATTAGAATTTTTTTAAAAAACGGTGCATCGCACGGGCACTATCTAGTATTATATAATAACAAATATTTTAATTTTTAGAAGATCACACATAAGCATATTGAATTGGTAAATTAAATTAATCAATGTTGATTGGGCTATAGAATATAGTTAGGGCATCGTTATATATCCCTAATCTCATACGTCATCTCTTTAGATTTTTTTTTTTTTGGAAATTAACGGGAAGACTTAGATTAAAAAGATAAGTTAGAAAATACAATATTCGCAATCCATGAAGGACCACCATCAAGCCAAACCCTAGAATAAACACTAGCAACAACCCATCTAGCAAGCCTATGTGCACTACAGTTCGCCTCTCGATAACAGAAGGTAAAAGAATGAGAGTGCACATCGGACAAATATATGTAAGGTCTTATTAAAAGAAGGTTAGGGAATTGATGATGTTTTAAAAAAAACCATTCGTTTATTCCATATCTAGTCTCTCATAAAGTAAATGATCTTGTGAACCTATTACTTTTTCCCCTGATATCATACATGAGATCAATTTGAGGACTAATTATACGTGAGATGAATTAGATAGACATAAATAATCAGATTGATTATAATTGAAGATGTAAATTTAGGGGCGGATCTATGTATGGGCCCCTCGAGGCACGTACCCCAAGAGAAAGTTTTTTGACATTTTTTTGTTCTAATCTTAATCTTAACCTTTATGTTTAAAATTTTGATTTTTTAGGTGTTTTCACTCTTAATCTTAATTTTTATGTTAAAATCTTTATTCGTAATCTTAAATTCTTAATCTTGTTGTTTTAATCTTTATTTTTAGTCTTAATTCTTATTGCATATAAGTGTTTTTTGATATCTGATAACACACCAAGTACACAGATTCACATAATAGAATGGATTCTTTAGAAGTTAGAAGTGGGAGTTGCAGATTATGTTTTTAGGTATTTGGTTAGAATCTCACGTGAATTACTGTGAAACTTGAATGCAAATTTAAAGTTGCGAGTCTTGGTTAATTCATTTTATGAATGCTATGTTTTAGGTGAAGTCAAGATTCAGGTTGACTGAATAACAAAACACCTTGATTGACCTTTTCAATTGATCAATATGAATCTCAAGTGAATGGTTGACTACTCTCCTAGCTCCCTCTTCTCTATTTTGTTGGGGAATTTTGCTTCCTATTAAACATTTTTCCTGGTTTAAGAGATTGTTTCACAAAGATACTATATGCCACTTTCATTATCTAATTTCATTCATTCGTTGGTGCCCCAGAGAACTCTAAATTCTAGATCCGCCACTTGTAATTAATACTTCCTTCAATTCATTTGAGTTGTCCCATTTGATTGGACACGAATATTAAGAGTAGGATGAGGTCCAACAAAAAGGTGGTGATTGGAGTATTTTAATTGATTAAATTAATGGTAATAGTGTGGGTATATTGGTCATTATTTGTGTGAACATGAAGTATTTAGGTAAAATTATTGACAAAAAAGAAAATAAGACAACTAGGGGGTGTTTGGTAGAAAGGAATGAGAATTGTAAGACTTAGAGGTGAAACTTAAGGTAGAGACTTTAAGTGAGACTTAAGATAAAATGTCTAATATCTTTGTTTGGTAAAGGATGAGACTTGATTAAAAGTTGGTTAAATTTTATCTCAAAATCTCAAGTCCCAACCTCAATTACCCCATACCCCCAAGGACTTTTTCTTTGGGACTTTACCATTAAAAAGTCTCATTCTCCAACTTCTCTAAATTCTCATTCTCTCTTAACAAACAAAGACATTTAAAAGTCTCACTAAAAATTCTCATTCCCTCCCCCTAAATCCCTTCTTCCAAACACCCCCCTAAAGTAAATTGCCCATAAAAGAAAGGAAAATTTGATACTCCCTCCTATTTCAAGCTGTCCCATTTAGTTTTTCACACTTGCCGGGACAATATTTAACCCATATCTCAAATTATTGTTAATTAAAAATTATAAAAAGTTAACATTATTAATATTTGTATCGAAACGAATCAAATAAGATCTCACCTGACTATGTTTTAACTTATAGATTAAAAGTAAAATACAATTAAGAGTCATAAGTGAATAGTGCCCAAAAACAAATGGGACAACTTGAGTGAATAGGAGGGAGTATTAAACATACGAACTTTGCCTCATTAGCTTCTAAACATTCGAACTTTGGGGGTCATCCGCATCTAAAGATACGGATGACTTGTAACCGGATGAAAAGGTAAACTTCTTTACATCTTCATCTTCTTCACCATTTCTTCATCTTCTTCACCTTCATCTTCATCTTCTTCACATTAGATGTATCAAACCTTTTCATCTTCATTCATTCCCTACAATCTCAAACCTCCATTTAAAGCCTTAAACAATTATTCAAAGAATAAATCAGAAAATACCCAATTTCAGAAAATTTCATAAAATGTTCTAAAATTTTGAGTTTACTCCATTTCAAGCCTTAAAAAATTTCAGAAAATACCCACTTCAATTGTGGGTTGTTCCTTCAATTCAATTTCAAAGAATTATTCAAGCTCCAAATTATTCAAAGAATACTTAAAGTTAAAATAATTTTAGAAAATTTTCTGAAATTTCGAGTTTACTCCATTTCAAGCCTTAAAAAATTTCAGAAAATACCCAATTCGATTGTGGGTTGTACCTCCAATTCGATTTCAAGGAATTATTCAACCTAAATTATTCAAAGAATACCCAAAATTAAAAAAATTTCAGAAAATTTTCTAAAATTCGCTATTTTTTGAAATTGGGTATTTTATAGATTTTTCTTAAGTTCTTCAATGGGTATTTTCTTCAATTGGTGAAGAAGATGAAGATGATGAAGAGAGATGAAAAAGAAGATGAAGGTCAATCCTTTAAAATTTCTAGGTTGGAAGCCATTGATGAAGACTGAGGAAACCATTAATGTGAGCTTAAAGAAGATGAAGGTAACTTTTTGTTCCCGGTTACCAAAACCTGCTATACCTTTAGATGCGAATAACCCCTAAAGTTCGACTCTTTAAAAGATAAACATAAGTTTAAACGTTTAGAAACAAATGAGACAAAGTTTATAGGTTTAATATCAAATTTTCTTAAAAGAAAAGGTAAAGCAAATCGTCTAACCAAATAAAACTCTTATTCATTGCCTTTATCAATCAACTATCAAGTCATTTTTACTATCACTATCTCATTAAAGTAAATCATTAGATTACCATGGAGTACTTCCTCCGTTCCATAATACTCGCTACATTTTCCATTTTGAGAAATTTCATATTACTTGCTATATTTCCTTTTTAGTAAAAAATCAATCTTTTAAAGTTATACCTACTCCTATTGTTATTCTACTTTATATCTAATTACTCCTATTTTTCTTTTTCATTTTTCAACAAATAATATTAAAAAATTTCAAAAAAACAACTTTCCACCTACTACTCATCATTGCACAGTAACTCCTTAATATTTGTGCCCATGCAATGGTAGCAAGTAGGAGTGTTCACCGGTCCAAACCCGGAACGGACCGGAAGACCGGAATCATGAATATGCTAAGACCGGAGACCGGACCGGTTCCATCCGGTCCGGTCCCAGCCTAACCTGGATTCCATCCGGTTCGGTCCGGGTTTGGACCGGTTAGACCGAAAATAATTTTTTATACCAAAAATAAATTAAAAAATGGAAGATTTAAAAATAATTTAATAAATTAATTATTATAAAATTAAAATATTTGAATTAAAAAATTATTTTGTGTTGAAAATAAAATATTTAAAACCCTTTAAATAAGTATATACATAATGATCATAAATATTTTTCACTTTCGAAATCACTTTTATGTGCATCCGGTCTCATCCGGTCCAACCCGGATTTTTCCGGGTTTAGACCGAACCGGATCGGAAACCCGAAATGTCGAATTTGTAAGACCCGGAGACCGGACCGATGCAACAGATCCGGTCCGGTTCCGGTCTCACCCGGTTCCGGTCCGGTCTCATTTTGCACACCCTTAGTAGCAAGTAAATCAGAACGGAGAAAGTATTTAAAATTTTCATTAGCGTAAATAATTAATTAATAAACCTACAGTAGCAAATACTATTCTGTTCCCTTGAAATTGCATAAAAGAGAAACATGGTTATTTTTAAAAAAGTAGTGATAAATATAAAGAGAGAATGAATTGTGTTGATGAAATTAAAAGTACGTTAAAATGTATGGATGAGATTAAAAGAAAGTGATGGGTCATTATCCAAATATAAAAATAATATATAAATGGGACGAACTAAAATAGAAAATGATGCAAATTCAATGGGACGGAGGGAGTATTAAAGACGACAATGAACATGTGGGAGCCAGTATCAACTTTAGGTGCCTAGGTGGTATAAATAATCATATTTGCTGTGAGTTGTCCCAGTACCGTACTACTCTGTTACCTCCAACAGATATCAAAGAAAGATAGGGTTATTTTTAAGAAAGTATTAATAAATGAAAAGAGACAATAAATTGTGTGGATGAAATTAAAAGAGTATTAAAATGTATATTTGAGATTAAAAGAAAGTGATGGACCATTAACCAAATATAAAAAAATGCAAATTAAGTGAAACAGACTAAAATAAATAATAAGGCAAATTCAATGGAACGAAGGAAGGGAGTACTTATTTTCATCTCACTGAATAACGTGTGGGACATGCTCTGGATTTGCGGAGTATACAACTTGTAAGGTGCGTATACTTTTTTGCAGTATTTAGAAAAATCTAAACAATTTAACATTAAATTTTCTGTTTCAATTTATTTGTAATATTAACTTTTTTATGGAATTTAATTTACTAATTTAATTTTTAATATTTATAAATATGTATATAAAAAATTTATAAAAATTTAAAATTCATAATTTTTATAATGAAATGAATCAAATAAGATCTCATTTGACTATATTTAACCTATAAATTAAAAACTACTTATAAATTAAGAATGATGAATAAATAGTGTCATTTTTTTTATTTTGCGACTTATTTGGAACAAAAAAGTATATAGATAGAGTTATTTGAAGTAGATCTAATAACTCAGTATGAAATATGAATCCAACATTATAATTGTATTATACTTTGACATGAGATTAAAATAAATTTAAAACTATATAAAAATTAATAAAAACACAAGACTCAATTTTAAATTGATTCAAAACAGCTGACCTGAAATGGACCCATTGACCGGTTTCACTCTAGATGCACAACTATACACTCCTTATAAATCACAATCCGCAAGCTCTATCCTATACAATTAGTACATACCATAAAAAGCAAAAAATGTCATCTTTCTCTAACCCTTTCTTACAAATCCTTTCCTTTCTGTTTATAATTGTATCTATAGCTGAAGCACTTGTTCCTCCATCTTCCACCTTCAAGCTTGTCAACGAAGGTGATTTTGGTGATTACATCGTTGAATATGATGGTAATTATCGCGCTTTAGATGTATTTAACAGCCCATTTCAGCTATGTTTCTATAACACCACTCCAAATGCTTATACTCTTGCTCTACGTATGGGTTTAGTCCGATCCGAATCCCTTTTCAGATGGGTTTGGGAGGCCAATCGGGACAACCCGGTTAAAGAGAATGCTACTTTCTCTTTAGGGGCTGACGGAAACCTCGTATTGGCTGAAGCTGATGGGCGGGTCGTGTGGCAAACCAACACGGCTAATAAGGGTGTTGTAGGGTTCAAATTGCTTCCTAATGGTAATATGGTGCTTCATGATAAAAAGGGTAATTTCATTTGGCAAAGTTTTGATTACCCAACTGATACCCTTTTGGTGGGTCAGTCTTTTAGGCCCAATGGGCCTAATAAGTTGGTTAGTAGGGTCTCACAAGAGGTTAACTCTAATGGGCCTTACACTTTTGTGATGGAGCCTAGACAATTTGCCATGTATTATAAAAGCCCGAATAGCCCAAAACCACTTTTATACTACACTTTTCTAGATTTGCCTAAAAGTTCCCTTAAAGAAGTAACATTTAGTTGTTCCCCTGAAAATGATGATAACTATGCTTATGACATAACATTTGCATACCAAAGTGTAGATGGATCAATAGGAGGATCAGCCGAAATCGCTAGACCGAAATACAATAGCACATTATCCATGTTAAGACTAGGGATAGATGGAAATCTAAGGGTATATACTTATTCGGACAAGGTAGATTGGGCTGCTTGGGAAGTGACTTTTACATTGTTTGCTAGGACATCGCCTTATGGGTTATGGGATATCGAGTGCCAATTACCCGAAAGATGTGGAAGTTTTGGGTTATGTGATGAGGATAGTCAATGTGTAGCATGCCCTACTCCAAAAGGGTTGTTAGGATGGAGTAAGGATTGCAAACAAGCAAAGCCAAGTTGTGGAAGTAGTAGGTATTATAAGCTTGAAGGGGTTGATCATTTCTTGACAAAGTTCAATAAAGGTGAAGGCCCAATAACAAGTGATGCTTGTGGAAGTAAATGTAGTAAGGATTGCAAGTGTTTAGGGTATTTTTACCATCAAGACAAGTCTACTTGTTGGATTGCTTATGATATTAAGACAATTACTAAAGTGTCTAACAACAATTATGTGGGATATATCAAATATTGAAGTCATTTTAGTTTTTTTTTTAATCTATTTTATTGAATAAGGCAATGTTTAAATGGAGGGTTTGTGTGTTAATGAAATGATCAAGGTTACAATTAGGGGGTGTTTGGTATGCCAAATGTGAAGAAAAGGAAATGAAAATCAATAAGCATATGAAAATGATAAGCATTACTTGTAAAACTTGTTTGGTTGTACTTAAAGATTAAGTAATAGAATGATTATTTTTTCTATAACAAATTACCATTCATCAACATAAAATCTTGATCTAGTAAATGAAATGGTATATTATGGTTGTATAAATTAGTATCACAACAATTTTTCTACCAAGGTAACATTTTCTTTCTCCTAATTAGGAAAGAGAATATTTTCATGTAGCTTTTAGAATGTTGGTGAAATAAATGACAGTGAAAAAATATGATCGATAATTTTATGGATTTGAGAAATAGTTGATAAATTTGGAAGCAAGTATTTCATTCCAAATTATATATTTCAATAATCAAATTATTAATAAAGTATTTGAGACAGGCAAGTTTTAGGAAGCTATTCTAAAATTCTTATTTTTAACCACTTTTAAAACATTGGTGCATATTACTTAAATTTAAATTTAAAATATTTTTATTTGCCAAATACTAAATAAAAATAAAATCTAAATTTTCAAATGAAATCAACATTTTCAAATATATCATGAAGGAATTTAGGTAAAGAATATAAAAGTTGACGCGGAGAGATGAAGGGAAGTTAATTGGACAATTGATTACAAAGAGGAATGTTGATTTTATTTCCGGTGTATTTGGATCGGTGACAAATGAGAGATACGGGTAGGGATGGTCACGGGTAGGGGTGTTCATAATAATTCGATCCGAAAAATTCGACCCGAATTATCTGGTATTCGGTATTTAAAACCGGGTAATTTACCCGGTTTTTGCAAACTGGATAATCCGGGCCCGGTACCCGGAATTAAAACCGAATACAGGATCCGGGTCACGAATTTTTGAAAACCGGGTATCCTGTATCCGATTTTCTTTAATTATTTTTTTTCACTTCTTTTCGTAAATAAAAAGATTATGATATTTCTTAAGCTAACGTTGGATTGAATATTTTTGGAGAGCTAGTATTTGAATTTTATAATTGTTCTTACTTAAACTCATGAATAATAATATTATTCCTTCATTTTCTTAATTAATCTTTTATGACTAATTAAGTTAAAGATTTTTAGAGAGTTTGTGTTTGAATTTTATATAAAAAAAATATTTTAAGTGAAAATAGAGATAAACAAACGTATGGTTGAACAACAAAACGACAAAAAAATAAAAAATAAAAAACATTATAATAAAACCGGGTATCCGGTTTCCGACCCGGTTTAAACCAGGTACCCGGATTAAACCGGGTCTAAACCGAATTGCAATTTTAGGTACCCGCAAAATCGGTACCCAGTTTTGAACACCCCTAGTCACAGGTCTGGCTAGACCCGGACACGGACCGTTTTAATTTTTAACGATCCAAACCCAAATTCGGACCTTAATGGTCCAAAATTTTCAGACCCAGACCAACACCCACACTCTTCAAATTTGATGGGTCTAGAAAACTCTATTTAATTTGTCACATTTGAAACTTTTGTAAATCACTAGCGTATTTTACAAATATCAAATACTAATTATATAAATATATATAAATAGAAAAGTCAAAAAATAGTAAAAATGTAAGACAATATAATACTAATTTAGTGCTGATTAGCATATATATGTATATATATATATATATATATATATATATATATATATATATATATATATATATATATATATATATATATATATATATATATATATATATATATATATATATATATATATATATATATATATATAAAAGAAAATAAATGGGATGTTGAGGTGGAGTAGAATTCAGATTAATAGACAAAAATCACATTATAGTCTAAGACAATTTAATAACTACAAGGGCCCGAGTCCAAGTTTAGGGGGTGGGTCGGGTCCGGGTCTACAGTTTGGGTCTGGAATCGGGTTTAGGTCCTAATCTTCCGGCCCGAACCCAGACCTGCCAACTATTTTTGTGTTTATGATTGATTATAATGCTTTGTTTTGTTTGCTTGAGATTTACTTGTAGGTTTTTTTACTCTGATTTTCCTGATCTTTCTGTATTCAATGATGTGAAGGCGAGGGGAAATCTTGAGGGTGAGAGTAAATTGTATTTAATGATGTGGGACCATGATTATTAATGAATGTTGGAACACGTTTTGACTATATCCAGACGGAGCTCCTGATTTGGCCTCTTTTTTTAATATAATTAAGCAATTAAATGTTTGCAAATACTACATATAGGAGTGTTTACCGGTCCAAATCCGGACCGGATCGGAACCGATTGAACCGAAAGATTGGAATCATGAATATGCTAAGACCGGAGATCGGACCGGTTCCATCCGGTCCCGGTCTAACCCGGATTCCATCCGGACCGGTTAGACCGGAAAATTTTTTTTATACCAAAATAAAATTAAAAAATGGAAGATTTAAAAATAATTTAATAAATTAATTATTATAAAATTAAAATATTTGAATTAAAAAATTATTTTGTGTTGAAAATAAAATATTTAAAGCCCTTTAAATAAGTATATGCATAATGATCGTAAATATTATTCACTTTCGAAATCGTTTTTATGTGCATCCGATCTCATCCGGTCCAACCCGAATTTTTCCGGGTTTAGACCAGACCGGACCGGAAACCCTAAATGTCGAAACGAAAATTTCTAAAATTTTTTCTCTCAAAATAATTTTATTTTGGGATATATTTTTTATTAAAATAATATTATTTTTCTTACGTATTTTATTTAAATATCGTCATGCATTTATTACCCAAAAAAGTGAGATAATTCTCTACTTATGTATGCTCTCTCTTAATAGAACTATAGAAGTAAATGCCAATAAACCTTTTCAATCTCTTTCTCTCTCCTATAATTAATCTATCCATAATTAAAATGAGAAGAAATAAGATAGGATAGAATATGAGAATCGAATTTTGTTTCAGTTGAAATAAATATTATCTTCTTAGGTAAAATTAACGGATTCTATTCTGACCTAACACTTTTGTTCATTTAGCCTAACCAATATTAAAAAAAGTGTGTGATGAAGTATAAAGGGCCAATATTATTGAATTATAACTAAAATTTTGATTTTTAAAAATCACACATTGTGCTATAGAACATAGTTAGGGCATCGTTATTCCTAATCTTATACTTCATCGCTTTATTTCTTATTAAAAGAGGGTTAGGGAATTGATGATGGTTTAAAATACCATAATGTATTACTTTATATCTAGTATTTATGATCTAGTGAATCTATTATTTTTTTCGTGATAGCATACGTGAAATTAATTTGATACGAAGAGTAATTATACGTGAGACCAATTAGATAAACAGTAAATAATACGTGGGATTACAATAAAAATTCTAATTGATGATATGTAAAGCAACTTATCCGACCAAATAAAACTCTTACGGCCCTTTTGGTAACGAGTACTAAATGGTAGGAATGGTAATGGAATCTTAGTGTAATTTTGGTAAAAATATAACTTGATAAATGTAATGACCATACTTATTCTCCTTCACAAGCTCATTTCTTCACAAAACTCATTCTAATTATTTATTACTACTTAAACATGTGGTATTAGGTCATAATAAAAAATTATAAACAAAAAAACTTTTTTGTTATCAAACTTTTATTACCATGATAATGACATGATATATAACTTGAAAATTTTGATTATAAATCATTTTTATTACCACTATTTAGCCGTTATTATTTCTCTTTAATCAATCAAGTCATTTTAATACCAAAAATTCCTAATCAATAACTGTGATTTATAAATCACCACTAAACAAAATCAAAAAAGATAAATTAAAATAACAAATCTCTCATCCTATCTCGTCCTACCACATAAGGGTGATTTATCAATCACACAAATAACCGTTATTTACAAAGACTTTCTATTTTAATAGAACCTACGGTAGCAAATGTTAAAGACGACAATGAGCGAGTGGGAGTGGGAGCGGAGTATCATGTTTACTGGCTTACTGGCTTACTTCAAATAATCATATTTGCTGTGAGTTGACAGTACTATACAGTACTTATCTTTTTCTCACTGTATAACGTGTGGGACATGCTCAGGATCACGGAGTTTACAACAAGCTTGTAAGATGCGTATACTTTTTTGGTCCCCCTTGATCTCAATTTGTAGTATTTACAAAAAAACTAAATAATTTCACGTAATACTCTCTCCTATTTATAGAGAATGAAATATTTTTTTGATACTATTTATTTATTACTCTTAATTTGTATTTTATCTTTAATTTATAAGTTGGAATATACTCAAGTGAGATCCTATTTGATTCGTTTCAATGCAAAATTATTAATATTCACTTTTTATAACATTTCGTTATGTATAATAAGAGATACTTCCTCTGTTCCGTTTTAGTTGCACCATTGAGTTTGACACATTTTTAAGAGTCGTTAAATCAGTATGGTACAAGTAGGGATGATGTATGATTGATGGTGATATATGGGGTAGAAATAAAAAAATTATTATAAGTAAATAGTGACTTGTGGGTATATTAAATAATTAATGGGATGATGTATGATTGATGGTGATAGTGGGGTAGGAATAAAGTGAATATAAAATAAGTAGATTATTTTTGCAAAAAAATAGTAATGTTGCAAGTAATATGAAATTTCCAAAAACGATAAGTGTTACAAGTAAAATCGAATGGAGGAAGTATTAAACATCGAATAAGTGCATTTGATAGTGTGAAAAAACAAATGCCCAATCTTTATAAATAGGAGAGAGTATAAAATAAATGGTAGGAGTATATAGGTAGAGATATTTAAAATAGATCAACACATTGAACTTGTATTTGCCTTTTGACACGAAGTCAAAACAAACTAAATAAAAATTAATATGAACACAAGATTCAATTTTAAATCGATTGCAAACAACTGATCTGAAATCGATCCGTTGACCCGAATTAAGTCTAGATGCACAACTGTTCACTCCTTAGAAATCACAATCCGCATGCTTCTATCTTATACTTAGTGCATATACCATTAGAAAAGCAAAAAAATGTCATCTTTTTCTAACCCTTTCTCACAAATCCTTTCCTTTCTTCTGTTGTTAATTGTATTTGTATGCATAGCTGAAGCACTTGTTCCTCCATCTTCCACATTCAAGCTTGTCAACGAGGGTGAATTTGGTTATTACATCGTTGAATATGATGCTAATTATCGAACTTTAGATGTATTTAACAGCCCTTTTAAGCTATGTTTCTATAACACCACTCCAAATGCTTATACTCTTGCTCTACGTATGGGTTTAGTCAGATGGGTTTGGGAGGCCAATCGGGGCAACCCGGTTAAAGAGAATGCTACTTTCTCTTTAGGGGCTGACGGAAACCTCGTATTGGCTGAAGCTGATGGGCGGGTCGTGTGGCAAACCAACACGGCTAATAAGGGTGTTGTAGGGCTCAAATTGCTTCCTAATGGTAATATGGTGCTTCATGATAAAAAGGGTAATTTCATTTGGCAAAGTTTTGATTACCCAACTGATAGCCTTTTAGTGGGTCAGTCTTTTAGGCCCAATGGGCCTAATAAGTTGGTTAGCAGGGTCTCACAAGAGGTTAACTCTAATGGGGCTTACACTTTTGTGATGGAGCCTAGACAATTTACCATGTATTATAAAAGCCCAAATAGCCCAAAACCACTTTTATACTACACTTTTCTAGATTTGCCTAAAAGTTCCCTTAAAGAAGTAACATTTAGTTGTTCCCCTGAAAATGATGATAACTATGCTTATGACATAACATTTGCATACCAAAGTGTAGATGGATCAATAGGAGGATCAATCGAAATCGCTAGACCGAAATACAATAGCACATTATCCATGTTAAGACTAGGGATAGATGGAAATCTAAGGGTATATACTTATTCGGACAAGGTAGATTGGGCCGCTTGGGAAGAGACTTTCACATTGTTTGCTAGGACATCGCCTTATGGAATCTGGGATGTCGAGTACCATTTACCCGAAAGATGTGGAAGTTTTGGGTTATGTGATGAGGATAGTCAATGTGTAGCATGCCCTACACCAAAGGGATTGTTAGGATGGAGTAAAGATTGCAAACAAGCAAAGCCAAGTTGTGGGAGTACTAGGTATTATAAGCTTGAAGGGGTTGATCATTTCTTGACCAGGTTTAATAAAGGTGAAGGCCCAATAACAAGTGATGCTTGTGGAAGTAAATGTAGTAAGGATTGCAAGTGTTTAGGGTACTTTTACCATCAAGAGAAGTCTTCTTGTTGGATTGCTTATGATATTAAGACAATTACTAAAGTGTCTAACAACAAGCATGTGGGATATATCAAATATTGAAGTCATTTTAGTGTTTTATGTATTTTATTGAATAAGGAAATGTTTAAATGAAGGGATTGTGTGTTAATTAAATAATCAAGGTTACAATTAGAGGGTGTTTGGTAAGTTAAATGTGAAGAAACGGAAATGAAAATTAATATTACTTTAAAACATGTTTGGTAGAACTTATAAGATTAAACAATGAAATGAATATTTTGGAATTTTTTTAAGCTTTATTTTTGAATTATTTGGAAAAATAGTGTAACTCCAAACTAATTGAGAAAATAAGCTTCTAAGGAAAAGGCTGTCAAGAGCAGCGTTTTTATACCTTAATGGATTGGTAAATGGATTTTGGGTCAGTCAAGGTAAATTGTTGTCTGCACTAGCGTTTTTACTAAATGTTAAAAACACTGTCCTAAACACATCTTTTTGTTGCGATAAAGGTTTATTAGAATGTGAAAGTGGAAAACGCTTTTGAAAACAAGTTTTTATGCTTTGTAATTTTTTATTTTTTTAAAATTTTGTTCCCCTTAAAACCTCACTAAATCTTCATCCTCTCTTTGTAATTTTGCTGCTATATTCGTTTTTTATGTGATTTAATCTTGTTTATAATACCAAGTCACATTTTGGCAAAAGACACATCTTTATCAACAATTACACAAGTGTTGGCAATCTCTAAGAGCCAATCCCAAAAAGCCCAAAATATAAATCAACCAACCTAATTCAGTTCCTTCCCATATCAAATCTTTTCATCTCCTTTCCAAATTAAACCTAATTTTCTAATCTTTGAAAGTAAGCTCAAAACTTTAATGGATTTGTTTGAATCGCCTAATATAAATTAGGTGTTGTGCGAAAGCAATGTCGTTGAACAACAATGAAACAATAAAGAAATTCAATAACAATAAGAAAAGACACAAGAAATTTAACGTGGTTCACTATCAATGTGACATCTACATCTAGCGGCACTGAGATCAAATAATTTCCCTATGAACCGCAAAGAATTACAAGATGAATCAAAGTTTTTCTCTCACAATTACAATGGCTTAATTTCTCACTTGTGTTCTCTGAATTTGTGGCTTGAAGAGCCTAACCCTAAGATGTGATGTATATATATAATAAAAGGAACTTGGGCTCCAAGTAACCCATAAATAATACTTGGGCTCCAAGTCCTTCACAAATAACACTTGGACTTCAAGTAACCCACAAATAACACTTAGATTCCAAGTAACCCACAAATAACACTTGCACTCTTGATTCATCTTCCAGTTTGAGTCATATACTCAACATTAGGATATGCAACATGTTAAGAAAATAATGCAAATTTTCTATTGAATCAAATTTGAGGGAGAAATAATAATATAAACAAAATGACTATTTATACCAAACTACAAAAACACAACCTCTCTTTTCTCTGAGTTATTATCTTTACTGGGATTTTCTCTCATTTCAAAATTATATTACAATGCAAACTATAGATACTATTTATACTATTTGCAAAACAATTATAACCATCATTTCTTTTTAGCTTATTAGAATGTATGCCATTCATTTCTAATGGCACTCCATGATTATCTTTTCCACCAATAATTATATTGGTAATTTTAGTTTCTACCAACAATCTCTTACTTGAAGACTGATTTTAATCTGTCTTCAGACCAAGGAGTAGAACCTCAACTAGTCTTCTGTCATTTTAAGACCAATTGATGTTGAACACAATTTCAATTTGTCTATTGTTACTGTTTTCGTTAACATGTCTGCTGGATTCTTACTGCCAAGAATCTTTCTTAGAGTTAACGCTTCATCTTCTAAAAGAGACCTAATAAAGTGATAACGAATACCAATGTGCTTTGTTCTTGAGTGAAACGCCGAATTCTTTGCTAAATGTATAGCACTTTGACTATCGCTATACAAAACATTATTCTCTTGTTTGAACCCCAGCTCATCTAACAAACCTTGAAGCCATATCATCTCTTTACTAGCTTCAGTCACTGCCACATACTCAGCTTCTGTAGTTGACAAAGCAACAATCTTTTGTAGTTTGGACATCCAACTTACGGCTGTATTGATGTCCCAACTGTAAATACGTAACCTGTTGTGCTCTTTCTATTATCGACTTCACCGCCAAAGTCTGCATCAACATAACCTTGTATTTTCAGTTCACCTTTACCAAAGTACAAACACTTATTAATGGTACCTTGTAGATACCTCAAAATCCATTTAATAGCTTCCTAATGGACTTTTCCTGGATTGGACATATATCTGCTTACAACTCCCACTGCAATTCCAATATCTGGTCTTGTGCAAACCATTGCATACATCAACCTTCCAATAGCCGAGGCATAAGGAACCTTGGCCATATATTCTTTATCTTCATTTGTCTGAGGGGACTGATCCTTTGATAGACGAAAATGACTCGCCAACGGTGTACTAACAGGCTTAGCATCACCCATATTAAATCTCTGGAGAACACGTTTGATATACTCAGATTGTGATAACTGCAAAGTGCCTCTCTGCTTATCTCTTGTGATTTGCATTCCTAAAATCTTCTTTGCTGGACCTAAGTCCTTCATGTCAAATTCCCTTGACAATTGATGCTTCAACTTTAAAATATCATTCATATCAGAACCTGTTATTAACATATCATCAACATAAAGTAATAGGATGATTTAGCTAGACTGATATCTCTTGAAGTAGCAGCAGTGGTCAGCGTTGCACTTCTGGAAATCTTCCTTGTGCATGAAGTTATCAAACTTTTTGTACCACTGTCTCGGGGCTTGTTTTAGCCCGTACAAACTTTTCTTAAGTTTGCATACCATCTTTTCTTTCCCACTTTCTATAAAACCTTCTGGTTGATGCATGTATATTTCTCCATCATGATCTCCATGAAGAAATGCAGTCTTCACATCTAACTGCTCCAGATAAAGATCTTCAATTGCAACAATACTCAACATTGTTCTAATGGTATTGAGTTTCACAACAGGAGCAAATATCTCATTATAATCAACTCCTTCTTTCTGTTGAAAACCTTTGACAACTAGTCGAGCCTTATACCTCTTGGAATCATCGTGCTCCTTTTTTACTCGATATATCCATTTTTTATGAAGGGCCTTCTTACCTATGGGTAACTCAGTTAGTTCCCATGTCTGGTTTGAAATCAGGGATTGCATTTCATCTTTCATTGCAAGCTCCCACTTGCTAGCATCTCTGGTCTGGGATGCTTCATAATAATCTGCTGGTTCCCCGTCATCAGTTAATAACAAATAATTCATATATTTTCTATTAGGCACATGTGGTCGAGTACTCCTTCTTAGTGTAGGATTTAGACTAGAAGGTTGTTGTCTGTCATTTGATTGCGATGTACTGCCCTGTACAATTTGTTCTTCCTGTTGCAGAGTACTTATGATAGTGTACTCTTGCATCGTATTGTATGAGACATAATCATCATCAATGAAAGTAGATTCTTTTGATTTGTGTCATAACTCTCAATTTTATGTTTATCTTTGGGACATAATCTTCATCAATGAAAGTAGATTCTTTCTGATTTGTGTCATAACTCTCAATTTTATATCTATCTTTGTACATGACTCTTTCATTGAAAATTACATCTCTTGAACGAATAATCTTTTTGCTTTCATCATTCCAAATGCGCTATCCGAACTCATCTTCGCCGTAACCGATGAAAGTGCAAACTTTTGATTTAGGATCAAGCTTATTTCTGCCTTGATCTCTAATGTGCACATAAGCTACACAACCAAATACCTTTAAGTGCGACAATTTAATCTCTTTGTCGCTCCATACCTCCTCTGGTAATTTGTATTCTAATGGGGTTGATGGTCCTCGATTGATCAAGTAAGCTGTTGTACTGACTGCTTCTGCCCAAAATTGTTTTGGTAGACCTGACTGTATACGAATGCTTTTGGCTCTTTCTGTCAATGTACGATTCATTCGCTCAGCTATGCCATTATGCTGAGGCGTACCTGGCACAGTTCTTTCCATCTTGATACCATGCTCGTAGCAAAACCTCTTGAATTTGGTGTCTTCATATTCTCCACCATTGTCGGACCTGAGCCTTTTGATCTTCAGACCTGTTTCATTTTCAACCCTAGCTTTCCATATCCTGAAAGCTTCAAACACTTCGGACTTGTATTTTAGAAAGTAAACCCATACTTTCCTAGAATGATCATCAATCACAAAGTATTGTTTTCCACCAATAGATTGGGTGGTTGTTGGTCCCCAAACATCAGAATGAACAAGCTCCAATTTTTCTTTCATTGGAGTTCTTCCATATGTCTGAAAGCTTACTTTCTTCTGCTTTCCAAGTATGCATTCTTCACACATGTCTAAGTTCACAGATTTTAGACCAGGGAGTTTCCCAATTGAATGCATGATCTTCATTACTTTCTCACTCATGTGACCAAGTCTTTGGTGCCATAACTTGGAATTTTCATTCTCTATTGCAACTGCAATCGAATAACACGCTCCAGCTGTCAAATAGAGAGTACCATTCTTTTGACCATGAGCAACTGTCATTGCTCCCTTTGAAATCTTCCAATCATCACCTTGAAAGATTATAGTGTAACCTTCACGAGCCAACTGCCCAACAGAGATCAAGTTTTTCCTTAGGTCGGGAACATGTTTGACATCCTGCAGCTCCCAAGCTGACCCATTTAACTTAATCTTAACATTACCTTGACCAACAATATCACAAGGTTGATCATCACCAAGGTATACCTGTCCAAGGTTTCTATGGACATACTTCTCAAAAACGTTTTATTAGAAGTAGCATGGAACGATGCTCCAAAGTCTAATATTCAAGACTCTTCTTTGCTTTCCAATGAGCATATCAACGCATCATCACCTTCTCCGGTAGAAGTGACATTTGCCTCTGCCTTCACTTCTTTGCCTTTTGGTGCTCCCTTGCACTGATTTTTATAGTGTCCAATCTTTCCACAATTCCAACACTCAATAGTCTTTGAGTTTTGGAAATTATTTGGATTCCTAGATTTTGACCTCCTATCTCTGGATTGTCCTCGATAGTTTGATCTTCCGAGTTCATTCCTTCTGATTAAATTTCTTCCTCTTAACTCTGTATGCAATACTGAAGAGGATGAAGATTCACCCGATTCTCTTCGTCGAATCTTCTCACTTAGAACCAGATCACGAACGTCATCAAACTTCAACTTGTTACTTCCCGATGAGCTACTCACAGCTGTGACTGTAGCATTCCAACTATCTGGCATGGAAGATAAAAGTATTAACGCTAATACTTCATCATCGAATTTGATTTCAACAGAACTCAATTGGGTTGTGACAGAATTGAGTTCATTAAGGTGTTGAGCTACCGATCCACCTTCCGACATCCTCAAACTAAATAGCCGCCGCATCAAATGAACTTTATTGGAGGCTGATGGCTTCTCATACATATTAGAGAGAGCTTTCATGAGACCTGCCGTTGTGGTTTCCTTTGCAATGTTAAACGCCACATTGCGTGATAGCGTCAATCGAATAACTCCGAGAGCTTGTCTATCTAGAAGCTTCCATTCTGCTTCTTGCATGCCCTCTGGCTTTTTCTCTTCCAGAGGTTGATAGAGTTTCTTCTGGTATAAATAATCTTCAATCTGCATTTTCCAAAATCCAAAATCTTTACCATCGAATTTTTCAAATTTAACTTCTCCTTTGTCTGCTGCCATTTCTCCTACTCAAATTTGACTTTTTCTTTTACGATCGTTTTTTTTATTGTAATGTGGACTAATTATCAACCAAGTTCTGATACCAGTTGTTAAGAAAATAATGCAAATTTTCTATTGAATCAAATTTAAGGGAGAAATAATAATATAAACAAAATGACTATTTATACCAAACTACAAAAACACAACCTCTCTTTTCTCTGAGTTATTTTCTTTACTGGGATTTTCTCTCTTTTCAAAATTATTTTACAATGCAAACTATAGATACTATTTATACTATTTGCAAAACAATTATAACCATCCTTTCTTTTTAGCTTATTAGAATGTATGCCATTCATTTCTAATGACACTCTATGATTATCTTTTCCACCAATAATTATATTGGTAGTTTTAGTTTCTACCAACAATGAAATTTGTAGGTATTGGTTGAAGTAATTGTTTTGAAATTGATGTAATTGTTTTGAAAAGAGATTAAAATAGTAGTATTTGAGAAGATGAAAGATAGTGCAAAATAGAAAGAGGGGTGTGTAGTGAGAAGATGAAGGAAATGTCTTGATCTTTTTAAAGTAAATGACAGCACATTAATAGGCCAAATGATGAAATGTGAAAACCCTCTTAATAACAACGTTTTTGCCTGTATGAGTGAAAATAAAAAATACCAATGATGAAACACTATCAAAGGCAGCGTTTTCTTTGAATAATTAAAATGCTATTTCGTGCATCGTTTTCTTTTTCAGCCGATCAAAACCCATTTTCCAGCTCATTAGGGTACAAAAACGTCTTTGACAGCGTTTTCCCTTAAAGCTTATTTTTACAAATAGTTTGAGGTGACACTCATTCCTCCAAATACTTTAAAAAATAAGCTTAAACTCCAAATACTTTAAAAAATAAGCTTAAAGAAAAATAAAGCTCAAAATCTATAATCTTCTATAACTATTACTAAACAAAACACGTTGACATCATCGCCGTTTATTATTCTTTACGTGTCACAACCTCATTAAAAATGTTCCCTCCAAAAATCAATGATGATGTCATTGTCCTAATATAATATTTACATCTTTGACTTTATTGCTTTCTAACTATGACTATAATATTATCTATATTTATTGATTTTATATTTTTTAAGTCACATCTTTTATGTATTAGAAAATCATATATATTATTACATTTTTTTAATTAGTTAATATTTAAAAAAGCTTATCAATGTTATTTATTAAATGAGTATTATTTAAGTGTATTGGATATTTTGAGATGGTTCAAAGATAATATACTTTTGTAAGGATTTTTCTATTTATACTATTGGTTGCTTAAATGTAATGCATGATTCTAATATCATTTAAGTTGTGACTATCTTTATACAAGTCGCTTATATTTTTTGTGAATTTATTTAAACCTTTATAAAATAATTTTTCATGTATAAATATTTATGTTAAACTGGATTTTAAGTATGTTAAATTTGATTTTGAAGTATGTTTTAATAGTTGTATTACTTTATACAAATTAATGTAATTATTTTTTGTTAGCATAAATTAGTATGTTATTATTTTATTAAAAATATTCATAATTTTGTATTGTATACTTCATGTACGATCTATTTGATTTCTATTTAAAATAAACAAATAGAAGCATAGATATAATTATATTTAAAATATAATCAAATTTTTGGTCTTTTGTTGTGATTTATTTGTCATTAACTAAATTTTCGCAATCCTCTACGCGCACAATTCAAAGTATGATACAAATTATACAATGTATGTAATGTATACAACTATTCAGAATGATACAAATTAAATGAGATGCAAGTATAATGTAAAATTTTTTTATTCAAATTTTAATTTCTTAAATGATACTAATATGTCGAAAAATTTAATGTAAATCGTGCATCGCAAGAGCATTATCTAGTTTTATCTATAACAAATTACAACTTACCTACGTAAAATCTTGAGCTTGTAAATGATATGGTCTGTTATGATTGTATTATCAGTAAATCTTCTGAGAGACCGTCTTTTTGAAAGACGCCTCTCAAGCCCAGTTCATTAGAGTTTTATCTTTATTCTTATACTATATTTTTCTTTATGGGCCACCCAATTAGAGTTGGTCTCTTAAAGAGACCGTCTTTCACGAGAATTTGTGTTTATTAAGTATCACTACAAATTTTTTTTGCCATGAAAGCACTTTTATTCTCCCAATTAGGAAAGAGAATTTGTTGGCAAATATTCATGTAGCTTTGAAAATGGTGGTGAAACAAAATATTTTCAGTGATAAATACTTTAGAGATTTGAGAAATAATTGTTATTATGTTTGAGAATGATGATTTTATTTGAAAATTTGAAATTGACTCAAATTTATTGTTTTGCAAATCAAAAATTTTTAAATTTGGATTTAGATTAAATTTCACCATTGTTTTTAAAGTTGTTAAAGTTGAGAATTTGAGAATGACAACTGAAGTTTCATTTATGATTTCATAATTGAAATCCATAATTTGAAATGAAATCATTGTTACCAAACACTACATGAAGGGATTTAGGTAACGAATATAGAGATTGATGTGGTGCGATAAAGAGAAGTTAATTGGAGAATTGATTATCAAGAAAAATACGATTTTATTTCCGGTATATTTTGATCGATAATAAAAGAGAGATACAATTATATAAAAGGATACTTTAACTACATACCAAACAACCAATTTGAAAATTAGTTAAATGATTTTGTTTTATGGAACAAAAAATCTGTACGAAACATGGCCTTACTGCATTTAACAAAATCATGTAACATTTACTTTAATTGGAGGAAATCATTGCACACAAAAATAATCTTATAAAAAACCTTATTGGTTAATTGTGATAGTTTTAATTAAGGGAAAAATACGAAAAAACCCAAGAACTAATTTACATGAAAATGAGAAGTAATAAACTGAAATTTACAAGAAGTAATTAGTAGCCGAGGTGTTTATTCGGGTAATCGGGTTGATTTCGGGTTAGGTGTTTCGGGTCGGTTCAAAATCGGGTTTTGTGTTTACATTGGTTTTCACATAATTGAAGATCCATTTTTAAGTTGGGTCAAATTGGGTTCGGTTGTATAGTCGGGTATCTATCGGGTCATCGGGTCTGTTTTGAACACTTCTAGTAGACATCATCATCATCATCCAACCCAGTGTATTCCGCTCATAGAAAATTATGGGAAAAACGGCGGCAACTCATACCCATACAGGAGAGCGCGACCAAACAGAGTCCCCTCGACTCACGGAAGATAAAGATAATGTATCAGCCACTAGAGAGATAAAAACAATGCATAAACAACACCACTAGAAAAGCAAAAAACAAATTTAGAATATAAAAACAAAGAAAACTAAAAAAACAGACAAAGTAGGACCCATCAATTAACTTTAACTTATATCAAAATAGTCATACACCAATTCTTGATTATAAATTGCATGCATCAAAGAAATTGCTCAACAAAAATGGCTTGGACAAAGTCATACTTGAGTCTAGCATTGACATACTAAGTCACATTACAACAATCCTCTTCCATAATCTTCAAAACGTTCCTTCTGTCTTCCTTACTTGCCAATTGCCATCCTTGCCAAGCTTCATCCTTAAAGACTAAAACTCCACAAATCAACCGAGCAGATTCTTTTCCTTTACATACAATCTATATGTCTCACTATGGTTTTCGACTCACTTACTTGACCATAGACAAGCTAAACAAACTTACACGAGTTTTCATATTGCGACTCGATTCAACTCAACTCAATATTTTTAATGAATTCCTTGGTTACTAACAGCACCCAAAAAAAAAAAAAAAAAACCTAAGCTTAAGCAAACTTCTAATTTACCACATTTCAAAACACAAATTCTTGTGAGAGAAGAGACCAAAAAAAAAAACTTCTAATTTACCATATTTTATTTTTTACAAAATCTCCTAAAAGACGGTCTATCCTATAGACCAGAGATTTTGGGCCAGCCCATTTTAGGAGAAATAATTTTTTTGATTATTTAAAAAAAACAAAAAAAAAAGAAAAAGAAAAATTAAACTGATTTCAATGTAACTCATTATTACTCATCATTTCAACTTTCCATGTAACTTATCATTACTCATCAGTTAATGAGACCATTGCACTTTCATCATCATTCCCATTTTCACCATTTTCGCCATTTTTGCCAGTTTCAGAGACCCTTGCTCTTTCACCTCCATCTTAATCGTGCTCAGTCTTGTCATTTCACTCCAGTGTCGCCATTTTCGCCATCTTCAGATATAACTCATCCAATATTCATTTATTCTAGGTATGTTCATTTTAATGGGTTTTAAGGTTGAAATTCACCCAAAATATCCTTAATTTATGAATTTAAATGGAATCTCAACATTTTTTTTACTTTTAATTCCTTATTTTAATGGGTTTTGTTAAATTGTTTTTTTTATGAATTTCGAGAATTGGGTTTTCAAAATTGGGTTTGTTTTTTTACTTTTAATTCCTTATTTTAATGGGTTTAATGGAATCTTAACATAAGCATTTACTTTTAATTCCTTAATTTATGAATGTCGAGAATTGGGTTTTCAAAATTGGGTTTATTTTAATTTATGAAGTATGCAAAACAAGTAATCAAGTTCACCATTTTTCATCAATTCGTTTTCAAAATTGGGTTTTTTTTTCATCAATTACAGTAATGTTCTTTTTGAATTTTCCACTGAATTTTAATGGTTTTGTTATTTCACCATATCAGTAAGTCTCATGGGTTTTTATAATGGGTTTTAAACTTTTTTTAAGGGGTATTTTTAGATTTTAATGGGTTGTTTAATGGGTATTTCCAGATTCTAGAATGAATTTACATTTGAGGTTTACATTTTTTTTTCTTAAGCTTCATCAATGGTGGTTTTTTAATATTTGCTTAAGCTTCATCAATTAAATTTTTTTTTTATAATGGAGGTTGGAGATGAGGATTAAAACATTTGCATTTAATTACTTTTTCTATAATGTACAAGCTTTATCAATGGCTGTTGGAGATGAAGATGCTGCAAAAAATCTGAATGAAAACGTAGACAATGAAGATGAAGATCTATATGATTGACAGTTATATTTGGAACTATATTGTACTATATTTGGAATTATAATGTACTATATTTGAAAATATAATCTATTGAATGTGGAAATATAATGTAATATTTGAAACTATATTGTACTATATTTGGAACTATAATATATTGAATTTGGAAATATAATCTGTTATATTTGGAACTATATTATAACATAATATAACAATTAAACTATGTTATAACCCCCAATAAATCATGTTGGAATCCCAATTAAACTCTGTTATAACACCAATTAAACAACGTTATACTGTCAACTAACTACATTATGTTATAAAACCTCACTTCAAAAAAAACATTATGTTATAAAACCAACTAAAAATGATATAACCCACACTACACAATGTTATACTTTCAACTACATTAAACTATGTCAAATGATTACAATTATAATACCAATTATATTATGTTATAATCCCACGATGAACAACAAGCTTAATTGGAGATTTTTTGGTCGAATTTTTGGTTGAATAATCTTAATGGAGACAATCTTATTCGAAAGGTAGTGGAATAAGCTTAATGGAGACAATATTTGGTTGAATCATTGTGGAATTGAAATGGCAGAGACAATCTTCATGGGTTCCAAATACCAAATGACTAAGTTTTGGAGTTATAATTACTAAGTTTAAGAATTATAATGACTAAGTTTTGGAGTTATAATGACTAAGTTTTGGAGTTATAATGACTAGGTTTTGGAGTTATAATGACTAAGTTTTGGAGTTAAGTTTTGGTATTATAAAGCATCAAAATCGTTTAATATCAATTAACGAATACCAAATCCATATTATAAAGCGTCAAAATCCATATTATAAAGTATCAGCTACATTATCTATATTATATGTTATTTGGGTGTTGCAGTTCCGATCTCCGTTTTGGTCGTGCTCTTTCTTTTTTCAAATTGGCTCTTGATCCTCTTTCTACGCCCCTTAGTAATTGATTTTTCCGGGTCTAGTACCATGACTCCTGCACCTGACACAAACACATTCCATTATATTAACATACCAAATAAATCTTATTATAACTGCAAATATAATGTATTATTATCCCAAAAGCACCGCCATTTATTAAGCTTGGGGAACAAAAAGTTAAAATTAAATTGATAAAATTCAAACAATAATGAACAATACAATCATCTACGCAAATATGCAAATATCACCAAACACAAACCATTATAACACCAAACATATACCATTAAACCCCCAAAACACAGACATTATAGTCCTAAACAAAAACCATTATATCACCAAACATATACCATTATACCCCCCAAACATATACCATTATAGCCCCAAAACACAAACATTATGGTTCTAAAATAAAAACCAACATATCACCAAACATATACCATTACACCCCCCAAACATAGACATTATAGTCCCAAACACAGATCATTATAGCCCCAAACATAAACATAAACCATTATATGGTCGTTGTCATCATCATTAGAGCACCAAACATATACCATTAAATCCCCAAACATAGACAGTTTAGTCCCAAACACACATCATTATAGCACCAAACATAAACATAAACCATTATATGGTCGTTGTCATCATCATTAGAGCACCAAACATATACCATTAAATCCCCAAACATAGACAGTTTAGTCCCAAACACACATCATTATAGCACCAAACATAAACATAAACCATTATATGGTCGTTGTCATCATCATTAGAGCACCAAACATATACCATTAAAACCCCAAACATAGACATTTTAGTCCCAAACACACATCATTATAGCACCAAACATAAACATAAACCATTATATGGTCGTTGTCATCATCATTAGAGCACCAAACATATACCATTAAAACCCCAAACATAGATAGTTTAGTCCCAAACACACATCATTATAGCACCAAACATAAACATAAACCATTATATGGTCGTTGTCATCATCATTAGAGCACCAAACATATACCATTAAAACCCCAAACATAGACACTTTAGTCCCAAACACACATCATTATAGCACCAAACATAAACCATTATAGCCCCAAAAAAAAAACCATTATAAATACGCGCCCAACCACAGACAATATATTCCCTAAAAGATACCATTACAGTCCCCAAAAAAACGTATTATAAACTCAAAACCATTATATTATAGACCCATAATTTAATACCTTCGTAGAGGCATATAGCATTGTTTAGGTCGTTGGCATCATCTCCATCTCCAAGAATTGAAATACATAAAAAAATTATAAATAAATAAACTACAATACAATATTGATCGAATTTAAATTTAAATAATGAAAGAACACTCAGCCGCCATTGATGAATATGGGCATTACTACCTTCGTCTTCCATTCAAAAAAAAATACCAGATCAATTTTAAAACATATTATTGATCGAATATGGGCATTACTACCTTCGTCATCCATTTCAATTTGGAAATTCTCATCCGCCATTGAAGCCATTGATGAAGCTTGGTTAACAAAAACAAAAAACAGAATTAAATTTATAAAAACATATGAGAAATAATTAAGAATGCATGCTCAATAATAATAAAATCAGTAACATACTATGCGCCATCTCCTTCGAATATGCTTGATCGAATTCAGACATTATGTCTTCCATTGTTGTTGCAGGTTTTTGGTGTTCTAATGGAGTTTTGGTATTCTGTTTTGGTGTTATGGTGTTGAAAATTATCAATGGAGTGATTGTCTATTGGTATTCTATCAGATTTTGGGAACCGTTAGAATGTACATCAATGGCAGTTATGAATGTGTTTTTCTGGGGAAAGGGATGACCGGTTGGTTTCCCAAAATGGCAGTTAACAGATTTTTTTTTTATTTTTTTTTCTTTTTTCTTTCTCCAAAAATTAATATGCTATTTTTGGTTGGGCTGGGCTTTGTGGTATCCGTCTATAGAATAGACCGTCTCCCATGAGACTTACTGTTTATTTTTATCATTCAAAAGAGGTCTTTTTGTGGCCCAATATCAAATATCTAGTAGTAATACACTCCTGATTTCATGTATTTGGACCATATCAACTATAGGAATTAGGATTTGTCCATTGAATAGGCTTGACAAGTGTTAGAAAATTTGAAATAAATAAGATTATTTATCAAAAAAAAGTATACAATAAGATCATAATCAAACTTATTCCAAAACTAAGCGTATAATCCGCAAACCTTAGGTTCGGGCTGTTCGCACTTAGTAAGTGCGAACAACTCTTGTCTTAAAATCAACACGTTGCCCCTGTTTGATCTGTTCGCAGTATTAAGTGCGAACAGACACTTGATTTTTTTTTATCAGTTTATTACTGTTCGCACTTACTGTAGAAACACTTAGAGATTATGAATGCAATAAGAGGGGGGTGAATTGTTGTATTGCTTTTTCAAGTATTTTTGCCTTGTTTTGCGGAAGTTAAAATCAAACAAAATACTTAAGTAAAAGCAAGAATGTAAAAAGGAGACAAGAGATTTAACGTGGCAACTTTCTAGGCCTTCTTAGAAAGAAACCCACGACCACTTCGGATTTTAAACTTCTCTTAATATGTTTTAAGCAATTAAAGCAATTACATAAAACTTGTTCTTTTCTCTTCTCTACTAGGCCACTTCTCTTCTTCTTCTCCTTCTCCTTCTCTTTTCTTTCTCACGGTTCCCCTTTAGACTTCCCCAAGTCTAAATTACAATCTCTCAAAAATCCTTTACAAAATAATTCTCTAGAATGGATAAACACTTAAAGATTGCATAAGAAAAATATTTGTGAATTAATTGGCAATTTAAAGAATGAATATTTTTCTCTCCTTTGGTGATCTCTCTTGAATTCTTGATTTGGGCACACACACACACGGCTGGCCGGTTGTTAATGTTTCTTTTATATGTGATCAACCGTGCATTACTACCATATTTCCCTTAATCTAAGATGTAGGAATAGTGGAGAAAAGCCTTGGAGGTCACTCAATGTTAATCAGTTATTTTAGGCTAAAAATAGTAAGATTCATTTATCTTTAACTAATTTCCTATTTATGTGGAGAAAACTTAGGGAGCTTAAACTCACGTTTTAGATTAGTTAATTTTGCCAATTAATTTCTTTATGCAATCTATTTTAGACTTTACCCGTACAAGTAACTAAAATAAGAACACATATTTTCCTACGTTTTAGTTGACTTTCTTCTCAGATCTGCTTCGCTAGGAACACTGCACTGTCTCCGTCAGATTTCTTTTTAATTTATCAAACTTGGAACAGCAGTAATTGAACCTTCTTTTGACTTTCTACTTGGACTCCAAGGTTGACTGCTTTGACTTTGACTTTGACATTGACATTGACTTTGACACGTACATTATTCTTTAAGCAAGCCTTTAGGTGCCATCGACGATTTTTACAAATCGGATACATGAAATACAAAACAATCTCTATGGTTTGTTTGTTTATAAACGTTAAGTCATCATCAAAACTCAATTGGGCCAACAAATTCCCCCTTTTTGATGAGCAAACTTTATAAACAAACTTAATTAGGACTAGAGTAAAATAAATAAAATACAGCATGCAAGAGATTTGAGCAAGTCTAAGTAACTTTAGCAAATCAAATTATAATTTACCAAGTATTCATTTAAAACAGTTTACTCTAAGATTCTGTTTTAAAGCATATCAATTAGTATCATATTCCAAACATTAATGTCTTTAAAAATTAATCATATTCCAAAAAAATAATAAATATAACAACTTAAGTATCAAAATATAGTAAATGTATCAATCTATGTGAATTTTCGAAAATCTTAACAAGTTTTGATAATTTTCTAAATGAAGCAAAACAATAATACTCAAAACAGTAATAATGATAATCATGATGAAAAATAGAGCATGATGTAATTTTCATTTAAAATTAGAAAAATTTAGAAATCATAAATTCTACCATGTAATAGATATATATCAGAGCATAAGCATCACAAGCATAAGCAGCATAAGCATAAGTTTGTTGCCTTTCTTCCCCCTTTTGACATCAATAAAAAAGGACGGGATGTATCAAACCACAGCACTAAGGCAAGCATTAGTGAAATTAAGAAAGTAAAACGAAATAACAGAAATACTGTAACATTATCAAGATATGAAAGATATAAGCATCATAGACCATATTAAAGTAGAGATTAAAAGTAGCAAGATAAGTTCCAAAGAAGAAAAAATTACAAATTTTGTACCCGGAGGTACAAAAGAAAAAAAGTGTTTGATTGTTAAACGAAGCTGATATGGCCAACAAACTAAAAATGATTAAGTAGGCAGAACAAGGGATCAGTGGGCAATCTCCTCATCAACGAATTTAGTCTGCACTTCAACCGTATCCAGCTTTGCTCCAAGACGGGTCTCCATCTAGGACGTGATCAGCTGATGGAAGATGAGACCACTAATTCTTTTGAAAGGCAGAGTCGAGACCAAAAATAACAAACTTGGAGAATTAGGTTAGCGGAGGAACAGTGGAGGGGTTAGTATCAAAAACCGGGGCATGGGGGTGATAGCGGTGGGGTAAATGGTGGAGAAGTGGGTGGGTGATGGTGGTGGTGATGGTACATGTGTTGGTGGTGGTAGACCGGTTTGGTGAAGAGGATCGCTTTGTGGCTCTTGGGGATGGAGTAGTGTCGTCATCCAAACGCTTGAGGCCGGTGCCGCCGCTCACCGAGGCTCCCCTTAACAGGTTCGCCACCTCCTCATCATCGAACTATCACCTGAATCATCTTCCTCAAGTTCATCACCCTATTTCTTCTAGAAACTTCCCCTCACTAAGCTTTCCCTGCCTCATTCACCTTTATCGTGTGCCGGAGGGGCGCCTGAACGTCTTCTCCTCCCATCTCCCTTTCTTCTCCCTCTTTCATTTTTTCTTCTTCTTCTTTTTCTGCCCCTTCCTTCTCATCATCAGAACATACCTCCTCTACATCCTCTATAGTGTTCTCTAAAATTCCCTTTTCATTTAATTTCAGTGTAAATTGTTAAGACATTTTGCACCAATTTTTATTATCGCCCATGGGGAATTTAGTCCTTCTAGAGGAACACCAAACTTCTTAAATACATGGGTTAAAAGCCACCATATCCTACCATACTTTCTTCCAATACAACCCGGTGAGATATCATTAACGAAGAAATTAAGTTTTATATGATTGCTAAGCAATAAATCGCTGTTGCATCTTGAAGATTAACTTCTCACGCTGAGCGGGGCAAAATAACAACCTTGCAATGTTGTAAATTAGTTTGTGAAGTGGTGAAAGTGAATTAGGCAAATCGTTTTTGTCACTTATTCCAAAAATTTTAGAACCGTTTTTTGATACAAAAAAAATTTGACCCAAATAAAAGTGTCAAAACCAAAATGAACACCAAACCATCCCCCCAACATGCCTAAACTCAATCTTATTTCCTTTTTCGGTTTGAACACACCCATTATCAATAGAAAATTTTAAATAAATTCCATTAGGTGAGGATAAATCGAATTGCAAGAATAGTCACATATAAGACTTCCCACCCTTGATTACTCAAAATTGCATGTAATCGGGAAAGGGGATTGAATCATACCAAAGATTTATCAGCCAAAGCCACTTGGACATTTCCTTAGCTAATTCTTCTGCGCTATTTGGGTCCGCCTGTTTGATCCTTTTGGCAGGTCTGGATGACGAACTCCCTTTTGGGTTAGAAAGAGTTCTTTTTGAACCGGCATGCATGGTTTGTGGGGTTGAAGATTTGTGTTCTTGTGAAGATGGTTGTGGAAATGCCCTCTGATGGGAGGAGGGATGACTTGCAACGGTTTTGGTTGAACAAAATTTGGGGCTTTTCCCTTAGTGTTCTTGCTAGATGAAGATGATTGGGGGTTTTCATGTTTGGTGAAGAAGATGAGAATAAGGGTTGAAGGAGTGAAAGTTGGTATTTATGAGTGAATGGACGGTTATATGAAGGATTTGTACTATTTCTTGGATCAGTTTGTATAGTGTGAATTATGAGTGTAACGAAGGTTCGCGGGTATATTCAATGAATTAAAGCGGGTAATAACGATATTTCGAAACACTACGATGATCCGTCTTCTACCAATTTTTAAGTTGACCAACCGAAGAAAATAAAAAGAAATAAAATTCTGGAATTTGTAGAAAAGGAAAAATAAAGAAAATTTTGAAAATAAAATTAAAGAAAAACATATGTCCTCGTTTTTTTTTTATGTTTTATTTTATTTTATTTTTTCGTTTTCAATATGAGGACATAATCACATAAGACGAACAACTGCTACTTGGTCTAATCAGCTAAGCATGCAATAAGGAAAACATACATGGCACGTACTTAAGATAGTTACGTACCTAAATCTTACAATAATTGACTTCTCAATCATGTTTGTTGTGGTTGATCTAACCCTTCCAATTTTTCACGGTTCTTTGAGGAGGAATCCTGGCATCAAACTTTAGTGAAGCTTTATCATACCTACTCAACTCATCTTTCATATGTCCTTGGAAGTGGTTTAGTCATTATCTCGAATTTCTCATTTTACACTGTTTAACAATGATGTTTTTATGCTCAACATTATCTTTAAGAAAATGATGTCAGGATATGTTATGCTTAACCTAGAATGATGCACCGATCTTCGATAGACATGACACAGTATTACACAATAAATGGAACATTCAAATTTAATACCAAAGCCTTCGTTTGATGTTATGGCACACATATTGACACTGATAGAATTGGAACACCAGAAATATGCCATGTACTAAGCACCTTTCTATTCACAAGATCTCCGATAATGATCACTATAACCTTTAAGTCATGACATCACTTTTGATAAAATACAAGTCATTTGTTCCTTTAAATATCTAGAATTCTCTTTAATGCTTATTGATTCCGATTTGATTGAAATCTAGCACACAAGCCAACACTAGAAATATCGTCTACTAGCGTAGATATAGTAAAGACTATATCATGCCTCATATGTTGTCGAGCTTGTACCATTAGTGTCTCATCTAATCTAATGTTGTAGCCATAGGTTGCGTTTGTTTTACTATTCAACCAATTTCTTTATGTTCCTTTTATATATTTTTTGATGGATATAAATACCGTTGTTTAATTTGCAAACCGGGAAATTTAATTCTCCCATCATACTCATTTCAAATTCACACTCATTAGGTGCCAAATTCTTTTACATAATAGTTCATTATGGTCCAAAAATAATGTAATCAACATATATTTAACAACTAAAATATCTCAACCCTATTCTTATAGAATAAGGTCTTATCGATTTTACCCAATAAATTTATTTTTCAATCAAAATTTAGATAATCTCATATCATGCCTGAGCTTTGTTTGAGTTCTCCATAAAGAGTTTTATCGCTTTATAGACATGATTTAGAGAGGATGGACTAAGCCGGTGGGCTCCACAAAGAATTCTTCTTTAAAACCATTTAAAATCACCACAAACTCATCTAGCTTGTTTCTAAAAACTCTATCGTTTGACTACCAATCTTGCTTTGTTTCTTACAATTATTCCATGCTCATCTAGCTTGTTTCTAAAAACTCATTTTAAACCAATTATCTTCTTATTCTTGGGTTTAGGTTCCAGGTGCCACACCTTGTTTCTTTCAAATTCATTTAAATCATCTTGCATTGCAACGACCTAATCTGAGTCTTGTAATGCTTCTTCGTGATTCTTAGGTTCCAACGTTGAGAGAAATGCAAAGTGTGCAATGTAAGTTCCTTTATTGATCCGGGTCTGTGGCCTTTATTTATTTTCACTATGATCAAGTCTAGGGGTGTGACTTTTGATGTTTCCATGGCTTAGGCACAAAGTCTCTTGTGAGACGATATGGGAACAAGCTCACCAATTGACATGTTGTTCAACTTCATTTTCTCCTGCCGGTAGCGATTAGGAACACCTGCGGTCACATTTCCCTGGTCCTGTTCTTGATTGTTCTACATTTTCAAGTTGAACTGTCTTTCATTCTCTGATCTGCTCTTCGTATGCTTTCATCATCTTCCATATTGGCAAGACCTATTTTAAAATCACCTATTTCTTGTTCACTTGTCATAAAATTAGTCGCATCAAAAATAATGTGAACAGATTTTTCGACACACATAGTTCTCTTGTTATAGACTCTATAAGCTTTACTATGAGTTGAGTAGCCAAGAAATACTGCCTCATCACTTCTTTCATCAAACTTTCCTATATTTCTTTTACCATTTACGTGAACAAAGCATCGACATCCAAACACACGAAAATACGAAATATTGGGTTTAATGCCTTTAAACAATTCATAGAGGGTCTTAGAAGTGATTGGTCTTAATAACACACGATTTATTATGTAGCAAGCAGTATTAACCGCCTCAGCCCAAAAGTTTCTAGGAAGACCACTAGCAATTAACATGGTTCTAGCCATTTCCTCTAATGTTCGGTTTTTACGTTCCACCACACCATTTTGTTGTGGTGTTCTTGGTGCGGAAAAGTTGTGACTTATACCATGTTCATTACAATAATCCATAAACCTTGAATTTTCAAATTCTTTACCATGATCTGATCTTATATGGACTAGTTGATTGTTACTATATTTTTGAATTTTATTAGCAAAAGCAACAAATTCATCAAAGGCCTCGTCTTTATTAGATAAAAATAAGGTCCATGTATATCTATTGTAATCATCAACTATAACAAACACCTATCGCTTTCCACTGCGACTTTGGATTCTCATTGGTCCACAAAGATCCATATGAATTAATTCAAGTGGCTTTGACGTGGTCACGACATTTTTGGGTTTAAAGGACGACCTTACATGTTTTCCTTTGGCACAAGAATCACATACTTCATCTTTTTGAAATTTAAGGGACGGTAATCCTCTTACTAGGTCTTTAGATCTTAATGTGTTAAGCAATGAAAAACTAGCATGACCTAACCGTTTATGCCAAAGAAGAGGGTCATCTTCTAAAACACTGAGACATGTAAACTGGCCTTGGGAACAGTGTGGAGGTCCACCACATAGGTGTTCCTCTTTCGGATTCCTTCCAGAACAGTGTCTCCTGTGTCATTCCTAAAAATAATGCATTTTTCAGAAGTAAAGATTACAGAGTTACCTTTATCGCAAAATTGGGAGATACTTAACAAGTTATGTTTTAAATTCTCGACTAAAAATACATTGTCTGTTGCATGGGAACTTGACCTTCCAACCTTTCCTTTGGCTATTATTTCGCCTTTCATATTATCTCCAAAGGTCACAGTTCCTCCATCATAGGCTTCCAGTGAGAAAAATTTTGTTTCGTCACCTGTCATGTGCTTGGAACAACCACTGTCGAGATACCATGAGCTGTTCCCCCTCACTAGAGCCTGCAAAACGAACTAAGGGTTAGTGCGAGGAACCCAGTCATCCTTGGGTTCCTTATCGATTAAGCATGAATCGTATTTCTTAATCCATATTCAATCGACATATATTTGGTTCGTTTTGTTGTGTTATTCCTTTTTTAAACATTGAAATTTCAGGTTCCCGGTTTTGCCACAAAAGGTACAGACTTTACTACTTGGGAGATCAACATAAAGCTTTTTCTTATTTTTATTCTTAATGTATCCTAGGCCTTCTGCACTTTTAGTTTGAGCCTTTAGAATCCATTTTGGAACATCATTGATTTTCCTTTTTCCTTGTGAACTTACTTCAGCTTCTAATTTCTCGTATTCGACTTTACAAGATTCTAAGTCTACTTTTAATCTTTGAATTTTAGTGCTTATCTCATGAATAGATGTATCATTAGGGTTCAAGTTAAAGCCTAGCATTTTATATTGATGTAGATCGACATTAAGAATAATGATTTCCTGTTTCACCTTTTCTAAAGTTTCCTTTAACATCACATTTTGATCCAATAAATCAAAAAATCTAGTTTGCACATCTGATCTAAATGAGTTTAGGTAGGAAACATGGTCATTACAAGTTTTAAGGTCTTTTTCCAATCGGAGTCAGGTGGCAGTTCTTTTTTCTAGATTATCTTGTGTCTCCAAAATTATCTTAATCAATTCATGTTTATTCAATCTAAATAAATGGTTAGGAAATGAACTAGAAGACAATACCTCTTTTGCTATTGATGTTTCGTCATGAATGGCCATGAGACATAAATTTGCTGTTTCTTCTTCAACTGGAGCTTCAGTTTCAGCTTCGCTTTCAGAGTCTCCCCATGCAGCTATCATGGCTTTGCGAAAGTCTGTTTTGTTGAAGTTTCCTTTGATGGGTTGTCTTCCTGTTTCCCTTGCCTTCCCTTTGCCCTTCTTGTTCTTCTCCATTGAAGGAACTCCTTGATGAAATGATCAGGGCTTCCACACTTGTGACATTCGAAGTTGGTTTTGGAATTTGTCGTTCCTCTTTCTTTGTTGTTTCTTTGATTGTTGTATCGACTGTTCCTGAAAAACTTCTTGAACTTTCGAACCAACATAGCAGTCTCTTCCTCATCACATTCTGACTCTTCTTGTTCATTTGCTGCCAGAGCCAAGCCTTTATTTCTGGAACTGTCAGTTGTTCCCAGATGTAATTCGTGGGTCATAAGGGAACCAGCCAACTCTTCTAGATTGAACTTTGTGAAATCCTTGGATTCCTGTATGGCTGTGACTTTAGCTCTCCAACGGTCATCTTGAGGTAGTCTCCTGAGGATTTTCCTGACCTGTTCATCTGAGGGAATAAGCCTTCCAAGTGAGACAAGTTCGTTTGTTATGTTGGTGAACCTAGTGAACATTTCTTGAATACTTTCTTTCGGTTCCATAACAAATCTTTCATACTTTGACATTAGCAAGTCAATGTTGGAGCGCTTTACTTCACTAGTTCCTTCATGGATGACTTCTAGCAGATCCCAAATCTGCTTAGCGGTTTTGCAACCCATTATACGATTGTGCTCATTTGGTCCAAGACCACATTGAAGTATTTTGATGGCAAGAGCATTCATTTCCATTTTCTGAAAATCTTCTTTCTTAAATTCAGTGATCGGTTTGGGAACAGTTTCGTTATTGGAGTTGGTAATTGTTACCTCAAAGTCTTCAATTTCGATAACTCTCCAAACTTGATAATTTTTGGCTTTGATAAAGATTTCCATCCTATTCTTCCAGTATGTGCAGAATTTTCCATCGAACATGGGTGGTCTTTGAGTAGAGTAACCTTCCTCCATTCATTCATTCATTTTCAACATCTCTAATATACCAAGATACAACTTTCAGGGTTTCCTGATCAAATGAGGAACATGGCTCTGATACCAATTGTAAAAACACTTAGAGATTATGAATGCAACAAGAGGGGGGGTGGGGGGGGGGGGGGTGGGGTGAATTGTTGTATTGCTTTTTCAAGTATTTTTGCCCTGTTTTGCGGAAATTAAAATCAAACAAAATACTTAAGTAAAAGAAAGAATGTAAAAAGGAGACAAGAGATTTAACGTGGCAACTTTCTAAGCCTTCTTAGAAAGAAACCCACGACCACTTCGGATTTTAAACTTCTCTTAATATGTTTTAAGCAATTAAAGCAATTACATAAAACTTGTTCTTTTCTCTTCTCTACTAGGCCACTTCTCTTCTTCTTCTCCTTCTCCTTCTCCTTCTCTTTTCTTTCTCTCGTTCTTTCTCACGGTTCCCCTTTAGACTTCCCCAAGTCTAAATCACGATCTCTCAAAAACCCTTTACAAAGTAATTCTCTAGAATGGATAAAGACTTAAAGATTGCATAAGAAAAATATTTGTGAATTAATTGGCAATTAAAAGAATGAATATTTTTCTCTCCTTTGGTGATCTCTCTTGAATTCTTGATTTGGGCACACACACACGGCTGGTCGGTTGTTAATGTTTCTTTTATATGTGATCAACCGTGCATTACTACCATATTTCCTTTAATCTAAGATGTGGGAATAGTGGAGAAAAGCCTTGGAGGTTACTCAATGTTAATCGGTTATTTTAGGCTAAAAATAGTAAGATTCATTTATCTTTAACTAATTTCCTATTTATGTGGAGAAAACTTAGGGAGCTTAAACTCACGTTTTAGATTAGTTAATTTTGCCAATTAATTTCTTTATGCAATCTATTTTAGACTTTACCCGTACAAGTAACTAAAATAAGAAAAACATATTTTCCTACGTTTTAGTTGACTTTCTTCTCAGATCTGCTTCGCTAGGAACACTGCACTGTCTCCGTCAACTTTCTTTTTAATTTATCAAACTTGGAACAACAGTAATTGAACCTTCTTTTGACTTTCTACTTGGACTCCAAGGTTGACTGCTTTGACTTTGACTTTGACATTGACATGGACTTTGACACGTACATTATTCTTTAAGCATGCCTTTAGGTGCCATCGACGATTTTTACAAATCGGATACATGACCTACAAAACAATCTCTATGGTTTGTTTGTTTATAAACGTTAAGTCATCATCCAAACTCAATTGGACCAACACTTACTAAGTGTGAACAGACCCGAACCTATACTCTGGGGTATCAGACCCGAACAATTTCTATGGTTTGTTTGATTTGGATCTTATTGCATGCTTTTTTTTGATTAAAAATCTTATCTATTTCAAATTTTCACAAATGTTATATATTTTCAAGTACAATTTATATTTTATAAAATTGTCATATAAGTTTTACAAAGTATTGTTTTAGACTTAGCTTAAAGATGTTGATGTATGATAAATTATGCTAGTTCTCATTTAAAACAGTTTTTATTGTGATGCAGTCTTAAATTAGGCTAAATAGTTCCATTTAGAATTAAATAAAATAAAAGTCTACTTTTGTACTTAAAGTACTCATTTTTTGATTGCTATAAGGTTTTATGTCATTTGGATGTTAAAATTGACACGTTTGATATATAAATACTCATTTTTATTAGGAACTTTGAAGTTTGAATTTATCGTATGGGCATTTATAATCATAAAATAGTATTATATAAGAGTTACCCGATAATTATTGCCTTTTGATTAACACAAATCATTGTGTTGAAGAAAATTGGATACTATATCAATTAGAGAGCAAGTATCACTAATAAGATCATATGTTTAATTCTTTTCTATTTTTCTTTCCCTTTGTCAAACCTTAATTAATACTCCCTCCAATTCACAACTATTGTCCAATTTTCGTATTGGATAAATTTACCTCAAATGTCTCATTTCTATTTTTAGTCATGATTTTTTTACATAAAAATCCAATGTTCACACAAGTAATGACCAAAATACCTCTACTTCTACAACTTACAATACTTTAACTACCACTTTTACAATTAATTTAATCAATTAAAATACCCCAACTACCACCTTTTTGGTGAACCCCATACCATTCTTACTATCCGTGCCCAACCAAATAAGACAATAGATGTGAATTGGATGGAGTAATAAAAAAACCATCACCTTGAAAATATAAATAAATTCTTAATAATTATATAGTTCCATTATCAAGTAGATGATAAACATATGCATTTGCATTTTAGTACAAATTCATCTAAAATAATTCCCAAAAAGTAAAAGTTTTATCAAACGTAGTTAAGCACATAAATGAAAACGATGAAAATCTATAATTAACTTAGTATCGATGTTACTGTGTTAGGGTGTGAGAATTACTAAGTATAAGAAATTTGACTTGAGATATATCTCTAAAAAATATAGTAAGTAAGCAATAACGATAACATAAACAGGCGCTAATAATACGGTAAGTAAATATTAATTTTTAATGGGTTTACTTGAGATATGTCTCAAAAATATAGTAAGTAAGCAATAACGATAATATAAACAGGCGCTAATAATACGGTAAGTAAATATTAATTTTTAATGGTTGACTTGAGATATGTCTATCAAAAATACCGTCTCTCAATAGAGTAGCCGATTAAAAGATAGTAATAGATAGAGGAAAGCGGATTGGAAATTTGGAATCATGGATTGAATCTAAAATGACCGGAAAAGGGATTCTGGCCCAGGAGAAACCGTTTTGGCCCAAGCGGCGCTTGATCCAGACTTCTTTTCCCTTCGGCCACATGTTTGGGCCCTTTGCCCACTGAAATCAAGCCCTTGTTCTTATTCACAATTTCTCAAATGAAACAGTTTTACGGTGAGATCAATACTATTAAGTAGACCTACTGTATATTTACAATCTTAAAATATTCACTTGTAACTTTAAAGTGATCACTTATAATCTTAAAGTGATCAATTATAATCTTAAACTGATTACTTACAATTTTAAAGTCATCACTTTTTATACTTTTAAAGTGATCATCCTCAATCTAAAAATGATCAATTTCAATCTTACAATGACGAATTATAATCTTAAAAAGATCAATTACGATTTTAATGCGGTCACCTTTTGTAGTCTTAAAGTGATTTCCTATAAATTCTCAATGTGATCAATTAGATATATGAGTTGCTTGTATAAGCTTGTCAAATGGTGATGCGATTTCATACAAGTAAATGGTGAGGCGGTTTCGTACAAGACTTGTTAGTTCTTTTTCTTCATTTTAGTTGTGTGTCTAGGCCATTTGCCCACTAAAATCAAGCCCTTATTCTTTTTCTTCCTTTGGGCCACAGGCATGAAGCTCATGGTTTGTACGAATGAGGAGGATCGAATCATTAAGAGAGATAAATATAAAGAAATTAGACGTATGAATAGGGAACAATGTATATGTATAAGCTAAGGCTATTATAAATGCACAAAAAATAAAAAAATACCCAGGTTATTACTTGCGCAAATTGAGCCGGTCCAAATTGACGATATTATTATGAGGCCGTCTCGTCCAAGACCAGCAGATTTTATATACTTCCTAGACATAAAAGAGTAAAGTTCCCAAGAAACTAAATTGTAAATTTACAAATTTACAAAAGAAGAGGTAAAAGAGGCTCTCATGACAAAGGGAAAAGCTAAGGCTGTCAACCTAAGTAATCTTCTAAGGTGTGGTGTTGTTTAGGCGAAAAGGGTATTTTGTAGTTCACAAATCTTTTTAACATTTTTTTGAAGACAATTAGGATGCCTAAGGACATATAAAAGCAAAGGCGATGCTTAACATTACGTGAAAATTATAAGGAGATCAAACTTCTTTGCCACATGATGAAGGTGTGGGAGAGTATAATAGATGTTGGTAGTTAGATGTAAGGATCAGTGGGTTAAGTATAAACTAATATGATCGAGACTTTATGTCTTTTAGTAGTTATACTGTAAGTGCACGTTGTAGCCTAGTACGTTGTTAAGTATGGGTCAAATCCGCAGGCTGTAAGGGATATGTCAAGATTTTCTAATAATTACGAAATAATAAGAATGATATCTAAATCTACTAAAACATTCAAAGAAATTCGATTTAACAATATTTGACTAAAGCACACCCGATTCGCTTATCGATATCAATGATTGTTGTTTTTAATAGAATATAATTCCTTAAACATAACAAAAATGATTTTATGAATCTTTAGCTCTCTTTATATCGATAAATCATGATTTTAGGATATTATTAAATCAATCTTCAAACTTTCGTTTTATTGGTTGAATTAATAATAGTTTAAGCTAAATATATCTTAAATTTAAATTAATTATAATCTTAAACTCTTGTTTTATTGACTAGGCAAATAAGATAATTAATTTAATGCTATGTTTGAGATTGTAAATTTCATTTGAAAATATAGATTTGACTTAAAATTAGTATTTGGCAAATACAAAAATTTCAAATTTGAATTTGAGTCAAATCCATAATTGTTATAAAAATGGTTTAAAGATGAGGATTTGAGATGAGGATTTGAGAATGACCTCCCAAACCTTATCATTCTCAAATTCTACATTAATAATTTCATAATTGAAATCTAATTTGAAATGAAATGCTAGTTTCCAAACACAACCTAAGATTACTTGGGCATAATGTTAATCACGAATAACAATTCTATGATGTAGTTTTTGGGAACAAATACTTCCTTTCAAATTATAGATTTCAATTATGAAATCATAAATGAAAAAATTTGACAATAACAAGGTTTGGAAACATTCTCAAATTCTCAACTTTAACTACTTTAAAAATAATAGTGGAATTTGATACAAATCCAAATTTGAAACTTTTTGATTCCAAATCTTGTTATTATTTATAATTGTATTGGGATCAATCTCTCTACCCTAGAAAAGAAACTATAAACTAGATATAGTAGAAAATGTAAAATAATTAAACAAAACGCTAATCATGAATACTAAACATAGAAATCACGAACACTAATTTATTGATATATTAATAAAATAACTAAATGGAAACCGTTGAAGGTGTCAAACACCACCAAAAAAAACTTAAGAAAATACGGTGACATGAGAGGTTTATAAAGTGAATAAAATTTAATGGTAAAATTACCAAGAATAATACGAACTTTTACTAATTTCCCTATAATAGTAGGAACTTTTGATTAAATAATACCAACTTTGATGTTAGTTTCCTTATAGCATCCTTAACTTGTTGGTAACCTACAATTGTAGGTCAACTTGGCAAAAAAATACAAAAAAAAAAATACAAAAAAAAAATTAAAAATGCAATAAAAAAAATTAGTCTAATAAAAATGCACTAAAAAAATAAGGGAGGGTGGGGAATTAATTTTCTTACTTTTTTTCTTCTTTTTTTTATTGCATTTTTAATTGTTTTTTTTGTATTTTCTTTTTTTTTTTGGCAAGTTGATCTACAATTTTAGGTTACCAACAAATTAAGGACGCTAGGGGAAATCCACATCAAAGTTGGTATTATTAAGGGCTAATCGAAAGTTCGTATTATTATAGTAAAATCAGTGAAAGTTCATATTTTACAGAAATTTTTCCTAAAATAAACCAAAAGATAGTTTTGAAAGATTGATAATTAGTTGAGAACAAAAAGAAATAATCCTAAAACAGCTAGTCTCCTAAGAAATCGTCTTTCTGATAGACGTCTCTCAGGCCCAGTCCATCAAAGCTTACTTTTTACTCTTATTTTACATTTTTTTTATGGGTCAACCCAATAAGAAATAGTATTTCAAAAAAACCGTGTCTCACAAGAATTTGTGATACTAAAATTGCTCAATTAGCATTGGATAACTACAAAACTTAACTAAATTTTGTTCAAGGCTTTTAGGCGCCCGGAAGTAGAAAGACTATTGTTGTAAAATTAACTTTTTACTTGAGTGTTCATTTTGGAGCATATAATATATCATTGGAAACATCATAAATTTATCTTTTAAGCGCTACTAATTGTTGGATTCTAATTGTGTATAAAATTTATGTCAAAAAATAACACATGTCAAATTTTGCCACCAAAATTTTGGGATTTTGCACTTTTAGTTCACTTTCTTCTTTTCCTGATCAAATTCTCTATTTCGTGGTTCTATGCTTTTAAAATCATACTATTCATTGAAAGCGCTCATTTTACATGAAAAAAATGTAGAAAAATGGCATAAAAACATACCCCCTCTTATTCACTGAAGTTGTCCCATTTAGTTTTTCACACTTGCCGAGATAACATTTTAACCCTTAATATCTCAAATTATTGTCAATTAAAAATTATAAAAAGTTAATATTAATAATCTTTATATTGAGACGAATCAAACAAGATCCCAGATGACTATGTTTTAACTTATAGATTAAGAATAAAATACAAATTAAGAGTGATAAGTGAATAATGCTCAAAAACAAATAGGACAACTTGAATGAATAGGAGGGAGTATCATTTAAACGACTTGCACCTCTTTATCAAGGATATGTTTAGGGATAAACCTAGTTGGAGGCGCTGTATTTGTGTACTAGACCTTTTATGATGACCTACGCTAAAACCTATGTCCCTTGCCCCTTGTTTATTGTTCTGATCTTTATAATTGCTCTAATATTTCTTTGGTATTTTTTGTTGTTGACTTGTTTTGTTTTGTTTTGACTTTCTTTGCAGGTCTTTCTCGAGTCAATGAACTTTTTAGTTACTTCCTCTTATATGGATATGGTTTGTCGTTGTCCAGCCCTCTTTTGACCTTGATAATAGTTTTTAGGGAAATTCTACATGGTAGCATTGAGTTTTCATGATATGCCAATGGTAGCACTTTTTAAAGAAATTTCCACATGGTAGCATCCAATATTAGTATTTAGATTTTCCGTAGCTTTGAACGAAAAAACGTTAGTGCCACCGTTAACTTTGAAACTACAACTTTGGAAACAACAGCCCCTCTTCGATTTTCAAACAGCAACACTCGATTTTCACTCTCAAACAGCCATAAACTCAAAGCTTTCAAACAACCATAACACTCAAAGCTTTCAAACAAATGCCCATCCTGCGACCCATCTCAGACGATTCTCCTTCGAAGAAACTGCACAGGTTTGGCGAAATATATGCTTTATGCTGATCGGTTTTCTGTTTCTTTTGAGCAATAGCGGAATTTAGGTTTAATCATGTTCGATTCTCTGTTCGAAATTTAGAGTTTATGTTGTGCTGTTCGATTCCCATTCCCCTTATGCGATTTTACTGTGCTGTTAGAAATCTAGGATTTATGCTTTTGGATTAGGGGCGTGTTAATAGCAAAAATTTAGTATGTTAATAGCGAAATTTAGGGTTTATGATGGCATTTTTGTAGTGTTCATTTATTACTTGGTTGAATCCAATATTAAATTAGGGTTTTTGGTAATGAATACGAAAATTAGGGAATTTTTGAAATGTTGGTTTGTTGATTGTTTGAATTCAATATTAAATTAGGGCTTTTGTATTAGGGGTTTTTTGAAATGTTGATTTGTTGATTGTTTGCATTCAATAATACAAGCAAAATTCCCTTAAAGTTGTTGATTTGTTGATTGGTTGATAATAAATTAGGGCTTTTGGTAATGGATTATGGCATTTTTTTTCTTCCCTATTTTCTCACAATTTTCATTTTAAAATTGCAGAATGCCTAATGTAGTCTTACATTTTAAATGGTTGTGTGTTGTATGAAAACAAAACTATTACAATATTTATGGACATTAATGAATTAAACGGTGAATTAAACGTTAAATTGGTGATTTAAATGTTAAAATGGTGAACAAAAACTGAAGGCTACCATGTGGAAAAAACTTACAAAATGATGAATTTAACGGAATTTAACAAGAACTTAACGGAAAATGCTAGGGCAAGTAGTTTATGCATAAACTGGAAGCTACCATGTGGAATTTTCTTATGAAGTGTGTACACCTCGTCTTTCCTCGTAAATATGCTAGCATTCACAAGAAGTTCAGCCTAATTTAACATGGTATTGGAAACATTGGTTGTGGTTCGATCAAAAATTAAAAATGGTAGGTTCGAAAAGAAAGGTTTTCCTACCTTAATTGATTACTCCCACATGAGAACTTGACGGGGGTTCACATGTGAGGGTGTGTTGCGATGATTTATCAATATGGTGTGCACATTTTATAAGTTAGTCCTTGTTCTAATTGCCATATGGTTTTGGTGGTATATGTATATCTCCTTGGCTTATAAAGTATGTGTGCTTCATGGTTTTTAGTTAATAGGTGACATTCACAATAAGTTCAACCTAATTTAACTGATTTTAAAAATTCCATAGTTTAACTAATGTTTATATAGCAGATACTCCCTTCGTCCCATTGAATTTGCATCATTTTCTATTTTAGTCCGTCCCACTTAATTTGAATCATTTCTAAATTTGGACAATGACCCACCATTTTTTTTAATCCCATCAATACATTTTAACTCTCTTTTAATTTCATCCACACAATTCATTCTCTGTTTTATTTATTATTACTTTCTTAAAAATAACCCTCTATTTCTCTGTGATGTAGTTTTAAGGGGACATAGTAGTAATCTGTGAGTATATTGAGAATTTAGCCCCACTTGCCCCTATTTAAAACTAAAAATGATTATTTGAACCGAAAAATGCAACTTTGAAGTACCAATGTTTAAGATGTTGCAACTATATTTTTGAAGATTCCGAAGGAGAGTAGTAATAAAATTAAAGCACGTCTCCAATATAATCCAATTGGTTAAGCAGTCATTGTCAGATTGACTTCATAGGTCATAATTCTTGGCATTCTGCCATTCTTTTTCAAATATTTCTGCATATAACGTTGCCGTCATTCCAATAAATGAATCTGACGTTTTCTACTGCGTACTACTACTACTACTAGCTAATACAACAGAAACCTCCACTTTTTGTCGGATCGCTATTCACTCCCTTCTTATTTTACACATCTTTTACATGGATACACACCACTAAATCGTAAAATATTGAACTACATACATTTATTTAGTTTGGTGGATTTTGAATCCTTTTCAATGTGATTTCCAACTAAATTAAATCATTGGTAGTTTGAATTTAAAATCTCATATTTACTTTACCTATGATTCTAATTCCCAAACTAAGCTTTTGAAAATTTGAATTCCCAAAATAAGAGTTTTTTTGTCCAAGTATGAGGTTAGCTATGTTTGCAGTTATTAACAGCGAACAAAGAAATTAAAAAATAAAAACTTTTTTTCGATGTTAGTAACAACAAATAAAAGGAATACAATGTCGTGGGATTGGAAGGAACAAAAAAAATAATAACTAAAACAAAGTTTGTTCGCTTGTCAATAACAGCGAACAACTTTGTTTTATTTTTTTGTTCCTTCCAACTCTTTGTCATTTTCTTCCTTTTTTTTGGCTTTTAGTAACATCAGATAAAGAACTTTGACTCTTTTGACCAGTTTTTTTGTTCGCTGTTAGTAGCAATGAACATACCTTACCCCTCAAGTGTTATCTCGAGATAACGTTGCCACTCATATCCTCTTATGCAGGGTTTCTTCTGTTTAGGGGTGAAATCGATCACTTTCCTCTAGTTCTCCCTGTGAAGGGAGTACGGGTATGGATTGTCCGTCAACTTTCCTCACCCGGACCCTACTCTCGAGCAGGATATTGGGTATATGATGATGATACCTTACCCCTCAGGCTTGGATAAAGAGGCGCTTTTTTTGGTAATTAAAAATTTTCCGAAGTTATTTCAGGTTTTTTTCGCTAATAAGTTTATTCTTTTCAAATTTCCTTGATTGAGTAGGCAAAAACATATAGCAAGTACCAAGATAAGTATTTTGTTGGGCAATGACAAAGATAACTATTTCCATGAAATAAATTATACTGCATGATATGTATCTATAAGTAAAGAACAAATGTTAAAACATGTGATGTGGCAATACAAGATTTTTCAATCACAATTAGCTAGCTTTCATCATGGCTCAACACGAAGTCTCTTTCATTTTGTAGGAGGTCGATCCCTTAATCGATATAAGGAGACATGTCTAGGTTAGTATTGTTTGCTTATGACATTAGTTTGGATGATGAGACTTGAAATGATAGATACAATAGTTATAGTCAAAAGGGTTTAAATTACGTTGGTACAAGATAAAGTACATTAATTTTAGTACATATAGATGATGAGAGACACTCAAAAGCTAGAAGAGAAAGAAAATGTTTAGAGTGGATTTAAATATTTAGTCTGTAGTAGCGAGGATATCTAGTAAGATGTGAAAATGAGAATTAGTGTGGATGTAACAATTGGAGAGTAAATATTGAGATTTTTTGTGCTTAAGTTGTGCCCCAAATGCTATAGGGAAATTCTTAACAAACGATCAATAGACCAACGCTACTACTATATGAATTAGAATTAGGAATGATCTTTAGTCAGAACCGGGTGGGGTCGGGTTAAACTCTTACTTGTTTGATAGTTCTAGGGTACTAATTGAATCCTAAATGGATCTTGAATTAGTTATTCTAATGTAAGCTTTTTGATATTTTAAAGATTTTACTCCTTCCTTTTCACCCTAAATGTCTCATTTGACTTTTCATCATTTTTATGTGGTCAAATGAGACCACATGTGAAAGGGAAATAGGGTAGTATTTTTATAGGGGTGAAATGTAAATGTATGAAAAGATTAAGTTAGTAAGGGTAAATTGGTAAAGTTAAGATACCTAAAATAGAAATGAGACATTTAGTGTGACTTGACGTAATAGGAAAATGGAACACTTAGGGTGAATAGGAGAGAGTATTAATTAAATAATGAGTGTATAGGTTGTATATATATCTAAATTGAGACCAAATGAATATAGAAGTAGATTTATAACAAATCTACAATAGATTTCGGGTTGTATATTAAGTCGAATATAATGCGAGTCTAACAGGTTTAGGAAGGATCTAGCGGGTCTGGGTCTTAGATGAGTCTGGAGAAAAGGGTCTAGGTTGATTTTATTTGGGTCTGAAGATCATAGACTCAAACCCAAGGCTATTTACATTTTTAGACCCAAACTCGAATCTAGATCTTTAGGGACTAGAAAAATTTAAACTTAGAGCCTAAAAATGGGGACGCATCTAGAGGGGCTCCAATAGAATCTTAGCCCCATAATTCTCGCAATTTCATAGGCTTTTAGAAAGGATCTTATGGGAGTAGCGTAAATGCAAATGCTATGATGGATAAGTGGGCATGCCTTGAGGAATAATGAAGGTTGATAAGAGGTCTATAAGTCACTAAAGAGGTGTAATTGAGAGTATGCAGATTCATAGGTAATAAAATCTCGATCCTAATCAACAATACCATCTTACAATCTAAAAAATACGCGACCAATTTAGATCGTAAGTAGGATTTTAATGTTGGTAGTATCCTGCAATCGTATGTAGCTCAAGAATTTAGGTGGTAGGATCATAACACGATTTTACGATTCTACTATCCAATGATCTGATCCTACAAGGGTCTATAAGTTTAGCTTCAATTGTTAAAAGATCACATATAATCTAGATTTCACTATTATATATTGTATATATATATAATAATATATAAACATATATATATATATATATATATATATATATATATATATATATATATATATATATATATATATTATATATTATATAATATATATATATTATATATTATATAATATATTATATATATATATATATAATATTATATATATATATATTATACAACACATACATATGTTTATATATATATATATATAGTAGATATAACATTAAAGTTGAAAATAAAACCATGAGGTATATAGATATATATATATATATATATATATATATATATATATATATATATATATATATATATATATATATATATATATATATATATATATATATATATATATATATATATATGAAAACACAAAAAAATAATGGTATATGGTGAATATTATGTGCTAACGGACTAAAACTCAAATTTTAAAATTTAAAAAAAAAAATAATGGTATATGGTGAATATTATGTGCTAACGGACTAAAACTCAATGAAATATGGTGATCTACAACATTTGATGTGGTATATGGTGAATTATGAAGAAACTCAGTGGTATATTATGAAATTTCCCTTGAAAAAATCATAAATTATTTTTTAACATTTTTTAAATATTTTTTTTGATATTTTTTTAATTTATGTTTTTCTTAAAAACAATAAAACTTGCTATAGCAAGTCATTCGGTCACAGGGTTTACTCTAGGAAAATACCCCTCAAAGTTGGGATTATTCATGGTTAATCAATAGATTGGATTATTGTAGAAAAATCACAAATAGGTTGGATTATTCTAAGTAATTTTTCCATAACGAACCGCCGGTGACTACTCATGTAGACTGTAGACTGGCCCCACATATCAATACAAGTCTTTCCAACACACTTTTGCCTCACTCGTGCGCACCCGGAAAATCTTTCTAGGAGATCACCCATCCTAAAATTACTCCCCACCAAACACGCTTAACTATGAAGTTCTTACTAAATGGGCTCCCATGAAAAGAAAATACACCTTGATTGATGGTATGAATAGTCTATCAATCCTTTCTAATGCTAAATTCGGGGTATCACAAATTTCAATCCTAGTTCAACAATCCTAGCTCTTAATTACTCTTAGCATTAGATTTAATGTTCAAGCTTTCAGTGTAGCCTTTGAGATTTAATCTTCCTTCAAGTTTTTCTAAGTTTCTTTTGGTACGCTTATTTTCTTAGTTTTAATTTATTGTACTACTTTTAAGCATTCTGTGGTGAACATTAATTTTGTCTTTCAATTTTTCTTTAATAAAAAGTTTAGTTTGTTCTCTATTATTGTTCTTGAATTTATTGTTGGTGCTATTTAGTATTTCATTATTGCTCTTTTTAATTTGTCATTAAATTCATTACCATTCATGTCTAGCATTAGTTTAGAATTGATATTTATTGCATTCATCATGATTAGTGAGTAGATCTATTTTCTACGGTTAGGGTTTTGATTCTTGGATGTGTCTATGAAACTAAGGATTCAAGTGGTTAAATTGTGCTAATTAACCCTAAATTAAATATGCTTTGTCGGACTAGTCTATAGAACTAGCGTGTGCGATTGGGATCGACTTTGCGTTAGAGTAAATTTTAGTTAGATTCTTATTAATTCGTTCAATAAAACTAGCGTGTGAGAATCAAATTAATATGGTCTAAATCTAATAGTTAATCAACAGAGCAAGAGTTTGAGATTAACAAGATCATGTTTAACCACGAATTGAATCCGGATCTTCATAGACATTAATGAGAATTGCATACAAGACTTTTGGGGATTCCCGACACCCTAGATTTCATCATCATATAGTTTCATCCGTTTTTATTATTGCATCTGTAGTTGTTAGATTACAACCATCCAATATTTTTGTTTCCTTAAGTGATATAATAACCTAAAATTATTAAATCCCTTATCCCGAGCTTTCTTATGTTCGACCCGCAGCTACACGTGCACCGTGCACTTACTGTTAAAATAAATTTGCACATCTAGTTTTTGGCGCCGTTGCCGGGGAAGTGACGGATACTTGATTTGTTGTTTTTTTTATTGAATATATTGCTTTTCTTGTTTAACCCGTATCCCCTTCCCCCAAATCTTACACTTGCTTTAGTTCTTGTTGCATGACTAGAAGATCCCGAAATCTTGAGCATTTTAACCCCGAGATCGAAGCCACAACTCACCGACTTAACGCCATTAGAAGGCAAGCTAGAGAGGAGGAGCTAAGGTAGGTAAACATGACGGCTCACAATAATGATAATAATAATGTTAACAATAATTTTGGCCGCATGGGTGCGCCTTCGCTCACCCTAAGTTCTATTCCTTGTATTGTTAAGCCTAACTTTGGTGTAGATAACTTTGAACTGAAACCTGATCTCATCCAGATAATTGAACATAATCACTTTTGAGGACGCCCTTTGGAAAGTCCCCACGACCATGTCGTCGACTTTGTGGAGAGGTGTGACACTATCACACAAAAGGACTTAAGTGAGGATGTTGTACAGCTAAGGCTTTTTCCTTTCAGTTTGAGGGATAAGGCCAAGGTTTGGCTAAAGTACAAACCTGTAGGTATATATCGGACCTGGGAGGAGCTGGCTAATGCATTTTTGGGCAAGTTCTATCCTCCTAGGAAAACATCGCAGATAAGGACCCAGCTCGTTACGTGGAAAGGTATATTTCGAATGTTTTTGATATTGCATTTATTTAATTTATATTATTTTTATTATAAAAAAATTTTTTTTATTATTCCTGTGTAATTATTATATATAACGTTTAGGAAAATTACCTAGAATAATCCAACATATCTATGATTTTCCTACAATAATCCCATCTATTTATTACCATGAATAATCCCAACTTTGAGGGGTATTTTCCTAGAGTAAGCTCGGTGACCGGATAATTTTTTTTAAAAAAAGATAAATAAAATTAAAATGTCAAATAAAATGTTAAAAAAATGTTCATAAAAAATTTATGATTTTTTTATTATTTAGAATTTTTTATGTGAATTTTCAAAATTTTCTCATTTTAAATTAATATTCAATTTATTTTTTTGGTGAATTACCTACTATAGACAGTTATCGGGGACCCAAGTTTACTCTAGTCATATACTCCTTAAAGTTGGGATTATCATGGTTAAACAATAGGTGGATTTATTGTAGGTTAATCATAAAAAGGTTGGATTATTCTAGGTAATTTTTCCTAACGTTTATTATTATTATTATTATTATTATTATTATTATTATTATTACTATTACTATTACTATTACTATTACTATTACTATTACTATTACTATTACTATTACTATTACTATTACTATTACTATTACTATTACTATTACTATTACTATTATTATTACTATTACTATTACTATTACTATTACTATTACTATTACTATTACTATTACTATTACTATTACTATTATTATTACTATTACTATTATTATTATTATTATTATTATTATTATTTTTATTATTATTATTATTACTATTACTTTACTATTACTATTATTACTTATTTTATTTTATT